>CM053407.1:69320905-69334812 GCA_028644305.1 Xerus rutilus | reverse complement strand
AATCTTAGTTCTGGGACTGACATATGTAAGAAATAGAAGAAATGGAACAGAAGCGGTCAGAGCAGATGGAGACTCACTCTCACATGAGGGCTGCTGGCTTAAAGACAAACAAGCTAATGAGTTTTCCCCACTGGGAG
Organism: Xerus rutilus; assembly: GCA_028644305.1. Classification (NCBI taxonomy): domain Eukaryota; kingdom Metazoa; phylum Chordata; class Mammalia; order Rodentia; family Sciuridae; genus Xerus; species Xerus rutilus. The sequence continues at coordinate 69,334,675 of CM053407.1, read as the reverse complement.
TCAGCACTGATAATAACAACACAAATGAACTTATTCCTAACTTCACAATTTACCACCTGCCTTCTGAACACAGATTCCTTGCAACAACGTTGTTGGTGCAGGCATCACTCCCTTTTACTAGATTAGGAATCTGAGGGTCAGTCGAAGTTTGGTGACTTGATCAATGATCATGAGTGGTTGGTTTTGCAGCCAGGTACCCTCTGTGTGCTCTATCACACTGTGCTGTTTCCAGAGTATGGACTTATGGATACATTCTCCTCCGATTTCTATTTCCTCTTTATTAAATTAGGCAGGACATGTGAATTATGAGATGGAAAAATTTGTTTTCAAATGGGGCTCAAGAACTTTAGATATAGCCTTACATTTCTATTTCCTACTCAGCAAAAAGGGGTAGTAGAATCCCATTCATTTACAAGGACTCTGAAAGAACTGGGTGGCATGCTTTTATATTTACAGGTCATGAAAGAGACAATTCGTTCAAATATACACTATTATATGATCACGAAATGAAAACTTGCCTTTGTTGCGTTAGCAAAGATAGCAGAAAAAGTCCATTTTGCAAATGATAAAGTATGCAACTAAGTTCTTGAGCATAAAATGATATAATTTTTACCCCCCAAATTTTTCTGTTGTTATGAAATCATTCTCCTATTCATCTTAGAAGACATCTGCAAAAACCATACCCAATTCTAAATGATGGTTAATCAAATAGAGCTGCAAGTATTTTTCTTTCAGTTTAGGTGGAAGCTTTAGTGTTACAAAGCTAGGATATTAATTTGCTGACAGTCTGGGTCTGAATTCTGCTGCCTCCTCCTCATCTATCCAGCATGAATTACACTGCAGATCTCTGTAAATGTAATGCAGCAGAAAACCACATGTTAGCCATCAGGATTGCATTTTTTGTTCTGGGCCACAGAGAGGCTACCCATCAGTGCATAAAGGTCTGCCCACCTGGCCTTTTGGATCATAGTTCAGGCACACAATTAATTCATTATGAGGTAAGTCACTGCTTGCTTTTGAACTAGTCCTTCCAGCTTTGGAGGTGAATGTCCTGTCACTGACCTGAAGAAATACCTCTACCCTTTTAAACCCTATTAAATCACATTTCCTTCTGTTTTGTTTTGTTTTTCTTGTTTTAATGGTCAAGGAGACGGAAAGGTTTGTAAAAGTGACAGAATATGTTGAACAATTAGCTGAAAAGCTAAGGCATCTAAACAGATACTTTGTGATAGTAAAGGGTTTAGGAATATAAAACAGATCCAAATGATATAAGCAAATTCCATGAATTTATAGGCTCTTTTATTTGTGTGTGTGTGTGTGTGTGTGTGTGTGTGTGTGTATGAAGGTCACCCAATCTTAGAGATTTAATTTAACAGATCATAAAAGGCTTGAAGTAAAGAAAAAATCTACTTCCAATCTTACCACTATGTATTTTTTGGTTGTTCTTATATGTCATGTTAAGTACTGTATGCACACATACATATATTTATAATGAAGAATATATATATCATTTCTTTAGTAACATATATTTATAATGAAGAAATATATATAAATTTGTGTATATATATCATATTCTTTAGTAACCATTAAACCATATCTCTCTCCTTCCTCCCTTCTGAAAGATAATCATCACACTAAATTTTGTGCTCATCACCTTCTTTACATTTTAAAATAAACTTTTACAACATATTCCAAAACAATATTATATTGCTAATAGATATAAATAATATTATATTGCTAATAAGTATAATAAAATATAATCATAGTGTAAGTGGTCTTCTGAAACTTATTGGACTGACAATACATCTCTAAGAATTATAAATGCTACTAAATGTACTGAGAGTGTACTTTTTCATTTTCCAAGGGCACAAGTTCCATCCAGGGACTCATGAGAACCCAGATCCTTTGGTGTTTATGCAATTATTGCAAATCATGTTAAAATCATAATCATGCTTTTAAAAAATATTTGTAACCAATTTTTTCTTAGAAATTGATTAAAGGGTTGCAGAAAACTAATATTGAAATGTAATCACATTAAGCAAACCAACAGTCCAATAATCTCATGTCTCTGGTCACAAAATTTATGAAACATTTATTCCATCTAGTATCATGTTTTTGAAAAGATAACGAAAAAGACAAAGAGGGGTGACAAGATGGCAAGAAATAGGAAATAAATGGAGGAACTAAAAGTGACGTAAATTCCTGAATGTTATTCTTCAAGTAACCAAAAGATCATCACAAGCAAGAGCATCTCTCTTTTCTACTTAGGGTCTCGAAAAATTGAGGGAAATTTTTGAAATCTATAATGAAGGAGTGTACCTCTAGGGGGACTCACATTTGCCTTTCATAGACACCTAGGAAAACTACAAATATGGGGCCACTGTAAGCCAAACTAACAACTTGAGGTTGTATGATTTGGGACATAATGTCATAAAGGATCAACCTGTGGTTACAGCTTCTCAATGAGTGTCTACCCGCTGTTCTGCTCTGAACCAAGCCTGCTATGGGTTGAGCCACTCACCAGTGTACAGAGATATGGGCCTTCTGGATTCCAGCTTGGTGTTGCGAGGGTCAACTCTCAGATTATCCTTCTTGGCAGCCCTAGGCGTTTCTTTCTATCTCCTGACTTTGTGAGGCCCAGAAAAACAAAGCTCAAACTCAAGCACACAAATGTCCTTAAATTAAAAGCAACTTCGCTGGCTTCCATCCTTTATTTATCAGGGATAACTTCTGGGTTTCTGCCTGTACTTGTATTTTAGCCTAATAATTTCATAATGTACAGTAGTTTGTTACATAGACATATATGTGTATTTGTGTATGTATGATACATATGAAATTACAGAACAACTGGTATCTTGACATAATGTCTGGAAAATATTTCTGTTGGTCAAGATAACTGTTTAAAATCAACTGGTTTGTGTCAGGAGAGAGTGGAGTAAGTTCCTTTCAAGGTAGACATGTTCTGGTTGAGGTCAGATAATCACATGGCAAAAAAACTATAGGTGCCATCCAAGAATGTGAGATTTCAACAGCTGCTGTCAGACTCAAAGTACCATGACTCTATATGACACAAGAAACATGTCACAGTTATGTATAAGGTGTGATCACACCACCTTTCCTTGCACAGAGGAATGCACAATGAAGGAAGCATTATAATGACAAAGAAATGAAGGCTTTCTTCAGTCAGTGGACTGTGACTTCAAAACAGTGAGTTCCATAGAGAGACTATTTTCAGACTCCTGGCTTTGCTTAGTCTAATACTGAAACTACAAAAATTTTTGTTGACTCACATTGACTTTCCTCTTGTCTTATATCATTAATTACAATAAATACATAATGTTGCTTTAAACTAATTTCCTTTAACATGCTATCATTAAAGGACAGAGTACTTATCTAATTTATCTTTATATGCCCATTACCAGGTAGAATGATTGTCATATAATAAGTACTTAATAAATGTTGGCTCAGTGGAGCTCAGTGCTCCTCAACAATAATAAGCACTTTAATTATTGTTCACTACTCTAAGTCAATTTGATAAAACCCACCTAGTTGCTAGCTGTATTTCTGAGAGGTTTGTGTAGATTTGTTTTTACTTACTGATGGGTCTACTTGCATCAGAACAATCAATAATCAAGCAGAAATAGCAAAATGTACACCCTTGGGTAGTACATACCCAGGATCCCTAAGAATGTCTTATTCGAGGATTGTATTTCAGCACTTCCCAAACCCTGCTTGTTATCCAACTATCCCTAACTACTTCATTCATAAATAAGATTGAGTTTACTCTAACTCATATAAAACATAAATAATATTTATCAGTTAATAAACGTTATTTCTCTTATTTTAAAATGTGTGAAATTCCAAGTCAGGCATGTGTCTGTAATCCCAGCACTTTGGGAGGCTGATACAGGAGAATCACGAGTTCAAAGCCAGCCTCAGCAACAGTGAGGCGCTAAGCAACTCAGTGAGACCCTGTCTGTACATAAAACACAAAATAGAGCTGGGGATGTGGCTCAGTGGTTGAGGACCCCTGAGTTCAATTCCTGGTACAAAAAAAAAAATGTGTAAAATTCCAAAATATTGCTTTGTATGAGGAAGCTAATCTGGGAACCAGTTTGTAAAAGAACCAAATCAAAAAGGGTCTTACCTCTGCATGAGGAGTAGAGGGCAAAACCGAAGTCTCATTTTCAGTAACACTTCCAGTTGGTCCATTGTTTGGTGAACTGGGGCCAGACCCTGGAGAACTGCTACTGACTGAGGATTCTGCAAAATATTATAAAGTGTAAATGTATTTATGAATAACATACCAAGATGAACTTTAGTTACTGTGACATATAGCACTAGGCATAGTTTTATTTTACTCCTAAGTGAATGACAAGTACTGTTTCACTGAACAAAAGAACTAGGGAGGTTTACAGAATATTTCTAAAATTTCCATTACTCCCTCCTCCCTTTGTATTCACAACAAAAACTACAATTATAGTATTCAACAGTTTCTAGAGAATACAGTAAGGATCATAATGATATAGTAAGGATCATAATGAGGGAAAGAAAGTAAAGAAAGGAAAGGAATCTTCTCTTATTTGCTTTTGTGTTATAAAAAATAAACAGTGATAGAAATGAGTTTTCACACATGACAAAAGCAGGTCTTCAACACATGGAACTTAGAGCAGTTCATGTTGTGTTTGAAAAAACTGCTAAGCTATAAACTACTCTTCATTGGATATTCCTATGCATACCTTATAGCACATGCAAGTCAGAGTTTTATAAAGAAAATACAGTAGTATGTAAAATCTCAACACTGCTTCAATGACCTTGCATGACATAATTTGACCTACACTTTGTACAACTAATTTCCTAGAAGATGAAAAGTTGCCTAAATTTAATATGTAAAATTTGAATACCAAATGAACCAGAAATTCCTTTGAAACAAACTTAGGTATGAATAATACAGACTATTTAACTAATCTCTTTCTTCTTTAGACATAAAATTCATGTGTACCTCAATTTATGAAGAAACTGATATATTTAATAAATATCTAATTAAAAATTAGCTAAGTTCCAATTCCTAGAAATCCAGCTGGAGAAGTCATCTTATCAAGCCTTGCAAAATTATTTGGTGAGATCAAATTAATTCCTTAGCACATTTTACAATTCATTTATTGCAACAATTTTCATTTGCCTCACCCTTACATTGTGTAAACCCAACTTTGCACAAATGACCTTGCCTCATACTTTTCAGAGATTGAGGGCTTCCGATCTGGTTTCCATTAGCATCTTTTCTTTTTGTCCTACAGTCTTCTTACACATTTTGAAGGTAAACTGTTTCTTTTCCTCTTTCTTCTCCAGTGCCCACACATTGCTCTTACCCATAATCTCATTCCTTTCCACTGTTCCAGCATTTTGTTCCATGGATCATTAGGCATCTCCAGGCCCTTCTTCTCTAGTGGGACTGTCCTCTACCCAGGTGCATATTCAAAACTCTTAAGAACCAGTTGCTCCTGTAGTGCCCACTTTTTCTTCAAGTCCTAGCAATGTGGCTTGTCATGAACTGCTCTTCTCTCAAATGCCACCAAATATGAAGGCTTTTGACAAATCAGTCCTCATCCTCCTAATCGTTTATACAGAAACAGCCTCCACTTCCAAGTTCATTATTCCATCTCACATTTCCTCCTCTTCCACCTGTTCTCCAAAATGGACAGTCACTCAGTTTGTGGCCTTACCCCTTTTCTCTTTCCTTTGTCAAAGCGACTCAATCTAGTGACTTGAAATGTCATAGTGTCATTTTTAGGCTTAACAATCATGAAAATTTTATTTCTTGCCTTTAATGCTTCATAAAGGCAGACTGAATTCCTATGGAATGCTGAATACTTTCAATCTTCCATGACGATGCATTCTAACATTCAATGTTTCCTGCTTGTCCCTGTATTTTATCACCACCCTGTCATCCCCATTCTCTTCTTCACCCTAATAACAAGTTATTATTAGTAATATAAAATGCTTGAACACATCTTGCTCACTGCCTGTTTATCATTTATCTTTTTTTACTTTTCTTTTAATAAAGAAAGTGCAAATTAAAACAAAAACTTAAAGCAGCTTCTTTTCCCTAACTTCTCTTAACTTTACAGTATACCTATGGTTTCCCATTAAAGCCTCAGTACCAACTAATTTCCATTTCCATATTTTTTATTTTCCCATTTTTTTAAAAAACTACTTTCTTAAAACATTCTGTCTTACTGATTTTAAATTCTATTGCTTATATTATTTTGTATGCTATTCACACAGAAGTATTTCCTTATGTAGAAACTGCTGCACTAGCATTAGAATTTAAGGCAGTAGCTACTGTAACAGGAGTCCACAGCATCACTTTGGATAGGATCTGGGAGGAGACAGCAAGTACTTTCCTAGTAACACTGGGAAAAATCTTAGAGAAAGTGTGATATTGAAGAAGTGTAGTTCATGAAATGGGGCAATGGAGAAGGGAAGAGGGATGGAGAAGGCCCTTCAGGCACCAGTGTGAGTGCTGAGAATTTCAAAAGAACACAGCTTTGGAGAATCTGAGGAAGAGAAGACATTTGAATTTGAAAAAGGAAAACAGCAAGTTGTTTCCATACATCAACTATAATGATGAGAGAGGCAGCATGGGTTTAAAAAGAGCATACGCTTAAACCCATGAAATGGGGAAGAGAGTAAAGACACAGAGGAAACAGAATGACAGCAATGGCAATTTAACTGCCATTGCACTATGGTGGCTTCTGAAAGATGACTGAAAGTATTTACTATTGAGATCCAAATACAGCTCATCCAAATGTGATGAGAACTGGCAGAGAAATGGGAAGGAGTACAGGTGAAGACAGCTGTGTCTTGATAGTTCAGAGCTGCCAAAGGCATTTAGAGTAAGTGTAGCATGCCAGTTAAAAATATCTAGCAAAACATCACAAGTGCTGGCTCACAGGCCAGAGATGTGTGCTCATAAATGCACAAGTCCCTCTTCAAATACACATTATTTCCTGAAATAATTTATGAAAGAGGGAGTCATTGCCTGACAAAATTAAGAGAACTATCATTTTTTAAGTATAAAGAAACTCAAATGAAAAACTGACAAACCAGAGCACTTATAAATGAGAACTAACCATGATTCAAACAGGTTTAAAGCTAAATTCTATGGCAATTTTTAAGAAGGGAAAAATGTGGAAAAAAGTTAAAAAAAGAAGAGAATAATAGGAAAACAGAAAAGAATATGGGTGTAAATGTGAGGACAGATATTAAGATTACAATGCAGAGAAAAAGAGGAACATACACACTTTTTTCTTTTCAAGTTTTTCTGTGAGTGGAAATCTACACTCTCCAATTAGAAAAACCCCCATCATTGTTTACACCAGGCAATTGAAACGTTTATTATTCTTTTACATTCATTAAAACAGATTCACTCTCCAACCTCCCAATCCTACAAAGGACCTCTATTTTGAAAAATTTCTTGAAAAAAAGCCTGCGATTTCAAACTTAGAACTAAATTGGTACTAATTAGTATTATACTGATAATGGTAAATAAATAAATTCTTATAAGTTTTATTTATTGTTCATTTCTTTAATATTTTTAATCCCTCAAGAAAAAATTTTCCACTGCAATCACCAATACCCTTCCTCATATAAGAATGCCAATCTATAATGATTAATAGGAGATAATTTTTTTGTTCTCAAACAGAATATCATACTTTTAAGTTGCATGGGTATTCTGTACCTAAATATATCATCTCCGCTTCCACATTCTCTCTGTTACCTCCCTGTACTTGACACTGTCATGGCCAAAAGAGAGACAGAAAACAAGTAATGTTTTAAAAATATACTAAGGGTAAGATTTTAGCTAGGATAGTTACACATACCTATAATCTTTGCTACTTAAGAGGCTGAGGCAAGAGGATCACAAGTTCAAGGTCAGTCTGGGTAACTTAGGGAGACCATGTCTCAAAATAAAATGAAACAGACTGGGGATGTAGCTCAGTGGTAGAGCACTTGGCTAGCATGTATGATGTCCTGGGCTTAATTCTCAGTATCAAACAACAAAACAACACAAAACAAAGAGAAAAATGGTCTTGGAGAACTATTATCAACTGACTACACTGGCAAAATCACAATTTCCCTTGAGAATGGAGAAAAATGGTTGCAGATCACCACTTCTTTCTTGAGGCAACCAGAGGAAAAGACCAGGCATAATGCCTGGCTCTAAGTAAGTACTCAATAAACAGTAGTCAGTAATATTTTGGCTAGCCTTTTTGGTTTTTGAATCCTTAGGTCTTTTCTCATTTCATACCAGGTCCAACTGGGACTAAGGGGGTTTGTAAGACATCAGGTTGAATTTCCTAACCTGTTCACCCCACTACTTACCAGGCAGCTAAAAAAATATGAACTCTTCCATTTGAGACTAGTGAAAATGACAGTTTCTTCCCCTTCATAAAAAGCAATATATCCCCCTCCTGCCATAAGTCCCAATTCACTAGTAAACACATAAAGTCATTTATGAGTTCTGTAAATTTGTTGAAAAGTCAAGGTCTTGCTGTTCCACATAGTTTAATTTTCCCAGATGCATTTTGTACATTCGTGTCTGAGCAAGGGGGAAGTGTTCTTCTTGGACCTCCCTCTGCTTATTTCTGATCAGATTTCATTAAAAGTTATAGTCTCCTGGTTGGCATTTCCAAAATGGACTGCCTGTTTCTGAGAAGAATAAGGTGGCTTTGGTATTCCCTAGGCATGCCTTGATTGACACATAGCTCTGTTTTTTTCATTCATTTCCTGTTTAACACAGTTGGTGAATGCATAGCAAGGTTTACTGAACTATTTGTGAGTTTTCAATAAAATTTCCTTTCAAGAAATATTTCTCCTCACATTAACTTTTAATATGCACCATGCATATTTATTCTAAACTATTTTTTAAAATTCCTGCTACCAGCATTTTGTTAGTGCATGACTGCCCAATCCTCAATTACCTGTCACCTCAAACATTCGCTTCTTGAATGAAGTGACAACATTTCCATCCTTCCGCCTGAGTAAGGGGCTGCTTCTCCTCTCTGCCACTTTCTGTTTTAACCTGGACCGCACCTTCAAGTTGGGCTCAGAGGCTGGGGATTGAGACAAAGAAAATAGATAAAAATTAAAAAATAAAGAGCCATTTGCTCCTGTGTTTAAAGAAAAAGTCTAACCCTTTCCTTGCTCCCTTCTTATTCTCAAATTTAAAAACCCAAGCATGTAAATAAGGCATTGACTCTAAAATAATTAAACAGACAAATATAATGATCATTTTTATGAAATGTGTGAATTATTTTTCTAATTATCTAAACATAAACGTGCAAAGGGAGAAAAAATCAGTTTTCTACTTAGTTTATCTAGTGGAATTGGGATCGTTTCATGGGAAGTTTAATCACTAATCATGTTTGGGTCAGAGTAAGATTTATTATACTTCATTGTCAGGCCTCTTAATTCTCTCAAGGGTGAAACTCAATAACCACAAAAGTAGTAACTTAATGTGATTTTTGAGACTTTGACCTGACTTCTGGTAATAAGAAGACACCTCTGTAGTATATAATTTATGTCTAATTCTGACTCCTGGAATATTTCTTTGTCAGTACTTTCTAACCTAAAACCCTGAGAAAACATACTCAGTGAAATAACACCAAACCAGCCGGAGTCACCGTGAATAAACCTTTCTATATACTCATTATACCATCAGCTAGAAAGGAAGAATGACCAAGTCTTAGAAGTGAAAGTCTGAATTAGGTTACCTCAAATACATACAAATATTTTTCATACTTATGCTACTATTTCTTTGGTTATATTATTCTAAACAGTGAAGCTATAGTTATCATTATTCAGTTTTTAAGTAATTAAACTTTAGAAGAATGGAAACATTGAATTGGGTCTCTGTAATAGAAGTCAACGATAATAGTGGTGATAGAAAGGGTATTTCTCAAGACAACTAATATTTATAGCATGCTTTCTACATTCCAGTACTATTTTTATCAATATTAACTTCTTTGACCATAAAAACATCCATATGGCATAGATAATGTTTATAATGTGATAATATTGGTCAAAAAAAAAAAAACAACTCAAAAGCAAAAACTATAGAGGCTAAGTAACTTGCCCAAGGTAACAGAAGTAAAAGTGGTCTGGTCTGTTTTCCTAAATATTGAAGATAATGTTCCTCTACCTTTCCTTAAGAATGAACACCATAAAAATTATAAGGAGCCGGGCACAGTGGTGCATGCCTGTAATCCCAGCACTTTGGGAGGCTGAGACAGGAGAATTGTGAGTTCAAAGCCAGCCTCAGCAACGGTGAGGTGCTAAGCAATTCAGTGAGACCCTGTCTCTACATAAAACACAAAACAGGACTGGGGATGTGGCTCAGTGGTTGAGTACCCCTGAGTTCAATTCCTGGTAGCAAAAAAAAAAAAAAAAAAAAAAAAATTATAAGGTAATTTTCCAAAACACCACTATCTATCTTAAGCAAATTCAATATAATAATACAGCTAGACTTCTTAAACTGAAAAAATTTTTTTGAAGGAATTTGTATTTTTGTTAAACTACAAAGGATGTCAAAAGGGGACCTTACAATCTTCCCCCTTCTTTCACTCAGGCTTCAAACATCTACACTTATTTTTATCTTTGTTTTTCTCTCTTCCCTTATCTGAAGCTTTATACTTGTACTGAAAACTCTTGCATTTGCTTTCTTGGAACAAGTTAGGTAAAATAAGAACTTGAAATAAAGATTAAGGTCAAATACAAAAAGAAGAGCAAGTTAACTTTTTTTAGTGTGTGTGTTGTATACCTGATTTTATGCCTGAAAATACTGAAGGGGTAAAAAGTTGGGGGACTAAAAAATATTGTAAAAGTAGAAAATAAAGAGGTGGGAAGGAGACCAGGGCTGAGAACAGGAAGCTCAGTGTGATAGAGAACTGAAATGTGTCTCTTGTACTCAGAATGATAGAGAATTAAAATGTGTCACAGTTCCTTTCAGAACTTCTGGAGCTGAAAGCCCATTTTACCTCAGTGCATAAGACTGAGTCTCAATTACTAACACCCAATTTACCCAGTAGTAATGTAGAAAGAAAATGGGATCATATTAATTTACTTAGTTTTGTTTCCCTGTACACATTAATTTTAAAATTCCTTTAAAATAGCAATCTTGCCTCAAAAAAGCTACAAGTAAAAAATTTTTCTTAAAAGAATAATGGGGAACTGGAAGTCCTTTGGTACTAACTATATTGGCATCCTCTGTAGCTTTGCCTGTAACCTTAGGACCCAAATCACAGACTCTCAGACTTAGATATAGACAGAAATGTATGATGAAATCTAATGGATTAAATGCTACAAACTGGCTGTCCAAAGAGAGTCAGTTGATTAATCACTTCAAAAGGCAGTGGGTGGAGTAGTAAAGACAGTGCATTTTCAGGGAGAGGATGTGAGGTTGAGTCTGCACAGCATCCCTTCGCAGCTAGGGGATTTTCAGTGAGACTCCAGTACTTTCAGAGCCTGATTCTTCATCTGTGAAACAAAGACTAACACCTTTCCACTTCACAAGATATGGTCACCCAATCAGAACCTGAGAATAACTAAGATCTAGCTGAATGTGAAAGGAAAGAAAAGGCTTGCTAGGAATGGCTGAGCCAGGACTGAATCCCAAATCTCCTGTTTCTCAGTCTTGTCTTCCTTTTCCTAACACACTGAACCAGCTGGGACTCAGTGTCTGCAGTCAAGAGACAAAGCTGATGACAGCTTGGAAAAACAGCAAATACAATTTAAACATTCTATGTGAAGCCTAGAATTTCACAGGCCCTTCATAAAGAAAAGATTTTTAAGGTTGGTAGATAGCATTTACTCCCATGTCTATTTGAGGAAGGGCTGAACACATTAGCTCTTAAGAAAGCAAACTCCAGAATAGGAATAAGAACTGTGTTTTAGTCGTGAAGCTATCATCTAATAAAAATCAATGAACCTTGAAAAATTCACAGTCTCATCAAATCAGCTTATTCATCCAGATCAGCTAAGATCACACCTATGCAATGCAGTGCTGGAGTTGAAGAGATATGCCAGTAAACATCAACTCTACACATGACCTATCTGGCTTTGAATGAATTACTTGCCATATTTAAATCCTCATTTCTCATGTTATAATGGGGATAGACGTATCTGGATTTTCTCCACCTGTCCAGAAGACCATTTCCCTTCCTTTTCAGCACCTATGGCATCTGGCTCCTGGAGGTACACCATTCTACTCCTTTGCTGGAGTGGTTCATTTCTTCGGGGCTCAACCTACAGGCAGGATAGGCTGGTGGCAAAATATTAAGGACCAGGGGGAGAAGAGAGAATCCTGTACTCTCTCAGTAATGGTGCTCATCACTGGCCATAGCTTCACATCTTCCTGACTGCATCTCCCTCTAGAGGCCCCTGATTCATGGCTCCAATTCTTTGGCACTCAAGAAAAATTTATTCTTCTATTCCTTTAGTCCTGGGAATAGAAGTGGCTTCCTGCTGTAGCTATTTTCTGGTTTCTCCACATTCTTAAACAGTTCCTTTAACCCTGCTCACTTCATTGTAAGCAGTCCTTCATAAAAGTCTATGACCCATGCCACATAGGCCTGTTCCTGCCACAGCCCTGATTAATATGGTACAATGGGGCTAGCAGAATCAAAATGTCCTGTATAGGATAAGTCATGAGGTTTCAACTAGCGAAGAGCTTGCCCCTAGGGGATATCTGGCAATGTTTGGGGACTTTTTTGGTCATGAGTATTGGGGAGCTGCCAAATACCTTAAAATGTACAGGATTGCCTCTGCAACAAAGAATTATCTGGACCCAAATGTCAATAGTGCCAAGTCTAAGAAACCTTGGGGTGAGCAATCAGTAAGTGGCAGTTGTTAAGAATTCTGCTCCTCTGAGATGATTAAAGGAGATAATAACATCTGTCAGAGATCCTCAAAAAGTACCCAAAAAAGGGTAAGGAAAGATTATTAGAAATCAGGGAGTGTTATTTATAGCTTGAAAATACTAAATATTTCCATAAATTTTACTCTTAGAAATGGACTTGAAAATGTTTTTAATACTTCTACTATTTCTATTTTAAACCTTTTATTGACAGATAAGTATGGGTCCTTATGGTGTATAGTATGATGTTTTGCTACCTCTATACACTGTGAATTCCCTCATCTAAAAAGTTATAATTTCTTTGTGATGAGAACATTCAAAATCCTCTCTGCTACCTACTGTGGATTATATAATACAATATTGTTAACTGCAATCACCCTCTGTGTAATAAAACATCAACACATATTCCTCCTTATCTGGCTGAGACTGTGTCCATTCAGTAACCCTCTTGCTCCTCTTTGCCCTCCTTTCTCGTCCTCTGATAACCACTATGCTGCTATCTAACTTCATGAGTTCAGATATTTCAGATTCCACATGTAAGTGAAATCATGTTTATACCATTAATATTTCTAAAGAAAGTCAATCTAGTCACCATCTCTATTGGTAGGTGGAGACACAAGAAAGGCGTAGTTTTCAATTGTAGAGGGGATGATATTTGAGATGATGTGATTTTTTTCATCTTCATAAATTGAAGATATAACTTTCTAAAAACTAGGAATCACTTATGTATAGGTGCAATATAAACCTGTTTTTGCAAAATATATAACACAAAACTTCTGTAAGGAAGGGGCTCTTCTTCAATGGTTCAAGGAAAAGCTTCTGCTTGGATTTCAATACTGGTTTTGAGTCACCAA
>CM053407.1:69254753-69320805 GCA_028644305.1 Xerus rutilus | reverse complement strand
TTTTTTTTATTATTTTATTTTTTTTCCCAAAAGTTGCATTTTAATACATGTTGGCAAACATAACAGAAAAAAACAAATTATCAGAAGCTGTACACACTATTCACTGAAAACATTTGTTGAGGCAAATAGAAAAAAATTGTTTCAATCATAATTTTTCTAACTTTGCACAAAATTATAAGCAGATTACATTCTTCATATTTAATGCTCCGGTCTCCCGAGAGGCTGAAGACTTCCATGCCAGCAACTTACTAATGGGATGCAAATCCTCAGAGCCCAGAAAGAGATCACTAACTGGGGAGAAGTTCTGCTTGTATATGAATGCATTTTATGGCTACTTGCACTAATTACCTTTCTATTTTTACCCCACACTCATAACCCTCTACACATCAATTAATCACAGAAATAGAAAGCACACTTTTTACTTGCCTGTCCAATTGAATGCATTTATATGCTGAAATGATAAACTTTCATAAAAAATTGATTATGCATGAGACCCTGGGTTTGCAAGAAATTGATCAAGTGAAAACAATCAATATTAAAATAAATGAGAAAACCTTTTTTATTCTCACTTGAAAAAAAATTGAACAAAAGGCAACAAAACATTGAAAGAATGTTGCATGAACTAGAGGTATTTCAAATCTTTGTTCTCATACTGATCTGTATGGTTCAGAATAAACTTAGGGTATGATAACAAAAATTTGGAAATGGATAGTAAAGTTAGGTTGTAGATACACAGGTTACAAAAACAAGATTCCAAGGCACAGTAAGTGGCAAGGCCCCAACTTGTCTTTTCACTAAGAATTGTTTGTGTGGTAGTGTACGTGAGAGTGGAGTGTCATGATTTGTACCTGTAGACACACAAACAACCTTTTTTAGAAGTATGCAGGCCTCTGACATGATCAGACCAGAGTCCAATTCCAATGTTAACTGTTTCATGGACTAGCCATAATGCTAGGTGAGTTGATTAATCTGTGAATCATTTTATGATCTATAAAAGAGAAATGACATTGCTTATTATACATCTTGGTGAAGAATTAAAGAAGTAGAAAAAGTTTACTCAACTGGCTGTCACAAAAATGTTGACAATAGATTGATGTTGAATAAATGCATGCTTCATGCAGTCCATGTATAAGACTGAGGAACTTAGGTTAAAACACAATAAATAAAATAAAAAATAACTAGAGGGGTAGCTGGCTCTGATCGGAAGACTCCTGAGCCTAGGGAATGTTATCTATAAAAACAATGAAACAGCAAAAATCCTTTTCTGAACTTTTACTTGGTATATTAAAAATACTTTTTATTAATGATTAACTTTACATAGTTTCCTTACTTTCTGAATTGGCCTATTTATAAATTCTACTCTATTAATTCTTTGTCTTAAATATATCACCACATTAATGTACTATATGTACATTATTTCTGTTCACTTTTAATGCGAGGTTATTGCTATTATTTATCAATAATTTAGACAAAAATGTCAATACTACATATCACAGTATGTGGAAAATCTTCATTCTCACTGGTGAAGTGATCATAAAGAGAAAAAGAAGAACTTGTCACTGAGATAATATTATTTATGTTAATACTATTTAAAGCAATTTCCTAACATTAAGAAAGATAATTATTAATCAAGATTAAGCACTAATGTTTATTTACAATATTCAATAATTCCACCTTCCATGAACATTTAGCTCTAAAGGTGCTAAATGGAAGTCTAGCCTCCACTGTCAGCCTCAGATCTCTTCAGTGGCACTGTCTCTTCTTTCTGAATGTACTGGACGCTTGTTACCTTATCCATATGGGCTCTTTCTCTCCAGGGTTTCTCCTGCTATCTCCCACTCAAAGGGCTGCCTTAAAAGCTGGCATTTCAAATATTCTGTCATTGGAACCAAACATGTGAAATCTATCACTTGCTCACTCTCTGTCTCTTATGATGATTGGGCCTCCTGGAATAGGAGGCCCTCTCTGCTCCTGTCTCTCCTCTCACATAAGCTAGCCATGCAGAAATCTATGTCCCACGTGATCTATTCAACTGTATACACATTACAATTATCAAAGACACATTAGGGACACAGTAAGTCCTTTAATCTCGTTGATCAAAAGACACAGGCTATTCTAATTATAAGTTTCATAATTAGTCAAAAGCTATGTATTTTCAAAAGTAGAGTTTGGTACTAATGCAATAAATGTACCACAACTTATGCCTTTTTTAGGCTTGGGTAATATGAATCTTTAATGTTGTGAGTCAGATTTTATATATTTTAATATTAAGGCGCAAAACTCCTAATCTGTTTTTAATTATAACCATTTAACAATATGAAATTCATATAGAAAAGTCTTTTAAAATTACTTTGGGGGAAATATTGGCTTCTAATAACATCACATTTGTAGAAATATATGAATGTAATTTTCTGAAGAATTATTCAATTGAAAAATACTACTGCAAACATCTTTACATTCTCTTACTGCAAATATAAATGTTCATTTGGTAGAAAACAGTTATTGTTTTTTAAAAATAATTTTGGTAAATATTACTCATATTACACAATTTATAGTGAAGTCCTCTGAAAAGTGCTAATTTTGTAATGACATTTATTACCTTTTTCTGATTATCTATGCCATAAATGATTGAGATGCTTAACAATGGGACAACTAAGAACACCTTTCCAGCACATTTCTTTTGTGTTTTATTGTAAAAGAAATTGAAAATGAGAACCAAATTGTATGTGTGGTTATGTGTCTCTTCGCACATAAAAAATACATAGATATACTTCACATTATTTATGCACATTTACATATGATATTGTATTTAAGTATGTGATAATGTTGGGCATTTAGTTGGTCTACAGTGCTTTACTTTGAAAGACAGCACAGTGACACACATCATTGTGAATCTCTGTGGTCACTAATGAGTATTTCCTTCCATCTGTGTAAAGATGAATTTAATTCTTAGGTTACTCACATATCAAAACAACAATGAGGAACAATGACATCCTCTTAATGACTAGAAAACATATACCAACAGGCATACATGGAAAAAGTATTCCCAAGTTATTGGAAACAGCTCAAGACATCATGGGAAGCAAGAGTGGGGACCTGGGTAAGGGAGCATGATCCCAAAAGGACCACCAGCTCTGGGAGAGCACTTCCTTACACCACTCAGGCTGCCAGAACAGAGGCCCTGGAGCTCAAAGCCCATGACAGGACACTCAGATGCCTCTACCTAACAGCAGTATTATCTGCTAAACAGTTTCCTGGCACTCAGCTGGCTCAGCTGGCTCTTGGTAAAACCATTTCGTGCACAGATGAATGAATGCACAAAATGCTAGTCAATAGTGCCTTTGGAAAAACCTGGGACAAGGAGTGAATAACAATTTTCTTCAAAATTTTTGGACATTTTAAGTACAATATACCATTTTTAACAGATGAAAATACTTTAGTCAAGTATACTTTAACCAAGTATTTTTGTCCAGTGTGATTATGGACAGAAACAAATGATAAGTTGTAAAATATTTAATTATTTTTATAGTTAAAACTAAAACCTGTTGACTTGATTTTATTGTTTAATTAAATTCAATAAACAGCTATGAAATAATAATATTGAGAACACAGGCTTCACGTTTCATGAAGAATGGAAGCATGTTTAGTTATATTCCATTGTTTTTTAAAGCATCAATGCAATGACTATTATACAGCATAAACCCATTAGCTATTTACAGAAAGGAGGAGCCAAGAGATAGGAAAAAGGGTGCATGCAATGCTGAGGCAACTGCCTCAGATACAGTGGAGAGCTTTGCTGCTAATGCCTAGCAAGAGTGAACATCAGCCTAGCTATGATCAATGCCACGGGATAAGTATAAGCAGAGCATTGTGGCTGTAAGGCAGAGCTTCATTTGCCTTAAAGGAAGATGCCCTAAGGCTGAGTGAGATGCTGACAGATAACAGTGGGAGAGAAGTATAGTCCTATGCAGAGGGAACAACCATATCCCACATCCTAGGAAGGACACCTGCAATTTTGACAAATGAGGACTAGATATGGTGCTGGGGAAAGGACTACCAAATGGAAAATGGAAATATACATATTTATGTCTTTAAATTCTCTCTCTTTTTGGCTCTTTTCTCTCAGTTTATAGATATGCTTAAATCTTTCACATTCTAGACACAGATCTTATTTGCTATTTCCTGCATTTGAACTTGAATTCACAGTCAAGATTTATTTTTTAAGTAGCTTTATACTTGCCACCATCACTTTCTTAACCTCAAGACACTGCAATGTAGTGTGAGTCCACACTGCATCACTGAAACAACTCTACTGTAGATATTGCTCAGAACAGTGAACACTGTAATGGATTTTTTGTCTATTCTCAGTACCTAAAAACTACATAGGTTCGTGGTGGCTGTCAATATAATGTTTTTAAAGGAATGAATGCATGCTTATAAATGTATCCAAGCATGAAAGGAAACTTACATTAAAAGGCTGAATTTCAAATGTTGAGAAGTAGCTGAACTTCTTTAATGTCTAAGAATTTCTTGATGCTGAATGTTATGGCAAGAGGTCTTATAGATCAGATGTGGAATGCAGAAGGAATTTCATTTTTCTGGCAAGCATCACAAATACCATGCTTTAGAGTCAAGGAAATCCATATCCCACACAGCTTAAAATGCCTTCCTATGCTAATTCTTTTGTGCTTTAATTTTTCAATACAAAGTATTTTAAAAATTTTTCCATCTAACATACTTACTATTTAAATAAAATGTTTAAAAATAGTCCTGTTTGGGGATATAAACTTTTATTGTAGTCCATATATTTATATCTACATGAGAAAGTTACTGAGTGCCTATTATGAGCTCTTTGAAGATGCTGGGGATACAATACCAAATAACCTATATTTTCCTCAAGGTTTTCTCAACTGAGTAGAGAATTTTAAAATAGAAGTACATACACAGAACCATATCCAGGGATATTTATACTTGTCATAAAGAACATAATGAGGGGCTGGGTTTGTAGCTCAGTGGTAGAGCGCTTGCCTTGCATGCGTGAGGCACTGGGTTCGATCCTCAGCACCACATAAAAATAAATAAAGATATTGTGTCCATTGACAACTAAAAAATTAAAAAAAAAAAGAACATAATGAATATTGGAGACAAAGGTACCAAGTAAAACTTAACAGAGGGGGAGCATGTGTCAGCTGAGCATTTAGAGATGACTGAATTATCCAAGGAAACCCTTTATCAAGAGCAAGGAGCACTTTAAAAACCAGGTGTTCATAGCTTGTGTGAGTGCAAAACAGAAATATCTGTCTGTG
The DNA here is from genome assembly GCA_028644305.1 of Xerus rutilus. Taxonomy (NCBI): domain Eukaryota; kingdom Metazoa; phylum Chordata; class Mammalia; order Rodentia; family Sciuridae; genus Xerus; species Xerus rutilus. The sequence goes on along the minus strand of CM053407.1, from coordinate 69,315,499 downwards.
AACTTCCAGTTTAATAGTCCTAGGGCCTCTATAAGGTAGTGGAGAGGCAAGAGAGAAGGATAGGGATGCGGGAGAGAGGTTGTGCTTGCCAAGGAAGAACTTGTGTTATATGTTACAGATGAGACAGTAAACAGTTTTTAAATAAGGGAGTAGGAAGACTAGATTTAAATTTTAAAAGATAAAGGGCTTAATGGAAAAATGAATATGAAAACAGAGGAAAGTCAGTAACTGGGAATTGAATGGGTATTGAAATAAATGAGAATGAATTAAAATAGCAGGCCTGATAAGAAAGAGGAGCTTAATTCAGGTGGCTTTCTAGTCAATCTTGTCATATACATGTATTTTTAACAATCCACTTTTTGCTACTTAGAATGCTCCCTCTCTTAATTTCCAGTCTTCAGGTGCAATCACTAGTCTGCTTGGCTCTTCAAAACCCCTCCCACACTAGGTGCCCTGCATCAGCAGTACCAGTGATGAAGGAGCAGCAATGACTTCCCACCAACAGGTGTCTGTCCTTAGCCCAGATGCCACCTCATTGCTTGCTCTTTTTCTGTTTTGAAACCTTCAAAGTCATTAGGGAGTTTATTATTATTTATTTTCCTTTGTTAAGTTTTGACTTTAAGTTTTGGAATGTTCTTGGTAATTCAGTTCTACCTCAGTGGAATCTGTAGCTTTATTATAGGATAAATCCTGACTTTTCCTTTTAGTGTGTATTTATAAGGAAACACTATTATCTCTTTCAGACTATATGAAAGGCAAAATTTCACCTCTGGATTTATTCAAGTACCCCAGAACCCTTTTCTAGAGACTTTTTGTTAAACATCTTCTATGTATTCTACTTTCTCTAGATAATTATTGGGATGAAGAAACTTAAAAAGTATTTCAAATAAAAAAGTAAACAGGTAGTATGTCCAAGTATACTATATAAAAATGTCATCATAATGAAAACTCTAAGCAGTTGGGGTAGGCACAATAATATTCTACTCCAAAGATGTCCGTGTTCTATTTCTTATAACTTGTGAACCGACTGGTTCCAGGATACCTCCTCTCCTCTGCATCCTGGACACTGAAGTCTGCGGATGCTCAAGTCCCTCATATAAAATGGCATAAGTTTGAATGTAACCTATGCATGTCCTCCCATACACTTTAAATCTTCTCTAGATTACTTATAGTAACAGATACAATGTAAATGCTATGTAAATTCTTGATATACTATTTAGGGAATAATGTAAATATAAGTACTATATAATGTAAATAATAATGCAAATGCTATGTAATATAATAAATAATACATAATGTAATTAATAATATAAATGCTATGTAAATACTTTTGTACTCTTTGGGGAATAATGACAAAAGAAAAAGTCATGTTCATACAGTACAGGCATTTGTAAAAAAATATTTTTCACCCACAGTTAGTTCATCTGCAGATGTACAACCTGAAGATACAGAGGGCTGAGTATATGTCACATTACATGCTCCAAAGGGAATTAAAGATGGATTTAAGGTTGCTAACCAGCTGACTTAAAGATAAGGAGATTAAGCTGGATTAAACAAGGAGGCTCAATGGCAATCACAAGGGTCCTTTTAAAATATAAAAGAGAGAAGCAGTGATGCAGCTTGAGAAAACCTAGTCTGGTTTTTATTGGCACTGAAAATGGAAAGCATCCACAGCCAGAGAATGCAGCAGCTCCCAGAAGCTGGGAAAGGTGGGGAAATGGATTTGCCCCTGAGAGTCCAGAGAGGTGTACAGCACAGTTGACACCCCGACATTAGCCCAGTGAGACCCATTTTGGACTTCAAACTTCTAGAATACAAGGTAATGAATATGTGTTGCTTTCACTATGTTTGTGGTCATTTGTTAAAGCAGCCAAAGGGAACCAATATAGAGATAACTAATGGATTCCAAAACTGGCACTGTTTTGGAAGTCTGAAGATTCTGAAATACTGGTTTTGAATAGATTTGATGTTCAATACTGTTTTATATCTTATTTTTAAGGTAGCAAAATAGGATATCAAAGAGAACTATTAATAATATATGCCCATCACCAAAAGTATTGGGATAATAATTTAAAATTAATTTTATCACTTTATCACATTTAATTTCTTACAAAGGTAAAGATTTAAATATGTTTATTTGCAAAGAAATTTGAACAGATTAAAAAGAAAGGCAAAAGGTATAATTTTTTCTATTAAATCTTTCTGTGAAAGTTTCATAAGGGTATAAGTTAAGAATCATTTCTTGTAACTTAAAAAACCTGAGAATACTTTGTACATAATTAAATAACCACAATAAGCAAACAATTTCCAAGTCTTGAGTGGAAACATTTTCCTTTTTTTTGTTTTAAAGATTCCAATTGAGGTATTAAATTATTAAGCCAAATACTCTATGATAAAGTCTATTTTTCAAAACAATTTCCCTTTTTAGTTCAATGTAAATAAAAGAGGAGGGGAACCAATTTAAACCTCTAATTAGTTTCAAATTGTAGTTAATTAAAATATTTTTGCTTTTATATAAGATCTTTATGGCATGAGATACAATCCCAGGCTCCTACAACTTAATCAGCTAAATATAAAATGTAACCTTCCATCTGGTAAATCAATTTAACAGACATAATTGTGCCCCACCATAACTCAATAAGACACTGAGGAAAACCATTGAAATGCTATTTCCTTTTCTTTAGAAGAGAATTATGTACAATTTCAGCATGCTTTGCCTTTCTAAAAGTTAAAGTCAACAGGGAGGTATCACTCTCCTTCACATGAGTTTCCCATGAGAAAATCAACAGCAAAGTATAAAGCTTGTGCTGTTATTCATGAAACACTCCATAATGCTAACTTGGCTTTAACCAGAACATATTATTTGGCAGCTAAAACCTTTAATTAGAGTTGTGGTTTGAACAGATTTTCACTGAATTTATGTTCTGTAGGGGCTCAAAGAACAACATTGTTTTTCTAACCAGTTTATTCTATTTCAGGTGGTTTAAATGTACTTGATCCAGCAGTGGAAAAAAATGAGAATGTTGTTCTGATCCTTATTTTGTTGGCTTTAATTATGATTCACCATTTCTTAATGAGTACTAAGCATCAGACAAGAGGAGGAGAATGCCACACTCCTTTCAACAAACATTTCCGGGGTACTTGCTCTGTGCATTTATACTAGGCGTTATGGAAGGGGAAAAAGTATCAAGGGAGATAATTCCTCCTTAAAGAAGAAAAAGCAAGCAGAGAAATGTGTTGGCCTGATAATAGACTCGAAAAGAGGAGAGAGAAAGAAGGTGATGGAGTCAGACCTTAATCCTAAGGTCAATGCTGCATGACTGGTGATAACAGAATGAGGAAATCAGGAGAAGAAAGTCCTGAGGTGGAAGATGGGGTCAACTTCTATAACTGTTTAGGACATCATAGAAACACTAGACTGCAGTCTACAAAAGGGTTTACAGGTAGAGATGTGGATTTAGATCACATAAAATACCTTAAGGGAAAAAGTGAAGGTTATCCTGATCTGAGTTAGGTCTTACCATCAGAAATACTGACTGATCAGAATGGATAAGAACTAACATCATTAGAGAGTGATGATGATTAAAACATAGAAAAATTAAAACAATGGAAGAAGGCATGATTGAACTTTAAGATCCCATGTTTCATGGCCTGCAAATGTGATGGATGCTTTAGTGAAAAATAGAGAGGGAAAAACAGATGAATGGAAGCACAGCATACAAAACTAAAATTCCAAGCAGCATGGGATGGTCAACTGGTCAAAAGCCAGAGAGATAAGGAAGGAAGTGAGGGAGGGAGAGAGGGGAAGCCTGAGAAAAATATATCAATGAAGATTTGGGAATCCCTTGAGAATATCGACTTAGAAGAGATTAAAAAAACTGCATCACTGCATCCGATAATACAGATTTCTATAACATCATAACCTAGCACAAGAATTATTTTAGAATAGATGTTGAATGAACATTATTCTGAACCCAATCATATTATAGGTGATAATAAAAATCAGCTCAGAGTTTGACAACAAAAGAAAAAAAGACGACAATTACAGCAACAACACAGAGTAGTCAATTTAAATCAATTTTTATTTTCTTTTAAATTCACTTTTCAGGAGAGGGCTGGATTTTGGGGGTTTGGAAGCAATATTAAAGGAGCCTGTTAATTGGAAAACCCAGAAGATACTCTATTAAGGAGATAATTGTACAAAGTCTATTGGAAACAGACTCTGAGTAACTTGAAAGCAAAGACTGTCTCTTAATCAGCTCTGTGTGCTCGGAGTGACCACAACTTCTGGTCCAGAATAAGTGCCGAATAAAAGTTTGTTCACATTTCCTTCCTCTTCTGTCTCATTCAGCAAGACTGAATGAGGCCACTGTGAAAACTATTTCTTTCTTTGCAATAGCTTGAATTAGAAAATTGGTAATGAAACTCTGGGAATAGTGACAAAAGTAAATGACTTATCTTAATATTTTCAGTCCCTTCCAATCTTCATTCTGTGAAGCAGCAGAAAGGCAAAACATACTCAGTGTCAGAGGAAGATGTCTCACTGATCACCATCTAAATCCCCGTGCTGCTATTCAATTCTTCACTTTATTTGCTTTCTAGTTCTAAGCTAAACATATACAGCTTCTTAGACTATGCCCTTGAATATAATTTCTACCAATATGGTTCAAAAATACTTTTGTAGTCAGTCTGAAGTTTCATCTTTTAACTGACAACTTTTAAAAACTCAGAGTGACTGTAAACATAAATTTCCTGATTTTTGCCTTTTACATTCTCCTTTTAGAATCTGTATCTTAAGAAATGAGACCAAGAGTCATGACGTTCCCTTATGTAGCAGCATCTCCATTCCCACCTCTATTTTCTGGTGGCCTCATGTCTTGCATCTCTGCGATTTTTCTCAGTACAGCTGCTGGATTATATGATTTACTGTACTTATTTTTTAAAAAGTGAACAGTATTATAAGGTTACCAACACTGCCTTTGAAATATCCAACATGTTATTTCTCTTCCTGCCTCCTGTTACACAGAGTTCATCACTGAATTCTACAACTTATCTTCTTTTCCTACCCTGAATTTCTAATATTGCTGTGCTTATCCTCATGTCCTCTCCACCTTCCCACCTCTACACCACCATGCGTACCTCTCTCCCTGCCCCCACCCTTTCCTTCCCTCTCATCTTTCTCTTCTGTACAGCTTGTAAAATAACTATATTTGCAATAAGTAAGCACAATAATTCTTGGAGAGAGATGAATATTACCCTAACAATGAATCCAAAGGGAAGTTATTTTACATGTATGCATATGCAATAGTAATGGAAAACACAATGGATCTGTCTTTACTAACATTTATAAGAGCTGGAAAAATATTCTTCATGTTTTTCTTACAACTGTAAGTGAATAACATAATGTGTCCACAGCCTTCTATTCCCTTATATAAATGTAGCAGATTTGGAAAATAATTTATTTGTGTATAGAAATTGTAAACTGACATATTTGGGCACTAATTTCACATTTCCAGTTCTCAGAATTCTGTCACTGATGAACAAATTCTAATATTTATTTGTGGCAAACATTTGGAAATCCCAACTTGCAATGATGACATTTTACTTTTGGAATAGTTTATTTGAAAAAAAAAAGTTAAAATATGTAGATGCAGAAAGAACATATCAATTTGTGGTTTTGAATAATTTCCTTTCAATGGAAAAATGTTTGTCACAGTTGGCTTGACAATGAAATGAATAGCCCAAACTAGTATGCTATTTCTAAAATATTTTAAACATTATTCATTATTCATTGTTGGACTAAAGTTAACTTGCAAATAGTACAACCTAAATTGTTATAAATTTCTACTTTTATTGGGACAGATGCAATGTAGTACTTTGATTTTAGTAAAATTGACTTTTTCAATGATACTAGATACCAGTTATTTCTGAACAAAGCATAAAGGTTAAAAGGCCAGATTCTGAAATAAAATTCCTGTCTTCAGACCTGGCACTGTACATACTGCTTTGGTAAATAAAATGAAAACTAAGCAAAATTATTAAGCCTCTCTCTGACTGTACCCTTGTCTATTAAAACTGGTAAGAATTGAGATATATTTCTGGGATTACCATATGGCATAAAGTATGCAGGTAGAATGTTCAGAATGATGACTGGCACAGAGTGTCCAATGTTATCATTTTCTACTTTGTAAACCTAACTGTTGTTAATTCTCTTCAAAAGGATTACTTAACAAATATACCTAAAAATGTATGTATTATCCCTGCTCGTTTTGATCTCAAAAACCCAGTGATTACCTATTTACTCCTCACTGAATATCACATCAAAGTAATTTGCTATGTTTTTATTTATCAGTGTTTTACAGGTGGAGAGATGCAGTACCTGAGTAGGTAAACCACTATCAACATTGAATTAGTTATTATGTTCCTCTTAACATTATATTTTTATTCCAGAAACATGGTTTATATCACAAATGTCTCAGTGTATTTCTCTGGCAAGTAGAGTATTCATTTTATAACCTTACGTGATCACCTGTAATGTTCCCCAGAAGGATGGATTTGATAGAAATCTATTGTGTTCTTATCAGCATTTTAAATAAATAGAAAAGACTTAACAGGAAAAAAGTATTGTAAATTTTTCTTTGTTTTTCAGATATATGTGTGTATTTATGTTGTATATTAGTTGGTCATAGCCACAAACATTTTTTGAAAGACACAGATATGTTCACATGAAAATAATTTGATTTCTATTATTGAGGCTATGAAACTAAAACATAAACCCTGCCACTGAGTAAATGTTATTATTACAGAGGAAGCAAGGGTGAATTAAGGGAACGAAATTGTACAAGATTCCAACATCACAGCTTCAGTCAGGGAAGGTAGAGAATTGGGGAATGTTTCCTGTAAGTTGTAGTATTTAAAATGGCTTTTGAAGAATGAGCAGGCAATTCAGATCTGAAGAGCTCACCAAGGAAAGACCCAAAGCATGTGTGAAAAATCACACAAACTTTTCAACACAAGAGTTACCAGGGTCAGAACTGCCCTTTGGAAGGATGAATGCTGGTCAGAATTTCACTCATTCTACATTGAGAGCCATTATAAAATCCATCCAAACTTCCACAGTGGACAAGTAAGGCAGATTCTTTCTTCCCCTCCACTCGAGTATAACTTCTTATTATTGCAAGAGTGATTGACATGGGGTTGGCACATGACCCAAAGCCTCAAGTGAAATGGTTCTGGGAATTTACCAGAACTGGAGAAAAGAGTACTTGTTTTTGCTGTTCTTGTAAAGCTGTGAAGAGGCAAGTCTGGGCTGCTCTGCATTTTGCTTTCCTTCATTTGAAGACAGCATTCATTATTGTGTACAAAGACCAGCAGAACCCAGACCAGAACTTATACTTCTAGTATGAACATTTGAACACAATGAACTAACATCACCTAAGCATCTAGAAGAGTTGAGTTCAATGAAAACCTCCCAATAGACTTAAACTAATTTGTATTTTGTTCTTGCTCCTTAAAAATAAAAGAGCCTGAAAAATAGAATTCTTCTCAGACATTACTTCTTCTTTGGGTAATGTGATTTAGAGTGCTTCTAAGGAAGGCCATGACCAAACTCAAGGGAAGAGTTTGCTGTGACTGAGGAGTGAACTCTTCTCAGTGACGCTCATGCTCTGGGTGTTCCTGCCTTGCTCTATAGCTGTGTTGTCCTATTTGTTTGACAGTCTCTAGCCACATGTGGCTATTTAAATTTAGATTTAAATTAACTCAATGTAGTCAACAAAAATTAAGCTTCTAAATCATACTAGCCACAATTCAAGTGCTCAATGTCTAGTGGCAACATGTAGCTAATGGTTACTAGATTGGGCAGAACCAATACAGAACTTTTCCATCACCACAGAAAATTCTACTAGGAAGAACTGGTCTGTGGTATTTTCAAGGAAACACATATGTACAATTATATCAGCCAGTAAAATCTGAGAATTTTCTTCAGTAAACTACCCCAAAATACTAAAATAGAAGTTTCAGAATAAAGATACTGAAAGTTTAGAACAGGAAAAAAAACAACATCTTAATGTTCTCTCTTAGTTATATTCTTCAGGGGGGGTCTCGATCTTTGCTTTTCCTCAAAAATGCTGATACTCTGGACATCTGAAGTACTTTCCCAAGAAGGAAGGTGGTTCAAATGCTGATATATTAACGTGCAATCAACCTATCAGGAACCTACTACATCTGTTTCACTATGAAGACTATGTGAGCTCCTTAATATAAAAATTCTTTTGAATGCTACTGATTTCTTTCTTACTCAGTACTAAGGGCCAACACAAAGTGTACTTTGTCAAATAAGGAATAAAGAGATCACAAATAACTCTCTTTAAGGACACTTTTTTACTACCTTATTGGGGGAAAAAAAACCAAACAAGATAAAAACAACATGAAATCTGATACCTAACAATTGATATATAATTGCTGGTTTTTATAGAAATAATTGTAATGACATGAGAACACAAATAAGGGGTATTATAGTTTGGTTATTTAATGTCCCCTGAAAAGCTGATGTATTAAACAATACAGGAATGTCAGGGTTAAGTGATCATAAGAGCTATAACCTCATCATTGGGTTCATTCATTTGATGGATTAATAATGTGGATGAACTACTGGGTGGTAACTGTTGACAGATGAACCACAGCTGGAGAAGGAGCTCACTGAGGGCATGGCCTTGGAGATCATATTTTGTCTCTGGCTCCTTGATGTCTCTCCCTCTTTGCTTCCTACTTGCCAGGAGCTCAACAATATTCCTCTACCATGCCTTTCTACCATGATGTTCTGGCTCACCTCAGACCTGCAGCAATGAAGTCAGCTGACCATGGTCAGAGACCTCTAAAACTGTGAAACTATGAGCCCCAAATCAACGTTTCCTTTTCTAAGTTGTTCTCACTGGAAATTTTAATCATAGTAACAAAAAGCTGACAATACAAGAGGAGAGTCAGAATGAAGGATTTATGAAAAACAACACTTGAATTTATTTTGCATGTGAATAGGTAGAAAAAAGAGGAATCAGTATGAATAATTGAACAAAAATAAAGAGAAGAGGCTAAAAAGCAAATACTTCTATAAAAGAGGAAGTTGGTGGACATAAAAAAAGATACGGCCTTTGATGAAAAATTTTGCATGCCTTGATAAACTGTTACTATGTACTGCTTTAAATACTAGGGTTCTTGAACAGATAGCAGTCCACCTCCCCACCCCCAGATATCTCTGTCAGAAAAGACATTTTAATTTCAAAGGAACTAGGTGAATAAAAATTTAAGGAAAATACAATCTCACAAATTTTATTATTTGTTTTATATCGTGTTTTAATTTATCTCAATAGATAGGTCCAGGGACACATAAGCGCATATATTTGTGTAGAGTATTTCCCCAGTGTTTCAAGTTCTACAGTTGTGAATATTACAAATGAGGAGTCATTTTTCAATCATCCTCATGATTATATAACAGATGGCTAGATGCTTTTAAAAGTCTTATTATTTTTTGCCAATTTCTCATTCCAGTCTTATCTAAAATGTCCTGCCTGCTTCTAACTGAGCATTTTATGGGGAGTGAAAAATATGTCATTGGACTTTGCTACAGTTAACTACTATGATAAATTTGAGAGATAATTATGCATAAGCACAATCATTTATTTCTTAAACATTCTTCAAATCATTAGCATTTTCTGATCACACTGTTCATGAAACCAAATGATGTATTTCCTTCTTAAGATTATTACATAATCTTAGGAATCATTTGGTCCATTTTCATTGAACCAAGAAACCTGAGATCTAAAATCATGAAGTGTTATGCTCAGGTTATATATCAGGGACAATGTTAAGAACAGAATCCAAGTCTCCTTTTGCCTGTCCAATTATTTTACATTGCATTATGTGGCTAATGTTAATAATTCTTATCACTAATGCTGCATCATTTTTTCTCAGCAACTCATACTGGCAACATACATACTGCAACTGCCACATGGCAGGCACTGGGCAGGACACTTTCAAGCAGTATGTTTATTGCCTTACAAGGCAAACATTTTCCATACTTGATATTTGAAAAAAAAGAAGCTCAAGTAAGTATTATAACTTGTAGAGGTTACACAGCTCTAAGCCAAGCTAGAATTTTCAGCCATGTCTATCTAATACTAATTATGAGATTATTTTCCATTATTTTCACAATTGATACTTATACTTACTTATAATTATTTATCATGCAAACTGCATATACAATCAGTGAGACTAATATTGAACTATAAAGTTCAAATAATTTTGTCCATTTATTCTAACCTAACCATAAATTTTGAATAAAAAATTTCTTAGGAACATTAATTTCTGTTATGCTTGATTTTAAAATGAAAAATTATACATTATAAATTTGTATTCTTTATCACAAGAAATTTTACTATTCGAAACCATTTAATTCTTGGGTAAATAAATATTCTAGTATTTAATCCATTATAAAATGCATAATTACTGTAGTACAACTTTTAAAAAACATTACTCATTATACTATAAACATTTTCCATTAGACCATTCAGATTTTAGACACATTCTAAAGAAATGAGCATCCTAGAACTGATGAAATATATTTTAAATTAACTTTTGAAATTGAAAATATTAAATCTGTTTAATACCATCATTCAAAAAGTAAATTATCTAGTAAAAAATTAGACCTTATTTTTAAAAGGAGATGAAATTTCTAATATTTGGAGAATCAAGTACTGGTTTGATTTTATTACCTTCTCAAATTTAGTCGGGTGGGTATTATGAGACAAATAAGACATATAAAGACAAAAAGTTCTTACAATTCCCAAATCTTGCTTGTAACATAGTTTATATTCTGTTTGAACACAATATTGTATCAAACTTATTTTCAAAGTAACAAAACTCAATGAATTGCTAATATCCATTAAGAAGAGAAGCAAAATATGATATATAAAAGAGAACTTAGAATTTAAAAAATCACATGATGAATCATTAAACAAAATAGTTTACCATAAAGTTTAACATTCCTTCCAAAACATGACAATATTATCTCAGTCTTTTCTCTCTTTCAATTTTTAGCCTATGGTCTTGTTAATCATGACCAAGAGTCAATCACTGAAAAATCTATAATCATGACTTATGAGAATAATACTGCCTAACATGAATTTATCACTTCAAAAAACTGAAAATTGAATATTTGAAAATTTGTTTTCAATTTAATACAGATTTTGAAGTCAATGGAAAATTTCTGGTTTTATGTCCAACATGTAAAGATCTTAAAAATCTTTAACCCCATCCTAACAACAAGTAGAAAAATGATTTTCTTAGATCCTTCAGAGAGTTAAGGGTTCAGTGTGAAATGATACCATAAAACCTACAGATAATGCAAAATATGTAAATTTAGAGTCTGTATCAGCATCCTGGGAGCAGAAGGCAGTAAATAATAGGAATACTTAAATGGCACCTTTGATGAATTGTTCAAGGCACAAATTGCTGGAAGCTGAGAGTCCAGTAGTGTGTGAGTTAAAAATTCTAGGGATCCATCTCAGGGAGATCCTATGCTTTCATGGTTTCCTCTCCTCTACCCCCAGGGACCCAAGCAGGCTCTCTGAGTGAAGATTAGAGACAAATCCCCTCTTGTTTAAGTAAGGGTAGGGTATAGGGGCGACAGAGGTGAGAAAAGAAAGAAAGTATTCTGAAATATGGCCACAGCAACAGTAGCATTCTTCATAACAGAAGCCTTGGGATGGAGATGTAGTTTAGTGGTAGAGCAACTGCCTAGCATGTAGGGATTCTAGTTTCAATCTCTAGTATGCAAAAAAAAAAGAAAGAAAGAAAGAAAGAAACATAACGATAGCCTTCAGTCCAAAGGAAAATATTTTACAGAGACTCTCTGACCTGGGATTGGCAACTAGCCAATCTCAGCCTTCTATAGACTTCCTTTATCACTGCAAGGGAATAAAAATAAGAAATCTTTCTGGGAATCACAGGACATGAAATTAGGCCCATTAAAACATGAGATGTGATCACAAGTTTACAGAACACTTCTGGACAACACCTTACCACCACATCATCAGTATAAGAACAATGTATTAGAACTGAGGGAGTTGAAGGACACAGACTCTATTTAAGAAAAAGCTGTTAAGAAACTCCAAGACAAAAAGGAGGAAAGAAAAAATAAGTAAGGAAATTGAAGCCTCTGACATCTGCAGCTATAACAAATATTAAACAGAGCTCAGTTCCAGACAGATTAACATAAAACCTCACAACAAAAGCATAATTATGCAATTTCTAAATTCTAATATATCCAGCTTTCAACAAAATTACAAAGCATGTTAAAAGTCAAGGGAAACAGTTTGAACAGCCAAAGCAAACACAGCCTAGACTCAGATATGACACAGATTTTGAAATTATTAGATAAATAACTTAAAGTTACTATGAGTAATATGTTAAAGTTACTATGAGTAATAAGTTAAAGCCTCTAAAGTAAAAAGTTGACAGTATACCAGAACAGATGTGTAATGTAACAGAGAAATGAAGATGGAAACTCTATGAAAGAATAAAACAGGATACTAGAAATGAAAAGCACAGTAACCAAAATGAAGAATATCATCATGGACTAGAAATTATTGAGAAAAGAATCAATGACCTGAGACATGTCCATAGACATTTCCCAAAAAGAAAGGCTTAAAAAAATGTTTACATACAACAGAATGCCCCAAAACGTCAGGACAATTACAAAAGGTATAACTTATAAGTATTGGGAACACCAAAATATTAAGAAAGGAAAAAAGGAAAGGAGATTAATTTGGCAAGAGTAAATGGGTATAATCCAACTTTAATGACAGATACAAATCCAAAGACACAGGAATCTCAGAGAACATGAAGCAGGACAGATATAACAAACTGAACATGAAGGAATATCATGTTCAAACTAGAGAAAACCAAAGATAAAGATGACCAAAGAAGCCAAAGGGGGATGGGGTAGAGACCCTTTATCTATAGAGTAGCAAAAATAAGAATTACATCAGATTTCTTGTCAGAAATCAAGAAATTGAGAAGAGAGTGCAGTTAAGTGTTGAAATAATTGTAAGAAAATAACAAAAATAAAACACAACTAGAAATCTGTATTCAGTAAAATTATCCTTCAAACATCAAATAAAAAATAAAGACTTTTTCAAATAAAGGAAAACTGACAGTAGACTTGTCTTGCAAAAACGTTAAGTTTTTCAACAAGAAAGAAATGGGCATAGGTCAGAAACTTTGATCTATATTAATGAAGAAATAAATGAAAGTAAACTAAAATATTTTATATTTCACTTATTAACTGATATAATAGAGAACATGGAGGTTAAATGGACAATAAAGCAATATTACGAATGACACTTTGTTTACCAGTTTAAAAACAGATAAAATGAATCATTCCTTTGAAAAACACAAACTACTAAAACACACACAGTAGAGGTAAACAATCTGAGTAAGTCTATATCTAATAAAAGAAACTGAATCAATAACTTATAACTTTCCAAGAAAGATAGCACTGGTTCAGATGATTTCGCTGGTGAATTTTACCAAACATTTAAAGGAGGAATAGTATCAAAATTCTCCCAGAACAATTTTTTAAAAAAAGAATATTTTAGCTAATTCTATGAGGTTGGCATTATTATACTACCAAAATCAGATAAAGACATTATAGGAATAGGTATCTTTCTGTATTCATATTTCTCATGAACATAGATCCAAAAATCTTCAATATAGTATTATCAAATCAAAACAATATGCAAAAATTTTTATGCAACAAAAGAAAATAGGATTTATTCCAGGCACATGAGGCTGGTTCAAGTCCATGTAATCTATCACATCAACCATCTGAAAAAAAATATTACATGGTCACACTGATGTAGAAAAAATATTTGACAAAATCCAATTCATGATGATTTTCAGGAAACTAGAAATAAAGAAAACTCCTCATTTTGATAAAGAACACGAATATATAATCTACAGCTAACATTAAGCTTGATGAGGAAAAAAAGATGCTGTTTGCTAAGACTACACAAGACAAGGCTGTCCTCCTCTTACCTCTCCTATTTGACATCATTCTGAATGTCCAAGTTAATGCAATGAGACATGAAAAACAAACAGAATGTATACGATTAAAAATAAAGAAAACCATGGTTGTTTACAAATCACATGATCATCTGTGCAGAAAAATCTCAACACATCAACAACAATAACAACACTGCTGAAACCAATTAACTATTATGGCAAGTTTGCAAAATACAAGGGTTTTTGTTTTTTGGTGCTGGAGGTTGAAAGTAGAGTCTCACACATGCAAAGCACACATAAATATACTCACAGCAAAATACAAACTTAATATTCAAAAGTCAACTACCTTCCTATATAGCAGCAATGAACTATTGGAATTTGAAAATAAAAACAATAACATTAATAATAATAATACCAAAAAAAAACCAGTTAAGAAGAAATCTAACAAATATGTGGAATTTAAATGAGGAAAACAATAAAACTTTGAATAAACCCAAGGAATTATAAATAAAAAAGATTGTATTCATGGATAGAACTCAGTAAGTTCACATGAAAATTCCTCCCTACATGACATATAGATTCAACATAACTCCAGTCAAAATCTCAGTAAGTTTTTTGGTAGCTATAAACAAACAGATTTTAATATGGAAAGGCAAAAGACAGATGAGCCAGCCTACTAGCAAAGAAGAGTTTGAGGACAATACTACATGACTTTAAGATCTACCCTAAAACTTCAGTGATAAAGACAGTGAGGTATTGGCAAAGCAAAGACAGACCAATAGAACAAAATAGAGTCCAGAAATAAGCCCACACCAATGCAGCCAAATATCCTTTGACAAAGTAGCTAAGGAATTCACTGGAAAATAGATGGGAACCCTTTTGACAAGTATTGTTGGCAATGTTAGGTCTTCATATGAAAAACAATGAATCTAAACAAAAAACATATATATATTTCACTAAAATTAACATAGATCTAAGTGTAAAGTGCAAAACTGCAAATTTTTTTCTAAGACAGCATAGGAGAAAATCTAAGTGACCATGGGTTTGACACTAAGTTCTTGGATATAAAGTTAAAAGCATATCTACAAATGATAATGCTAATACATTTAACTTCATTAAAATTAGAATCTTCTTTGCTGTGAAAGACACCAATATGTGAATTAAGACAAATCACAGATTAGGGGAACTATTTGTAAAATGCTGAATCTGACAGTATAGTAGTTTTGTGTGTGTGTGTGTGTGTGTGTGTGTGTGTGTGTGTGGTACTGGGGATTGAACCCAGGGCCTTGTGCATGCAAGGCAAGCACTCTACCAACTGAGCTGAATCCACAGCCTAGTATAGTAGTTTTATACAAAAAACTAAACATAGTATTACCATAAGATCCAGCTAACATACCCCTATGTATTTACTCAACTGAGGTAAAAACATGTTCACAAAAAAATCGTGCATACAAATGTTTATATGAACTTTATTCACAGTCACCACAACTTGGAAGCAACCAAAATGTCCTTCAACAGGCAATTGTGTAAATGAACTGTGGTTCAGCCACACATGGAATATTATTCAGAGATAAATAAGCTTTGAGCCAGAAAAAGACAAGGAAGAATCTTAAATGCATATTGCTAAGTAAAAGAAGCCAGTCTGAAAAGTCCACATACAGTATGATTCTAACTACATGCTATTCTGCGAAAGGCAAAATGATAGAGACAATGAAAAGATTACTGGTTATCAAGGGTTGGGTGTGGGGAGGAATGAACAGGTAAAGCACAAAGCATAGGGAATTTTTAAGATAGTGAAACTATTCTGCATTATACTGTAATGGTGGTGGGTTAGTCAGCTTTTTCACTGCTGTGACCAAAAGATCTGATGTGAACAATTTTAGAGGAGGAAAGAGTATTTGGCACTCACAGTTTCAGAGGTCTCAATCCATACACAGCTGGCTCCATTGATCTAGGCCCTGAGTGAGGCAGAACATTATGGCAGAAAAGTGTGATGGAGGGAAGCAGCTCAGGAGATGGCAATCGGGAAGCGGAGAGAGAGAGAGACTGCTCCTTTCCCCATGGAGAAAATATAAACCCCAAAGCATGCCCCCAGTGATTCACTCCTCTAGCCACACCCTGCCTGCCTATAGGTTACTACCCAGTTAATCCCTATCAGGGTATTAATGCACTGATAACCCAATCATTTTACCTCTAAACTTGCTTACATGTCTCACACAGGAGCTTCTGGGGGATACCTAATATCTAAATCATAACATGACATTTCCCCATTATTAATCACTAAACTTTACAACAGAGTAAACCTTAATGGAAACTGTGGACTACGTTTGTAATAATGTGTTAATAGTGGTTCATACCCCAATGTATTGAAAGTGGAAGAGAGGTGGTCAAAAAAGAAACTTTGTACTATCTGCTCTATCTTTCTATAAATCTAAAACTGTTGTAAAAAGTCAATTAGTTTCAAAAAGAAGTGAAGAAGAAATTAAAATTCAGTTTGGCCCTTGTAAGCACAGAGCATCAGTTAGAGCTCCTCATATGGTAAAGAACGGCAACAAGCTGCTGCTACTTTTGGACACCACACTGGGATCTGAAATGCTAGGGAATATGCAAAATCAAAAACCTTTATTCTCATTTTGACATTAGCCTTACAAGTTGCATGTAGCTTAAAAAAAATGTTTATCACTTTGTCCTCAGTTTACTTGTTTTATCATAAAGGTGAAGGAATAGAAGATCTTAAAATGACCTTCCACAAAAACAGAGCTTTAGGTTTGACAATGAAAATAAATGAAACTTAAATTCCTTAGTAACTACAACCAAAAGTCAAGAATAAGCACTTGGAGGTTGGGAGGGGTACGGAGAAGAATAGAAGTTTAGTGGATTAGACAAAGGGGAATGAAGGGAAGGGACAGGAGATAGGAATAGGAAAGACAGTAGAATGAATCAGACATAACTTTCCTATGTTCATATATGAATACACTATAGGTGAAACTCCAGATCATGCACAACCATACGAATGGAATCCTAATTAGAATAAAACGTTCCATGTATGTATAATATGTCAAAATACACTCCACAGTCATGTATATCTAAAAAGAACAAATTTTTAAAAATAATAAAATAAAATAAAGAATAAGCACTTCCCAAATCCTAGGCATGGTCCTCAAAGCTCTACATAAATACATGCAGCTGAATCCTCATGTTAACTGTATTAATCAAGTACAACCATTCTGCCTATTTTATGACCAGGGAAGCAAAGCCTAGAGAGGCTACATCATCCAGGCTGAAGGACCCTGATTTCACACTGGTGCCACACTTTTCACTTCTGGGAAAACTAGTATTAAAGTTACATGAGGGGGCTGGGGTTGTGGCTCAGTGGTAGAGCACTTGCCTAGCATGCATGAGGCACTGGGTTTGATTTCCCAGCACCACATAAAAAAACTAAATAAACAAAATAAAGGTATTGTGTTCATCTACAAATAAAAATATTTTTTTAAAAAGTTACATGAGGAGGATGCTTCAATAGTGTTAAGCTAGATTCATTGCAACAATGCGGCTAATACTGATATATGAAAATGCAGTGTTTGTCAATCTGAGATAAAATTCTGAGCAAGTATATTTGTAAGCCTAAGTGCTAATTTACTGCTATTTTGGAATAACTGTGTGCATGTACACGTGTGCCCTTGACCATGTGTTTGTATACCATGAGAAAGGCAGAGAGAGGAAGAAGGAGAAAGAGAGATAGAGATCTCAAGGCTTTTTAAAAAATTTCCTTGTGTTCACTTTGGATTATAATAAGTTGAATAGGTCACCAAGGTACCACAACATAACTGCTGACTGCTATACCAAGGGGAGATTTATAAAGCTATATATCTCATCTCTGCCTCCTTTCCAATTTATTCAGTGTGGAAAATGCCATTGGCCTTCCAAAACCTTAACTTATGTTTGGATCCCTTCCATCTTAGAGTCTTACTCTAGTGTTGCTGACTATTAAAATGAATATTTCAGTAGGGCTGGAACAGTCTTATTAGTCCAAGCCAAGCTTTATATGACTTGTGCACTTTAAGAGGTTAATCTACCCAGCCAGCTTGCTTTGTTCAGAAGTATTAAATGGAAAGACTGTAACATTCAAAGAAAGGCAAAGTTCACTGGGTAAGCCCTCAATAGTATAATGGAGCATAAAACCTCCAGAAATTTTTACCATAATATTTTATGAAACATATGTACACATTCATTGGAACAGAATCCACATTAAATGGTTTTGAAGGTCAGCTCAAAGTCACCACATATTCAGTATCTCTGTGAGAAATAGGCACTATTTAAAATATGCCTGGATCCAGAAGCTTCCATTACTTACTTTGAAGTTTATTATCTGTCCATCAGTGTGTTATATAAGGGGGGAAAAGTCACCTACTATAACAATAGTACTATTTTCAGCCAAAGCATAAAGTTCAGTAAAATATTCTGAATTTTCCTATCAACACATCCTTGTATTATGAACAAAAGGAATCACAGAGTGTAATTCTAGAAGGAAGTGCTACTTGAAGTGTGGGGAAAAAATATAAAAATTAAAAACAGTTATGTTATTCTCTACTTCAAAACCAATTATGTAAAGCTTTGATGTTCATTGTTGTGAAAGGAATAAAAGACACCTAATTCCCACATTTAAAAATAAAGTAAACTAGGAATCAGCATGATTAGAGCCAACTATTAGTATTATTCTGATGTTTCTAAAATGCTCTGATTCTAAGGGCAACTATGATTCTCTTAATGGGGAAGGAAGTAAAGGTCCACTTTGTAAGACAAAGGTCAGATTTCTGCAGGCAAAGGAGACTTCTATAGTTGACTGTTCCTGGGTTGTCTCTGGGGGGCGGGGGACTAAAAGGTCAAGAGAGGCTCCACATTGTGCTCACAGCTCAAGGGACACCCTGTGGCCACCTAAATCAATTTAAGATCATAGGACTTTTCTTACTCTGGTTCCAGTTTTCCTCTCTTAAGTCTTATTAATATACATTGGTAAATAAGTACTAATGTTGACTTAAAATAAATTAAAGTATTTAGAATTATATGCAGATCAAAAGGTAGAATCCATGCAACAACCTCTTTTAAGTCTAAGACAGAATTCAATGAAATTCCAGTAGAAAACAAAAGTGGATAATGTAGCTTCAAGAGCAAAGAAGGATTACATAATAACTGTCCTGGTATTTTTGCTATGTGATCTATGACACTACTATAGAGTCAATTAATTCATTTATTTTTATTTTTTGTGGTGCTGGTGATGGAACCCAGGGCCTCATGCATACCAGGCAAGTGCTCTATCACTGAGCTATATCCTCAGCCTCACAGATTCAAGGTAATGTGATACAGCTTCCCACAAATGTTATATTTGACAGTTTCCCCAATCACCACCTGCTTCATTATGGTAAAATTTTATAGTTTACTTTTTAATAATGACTTCTGAATCACTGAAATACAACAAATGCTTCAGTAAAAATTGCTATTTGACAATATTTCAATGCTCTTCTATAGCACAAATACATGTCTAAATTTTCTCACAACAGAACTGGCAATACCCCAAATGTATTAAATTTCTAAGACTTGGAAGAGTCCTGCCCATTTGTAATTAATGAAGGATATCTCTCTAAGTATTTAAGATAGCGTGTAGAAAACATCTGTATTTAATTATATCATACTTTTCTTAAACAGACAATGGGAATTGAATTAGGAATATTTTGAAACCCCTATAGAGATATTAAAGTATTAACGGCTGTTCAAGAACTTTATTGCTACAATGCTTGAAAATGTTTAGTTTTACAGATCAACAGCCTGACACTTCATAAATATCAGATTTTCAATATAAAAGGAAGAAACTTGAAATA
This sequence comes from Xerus rutilus, assembly GCA_028644305.1. Taxonomy (NCBI): domain Eukaryota; kingdom Metazoa; phylum Chordata; class Mammalia; order Rodentia; family Sciuridae; genus Xerus; species Xerus rutilus. Next base: position 69,295,562 of record CM053407.1, on the reverse strand, counting down.
CTGGTCAAATAGAGAAAAATATATTACTCGAAAGGGCCAGGGATTTTCACTATTATTATATATCATATAAACAGGCACAGAAAATGTCTTGCACATTTGCAAAGATTTCAATAAGAGTGTGTAACATATATCCTGATCAGAATTTCTCTTGAATTTTGTTGTGAACTGAGAATTTCAATGAGAATAAATTAACAGCTTGCTATTCATTCTTCAGAGAGGAAAAAACTCTAACCTGTTCTCATGGAAACAAAGTATGTGTTTTTAGTACATATCCCTAAGTTTTGAAAAAGATCAGATTTTCTTTCTGGATGCTTACTGGTCCCAAATGCCACTTCTTTTCAAAGACAGTGTCAGCTCTGCAGTCAGTTTTCAATCTCCCAGTGGTAAGAATATATTCAAAGGCTGTGTGCTCAGCAGGACAGAAGTCTTCCTCTGTGAACGTAACTATATCACTCATCAGTAACCTGCCATAAGGGGACTCAGTATTTTCTTTCCTTTTAGTGACTCCTTGGGCTCTTGCATGCCAGTGACTCCCTGAGACCTGGGGCAATAGTCACATAATCTCTGTCAATAGCTCCTCCACAAGCCACTGGTGCAACTAAATGTAAAGTTTCTAGATCAAAGTCTCCACATTCTAAGTCTCATGTCCGTTAGGGATCAATTTTCATAAACTATATTCCATGTTTTTGAATACATAGAGGCTACTCTTTGCTTTCTTCCTTTTATCCCAGAGAAGTTTATTTATAAAAAAGGCAACATGACTTGTTGATAATAGTGAGAAATACTGATACAGTATGTAAAACTCAGTCACTCATGAATTTATATAGGCTTTTATTGAAGTATTTTACTATACCTCTCATCTTAGAAACACAAAATCCTTTAGGCTACAAAAATGAAAAGGCACAGATTGTTTTGTGACATGTAACCATCCTTTCCCAGTATCTGGTACAATATGAGTTAGACTGTGGGTAATACATATTTATTCATTATGGATTTTATTTTTAAATCTTCATTATGCCACAGGTAAATTAAATGACAGAAAATAGCTTCAATATATGTTTTTACAATCTATGTCCATTTTAATTACTCAAAATTGCTTTGGAAAATGAATATAATTATTTGAAATCATTATTACTCTATAGATTTAATATAGAGACCTATACTTTTTAAAGTAGTCTTGAGTAAAATACAATACACTAAATTATCTTTTATGAATACTTTTCAGATCAGTTGTGGATATAAATTTTTAAAATTGACAACTGTGTTCTCTAAAAACTGTATTTGGCAAACATCATAAGATTTGCAACAGAATGTATACAAATACTACTTTTGTGTACATCTAAATAATGTTTAAATATACTTTTTATAGTGATAAGAGCACATAACACATTAAATATACACATCTCAGAAAGCTCAGAAAGGAGAAAAGAGGGAAAACAAACATAGCCCTTAGAGCTGTGGAGTTTTGCTAAATTCTAAATAGAAGCTTTATTGTGCCAGTTCCTCTAAATAAATTTTAATATAACTATAAGAGATAATTAGGTCCAAAGTCTTGTTCTCAGTTCTTCAATCTGTGAGACATTAGGCAAGTCACTTACTCAGAAAGATAGCCTTGGCCTTACCTGTTTTCACCACATAAGCAATTAAAATTTTAAATTTTAAAAATATTTTTTCAGGTAAAATAAAGTTTTTATACCCATTTTTGCAGAAAATTATTGAGGCTCAGGAGAAAAACATTTAGTGGAGGCTATTAGAAGCCTTCACTAATGGAAAACAGTTAAATTTTCTGAGGGATCAAATTTCTATTTTCTATTACTCTATTCTTCATTGTGAATAGGAAAATAATTGGCTACTAACCAAATATGATTGTCTTTTAAATTTAAGAAAGTTACTCTGTTTGTATAGTGAATCAAGTGATGCAGAAATAGGTAGGGAAGTGTGTGTCTGTGCATATGATTCGGTGTGTGGCACTGTTTGTGTTTGCATGTGCACCCAACCATGTCTGCATGTTTGTGTGTGCTGGGTGCCGGGGAGGGCAGGTATAATACCTGTAGTTCCAACCCTTTGATTTTCCTCTAGAGGCAACAAAATAAAACAACAGGTAAGTTATGGGAGAGCAAGTGGGTTTGTGTTAAGCCAACTTACCAGTTTTTCGAAGGGGAAAATCGTCCTTCGTATCTTGTGCTCCTGGTAATGTGTATTTGTAGGATGGAGATGTTCCACTTAGGGGCGGAGAGCTTTGATCCAATGATGTGTGGTGGGCAGCCCTGCAAAAGACAAAGAAGGTTCATCATTGACACTGGAGTTTTTACTGCATGTTGGTCAGCAATAATCAGTTGCACATGCTGTACACGCGCCTCAGCTGTGTTTATGTTCCTTCTTCCTAGTGTATACAAACCACAGCCTCATGTAACCACGTTCACGATAGCAGTGTTATGGAGAAATGCAGGATTCCTAAGAATGCCCACCATGTGTTTGGTCATAAAGTCACATAGAAAAGTTCACCCCACTAAAAAGGAGAGTTTACCACAAGCCAGAGTTTTTGAGAATTTGAGATTATTGTGATGTTTTCTTAAGAGCCATACTAGTGGAGAAAAAAAACAAAACACATCATCTGGATCCTTTTTAGTCACTAACGTAGAACAACTAAGGTGTAAACATATACAAACACTTCTTTAAAAAATGCTAGATATCACATTCAAAGTATTTGAGGATCACTTCTTTAGTGAAAAGAATACTTTGCCAAAAGTCCCAGGTCTCCTGAGTTCTATAACAGTTCCGGAGATGTGGAATGGAGATAACATTCTCCTCCAATATGAAACAAAATTTTAAAAATACTTTTCTTTCCTGGATGACTACAATGAAAAAGATGTAATTGTGCTACTGGAGAGTACTTCATAGTACTGAAACAGACCACCCAGAAGCTATTTACATCTACATTTGTTATATACCATGAAAACAATGAACAGGACATAGCACCATTACCACAATGGTTGTTCGACCAGTACTATTTCTTGGAACATTCTTAAGAACTGACTGTTCTAAGGATATATCATCTACCTATAACTGGCAAAAATGGTATTAAATTCATGTGCACAGATTAATGATTTCTGGTTATCTGTTGGTGGACCCCACTGAAGTTCAATTACATGTAAAGAAGAAAGGATTGCAAAATAACATGTGAAAGCCACATTTAATATACTCAAGAGAATAACCAAAGAATTTGCAGTTGAGAATTATTTGTATGAGGTTTTTCTAAGTGCAAAATGGTATTATCTTTTCTGAAAACAGGCTTTAATTTTGAAGGACATATGAACTAGTTATAAATTATGAATGCAATTTTGGCTAATGATTGTATTTCTTTTAAAATACTTTGGGATGTTGATTAAACATCTGAAAACTTCAGCAGTTTCTCAAGTTAACTGACATGCATGATGGAGATTATAAAAACCATTAAAATGTGTACAACATTCTGAAATCTGCCTGTTACTTTTTATTCAGGATGCAGAAAATAGTAGATACCTATAAAATAGACTTATAATTACAATAACTCTATAAAAACGGCTCCTGGGATGCTCCCAGTTTCCATATAATAGAGTAATTGACTATTTACTTCCTATCCTTGATAATGTGAGCAATTAAAAAAAATGTTCATTTAAAATCCTATGGTCATTCAGTAAACACATTTAATCTATTATCCAAACGCAATTTGCCTTTCAGTTCTTTGCTCTGATTACCATAACCTTCGTATTTTATAGAAAGAAGTATTATATATTACATAATATCTCTTTACTGGACTTGGGAAAATATAATTCCATAAAAATTCAAATACCACAGGGCACAGTGTGTCAGTGTATGTGTCAGAAGCCAAACTATTATTTTGCTGGGGACGGAGAAATGAGTTGTAGTAGGCAGGGGTAAACTACTCACTGAAGACTTAAGATTTATTTATTTAACTACCTCCCTTCTCTTTCCTTCCTTTCCCTTCTTTCTCTTCCTTTTTTTTTTTATTGAGTCAAAAATCATCTGGACTTCTAAATGTAGCCATCACTTCCATTTTATATCAAGCCAAGTAAAATAAAATAAAATCACAATCTGCCAAATCTTCAGACATTATATATAGATATCGGATGTACCATCTTAGAATAGAAAAATCCAAATACAAATTCATTTCTATGTCCTATCCCATTTGTCAGTTATTCATTCAACAAAGAACATATATATTTCTTTGTCCTCAAGATGACAAATACTAATATTTATTAAGCACTACTCTCTGTTATGAGTAACTTTATCACCTTATTTCATAGGACCTTCCCAGCAACCCTAGAACGCAGGTACTATTATTATCCTCTTTTTATGGAGAAGGAAACTGATCCTTAGAGAATTCAAGGAACTTGCCCAGAGCCACACAGCTGAGAAATGGCAGGCCCAGGATTTGTGCCCTGCTCAGCTAAATACAGAACCTGTGGTCTTTACCCCTGAGAATGAAAATAGCCAAACACTGAACATACGTGTACCAGAGCTTGGGATGGCGGCTCACGGAATGATTTTTTCCATTAGTTGGAGTGTCTTTCGTTGCTGATTTACTCAACAGGAATTCTTGAAGCTTCTGCTTTACTTCTGTACTTGCCACTGCCCCTGAAATACACACACACACACACACACACACACACACACACAAGAAAGAGAGAGAGAGAGAGAAACAGATGTTGATTGTGAGTCTTGTCTTCTCATGTCTCTAGAATATTTAACAAAGATTAAGAAGTAACATCACTGGTCACAGCATATAAAGTTTTCCTACTAAAAGAAGATGACAAAATCTAAATAGGGTTTAGAAAATGGCACAGCGATGCTTTGCCACTTATTAGTTAAACTGCCAATTTTCAAAAGACCTTCAATGAGTTCTTTAATTGCTTTTGCAGAAAGGGGATTCCTGGAATTAATATTAATGTCTTTTTAAGTTTAAAAAACACTGCTGAGGAACAAAACACTGTGTTTTAAAAATCAGGATTCTTGGGGAACCATATCAGATCCCTTAAATACATTAAAATGATCTTTTCTGGGTTTATAGCTTAAAAAACTTAACATTTTTAAAAACTCCTTTGAGCATTAAACAAATAAATATTGCTGACAATTTCAGTTCAAGTCATCAAATTTTAAACCTCGCTACGACCTGAGTTTGAACTGACCTAATAGGAGGAATTATTTGGATTTGTCTCCCTCTTGTGGACGGAACGTTTTCAAGTGTGCTGCCTTAAATCTTCCCAAAGTCTGAGTATTTAGAAACTAAATGGAAGCTAGACAAGTGGCTTACAGAGCAATTATCAACTACTTGGCCAGGAGGAAAGAAAGGATAGTGAGGCTATGTGTACGCAACTTTGTTATTAAACAGGATGGGTTATACAAGATTGCTTTAGTATGACATTATTTTTAAAGTCCAAAAGAACAAAAATTCTCATCTTTCCACTGCTACGTTTACTTCCTGTGATGCCCTGCAGATTGAATAGACAGCTGATATATGAATGTTAGAGATTTACACTTGAGTCTATAACTTATCCTTTTAATTAAACACAGGCAGTTTGATAAGCTTAATTCTGCTCTTTATCAAGTTTCTTTCCAAATGATGATCAGCTAAAGGTGAGGGAAGAGAGTCAGTCTTTTACCCTGGTGCCTCTTACTTTCTCGTCCTCTATCTTTGCCTCTGAGAGGAGGAAGCTGCTGTTCTCTGCGATGCCTCTCTACTTCCTGTTCTTGCCTCTGCTGCTCCAGTTTCTGCTCCTTTTCTAGGAGTTCTTGTTGCTGTTTTATGGCTAGAAGTTCCTGTTGCAACTTGCGAGAAGAGAAAGACATGAGAGTGTGCAATTTCTTTAAGCTTCATAGTAATCGCTGACTGACCAAAATTGAAATGTTACAAGCTTTTGGAACTTGTTTGTCATTAGTTCATAGGTTCACTCACTCTTTTTGAAAAGCATTGAAATCTGAAGGCAAGTAACTAAATGTCAAGATGGATTTTAGCTAACTCCATTACCTGTGTCTCCCTATCAAAGATAATTACCAAATCCACTCTTATTTTTAGTTTCTGTTGAGTAAATTTTTAGTTCTCTGACAAACTAGCCTTTGTACATATGAAATATACAAACAGGCAAATGCAGGGATTGCCCAGAAGTCTATTTGACAAAATCTCCCACATTATAAATAAATAACCTAAATTTTCAGTTCTTAACCTAAGAAATGATGTAAAAATAAAGTGAATAAAATGGTGAGATAGGAGTTAATTTGGGGAAATTTACCTGAAATAGAATGAAGACTAAAAATGTCAAAACCTTATAAAAAATGTTCTGAATAGACTAATGTCCATTAGTCTGCATGTCCATAATAGGTTCATCTTTCAAGATATCAGAAATCTTTAGGCTTTCATGTAGCACATAAAGACTTTTAGAGGAGAGACACTGGTCAAATGAAATCACTTCCATGAAACTACAGTCTAATGCACTATTGTTTGGCTTTCTGAGGCCCTTGAATTCACCTCTAATTAATGAATAACATGAATATGAAATATTCCTAATAGTTATCTCAAGATGTCAGCTTACCTTCAGACTGAGAAATGTGTATCTATGAAGAACAGTAAATGTGCTCACTGAGGAATGACTGGACACTCTGAGTTCTACATAGCCTCCAACATTACTAATATGAAACCTGACAAGTTACTAAACTACTCAGAGCCTGAGTTCCTTATAATATAAGACAGAGAACAGTCTTCCTCATATTTCAAATTCATAATGCATAAGAATTTAGTTTTTTTATTTGAACCACACTAGTTTTCATTATTACTATTTGTAACTTTTGCCATTAATGAAAGTATAATTTATTTTTAGATTAGTACCTAAATCTCTGAATTTTATACTGAAAAGTTACAGAACAAAAATGAAAACCTCTATGGAACGGCATCAGGGTCACTCAGGAGCAACAGGAAGGCAATTGCACATGTCAACCAGGATAGCCTTGCCACTAGCAAAGGACATGGTTAGAAGCGGTTCTGGTTGTTCTTCATATTAAAATGAATGTTTAAAAATGTTCCATTGTTGCTTCAGAATCCATTCACTCTGCTTACACTCTATTTCAATGTCACTTCTACACAGATTCTAGGATTGGTCACATTGATTCAGTGCTTCATCCAAAGCCCCAGTGCAACTGAACTTCAGTCTCTCTTAGGAATCTAGAAAAGCACACAGTCTAATTACCATAGCTACTATTCACTACAAACAGTGCAGGAAGGGGGTTTAAAAAATAGAAAGAAATAAGACTTCACTCATCTATTTCCAGATGTTCTGACCCCTGAGCAAGGCATGGTGATTTAGGAGCTTTGGAGACAGGCAAGGCAAGACTACAACTATTGGAACAACTACTTTCTGGCTGTGTAGCTTTGGAAAATAACATGGTCTATCTCTCTCTACCTCAGCTTACTAGGTGGAAAAATGGGATAAGAGCAAACTGACTCAACAGATGTCGATTATTAAAGAAGCAAGAGAGTTTAAAAGACACATATTTAAAGCGTCATGTATTGTCTTCCTCATGAAAATAAAACCTTAATGAGAATTAAAACTATTAACTTTTAGCCTTATCCATAAAAAAGGAACAAAATAAAATAAAAAGTTGAAAAAGTAAAAAATTTTCTAATCTTAAAAGGAAATTTTAAATGTCTTTAGCTTCTGAGAAAAATAGCGCATTACTTTGGAAATCACTTTAAAAGCTAAATTTTCCTTTTAGCTTTCTCATAATCCTTATTCTCTTAAGAGCTCTTTTCCAACATTTTCCAGATGTCAATAAACCTACAATGTATCATTTTGTTTGTGCCACAGAAGCAATTATCCACTTCTACTATTAGTTTTTGAGTAAAGTTATATAATAAACTATTTTCCAAAAATTATACTAATCTTATGACTACAAAAGGTACCAAATAAAAATGAAAAGTAGAAACCTAAAGATAAGCAACTAATATGCTAATGACTTATTGGCATTGCCCTGTATTCAGAGAAATGTGACTCAGAGCAGTCAAATGAACTACACAGTTCCTTCACCAACTATGGTGGAGAGTACACATCTTCCTCATGCATCGCTTCCAACCTAACACACCTGGGAGCACTAAGGAAAGAGATCAAAGTATCAATTCCCATTATTATTTCAAAGTCAAATCAAAACAACACTTCAGCATTCATTTGAAAATAAGTTTAGAAATGGAATGAAGTTTACTCATATTTTAAAATACAGCCATGAGCTACAGATTTCAAAAGGGACCTAAAAGTAAATCTTTCCTTACTCTTACTTTTAAGGTATCTTCTATATCAATAATAAGAAAGAATTCTTTTGGTGAAGTTCACTAGTAAAAGAAAAAATCATATTTTGTATCAATATTTAAAATTCTTTCTTGAAAGGAAGATAAGATAATATAGACTTTCCAGGCTAAGGAAATACCTTGTACAACAAGAAACATAGGGAAGGAGATAGCATTTTATCTTCCCAGCCACCTTGATATTAACATGGTAAAATTATATAATACTAGCAAAGATTAGTTATCTATACCAACCTCAAATCAGTGGTGGTGCCTGATATGCAAGTAACAGATTAAGTGCCTAGAATACAGACTAATAAAATGTAACACAGAATTCATTATATTAATAAATTATCATAGATTGAAGTCATCTTTGAAGGAATTGGATATAAAAATACAATTTTATCATAAATATCTCCTGCTTTTATATTATTGTCACAATAGGTTCAAATAAAATATTTACTTAATCAAATTAAAAGATCCTTGTTTTTAAAAGTCTTTGGCAAATAGTTGGAAAATATGAATAAAGTATAATTTCTTTCTGAAGATACAAAAAAAATAAATGAATACATAGTTGTTTCTATAATAATTTGATAACAGGCAATCATGAAAATAAATCTGGGAGAGGATATGGATATATTCTGGAATAATTTAAACAGCTCAAATCACAAATTGTCAACTCTTCTCAAAATTCTTTCAATAAGTTATTATCTACAGTCCTACAAAAACATTGAAATGTTTTCACCAGTTTGTCCATATAAAACTCCCTTGAGGGGCTAAGGTATAATGGCACAGTGGCAGAATGATCGCCTAGCATGTCACGTGCAAAGCTCTCAGTTCAAGCCCCAACACTGAAAAAAGCAAAAAAAAAAGCTCTCTCAGTTCACATAAGGTGACTAATTTATTCTTTCTGGTAAACTGTTTATGCAGATTCTATATAAATATAAAATGGGTCTTTCCAGGTTCACGGTTCTTAATGGTAAGCAGATGGGGCAAATGAACATATTGGATAGAATCTAAATGAGACGAGGAATTTACTATTCCTTACAGGTGATTTTGTTAAGCCAAAGGTAAAACAGTGGTAGAAGTCTCTCTAAGAAGCAAAAGAGGTTTTTAGCAGGTACTTACCCAAGGTTTTCACTAATACAACACAATTTCTTTTAAGCCATGTATCCACTTTTAATCACAGCGAAACCTCCCCCTCCATTCTCCCATGGGTACTTTTCCTGCCCCTGTCAGGTTGTAGATGCCCTACCGAAGAAGGTCAGAGACAAAAGAAACATTTGCTACCTTGATGTGCTCCTGAAGCTGAGCCTGGTGCTGCCGGGTCAAGTTCTCATGCTGTTTCTGAAACTCTGCTATCAGGAGTTGCTTCTGGATTTGTTGCTGCTGCTGGATAAGAAGTAACTCTTGCTGCAGTTGCTTTTCACGAACGACAGGGTCTACCACAGGCATCATCATCCTGAGGTCTGTCCTTAAGTCTAAAGGTGAGATGGGCTCCAGACCCACCGGAACCTCTGACTTCACATCCACTAGAGAACCGGAAAAAAAACAAACAGGTGGTGGGGTTGAAAAAGAAGATGACAAATCAATACAATATTTGGAAACAAGCAAAAAAGAAAAGATACTATTACACTATACCCTGTATAACAAGTCATAGCTCAATGATACTAGTCATTTCTTTATAATCATGATAGAAAGGCTTTGGTATGTCAGTTTTGATAAATGGACTGACCATATGCTTTCATTCAGTATTTTGTACTCTGCCCTGAATCTTCAGCACTTCCCTTGTTCAACAAGATGACTTCACTAGTATCAAAGTCATTCATAAAATTATTCTACTAAACCACTTACAAAAAATGTCAACTTACGGCCAAGAAATGAGACAGCATTAAGGGAAAGATGTCATATATCAAGAAAGAACTTCTACAACAATTCAATTAGTGCATTTATGAATTTTTTAAAAATTAGAGCCAGAAAGACATTCGACCATAAAAAACATAAAAATTGTAATATATTTGCAGGGCTATCGGGCCTACCACAAAAAGAACATAAATCTGTAAGACGAATGTGGGAAATGTCAATTAACCATAATAATGACGTAAAGGAGTGCCCAAAGCCAAATACCAAGGAATGAAAGTAGTCAAGTGTCTAAGTGCTGGTCTTTAAGCAGTAATCATCTGTATGTCCATAACCTTATTTCTGAAATAAACAAAGCAGAAGTATGAGGAAACTGAAAGTAATGGTTAATTAAAACACCAAAGGAAGAAAGGTCTGCTGATCTAAGGATACCTGTAAAAGACAATATTTAACTTGATGAAAATCAAATGAGATAATGCATGTAGTGTGCTCAGTACAACTTCTAATAGATAAGAATGCTGCTTCCTAAAAGAGTAAAGAAGGAACGTTCAGTGGCTGGGTGATGTCTAGATGCACTGGTTGTTTATGTCTAGTGTCCTTTCTGATTGGTCAGTGTTCACGCCAAACTGGTCATGAAATATTCTGAGTTTCACTCTATCCTACAAGAATCGGGAAATATTTATAATTAAATGAAACAGGCTAAATTAAAGACAATATGGATTTTGGAATGGAAACGGGATATTATGGGTCTTTGAAAGAAGTGAGCTACTATTCAGATCCAACCAATTATTGAGGGGGAAAATACTCAGACCCAATATACAGATTAAGATAACCAAATTTTCAACTGAAATTTTTTTCAAAAAAGTAAACATTCTGGGAACTTAACAAAATGCTTCTGTAATCCAACTCTAATATGCAAGCTGCTAGTTTTCAACTTGTGCTCTAAACTCTGAATGTCTGTTCCCATTTTTCCACCTGTGTACCCCTGAGGATGCTATTTATACTGCCCTCATCTGTAATATGAGATATCTACAGTAACAGTAACAATAAGGTTGTTAAAGGCTCAAATGAGATCACTCATTCATAATACTTATAGCATAGAGCACATTTCTCAATAAAAATTTTGTTTTTGCTTTTTAAAATTATATTAAAATGGAAATTTCTTATATATTATAATAAATCAACATAAGGAAAAAGGAAAATAAAATGGCATGATTTCTATTAAATATTAGAAAATACACTAATACATCTAGAAAAAGAAAAGCAGACAATTTAGCAAGTGACAATCCCCTTCCCTAGTAAAGAGTAAGAATTATAAATAAAAATATAGCATATTTAATTATCATATATAATTCATTTATATGCATTTATCTGTGTGCATAATGCCCCATTGTATAGTACAAGCCTGTGACCAAATTATGTTTTGTAAGTGGTGCTGCCAATTGATATAAAGCTTCTGCAAAATCAATTTAGTGATATGGGTCAAGAGTTGTCAAATATTTCAACCCATGTGATTCAGATTTACCACCTCTGGAAATACATCTTACAGAAATAATACTAATGGAGAAAAAAGACCAGTTCAATGACATATTGTTTACTGCAGTATTATTTTTACCATAATTGAAATCACCAACTATAAGAAAATGTCAAAGTAAAACACGTCACATCCATTTGGTAGAAAAATATGCAATCACTAAAAATAATGTTTATGGGAACATTAAAAATACAGTTATAACATGAAGTAAAGAAACAGTAATAAAGAGACATTTACACTACAAGGATAAACTACATAAATAAAATTAATTTAGCCAATATACAAAATTATATGTACACACACACACACACACACACACACACACACACACACACATATTACTGATCTCCTTAAAGTCCCTGGCTTCATTCTATATGTTGAGGGTTCAGTAGTTTTTAAAAAGACAGAGAATAGAGCATGGTTGTAATTTGGATGGAAATATGAGTGATTCTTCTCCTTTTTGTACTCTTCTGTATTTTTCAAAATTACAACTAATACTCTGACTATTCTTATAAGTATCTCACTTCGATTTTCAGATTCCACACTGGGAACTTCAAAGTTAATATTCCATATAAATTTAAGAGCTATTTTCAACACGTTAAGAAAGCCTAACAGAAATCCTGTCTGTAGATGTTACGGTTTCAAATACTAAAGCTGTAAATGTCCTTGCATGTCATTTGAATTGTATGTGCATGTGCATGTAGACTGGTATCAATTAACTGGTTGTTAATATTGGTAATTTTTCAGAATTGCATGTACTGATCAGAGGTCTGCACTGATGGCACTTTTTGTGACACTTTGATACAAATTAAAAAATGATTCATTAATAAACTCTAATTTGATAGACAATGTCTTCTAAAACATGATGTTTATGAAAGGAAAGAAATTAATTGTGACAAGTCTGAAAGCAAATAAGGATGATGTCCTATAAGATCTCTTAGTTGTAATGCCCAATGTAGAACTTTCAGTCAGTTCTGCAGTAACATGAGATTTTGAGCATTAACTGAAAAAGCTGGCATAATTCCAACCCATAGCAATGGCTGTTAATGATATATTTCATTTTTACATTAAAAAGGCCAAACTATGGCCTTCAGTTTTCACATGTAAATCCTAATAAACAAAGGTCAGATTTTAACTCAATAAAGACAAAATGTAAAAATTCAAAAGACCCTGGAGTCTCTTCTTACTGGCATTCCTATTATCCATAAACTATAAACATCAAACCCTTAAATTCTTTTTTCAAAAAAAAAAGGAAAAATAATCCCACAACTCTCTGAAACAGTTATTGTAAACCTCAAAGGGTAATTTGACTTCTTAACCTGCTATCCCAACAGAAATGATTGTGTCTAACTGCTTGCCTTTGTTCAGAGACTAATCACTAAATTGTGAAAAATCACCCTCAACTTACAAAAACTGCTCTTGATTATAAATAATTGCCCAAGACTGAGAGAAAGCGGCAGGCAAGATCCCAGTCTTTCATCCAATTTATTCAGCAGCAATCCACATTCCATTTGTCTAGACTAAATATAGCAGCGTTTATACAAGAAATCAATAGTGCCTGCAGAGAGGAGAGCAAAGGCATGAATATTTCATCAAACTCAGAGAGAAATGGCAATCAGCAAACTGATGGTTCTGGGTAGGTCATCTTTGGCCTGCTGGATTGGTTCCTGTTACTTGGACAATAGCTCATCTTTGCTAATCATAATCATATCATAGTCATTCTTTCTATTTTTAGCATTAATTGCACTGTGGGTGACAAAGGCTCATCATATTCCAAAAGGGATGTTGGATTTTTCTTACATCGTTTGTGACAGGCTAATAAGCCTCCTCAGAAGCAATAATAGTAACACAATGCTAGGGCTGAATTTCAACAAGTTGCAGTCCGTTTCGCATCACGGAATGTGAGAGAAAGGGCATTGTCTAGAACTGCTCTGTTATCATAAACAGGAATAATCAATTACAAGGTAAAATTAACCACCAGTTTTCACAGTGAGTAAATGGAATTCTCTCTGTTCACAATGTGCCTTGTTTGGAAACGTTAAAATTCCTCAGAAATTACTCAGAGCAGGTGGTCAAGGATACATACATTAGAAGGAAGGTAAAAAAGAAATAGTAGTATTAGCTATAAATGACTCAGATTTTTTTAAACAGATCTCAGCACTTCATGACATATTTGAGAAAGAACCATGACAAATATATGCAAAGAGATTACAAATGTATGCAAATATATATGTTATGTTATTTTATATTCTTCTTCTTCTATATCAAATGTCCAGTCAGAACATTTCCACATGTATTTAAACTAGTCTGAATTGTCACTTTACAAAATCCTATTCATTCTTCCTTCACAGCTTACTTCTTTGACTGTTACTCCTTCATCTGTGGAATATTTATCAACTGACGTAATTTTTTAGAAATAGTTTTTAATGAACCTATAAATGAAAAAGTTCCTATTTCTAAAGCAAAACAAAATCCCAGATCATATAGATGTTTATAATAATTATATTTATCTAAGCAACATACATATATGTTGTTTAAATTACTGTGAGAAATGTGGATTATTTTTTCAATTCCAGAGCTGTTATAAAGCTAATTCAGAGTGCTAAGGATAATATAGTAGCCATGAGTGTTTCTTAATTCTTCACTTCAGATGCTCTTATTCCTAGCACAGGCAAGCAGGAAGAATTTTCATATGTTCAAAAACAGGACATGGGTGGCTACTTTCTCAGCTGGTTTGCAAACAAGGAGCCATCCATTTTAATAATATTTCAGTGAACACCAGGTAGGCCCCAGGAATGGAACCATTTTAAGAATACATTCTTTTGCCCATGTACAACCATCAGTACAGCTGAAGACGGATCGTGCCATTCTTAAAGCAGTGGCATTCAAAACAGGTTTTTGCACAAAAAATTGGCTCAGTCACACCACCAATCTGTGTGTCAATTAGTTAATTTTTCCACTCAAAACTGCTATAAAAATTGCAACCACGTTTAACAATCTCATGGCTACTAGATTACCCTTAGCACTTTGAATTAACTTTTTAAAAGCCCTGGAACTGAGAAACCATCTCAATCAATATTCATAATTGCAGAGGCAGCAACTCAGTAAACAGTATCCATGGTGGCCAGAGCTAATTCACACTTACGTTCTTTACCAAAGAATGGCTGTCGTCAACCACTGACAAATGGACACATGCACTAAAACTTCCAGATCTGGGGAGAAAGAGAGGTTGCTCTGATCATGTATTCTGCTTTCTCTCTTCCTCCTTTCATGCATAGAAACCTGTAAGAGTTTGGGCCTGATGGCTCTGTTCACTTGGAGAGGCAACCTGCTATGCTGTGTTCTGCTTTAACATTGTTCAAATGTAGTTATTATCACTAGTTCAGGGTCTGAAACAGATTGTCAAATAGCTGCCTCAGACAGGGCTTCCTCAAAGTATGGTGATGTGTAAGTATAGGGCAAATTCTACAGGAAACTTCTTACATAAAACCTCAGTAGGAATAGATATCTTCTATTGTTAACTTTTTCATATTTCTATTTTGTTGAATTTTAAACTTTGACATGGAAGACTGGTTCTGTTCCAAGACATCAGCATGAATCCTTGTGATACTGCATAATCTCAGAAACTGATCAATAATAAGATGTGCACTGATGCTTGTTTATCAGGTAGTAACAGAGAGATGAGCTTCTCTCTATGGTGTATAGACTTGTCCTCATTTCTATACTTTTTGGCCAACACCACATTAGTAAGGACTAACTTATTATAGAGACACCGAATACCAATTAGGAGGTTATTTGGCTTAAAGTCAAATCAAACTCTTTGTAAGCACATGTACAATTGCACTGGTCATTCGTCAGCTAACATAAGTACAGTTTTTGTTGAACAGATATTGAAATCTTGAGGCCTGCGTGGAAGAAGACCCATGAATAGCACATTTTAGTCTTTTTCCTAACCATACCACCTCATCTGTGAAATATCAACTCCATCTGGAAGAAGCGTGGACAGTGCTGTGTGGAGCAGTATCCACTTTCCTGAGGTACTAGGATTCTAGCATTCTTGCCATTGCTTATATTAACCATTTGATAAATGTCCCCAAATGATTCACACTAGTTTATATTTCCTTCAGATAATGAAGTTGGCCATCCTGAGATATGATGAAGAGACTGGGCCACCTCTGAAAGCAGGATGGGACTTCTATGCTTTTCTACAGAGCAAAGCTACCACGGTAGGCAATAGAAAATGGAAAACAGGCTCTTTCTTGATGAGACAGGGCCCAGAATCCACCAAAGGAAGCCCATCACTGGAACTCACTACTGCTTCTTTCTAGAAGGCTGCCAGTTGTGAAATGGTCATAGTCAATTTCAGGCTAAGACACTCATTCAGTGTCATTGGCAGGAAAGCAGGACTGTGGGCTACCACCCAGAAAAGCCCCTGTCACTTCATTCTCATACTGGATATCACCATCTTGCTCTTTTAGGTTCAGCATCACAAATTACTCCTTCCCTAGAAGCTACTCCTCCCCCTTGCAGAGAGCTCTGGCAAAGGAACTTCAGGGACTCCAGCTGCCCAAGGTCTGCAAGCAGGGTGGGATGGCTTGTGCCTGCAAAGGTTTTATTTTTAAACAAGTCTGCTTTTCAATTTCTTTCTCCTAATCTGAGTTATGTGTATTGGTCTGGGTTTCCTAAAACACTGCTTGATCAACAAAATTCTCCATCATCAGATTTTACCCCACCTGTCTAGCACTTCCTTCTACCACTTTCATAATCTTAACCACAGTCTCTGACACACAGTATCTCTTCAGGCCTTGTAGCACTGTTTCTTGCACATGACTTCCTCCCTTATTAATTTAACACAATTTTTTTTTACTAAATGCTGTTACTCTGCTAAATATAATGGAAATAAAAATAAGAAAAATGAGGTAGTCCCTTGTCAGAGGTCACAATAAAATACATAAATATGGGCAGAGTGGGATGGGGTGATTAGGTTCTGTGGGTAGAAGGAAATCATGAGAGAGGCACACAAATGAAAAATAATATACTATGTTGTTCATTATAGGAATTTTTTTTTTTTTTACAAAAAGCCACTGATTATTCCAGGTGGAGTGAGAAAAAGCTTCACAGCACAATTATGCTGGCCTGATCCTCCCTACACCATTCAAAAGAGTAGAAGTGAACTCAGGGCATACAACAGTATGCATGAAGAAAAAGAAATGAGCAACTGCACATGGCTTGGTGATAGGACCCCAATAAGCACAGGTGATCAAGAAGAGGCAGGAGACATTTATTTCACAAAGACATTTATTTTCACAGTGTGGCCAAAGCCAGAGCTACTAGCATCAGCATCACTGTAAAAACAAGGTATTCAACCTGTGGTGGCCTCTGAGTTTATTCCCTTCCACAATTTGACCCACCTAGTTTTGAGTAATTTTGTCAGCACAAATTGACATCAGCTGTTTTAAAAGAGAAGCAAGCATGAAAAAATTGTTTATGTGGTGGGAAGGGAACGCATGGAATGAGAGAGACTAGAGGAAAAGAATCTCTTCCTATCCCATCCCCTTTGTCTGCCAGATTAATGAATTAAAATAGTGGAAGTGGGTAAACAGTAAGGGAGATAAACAGAGAGAGGTTTTCAGGCAGAATTCATAGGCTTTGCTAAGTAGAAGAGCTTATGCCTTTCTTGAGTCCCTGAAAACTGTTTTAAACCACCTGGATATTTCCCTTTTCTGCTACCACCTCCCACCCTGTCTTTTAACACTGATCGTGTTTAACAAATACAATTGTGCAGTTTTACTTACATTTGTATTCTTTAGATTCTGTTGCTTTTATCACAGCATAAGCTGACTGAGGACAAGGCATTACGGATGCCTGTTTGTATCTTATTCCTATAATTCTTTGCCTCAATGGCTCCACTGCAGCATCATTTCTTAAACATTACACTATCTAAAGAAAGTACTGGAGACTGGTTAGGATTGTATCTAAAATGACACTGAGGTCATTGTTTTTATTGTATAATGAGGTCAACACTCCTTGATTTAGCAAACATTATAAAGCCCGATTAAATGCCGAAACAGTTTTTTAGTCAAGGCAAGAAAACATCACCTCTGCCTTCAAGAAACTGACACTCTGATGCAAGAGACCAACCCATAAGCCATGAAGAAACTGAGGCAGTGGGGAAAATGAAGCTGGTGCTTCTCTGGAATCCCTCTGGGCCCTCTTTACTTTCTCTCTATGGGAAACTCCATGGGAATCTCTTCCATTCCAGGGTTTTATTTGCTTCTTATATGGTGACAATTCTACCTCTGGCCTAAATGCCAATTCGACACATGTACAACTGCCACTGGCACTCTCCATCTAGCAGTCTCACACTCTCTTCTTCAGAACCCCTCAGCTCAATGTGGAAGCCACAAAGAAATATGGAAATGGTACCTGACATCTCTCTCTCCTGTATCACAGGAATGACTTTCTCTGCTCTTGAGTATTTTTTGAAGTCATCAAGATCTCTCCACTGCCACTAATTGTTTGGCTAAAGCAGTCCTCTCACTTTCCTGGCTCACGCCCATCTGTGGGGCCTCCATCTTCCACAGGGCTGACCTGTTCACCATGGTGCATTTTCTGTCTGTGTTTCCTACCTCAACATGGGGTACCCTCCCTTCATCTGAGCCACAAGGATCTCCTTTAAATTCCTTAAGCATGCCATGTTCTCCTAACTCTGATATTCTTTATTAAGTGTTCTCTTTTCCTAAAAACCTCTCTCTCCTATCACAACCTGTTTTTCTAGACCAACTCTTACTTATCTTTCATATCTTGGCTAAACAAGACTTAATGTAGGATGTCTTATGAGTCTTATTGAATTTTCCAATTTAATTTTGGAATTTTTTCATAGCATTTGTTTGTCTACCTTTACCACTATTCTGTATTCCATAAGGGCAGGGACTGTTTTCAGTGCCTACTACAGCATGAAAACACAGTAAGACATGTCTGGAATGAATGAATGAGTAAATGACTAGATGACAATCACAAGAATATTAAGGAAATAAAATCAGAAACACATGCTCACATGGGCACTTATATATTAAAATACACACATACACAATTAAAATCCTAAAGCAATTACTTATTGAGCTTTTTTGACTGTTGAATAATACCAATTATTCCTGTAATAGTGAACAAGTATTTAAAAGTAATCTTAAAAGGTTTTCCACCAAGTGTCATTTTGCTTTTTCTAGACCCTAAAAACTCAATATGCAGATATGTGACAACCATCAAACTGGATGGAGTAGGAGGACACAGAGGAAAACAATGCGTACTCATTCATGCGATTGCCTCAGTAGGGATACGAGGTATAGGCCATGTTCCGAATTAAATAAACGATAATGCCTCATTCATGAATGACTACCCATGTAATCACATTAGAAAATTTAATCAGAAGTGGCAAAAATGTAAAGTGAGAATTTTATTTTTCAAGTCTTCATTTTGAAAGATGAATTAATATATATAAAAAGTAAAGTCTCTCAAATTCATTTAACCAAAATTCTTTAACATATTACCTAAAATAACCACCAGTGATTTGTTTGTTTGTTTACTCTAATCAGTTATACATGGCAGCAGAATGCTCTTCGATTCATTGTACACAAATAGAGCACATTTTTTCACTTCTCTGGTTGTACATAAAGTAAGATCACACCATTCATGCAATTGTACATGTAGCTAGGGTAATGATGTCCGTCACATTCAACCATCTTTCCTATCCCCACACCCCTCTCTTACCTTCCCTTCCTTCGTTCCCCTCCCTCCCCTTTAGCCAATTCAAAGTTCCTCCACTCTTCCCATGCTCCCCCCTTATGGATAGCATCCACTTATCAGAGAAAACATTTGGCCTTGGTGTTTTGGGGACTGGCTTACTTTGCTTACCATGATATTCTCTAACTCCATCCATTTACCTGCAAATGCCATAATTTTATTCTCTTTTATTGCTGAGTAATATTCCATTGTGTATATATGCCACAGTTTCTTTATCCATTCATCTATTGAAAGGCATCTAGGTTGGTTCCACAGTTTGGCTATTGTGAATTGTGCTGCTATAAACACTGATGTGGCTGCACCACTGTAGTATGCTGTTTTTAAGACCTTTGGGTATAGACAAGGAGTGGGATAGCTGGGTCAAATGCCACCAGCGCTTTTTTTTTTTTATTTTACTGCAAGTTCTTTGTTAGAATATATAGTCTTGGAAGACATATATTTTTCTGGAAAATTAAATTGTTAAACTTGAATGTATATAACAACAATGGGAAATGGGAAAAAAAGTAATATAGTCTTGTTTGATAACAATGCTGCACAAATTTTCACTTTGGTAGTGCAAATATTCCCAAGCTGATTTTATGTTATTAATATTTATGACAGCACCATCATGGAAAAATTTGCTAAATTATCAAACATTAAAAGGATAATTTTTATAAGAATTTAAATTGGTTAGTCCAAAAACACAATTCTCCCTCAAAGTGATTTTGTTCGAGTCATAAATGTCTCTAGTTTCTTAAAGTGCACTAATATATGGTATAAATGAAAAGAAAATAAATGCAAAAAGCAATCTGGGCTTTGATTTACTATTCGCTTATTTCCCAGGAGTCTGAACAGGAAACAAAATAACCACAAATGACTAAAATATCAGTAGTCCTTGAAATATCAACTTAAGTTAAAGCAAACTAACTTTTTAATCAAAGCCTATATTATTTTGATTTACTTAATTCAAACTCCCTCTCTGCAAATATGCTTTTGAATTAAGCAGTCATAACAAACCATAACACAAACACGAATTGCCAACTAATTTGTAATACACACTTAGTTCTGAAGTATTGCAATGTTTGCTAGTTCTTTACTATTAGAGAACTGAGTAAAGCCTTCATTGAGCTCCTTGCACTATGACAACAAAATCAAGCCAATTTAGGTGACATTTAGAGTAGCAGGAGCTAAGAACCTAATCCATATTATTTTGTAATTTGAGATAAAAATGTATTCTAATATTAAGGTACCTGCAAAAGAAACCTCGAATAGATGAGAAATTTAAACATTTTAAAACAGAAAATGTTGGTATTAATCTAAAAGACTCATTTGTTCAGTCATGTATCACTCTTCATCCAAAGTCTACAGTCAATTCACTTCGAAAGAACTATGATGAAGGTAGACAAACTGTCCCCTTCCCCATTTCTTCTACAACATATATTTTCCTCTAGGTTGTTGACAAGTACTATTTTCAAATAGTACTTGGTTAACAAAACTCCGTCTCATGAAAACCTATCAGAAGCAGAGGATTTCCTTGTAACTCCAGAACCCAGTGTGTCATGTGGTATGTAATATAATTTTAATAAATATTGGTTGAATAAATGATCGCTTAGCACATACTCTAATAGCAGATTGCACTTGTTCATTCAGCAAAAAGGTTTTTCAGAGTGTATTTGTACTCTTCTATTAGAAACCCACATTTGTAGAAGCATGTAACCATGTGCTATTTTGACAAAAGGAGGAAAACGAGTGTTATTGGTTATCATGTCCTGTTAGCAAGAAACAATTACCTTGAACCAGTACAAAACAGTTAATATTTTTGAAGGCTTCGATGCTTTACATATTTAAGACATCAACATTCACTAAATGTGAGGGAAAAAACAGAAGAAAAAGAGCAGAAATGCTGTGTTTGAGAACCCCATCTTTTCCTCTTTGATCCAGAATGTCTTTTCCTTTTCTCCCCTTTACTCTTCCAGTCCTGCAGAATGGGAATACAACTTTGATCAAACCATTTTATTTATTTATTTATTTTTTGGTACTGGAGATTGAACTCCGGGGTACTCGACCACTGAGCCACATCCCCAGCCCTATTTTGTGTTTTATGTAGAGACAGGGTCTCACAGAGTTGCTTAGCGCCTCGCCCTTGCTGAGGCTGGCTTTGAACTCGGGATTCTCCTGTCTCAGCCTCCCTAAGTGCTGGGATTACAGGCTTGAGCCACGGCGCCCGGCTACAAACCCTTTTATTTTTAATCCAGAACTCAGTTGCTTCCTAACTTTGAGAAAATCTTTGTTACAGAAACAAATTAAAAAGTCACTGAGTCTGAACTAAAACTTTCTAATATAGGACAGCACTGGCTTTCAAAAAGCAAAAGCATTTCTTTAAACAGCTTGATACTTTCTTCAAATAAAACCTTATGAGGGGCTAGGGATATAGCTCAGTTGGTAGAGTGCTTGCCTTGTATGCACAAAGCTCTGGGTTCAATCCTCAGCACCACAGAAACAAAAACCAGATAAAATCCTGTGCAGAGTACCAACATACAAAGCACAAATGCAAATGCTTTTGGAGAATAGGAAGAGGAACCAGTGTTCCATCCACTCACTGCTTTCCCTGCCCCTTTCCTCCAGGAATTCAAGCTCCAAGGAACACAGTTTGAAAATCACCGTTTCAGGGGCAGTATTTATTTGTTTATTTTGCTAACTTTCAAATGGGAAAAATCACATTACCGCTCTTTCATAGAACAATGCATTCTTATTTTATAAGAACTAGAACTGTGGAAATCTGAAGATTCTGAATTGAAAATAATAAATGTACATGCAATTTAGAAAAAAAGTGAGGATTAAAACATAAAAATCTCTAATGTTGCATAATTTCAAACCTCACCAAACAAATGGACTGGCAGCTATATTTACGTTATTGCCACATGGTGGCACCACTTTTGCTTGTAAATAGAAGTACCCACTATCTTTTGTCAGTAAGCACCCTGGATATGTGAATTTGAAAATATGTGAATTTTCAGGACTCAAGCATTCTAATAAAATGTGACTTCCCTAAAATGGTTCCACATGGGTCTTTCTAAATGTAGATTAGGACAAAGCTTAACAGCAAAATGTTGATTGTTCTGGAGAATCGTTTTTATTATTTAAATGATGATGCCAAGACATTTATGAGGCACCAAAAACTGTTTAAAACAGTGTTCATTCATTTGTTCTTCTTTACAGCATTTTGAGGATGTACTATCTGGTAACCTGTTGAGTAGACACTAGTATGATTCTCTTTTACAGATAAGGAGCCACAGAGGACCTGGGCAAGGTCACAGATACAAGATGGAGCAACAGAAGTTAGAACACACACCACCCACCCCCAGAATCCAAGATCTCAACCACTCCATTCTGATTCTTCTTCAGTAATACAAAATGGGCAGTCTATTTTATTTATGCACTTCAGAGTATGCCTTAGTATAAATGAGACCAACAATGTTTTTGTTAAAATAATATTTCATATTTTTATTTTTAGAGGTAAAGAAAAGCACTTACTTGAAATTGCCAATATATTCCACAGAGAGATGTATAACTGAATACATTTCTGCATATTTTGACACATATGTATATTTTCAGGTGAGCCTAAAGCAGTTTTCTTAACACCTGTGTTTCAAGGCTCTTTTTAAGAAACAGTTCTGTATTTAATTCCAAATTTAGGATTTCACCCTTTCTTTTAGTTACATAAAATTCTGTTGTGTCTAGACAATTTCCTTTTATTCTCCCCCGTTAAATTCACCATAGCTTACTCTCCAATCTGTGGATCTACAGACTCAGAGGTAGACTGCCTAATAATGAAGTCATCTTTGGTACTTGATTAACTAAATCCCATTGGATTTTTTTCAGAGGTAGAGATACTGAATCATAATTAACTGTAAACAGTGTTAATGAGGTCTGAGTGTATTGTTCATAAATTTTTAGACTATTTTTTAATTGAAGAATGTAGTAACAAAAAAATAAGAGGCAGCTGTTTTTTGACAGTGTGAGAAAAGATTTGACAGGATAGACTGTAGTGGTACAGTTTTTTTCCTACTCCAGTTTTTTTTTTTTTTTTCTTTTTTTTACTTCATGATTCCTGTGTATTGTGAGAGAGAATTACTGGCCATGAAAGGATAACTTAATAGATAAACACAGAGTTTACCTTAAAAAAAATCCCGAAGCTGTCAGAAAAATGAATTTTCAAATCATAAATATATATCTGTGCACTAATTAAAGACATCCATAATTTGACATTAGAAAATATAATAATTTTTCATGTGGCTTCTATTTAATAAGACTGTCATTAAAATTTCTATTTTTGGTGGAATTCATAGTATCTGTTTATAGAACTAAACTGAATGAGGGAATTGTCAGCATTGCAGAATGCACTTCAATATTTCAGTCAATTTTGACATATAAGTATACAATTTAAAGTAGAACCTCTCCACAAACAAAAGTATAATAAATTATAAATCATATTAAAATTAAATTAATCTGTAGAGTAGGGATCAGCAAACTATGGCTCATGGGATAAAGCCAAGTCTCCCTGTTATAGCCTCTGTCCTAAAAATGATTTTTACATTTTTAAATGATTGGGAAAAATTATGACAGAAAATATATAAAATTATATGAAATTCAATTTTCAATGTTTATAAAGTTTTAAGAGAACACAGACACTCTTATGCATTCATGTATTATCTACAGCTGCTTTTGCACTACAAAGTTAGATTTCAGTGCCATAGAGTCAGTTCTGTCTGCAGAGCCTAAAATATTTACCAAAGCTCCTGGCAGAAAAGCTTACTGACCAGTGCTTAGAGAATCTTTGGTCAATTTTATTCTCACACAGTGGAAGTAAAACTTTAACCCAAGATACCCCGGTCACATTTGGCTCAATGTAGAAGGTTAAAAATTATCATAGTTTATTTCATCTAAAATAAAGCATGATTAGAGAGTAGAATGTGCTGACAAGGAAAATACTATGTATAACAAGCTCTAAGAATTTCCATTAGGTTAATGTATTCTAGACTTTCCTGTTGGCGCTTTATATTAAACAGTGAATTAGAAAACAAGAATCTAAATAAGAATGATGGCATTTTTATATGATTATATACCAAGCATTTGTTATGATTTTTGTATGGATTTTCTCATTGAATGCAGCAGCCTTATTTCTATTTTCCATGAGGATAATGAGCAACAGACAAATTAGAGTGACTTTGCCAATGTCACTCACCCAACATTATTTTTTAAAAGTGGTACTTTTCTATTTGGCTTTTTAAAAAACATGATAAATACTACCTTAGAATAGTGATAAATGAAAAACCCTGTATAATATGCCATGCTAAAAGACGTGAGTGGGTCCTCTTCCTAATTTCTTTTTTCCGGGAGGCAGAGATAATATTCCTTACAAAACACTAATATAGAACAATTAAAATTTCTTTTAATAAAATAAAGTGAAAGACAGCTCCAATCTGTGTAGCAGTTGCTGTATAATTCCCAAGCTTACGATTTTATACATTTATCTTTGAAAGGCCAATGTATCTTCTAGAAATCAGCATTTGAATGAGTTTAGCAAAGTAATGTTTGGAAATTAAAAATTATTGTGTTTATTTGGCATTTAAATTTTTGTTAATAATATGTACGTTGATCTTTGTACTAAATACTTTTAAACCTTGGGGTTTTAAAAAACCATCCTAGGTACCTCAAAGCTATAACAATAATGCTACAAGGTTGGCTAATATATCCTATTGATAGATCTGTAGCCAAACCACTAAAGAAATCTGGTACTTCAAACAAAATGGTCCTCGTAGTTAAGCACTGTTTAAAAAAAAATCTTATGGAAAAAAATAGTCACCCCAAAAATGTTCCAAATTCATAGGAAATACATTGCTAATCATAGAGCTTAGCAAAGCCACTCTGAATCCAATGGCTTCAATTTATTTTCCACAGAATTAATAATATAATTTAGAAGAGACCCGTAGAACATTCAGCAGTTGAGAACTCCTTTGTTATACACAATTTTAAGTCCTAGGTTTTAAAAAAATGCTTTCAATCAATGGTTTATATTTTATAATCCTTGAAACTAAAAAAAATATGTATTGCCATAATCAAAAGAGAGAAAATAAGAGTAGGTGCAATTTTTCTCTATCTTAAGAGAAATTGGCTTTTATGGGGTTATTCAGGTTTCCTCAGAGGGAGAAGCATGAAGACTGAATTTTTTGTGTTCCTTAGTTCAGTAAGGAAATTCAACCTGGCACTTTAGGCATGTCTCCATTACACTTAAGGAGTCAGTCCAATTGGATTTATTCCTACCAAGGTAAATTGGGCATGGTGCAGTATACAGTCATAGCCAAGGTTCAGAAATTTCTGGACATGTCTGGAGAGCAGGTGGGGCTGGCACAGCAGATGTCCATTTGCATAAATGTCTAAGGCACTTCCTAAGAAAAACTCATCTTCAGCAAAGGGGAAGCCAGAACTGACACACTTGACCTGATAACCAAGACTCAACATGCGATGGCTTGATACCTAACACCCCACACCCTTCTCCTCTGTGCATGCTCACCTCTGGGACTTAGGATATAAGCCTACTTCCACCTTATATGCTGTGCTTAAATGCTCTCACCAAACTTTTCAGTAACATTTGTCTTACATGATTCTTTCAAGCACAGGATACAGATGTTAAGGAAAATAAAGCAATGAATAAACCAACATATCTATTGATCTTATCTAAATTGCTGGCTAACGTCCAATATCTTGTCAGTGGATAGAAGCAGAACATGGCAGAAAGAACACCAAGTCCAGAATTCTCATCCTGATCACTCCACTTCTGTAAGTATTTGGTTCTTCCTGTTTAAAGCAAAACAAAAAGCTGACATAGCTATTCCCTCTCTTGTGTTAAGGTCATTCCCTCCTCACTCCAAAATTATACATAACATGTTTGCATTATTTTATTTTTAAATCTCTATCAGAAAGTATGTCATAAGAGAGAGATAATTACTTAATCTTCATTGACCTCTGTGAGTAAAGCAACAATGAGGAGAACAGTTTCTGACCAAGGAGAAAGGGATGGACCCCCACAAACTAAGAAATGATAAGACAATTGAATGTAGGAACTCCTGAGGAAAACTTTATCTAATTAAAATTACCTTAGGGCAGGCTTTGCTTAAGAAAGAAAATGGAATTACAGTCAGAACTTTATTCCTTGACTGTGGTGTTTGGTGTTTACTTTCCTTTTTTGTTTCAATGAAAATATTTCTTTTCTGTAAGAGTTGATTCTCAAGAGGGTACAATGCATAAAAATATCTATTTATGTAATTCATTACTTGAGAAAATTAGAATAGACATATTTCTCAGTTAAAGTTTTACTATAGAGTAATACAATTCCCAGTTTGGGAAAAATCAGAAATATTATTCTGATCCTGCGAAATGGAATGGATATTCAAGGACTTCCACATTGCTTAATAAAGAAATAGAAAATTTCCAGGAATCATAAACAACAAAACCCACTTAAGTCACAAGGCTAAAAGTGAAAAAAAAATACACATTATAAATAACTTAGAATTCCCTTTTTTGGTTAACAGAAAGAAAGAAAGAAAGAAAGAAAGAAAGAAAGAAAGAAAGAAAGAAAGAGATTATGTTACTTCCAAAGGCTTATATAAATAAAGCTAAAGCAATACCACCAATTTGCTTTTATCATTTCAGTGCATTTAGATTTTTCAAAATGCATCTATTTTTTCCTTTTTTGACTGAAATGATACCCCCTTCTACAGAAATATCCTGCATTGTCCAACGCCTTTAGTCCTGTTCAATAGCTAAATAACTTTTTCCCTCCCCCTCTACTTTGGCTGCAAGTCAATGCTGTTTTTCTCATTCCAACTGTTTTGGACATATGCTGGCCCAACTAACAATGGTAAACACAGCAAGCTGTCTCTGATATGGTGCTGATTAAGTCATCCTGTAAGCAAGCAGAGTTTGGATATTAAGATGCTAAAAAAAAATTACTCTCAGAAATTCTCCCTTTGAAAAATATTTATTCTATTTTAAATTATATGGTAAACAAACCATGGGACACTTTTAAAAATACATTTATTCAGTGCTAGCCTAGGCATTCGAGATACAAAAGAAGTTAAGACATGGTCCTTATAATCGTGGATTCATGGATTTACAGTCTAAAATGATAAAGGAAAGTAGAATAAAAGTGGAAGCCCAAAGAAGAACTTAAAATAATGTTCCAGAGAAGGGTGCTTGCTAAGACTTAGAGGGGGAAAAAAAGGTATAATGTTAATTTTAACATGAATACTTTAACTATTTCAGTAAATTATCAGTATAGATGTAGTATCTTACCCAAAAAAAACTAGGAATAGAGACCCAATGACTATCATAAGTATGTGATATCAAATAATTTAAAAGAATATAAATATTGTAGTCTTATAACTGTGCTTCAGAATGGAAAAATTATTTTTAAAAACTGTAATCTTCTTTTGCATGTTGGAATTGAACACTTATTTTTCACTTAGCTCAGATTACTATATACCAGCTTCCCTTCAGTAGGCAAATAGAATAGATAAAACCAAATTATCATATAAAGCCAGAAATAGTTTTTCTTTAAAAATATTTTTTGAAGCTTAATAGGAATAGTCAATTTAAAAAAAAAAGTACTACTTCTATCTTGAAAAAAATTGTAATTGCTCATTTATTCACCAATAAACGTCTCACCAACTTAGCAATATTCATAATTTGACAGATTAAAAAAGACATTAATTTATAATCATGAACTTCCTTTTTCAATTGTAGGATTGCAACTTAGTTTTCTTAGTTCTAAAACACAGGTGCTGAATATACAAAGGTAAGGAGAATAAGTAGTCATTACTCTCAAAATTGCAATCTAATCAGGGAGTGAAACATTTGGAGGGAAAACATCAAAGAAATAGAATAAGCTAAATGATACACTAATGATTCAAATAATTACATAGGGATGGTGATCTGTGCCATTGAAAGATATTGCTCTGGCATCTTAAATACATTGTGAGATCACAGAAATAAGCAAAATTAATTGTCTGTTAAAAGAAAATGAGTCAAAAGGAAGATTTCTGAATACAGGATATAAGAGGTTAAAGGACAGGGAACCAACCAAAATAAGCTAACAGCACCAACAACCAAAAAAAGATACTCCCCCTCAAATAAAAGATAGCCATTGAGTAAGTAGGCCTACCAAACAGTATTTAAAAAAGAGTGATTTTGAGGAACATTTACAATGTATATTCAACAAAGCGTGAAGTCTAGTTGGGTGAAAAAGTAGGTAACCTTTTAAAATTCACCAATATATCTAAATTATGGTAGCACTGCCATGGCATATTGAACATTTATTATATTAAAATCAGAAGCCAGAAGAACATTTGTTTTCCTTAAAGAGGCAAAATTATTTGAGAGCAATATGGAGGCAAAGAGGTGACAACAAACTGTTTTCTAAGTCATCACAAAGTTTCCTAACTGTACAAAATTACATTATATTTAGAAATCTCAGACAGTTTTGATCAATTTATACAAACTAAATAAAAAGCCAATAAACATGACCTACATCAAATTGAAACACCTGTGTACACTTAAATTATAAAATACTGTGAACAGAAATTAAAGTAGATCTAAATCTACTTTAAATGGAAACACATCCCATGTTCATAGATGGGATATTTAATATTAAGATAGTAATAGTCTCCAAATTAATCCATAAATTAAATGCAATCCCTATCAAAATTCTATCTATCATTTTTTCCAGAAATTGACAAGCCAGTCTTACAATTCATATGGAAATTAGGGCAAGGGTGTAGCTCTGTGTTGGGACACATGCCCAGTAGTAAGACATTTGCCCAGTATACACGAAGCACAGGGTTCAATCCCAGCACTTAAAAACAACAACAACGAAATTCAGAATAGGCAAAAGAAGACTAATATGGCAGATTAAAAATTCCTAATTTTGAAGTATACTACTACAAAGTTATAATAACCAAGACAGGAACAGATGGATGGATCAATGGAATAGATTTTAGAGTCCAGAAACAAACCTTTCTATTCATGTTCAATTGATTTTAGTAAGAGTGTTAACAATGTAATGCAGAAAGGATAGTCAATGTAATAAATGGTGCTGGAACAAACTAAATGAATGTATGCACTCAAAATGGACCATAGACCGAAAATGTTAAGATCTAAAACAATAAAACTTTTAGGGTAAAAAACCAAAAACACAGGAGTAAAACTTTGTGACCTTGGATTAGGCAATGGTTTCTTGAGTAACAAAAGTAAAAGCACAGTTGATAAAAGAAAAGCAAACTGGACTACATCAAAATTAAAATATTTTGTTGAATATGATACCACCAGTCCATAGAATGGAATAAAATAATTACTACTCATATATCTATCTAATATCCAGAGTGTATAAAATAAGTTCTTAGAACTAAACAACAAAATACAAATAACTCAATTTTAAAAAATAGGAAAAGAACTTGAAGACATTTCTCCACAAAGATATACAAATGACCAATGAACACTTGAAAAGGTCCTTAACATTATTAGTCTTTAGGACAATGCAAATCAAAAGTACAATGATGTAATGCTAAAATGGCCAAAATATAGATACTTAAAAATCAAAGGCAGATCAGTAGAGTAGAGAAAGCAAGGGAAAGGGAAATGATACTGGGAATGTGCCAGGGAATGATACTGGCCAAAATATACTGTTATATTGTGCATACATATGAATATGTAACAATGAATTCCACCACTATGTACAATTATAACCCATCAATAAAAAATATGGAACAAAATAAAAGTTCTCAGGTATATTGGCAGGAGAAAGAGACAGAGAGAGAAAGAGAGAGAAAGAAACAGAGAAAGTGTTGGCAAGCACTTATGACCCAGCAATTCCATTCCTACATATATTCAAGAGATACAAAAAGACATCTGCACAAAAGCTTGTACATGAATATTTATAGCACTATTATTCACAATAGCTAAAAAGTAGAACTCAAATATCCATCAACTGATGAATTGATAAATAAAATATATTATATCTATACAATGGAATACTATTCAGTAATTGTAACTATAAATGGAGTACTGAAACATGCTATAATATGGTTGAACCTTGAAAACACTGTGCTGAGTGATTGAATCCAATCACAAAATGTATTATATGATTGCATTTAGATTGAATATCCAAAATTGGCAAATTTACAGTGCCAAAAAGTAGATCAGTGATTTTTATAGTTGAGAAGAAGGAAAGAAGGAATGGGAATTTATTACTAATGGATATGGAGTTTCTTTTGGAGGGACAAAGATGTTCGGTATTAGATTGTAGTGATGGTTGCACAACTACATGAATATACTAAAAAGCACTGAATTGTATACTTTAAATGAATGAATTTGATGTTTTTCAATAAAGCAGTTAATAAAATATAAGTTGTTTATACTGAGACCTGAGAATAATAGAGGATAATACGTAGAACAATATATTTCTTCATTTCAAAAATACAAGATATACAAAGTTGGAACTGTTATGAACTATTTCCTTTGGAAACTTCAAGGTATGCCCAGTGAAAGTTGTCAGTGCCTTGCTAGTGTTTCATTCTAGCTGTCGAATATTTTATGGAGGAGCGTGTGTGAAAAGGTACAGACTGGACTGGGGTTGTAGCTCAGCGGTAGAGCACTTGCCTAGCATGTGTGCAGCACTAAGTTCTATTCTCAGCACCACATATAAATAAATAAAATAAAGGTCCATCAATAACTAAAAAAAATTAAAAGAAAAAAGGCACAGACTTAACATGCCACCATAAATACAAACCCCATGCTTTTAACCATGGGGTTAAAAGCAACATCTTTCAAGGGAAAGAAAAAAATGTCTCATTTTCTTGAACTCTTTATTAAAAATCCCCTGACACTTTAGGCTTTCTGCAACTAACTGATACACTATGTGGTGACATAGATGGTCTCCTTTAAGAGCTTCCATGACTTAGCCAAGTGGCCACTTTCTAATACCTGGAGCAAGGGAGAGGACAACATATGGTCTATGTAAAACATCTAAATGTGTAACTTGACTTCCACAGCCTTCCACATTCACCTCTTGCCTTCTCCTTAGAAACCCCTCTCGCCACTCAGCTGACACTCCTTCTTGACTCTAGGTGAACCGATCCCATGGTCACTACAATCCCCATGATATCAAATATTTCACCTCTGTTCACTCACCTTCTATCAAAACACAATAGGCCTTCAGTGAAGAAGCTTAATTTGCACATTCTTTCATTCAAAAAATAACTACTGTTTACCATTGAACTGGGTGACAAAACACTGAAGAAGGCATTAAATTGCAGAAAAAATAAATATTAACCACATTACGATGAGGAAGTGCTATGTCAGAGATATGCAAAGGGCACCATGGGCACAGCAAGTTTTGGAGCTGCATCTCTGCAGGAAGGCAACACAAGATGTTGGTAGCAAAGCCGCTAGTGTTGAAGGTGGGAAGGACACAGGTTAATGTTATGTACCAAAGTGCGGGACTTCAAAAAACTAACACTTATTGAGTAACAGAAACTCTACTAATCCCTTGAAATCTATTTTTCTCATTTAGAGAACTGGTATAACACACAGGCCTGGTATAACACACAGGCCTAAGGAATCAAAAATATGAACACCACTCTGTGGTGTTTAGTATTATGATTTCCATTTTACAAATGAAATACTAAAGTTTAGCAAGGTTTAGTTATGTTCCATGCCCAATATCTCTGAGCTAACAGATAATATATATGTAACACTGAATCAGGTCAGTCTGAGCCCATTAGAAAATTATTTATTATCAATTATTCACATGGATCTTGAGGTTTACAGAAATGTATAGAAACGAACCTTAAATATAGGTAATAAAATATTAGAAAGGAAACAGTGACTGAGATACTGAGCAGAAGGAAGATGTACTTGCCATTATATATTCTTTTGTATATTTTAGATTAGATATCATGTTATGCATTATCTATTCAAAAGAATGAATAATCAACCTAAATAAATAAATGATGACTTTAAGATGTGCGTCAGCTTATGTAATAGAGCCAACACTACTGCTTCTAACACAAATATATATACATATACATGTATAAAAGTCTTTACAATGTAATATTTGAGTGTAAAAAGTACCTCATAAGTTACACTATGTTTGGAAAAGTTATATTTCCAAAGCTATTATTAAAATAGTTGTTTCCATTTTGGCTGAAGCCCCAGGAAAGCAGATATCAACTACCACCTTCCAGACCACCTATGCACACTAGAAAAGCAATAACTGAAAACCAGTCTGGGTACCCTGACTTAGGCAAAACTCAAAGTATAAAAGGGCTGCGGTAAAACTGTCCAAAGCCTTGGAGGAAAGAGATGGAAAATTTCTTGAGAGAGTTGTCAATGTTCCATATTCTCTCCCTCACCACCCTCCTTAGTGATAATGGAAGGTATACTTGTCCCTCACCTTCAGATTAGTGAGAAGGACTAAAAACGAGTACACTTAATTTGGTATGTTTCCTGAAGTTTTGCGGTTGTGGCCTGGTATAACACACAGGCCTGAGGAATCAAAAATATGAACACCAAGGATGAGGAAGTAACTGGCCAGGGAGTGTTTCGCTTAGGCCAGGGAACTGTAGGTGAATGGACCCTGACAGGCACCCACCAGATAAAGTGCCAGCTTTAATCATTTGTTCAAACAGGGATATAAGCTCCCCAATAGCAACATATTTCCTGCTTCCTGCTTTTTCTCCCTGCTTCCCCAATTTTCCACCTCTATCAAGCTGGAGTGCAGGGGGAGAGACAAAAGCCTGGGTAAACAGCTATGCCGGAACTGCCTTTCCTTATTTCAGGGTTGACTATGCAGCTGGCCTGAGCCAAGGGAATGGAGAAACTTATTTTGAATGAAATTTGACTGTTGCTTTGAGAATTAATAAACTGAAGCCATTCAAAGCTAAGGTATCTTGAGGACTTTATTATCTGAATGTGACCAGAGAAGACACAGAGCCTAGAGTTCAGTACTCTTTCAGTACTGGTTTGAGTGGGCAGAGGAGATAGAGTCGAAAGCTGGCTTTCTCTTGGCACCCATATATTTAATATGAAAGTTACAACAGTTGTGAGAAATGAATTAGCATAAAGAGGGACTAAATCTGTTTACCAGGTTGGCACCTGAGAACCAAGCACATTGTCCGCATCTGCACAGAGTGGCATGTGGCTTGAGTAGGTTGATCCTCAAATGCAGTCTTGAAAAAAACCTGCTACATGGGTTTTAGATGACAGTGGCATAACAATGGCCCTGGAACAACATTCTTGTCGTCTTTTACCACTTATTTCTCCATAGTTAGTCACTTACCATAGCCTGTGAAAGAAATGACAATAACTGGAAATACACTATATTTAGGAAAATTTTGTTATATTTATTTTTAGTAGTAGGAAAAATGAATGTTTTCTGGAGATTCTTAAAATGAAATATATAAAACATGAGAAGAATAACTATTAATAATGATTGGTTAGAAAAGATGACTGGTTACATGGCATTCTCTGCCCCTCCCCCCCTTTTTTTTAGTGAAAAGAAATATCTTCTGTATTTGGGGACCAAAGTCCAACAAATATAAGACCATTCTTTAAATAGCTTTTAAAAATGTTAAAAGTGCTTGTGCTTGTTTATTTTAAGTCTCGTATATTGTTAAAAACTTTTAAATGCTACATTTTTTTAAGATCAGCAACTGGTAAGCTCCCTTATAAAAATAAAAATAATTATAAGTAAATGCTAAAAGTCAATTAAATATTTATTAAGCCCCTAAAATACCAAACGCTTAAGGTAAATCTACAACTAGTATGTAAATAAATACAAATTTTATCTTTTTGTTTTAAACAAAATTAAAATAGTAGCATGTTCATGGCAAAACAATCCAGTGGTATAAGAAATAAAATGGAAGATTGAAAGTCCACTTTCTCACTCACCACCTCCCACTACAACTCCTAGAACAAACTCCTGTTAAGTTTGAGTGTTCTTCATGACATCTACCTTTCCTGAAATGTTAAACTTCTATCTGCCTGTACCATGGGCAATACAGATAGCATCAGATAAGCATAAGAATGATATTTTATTTGCATTGGTAATGAAGAAAATTTAGAAGGAGATGATTTTAACATATATCAGGAAGTTACAGGTTAGATATAAAGAAAATCTCCTCTTTGCTTTCAAGTTGTCAAAGCCCCAGGATGAAACCAAAAGTGTCTGCAGAATCTCCTTTGACCTACATCTGCTTTTTGAATTTTAAGTCAATATCACATGGAGAATAGATCTATAATGTTGAACTAACAGGATTCCAAAATAGCTGATTCTAGCTTTAAAAATAATCTTAATCATCTGAAGTAGTTGGGAATTTTGTACAGAATCTTTTCTGTTGCTAATGAGATCCTTCAAAATTCTTGAGTCTGTGAGATTCCCTAATAATCTATCACCAGGTAGATTTTCTCATGAAAAGATGTGCAGAAGCCCTCTACATAAACAGTAATATTAATAGCTTTCTAAAATTGCCATCTAGAAAGCAAATCAAAAGACTGGTTAAACAAATAAGAAATCAAACAGTACTTGTTAGATTTATTTAATTACTCCAAAGAACGTTTTATCACATTATCCTTAAAACAATTCAAAATGATGTAGAATCCATTTAGTTTCTGTGGAATTATGTAGCATTACCAACAATTTATCAGACACATGAATATGTGTGGTGAAACACTGAGAAACAGAAGTTTTATTGAATTAAATATTAAGATAAGTGACAGTAAATTTTTAAATATTCAATTTACTTCCAGAGGAACGATTTTCCATATGTAGGATTTGGCTGCTGACTTCAATACTGGAATGAGATAGAAATCAGGGAACCTAATTAAAGACCTGAAAGAACATCTGGAAATTCAGTAAATATTACTTAGAAAGTAAAGATGCTTTGGACTTTTGATCAGATATGATATTGAAATTTAACTTTCTTCCAATTTTTGTCCAAAGGGTAAGAGAATAGTCATTTTTAGGTATTGTCTCCTTCTATATTTCTTATTCCTAAATCCATACCACCCAAGCACATCTCAATGTATAATTGTTGAATAAAGATTAAACAAATAATTTTGTGAAAAGTAATATTAATGAATACACCTGTCTTAGTCTATTTTATATTGCTAGAATAAAATATCCAAACCTGGGTCATTTGCAAAGAAAAGAGATTTATTTTGGCTCACAGTTCTGGAAACCAAAAAGTTCAAGCTTAGGGATCCAGATATTGGCAAGGATGCCACGCCATGCCATGATGGTGGCAAGCAGTGCTTGCAGAGGAGGCAGAACAGGTAGGATGGAATCACCTTAAAACAACCTACACTCCTGGAAAGAGGAGAAGAGCTCTAATCGCTTCTGAGGGTGGTGCTCTGATGATCTAATTACTTCCCATTGGGGCCCATTTCTTAAAAGTCTCCCACCTCTCAATACCATTACACCATTTTAACCTCTGAAGGACAAATCCCAGCCAAATCCCAGCCCCATCACTTTTATGCTGAATTTACACATTTTCATTTTTCATCTCTAAGAAGTTTGCAGATTCTTAGAGAAGACATTACATAATCCCCTCATTACATTCTAGCACGAAGTGTTACTTTTACTTAAACACAGCCATGATTTGTAGCAATAACCTTTTGGAACCACCTGTGACAATAACTTAGAACTTTTGAAACATATATCTAAGGATTTGTGATTATATGTATTTTCTCCATCTAAAAAGCTATTATATATTCATTACAGAAAACATAAAATAGGGATAAAGGCCCAGGATTTTACCACCTAGACTAAACAATCACTATAAGATCTTCTTTGGAAGTATATAATAATGAGACTGACCTATGCAAAAAGTTTCTCATCTTTGTGTTTTCATTGAATATTACAATAGTGACGTTGTATCACATTATCAAAATTTCTCAAAAATGCTGTCTTTAAATGTAATGAAACAACCTAGCATGTACACACATAATAATTAATTTAACCATATGTTACTAATGGCCATTTAAATTATTTTCAATTTCTTGTTTTGTTTAAAAAAATATATCCTTTACTATGACATCTGTATTAGTGAGTCTTGTGGAAAATTAGGAAATACACAATAAAAATCAGAAAATGTAAATATCAATTTCCAATATCCAGAGGTCACCACAGTTAATATCTCATAGATTTTGTGGATTTTTTTAATGTATACATATCTGTGTATCCATATTTGTATAATAGTAAAATGAGATGATACATTCATATTATTTTGTATATTCAAATTAGTTGTATTTTGTATTATTTTTCTGGGTCAATAATCTCTACCATTGAATTTCAGAATAATTTCATCTCATCTAAAAGCCAGATCATATTCTCACATAATTCCCCATAATTTTCCCAAAATTATTCATTAGAATGGTTTATCAATAATCAGCAAAGTCTGTTTTTACTACCCAGAGTTGTTGAAGACTTTCCAACTTTTTGCTATTAGTAACAGTGCTGAAATGGAGACTTTTGTGTATATGGTTTTGTTCTATAATTAGAATTGTTTCCTTAGGAGAGGTTCCCAGAAATGGAATTAATGAATCAAATGCCATGAACTTGTAAATCTCTTGATACCTACTGCCAAATGACTTTCCAAAGGCATTGTACCAAATTACATTTCCAACAGCAGAGGATGTAAATGTTTTTAGGATGAGTAATGTTAAATATTAAAGGCAGCTTTTGAATACAGTTTTAATTTGATGTCAAGAAACACCTAACTATACAATGTTAGGTGCTTCCATCATTTACCTGTTAAGTACAGGTCAGTTAATTGAACACATACTACATAGAATTTAACCAGTTATGACAAAGGTATGGTACAGTTCCTGCCTGCAATAAGTGTCTACTCTGTTTAGCAGCTATAACAGATCCATAGTACATGATGTCACTAGAATGCCAGAACTCAATACTATATACCCAAGGTTTTATAAGAGCAAAGTTAGAATCATCCAATTCAGTCAGAAGAGAAAGAGAGTGCATGAAGTCTTGGAAATTCTAACAATGTAGTTCTTCTTGATGATTCAATAGGAGTTACCCAAGAAACAAGATCAAAGACAGGGCAGTCATAGCAAAAAGGTCAGTATGAGCTGTGAGGAAGAGTAATTCAGAATACAATGTGGCATGCACGGGAGCAATTGCCTGCCACTGTGTTATGTAGTTATTGTTGTTTTGTATTTTCTCAGCTTTTATGGCACACATCATTCCTTCAACAAAGTTTCAACAACACAGTACTATAACCACTTCCTATCCACATACTGTATACTTCACACCTTCCAACTCTTCTCAGGAGATGGAATGTAACTAACACTTTTTTAGATGTAATTTACTACCACAATAACTGATAGTGCTACATTCACTAGGCAGAGACCAGGGAAGCTCTGCTTACTGCAATATGTCAAACATTCCCACACAAGAAAAGAACTGTCTACCTAAAATGTCCCAGTCTCCATTCTTCTTTTTTTTTTTTTTTTTTGGTACTGGAGATTGAACTCAGGGGCACTCGACCACTGAGCCACATCCCCAGCGCTATTTTGTGTTTTACGTAGAGACACGGTCTGAGTTGCTTAGCGCCTTGCCATTGCTGAGGCTGGCTTTGAACTCGCTATTCTCCTGTCTCAGCCTCCCTAAGTGCTGGGATTACAGGCTTGCGCCACCCCACTCTCCATTCTTAAGGAATGCTAGACGGATTGTAAGTTCCTTGAGGACAAAGATGACATGTTACTCATCTGTTACCTTCACTGCATGTAAAACAACATTAGTGCTGGATATATAATAAACAGAGTAAATATCGCTTAGTAGATTAATACAAAAATTAGTAAAATTTTTTAAAAAAGTAAAACATCCCAAGCACATCGCCAACTGTTATGAATTACTCCACTACTTACCATGCATCCCCAATGAGTAGTCTTACTAGGACAGGATGAGGCTGTTAGGTAAAATCAATGACAATCATCTATATAATGTTTACCCTGGGAGAGGGAAAGCAAATCACCCTCAATCCCATCACTGGGCCCAGGGGGGAACATTCCTAGAGATATTCAAGGTCTGTAAAAACTTATTTTTCAATAATTATGATCCAAATCCCTGACCAATGGTCACTTGGAATTCAAGCCTAATCTTCTGAGGCTTAAGACTTAGCTCACTATGGCAAGCACAGAAGAAAACGATAAGTTCACACAGTACAGTTTGTTCTTAATTGTTTGATTGGACTTTTGAAGTCCGCAGCATGTATTGCCTTTAAAAGTTTCTTCTTAAAACAAAATTGCCAGGATTTATTTTTTACTGAATCTTTACACACTATTAAAAGCACAGTCATTTAGTCTTTAAGACAACCATACTGTTCTTGGGGGGAAAACACCCCCAAAACATAGGATTCTTAAGATTTTTATTTTACAATAAAACAGGCCACAGGCAAATAAACACAGCTCTGAGTTAAAAGGAGCAGGAGCATCAGGTTTCAGAATTATCGTAAAACAGGAAGGTTGTTAGGGTGTAACAGAGGATGAAAGCAGCCCGAACCCTGGAGCCTTCCTGCTGACTCAGGCCATGCCAAAACACACAATAGTTTACACACAGCACAAACATGCACAAAGGTGCACACGCACTGTACTCCAAAGACAAACTACTTGGAGGGCTATTCTCTTTCAAAAGGTCCAGTTCAAAAGTCAGAGATAATTAAAGGAAAGGTTCATGAGTTAATTCAACTATTCTTTAAAACAACACGCTGCCAGAACAACTTGCATTAGAAATGGCTTTCAAGCATGTGCATATTAGCAGTTTCTATTAAGGTAATGCCATCTGGGAGAACAGTCTTCTCTCCTTGGTGATAACTCCACAGACCAGACACACACTTACATGTCTGGAATAGGGTGTACCCTAGGTTGGTGCTGCACTGCTCCCTGGACCATTTCTTTCTAAACAACATCTCCGAGAAAACCTAAATATCTGCATTGGTAAATATGGCTCTGAATATACATTGTGGTAAAAAAAAAAAAAAGGCCATATCTATAGTTATAACCACATTCTAATAAAAGAAGTGAGAGAATATGCCAAATGGAGGTAGCAGCTAAATTGCTCACTAGAAAAATAAAGAAAACCCGGTCATTATTTTCCCTTCCCTGAAATAAAGCAGCAGCTCCTGCTTGGTTTGGAACAGTCACTGCAGAAAGGGAAGCTTGTGTTTATTCAGCTCTGTTCTTCTCAGTAGTCAGTTCATCAGGTTTGTAGTGTATCTTTTTTTTTTTTTTAACTTGGTTACATTAATCTGTGGGTACTGTAAAGCCTATTCAGTAGGTGGCAACTCCAAAGCCTGCAATTCAGATATAAGCAAAAGACAATACAAAACACATGCAATACAAGCAAATTGATTTTCAAATCTAGTCACTTTACCAAGACCATGAAAGTACATCCTTAATAGCTTATAATATCATTTATACTCTTATATGTACTTGGTATGTAACTACTTGATGTCCTTGAAAAAATATGGAAATATTCAATAAGAAGAGCATAAACTTCCATATATTAATCACTTCTTGATATAAATTTCTGCATATTTTTAATCAAACTTATTATAAAAGATTATTTAATTATTCCAAGTCAAATGCCCATCATCTTTTCAAATGCACAGGTGCAAAAGAACATGAGGCCAAAAAAGTATTTGTTATAAAAGATGCTAATCTTAACAAAACTGATCACAATTAAAGGAGTTTATTTTCCCTGAAATAATTACACATAAAATATGTTTAAATGTAGCCTCACAGAATAAGTAAATGGACATCTTACAAATACATCACATCTTCATCTCTGGTAAATTGTAGGCCAAAGAGAATCACCACAAAAACATTATTACCATCAATGCTAGTTCTTAAAACTATTTAAAAAAACATAATCTTTGAAACCTGAGCAACAAAAACAAGACTACTTGTTCTTAGCAGGCTAAATTTCAAACAAAAAATGACCTTGTTTTCCAGTATAAAAGTAGAATCAAAATAAAACTAGGGGTATAGCAAAATATTGAATCACATCACACCCACTTGCACTAATGGTAATAGATATATTTTAGGAATTGGATCCTTTCTGATATCATTCTTCACTTGGTTTAGAGGACAGGACGCTCAGGATTCCTCTGATACTAGTAGCTGCTGCCTCTTGGTCATGTTTTCTGGTTCTTTCTCCTTCGTTATTTTTTAA
>CM053407.1:69160042-69254253 GCA_028644305.1 Xerus rutilus | reverse complement strand
CAGCACTGACTTTATCTTGAAATGCTATATAAATGTTTCACTGCTGTTTAAATCCTTGTGCCCTGACTTTTCACAGGTACATTTTATGGTGTATGCTAACCTGCAGTGGAACAGGTGTTTATCTCAGCACCTAGAACGTGTCAGGTTCTCCTCTACTTCTAAGTCTTAGCACAGTGCTTGACACATCATTGAGATTCAATCACTATTTATTAATAAAAGAATAAACACATTTAATAAGATATTATTGATTTGATAACATTATATGTAAAACAGAAGGCTCCAATTTTATACTGCCTACAATTTTTTCTTTTTTCTTATTTATTAAAGTTACCTTATTGTACCCATTCACTTTTTTCTTATGTTGCATTATTTTTAAAGTTGACATGCTGTTAACTAATTTTTTTGGTGTATAGGCCTATATATTTTAACACATGTATAGATTCACAAAACCATAGTTACAATCAAGATGCAGAAGAGTCCCATCCCCCAAACTCTCTAATGCTCCCACCACACCTAAACAGTCACCTTTTTCGCTGCTGTGACCCAAAGACCTGGCAACAACAATTAGAGGAAGAAAAGTTTATTTGGGGTTCATAGTTTCCAAGGTCTCAATCCTCAGACCACTGGCTCCATTACTCTGGGCCTGAGTGAAGCAGCACATCATGGAAGAAGAGTGTAATGGAAGGAACAGGCTTAGGCCATGGCAATCAGCAGAGCCTGCTCCACTCACCATGGACAAAATATATGCCCCAAAAGCACACTCCCAATGACCCACCTTCCCCAGCCACATTCTACTTGCCTTCAGTTACCACTCAGTTAATTCCTAACAGGGGATTAATTCACTGATTGGGTTAAGGCTGTCATAACCCAATCATTTCACCTCTAAACTTTCTTGCACTGTCTCACACATGAGCTTTTGGGGGACACTTCATATCTAAACCACAACAACTCTCCAACCCTGGAAACTATTGCTATGTTCTATGCCACTGAGAATTTTTCAACTTTTCATTTTGGATTAATTTCATTTTTTCAGGAAATTCCCAACATAGCATTTCCAATACCCATAGACCTTTCAACCAGTTTACCCGATGGTTAACATCTTACATAGCCATGAGACATTTATCAAAATGAAGACATTAGTATCAGTACATTATTTACTAATTTATAGATTTTATTTGGATTTCACCAGCTTTTGCAAGTATCTCTCTTACTATTCCAAGATTCAATCCAGGGTCCCTGTTTGTATTCACTTTCCATGTCCCCCTCTACCTTTTGTGATCTGTGACAGTTTTCAGTGTTTCTTTGTTTTTCATCCCCTTCACTCTTTTAGAGATTACCGCTAAACTATTTTGTAGAACATTTCTGAGTTTGAGCAGTCTGATGTCTTTCCATGACTGACTGAGAATATTAATTTGGAGGAGGGGAAGTACCCTTCTCATCTCATCATAGTACAGCAGATCCACAGGTCTTGGCACTGGTGACGCCCACCTTGATTATTTGGTTGGAAGAGATTCTGCCATATTTCTCCACTTTCATATTATAACCCCCTTATGTCTATACTCTATTTACTGGAATACTAATTTAAAAGTACTACTATGACTACACTATTGCAAGAATATTTTGTCCATATCCCTACCTAGTGAAAGTCATCATGTGAAAGGTGCTTTCTATTTACTGGTCACTGCACACACAAGGCATGCTTTATCATACTGATCTTACAAGGGAATTGAAACTCATGGGAGTTAAACAGCTTTTACTTAGTAGGAGGCAGATGTAAAATTCAAGTTCACAAATATCTGAGTACCAAATGCATTCTCTTCTCACTAGACTACCCTTTCATCTACTCAAAATAAATGTCAACAGAAGTGAAGCAATAAATTCCTGTCACTGTTTATAAATATGCAACTCACATATTTTACCTTTACTCCTGAACATACCAACATACTTGAACTAGAGTGTTTATTTCGCAAGGATGTTGATGAGCTATGTGATAATTAGCAAAGTGATAGACAGGATTTGTCATTAGTAAGGGTACCAGATGACAGAGATAAACATCACCAAGTCTGGGAAGAGGAGGACTAAAGGGAAAGTGAGATCCCACAGGAGAATAAAAGTGAATGCATGGCCAGAAAAGAAATTCAGAGGATGAATGCCAGAAAAGTTTATAGAATATAGAATACAGACAGAGAAAAAGAAAAGTATTGTGGTTTCCCTCTCTCCATACAACAACTAAGAGGGAATGACTGGCCTACCGGAAAGCAAGTTCATGATAACTTGTCAAGCACAGAACAGAAGAGAGGTTGTATCAGGCAGAGAACAGCTCTGCCTGAGAGCTATGGAAGAATGGCAGGTGTGGCCCTTCAACCTAGGCCTCAGGAAAGATGCTGGTCCACCTTTGTGCTCTACAG
Source organism: Xerus rutilus (assembly GCA_028644305.1). Lineage (NCBI taxonomy): Eukaryota > Metazoa > Chordata > Mammalia > Rodentia > Sciuridae > Xerus > Xerus rutilus. The sequence goes on along the minus strand of CM053407.1, from coordinate 69,251,845 downwards.
CTGAAACTGAGGTGCTCCAGTTCAGGGTCTGGGCATTTTCAAGAGTTGCAATGTCTATGGACACTGAATAAATACTCAAGATCTTAGCTGCATGCCCTGACCCTTAACTTTCTCTCCCCATAATGCTAAGGTCAGATTAGGTTGTACTGATAGTCTCCTCCATGTGCAAAGCTTTTCCCACACCTAAAAGAATTCCCAGGGCCTGATAGCTACTATAGGCTTTAACTTCTTGTCTCCACAAAATTGTTTATTCTGCTCTGTATTTTTCACCTTTTCCATGCCATAGTATTTATCCTGTTACTGACATGAATTTTTTAAAAAAATTTCTGCTTTTGATCCCTACAAAAAAATAAATCTACCCACTGGGGCCTTTGTGTGGGTATTTGAATTTATAGAATTGGGGAACAGAAATGTAGCTCAACCAGTGTAAAGTACAAATGAGAAACAAGTCTACTAAGCCACTGGCTCCTCCCTCTTACGACTTTTCCGAACCTTCTCCACACTTCACTTAGCTCCGTTCTTCTCAGGACAACCGTACACAAATAAATTTCTTCCATTCTCCTGGCAAAGAAATTCAGCTCTGCCTATGCCTGTCTCAAAATTTAGTCCTTAGTCTTTTCCATCACTTTCAGTTAGAAGATGAGAAACCACAAAAGAGAAGCATAATGGCAAAATTTTATTCAGGTTATGCTTAAAATATTTGCTATGAAATTATTCCTCTTAAATTGCTGAGGTACAGGGAAAGTAAGTTTGTCCCATGTTTCTCATGATGCTGGCAGAGTAAGGAGAATGTTAAAATATGTTAGCGATAAGGACATTCTTGCAAGCTCATTTTCAGAAGAAGCTGGAGAAAAGCACACATAAATATGTACAGAACATTCTGTGCAAGAATTAATTTCTTAAATATATGTTTTTTTAAGTTTTAAAAGACTCTGTATTCCACGAGAGTAGTAACTATGGCTAACTTTATTAACATCTTCACAAGCACACGTCCATAAATTTACAGAGGCTTAGGGTGGATTTTGTTGAACACTATTAAGTTCAGTGATTGTCTACTGCCTTAACACACTTTAACATCCACACATGTGTTTTCATTAGCACAACAGTATCTTGGATATCCAGCATTTTAATCAGATGAATTATTCAAGAGGGCTTAAATTTCCATATAAGTAAAGGTCAAACATTATAATTGTAATATATTAGCTATTTTAAGTGGAAGTCTTTCTTAAATATACCCATAATTCTCATGTTCTGAAAAGAAATGCATTGAATATAACTGAATATTTCATTGCCCATAGGTCATCCAAAGAATTAGATATTTTACTTTTTGCACATATAATAACATCCTAATGAGGAATATATAATTGTTTCCCAAATAATAAAATAAGTCCTTTCTTAATTTGGGTTCTAAAGTCCATGTGGTTTACTTGGGAGATGATTCTAGAAAAACATCAGTATTATACTAGGGAAATGAGAGAGTAAAGGAAGGCAGCCAAAAAGCAAGTGTTTTACCAAGATGGACAACCAGAGCTTCAATCCCCCTGGAGATCTCTGCTCACCACCACACAACACACATTTCAGACTTAACCAAGAGGCAAGGAAGTTGAGTGATCATCAACTCCTATCAGTTATTGTTTGCAGGCTACTTCCTGGTAGCATTAATTCTGACTCTCCAATCTGCCATACACCAGAGCTAGGCCTGTCAGGTACAGGCTTGAACTACTAGGAAAGCCTTCAGGAAACAGAGATCTATGCTATCAAGAGGCTGGCCAGGGAGCATAAAACTGATGGAGCTCTACGAGGTTTGGGTGGGGCACCTACACCTTCCACTACACCTTCCTACTAGGAACTTGGGTTTCTTTGCTCATCATGTCTAGTTGATTATTTCATGCTGGCTGATAGTCTTCCCTCTTAATCTTTTTCTGTTTTGTTTGCTACCTTCTGTACATTTAAAATGTAAATTTCAAAAGATGTTGGACCTAGTTATGAAATAGAAAGTCAATGCTTTCTTTGCTTAATTTTCTTACAGGATAACCTCAGAGAAACATTTGTAGACTCAATAAAATGTGGTTTCAAACCTCCTTCTGATACATTATGTGTTCTGGCATTTGTCACTAATAAAATATGATGGTGATCTGAGTTCTGTATATATGAGCTATTATTAATAAGGAATGAACATACATGGATATAAATACATCATTGACAGAGATCACAAGTGTCCATCTAAAACTTCAGTCTTATCACATCCTCATTAAAATTATAGATATAAATATGTCAGGTCCATTGTAATAATGGGTTTCTTCATAATTCTATTTTAGGAAATTTTTTAGAAAAGCTCTCATATTATCGTCTTAAAAAACCTTTTGTTGCAAATAATAAAAAGAACATCAACAATAACATTGATAATACTAATTTGGGGTGATTTTAAAACTTTACATGTAAAGCCATAAAACAGCAGTAAAGAATTAAAATACTATAAACCTACAATGAAAAAATAAATGATAGAATAAGCAAGACAATTCACTGAATTTCTAAAGAAGGAACATGCATTGAATAGCAATAACAGCCTCACTGTAAGAAAACAGCACAACCTGATGTTTCTGCAGTGAGCGAGCAACCAGCAGACTCACGCTAGAGTCCCCAAGAGGTTCAACATATGAAGGTCTGATTACAGGGTAATAAGCCATCACGTCCTTTGCCCCATGGCCAACGACATTTGTCCTCCTCTATTGGTCCCTTCTCATCCTTCCTATACGCTGCTCCCCTCAATTCCCAGAACTGGAAAAAAAAAATCTCACAATCACCTATATACTGCTCCCTTTTCCACTAAAAAACTAGAGGGCTATTCCCTGGATGAACATAGGTGAAGTGGGTCCAGTCCTAGCAGAAAGCATGGGGTACATGTAGGGCTGCAAAGTGTCAAATTAAGTGCCAGTCTGCATAGAACTCCCTGAGTTTCAGTAGTCAAGCCAAGGAATCCAGGAAGATTCTTCTCTGGAGACATCCGCCAACTTCCAAGAATAGAACTAAAGTACACAAAGATGCCCTCTAACCACCCCTGCCATCTCCTCACATACAAACACACTCAAAGGTCTGAGAAGTACTCAAGACTAGAAGTCCTCTAGTCTACTACTACTACACTAATAATGATCTTCCAATTTGTAAACACTCACTCTTAAATATAAAAGACTCCAACATGCACAGGAGATCAAAATAAATGTGGGAAGGGACAGAGCATAGAAAAAGTCTAAAGTGCAGATAGAAAAATAAAAATCTGATTATAATTAATAGAGGAAGTTCCATACTTCAATAAAATAAGAACAGTGCACTTCAATAAACACAAAATCAAAAAAAAAATCAAATCTTCTTGAAATTAAAAACAGTAACTTAAGTTAAAAAGGCCACTAAATCATTAAATGTCCTTGATGATAAAATGAGGTCAATCTACCTGAAAGAAAATACAAGAGAAAATGACGGGAACAAATCAGTTAATCTCATGTTCAATTATGAGGAATTCCAGAAAAGTGAGCAGAGAACACAAAGAAGGGAAACACTTCAAAGAAGTACCTAAATCTTGAAGAAGATGGGCCTGTGAATTGAAAAGGACCATAAAGCTACTCAGAAAAATGCATAAGACTGAGACTATCGTTATGAAATTTTAGAACAACTGAGATAAAGAGAACAGCCTAGGAAAAAAAAAAAAAAAGAGAGAGAGAACAGCCTAGAAACTTTCAAAGGAAAGAGAATTGAGCTGGGATTGGAATTCACAATGATGCTCACCTAGTGTTCTTTGCCCAGTCACACAAGTCTTTTAATGATAAAGGCTTAAAAATGACATTTTCATACGTGTCAGAACTCAATAAGTACAAGCTATTGTACAATGTCCTTCAGAAGATAAAAACAAGGACATAAGAAAAAGAGAAGCCATAAAGCTCTGTGAAAGGCAGGATTACACAAGAGAAGAGCAAAGGAAAAGACCTAGACTGAGTGAGCAGTCCAGAACAATCCCAGCAGAGACAAAGAGGCCATACCACTGAAAAGAGACTAGAAGTGTTGCAGGTATGGGAAATATTTATTGTAAATATGTGGCAGAGAGATTCAAGCACAGCAAAGGAGAGATGGGAAGAGGGCTAAATTAGCAATGAACTCCAAGGAAAAGGCTGATTTGAACAAGGAAAATGGCATTATTACAGCACATGACTTGGTTCAGCAGTGAACAATGTTTGACTGCCATAAGTACTAACTGTGGGTTTGATACAACTAGTGGAGGGTGTCCACATTTGTGTGTCCGTGTGGGAACACACGCAAACGGGCATTTTTGCACATATGGGTATAGGGAGGAAATTCTTCAACTCCAAGGGCAAGAACACAATGCATAATGATTAAAATTTCTAAACTAAGAGTTTTCTATATATTATTTAAAAATAGTAAGGCTAGAAAAATAGAAGAAAGCAAGCAGTGTTGAAGGTAATTGCCTCTGTGGAATGAAAAGGGGGACTTGGAATAAGCAAAGCATAGAACTGCTATTATCATCCAAAGATTTTTTTACTTTTTAAATTAAATGCATGCCTTACTTCTATTGAAAGGAAAAGCTATAGAATGTACAACATTTTGATAATTTTACTTATTAATTCATGATAGAACTTGAATTTCAAATCACATTGAATGCCTTTGAGTAGCTCTCACTATAGTCAATATTGAGATGAGAAAAAATAAAAAGGATGCTTATGATTTCCTATGAAATCTGCATCACTTAATGAGAAATTAAAAATTAATTTTCAGAACTGGTATATTTTAAATAAATAATTAGACCACTTCTCTTCTCATTCCTGTATTGTGAAATAATCAAATATTTTAATCTAGCTTTAGAAATACCTATTTAGGAGAGCTTATGATCTCACTATAGGGAACAATGTTCCTGAACAGATGAAATGTGATGCTTTGATATGGGAAGTGTTTGAATTCATTAAATATTTAAAAAGCTCTAAATAAAAAATAATTTATTTTATCATTTGTTTTTCATATTCACCAACATTTTGATAGGACATTAAAAAGTTCATATTTTATCACATAACAACTTTTAAAACATTTCCTTTACTTGTTTGTATTGAAACTGAGTTCAGTATATCTTAGAGAGCAGAAATGTAGTTCCAGGAGGTTAAAGGAATCCTGTTATACTTACACAAGCACATAAAAGCAGAATTATATTTGTATAGTCCATGAATCAGGAAGATTAATATGAAAGGAATAGGATTTTCTTCTTTTTCTTCCCATTTTATTGTTCATAAGAAATTCATCACTTTGTCTATTAAAGGCTGTAAGAAAGCAGTACACAGATCTTACATTTAACTTGGGCCTTGCTTTGCTTTTTTCAATGAGACCAAAAGGTAATCTCTTAAGTTTTTAGAAGTTTTTAAAAATTCAAAGTTGTTTTGAAGAGTCCATTTCTTACTTAGCTTCTACATATTAGCACATCAGAAAAATGTTTGAAGAAATTAATTAAGATAAATCATCCAAGTTCCTACAGCTTACGTCATGGTTTAAATTCTTATTTTCTTAACTAAAATAGTAATTTGAGTGTAACCACAGTCCTTAATAAAGCACATTTATATGGTATTTATAGTTTTTCTACTTACTTAAATTCCAAATCATTCAAATCTACACATAAGTCAACAATCTGAAGACTAAGAAAGGCCCTTAGTATTCCTGGGTTTCCTGAACACTAATAAAGATTTTTAAAATAATCATGATAAGTAACTATATTATGAAGTGAGAGGAAAATTAGGAAGTGTTTCTCATTACCATGTAATAAATCTGTAGATAATGTTTAAAACAAGTAAATCAAAATTAGTATTTAGGGTAGGGGCTGGGGTTATGGCGCAGTGGTAGCATGCTCGCCTAGCACGTGGGAGGCACTGGGTTCGATCCTCAGCACCACATAAAAATAAAGATATTGTGTCCACCTACAACTAAAAAATAAATATTAAAAAAAAAAGATACAGAGGGTATCACTAGAAGTGTAAGTATAAAACAAATGTTAAAATTTTCACCTACAGGAAGCAAGAAGTTGAAGTGAGATAGAGGACAATTTATTTTCAGTGTAAGCCTTTCTATACTAATGGATTTTTTTAAAATTATGCATCCATTTTTAACGCTGAACACTTTCACAAATGTTACATATACATCTTTATACACACATACATGCATAATATAAATGGATGTTTTATATTTCAGATTAAGCATGTAATACTTTTACAAACATGAAACCCAATATCAGAAGATCTGACACTGGGGGAAACCCTTGATGAAGTTGGGGAGAGCCTGATGGTGAATTCATGATGCATGACCAATAGCTCACTTCTGAATTTTGATTAAAATAAAAAGTTAGCTAATGTAAAACAAACTCCATGCCCTTTCATAGACTTCAACAAGATTCCTTTTTTTCTAGAAGACTTTGTATTAGCTAAAAATCATCCTGTTACCCTCCTAAATGGAAAGCCAGAATAAATAATCTGCTGGATCCCTACAGAACTAGAAGTGGCTTCCGCAAGTGCATCATGTTTCATTAATATTAAACACTGGATACTGAAGTAGTCATGATATGGGCTAACAACATCAGCGAGTCCATCCTAATTCTGAGAGCAACATCCATAGGGTGTGAATAATGTTGCTTTCAGGTAGAATAAACATTATTTTATAATCATGCCATTCTTAGAGTAATAAGTATATATTTTAAAAAATAATTTGAGTAGAAATCAAATCAATGCTGTAGATAACTAATATAACAAATGGAGACAAAGTTGATTTTTATGATTCATATTCAAAGAATAGATGTCATGACAAATTATGAACCTTATTAGATCAATGGAAAGCATAAGGATTTTTAAAAATTGGCGAATCCAATTAGTTCAAGCCTTTTTCCTTAACAAGATGTGAATATATTTTAACCTTAAATAAATAACTGAGAAAAAATAAGCCTATATACGAAATAAACCACATAATGGGTATAAGGATAATACACAAAATGCACACATTCATCAGTTTTCCTTTCTGTTATGTTAAAGTCATCATAGGACACTTTTCAAATTTCTTTAAGGAACAAACCCTCTGCTGACATCCTCAAAGGGTATTTACCTGTTAACCACTATTTCTACCAAACAGAATGTTTGATGAAAACTTTTCTTGGAATTCAGTAAAGTAATACCTTTGTACTCATTCTGGTCTGGGCTATACTTCATCCCCCATTTTATTGGCCAATTTCCTATCATCCTCCTAGGAAAGAAATGAGAGCTATCTTTCCTGGGAAGGGTACTCAAAGGTATTTCATCATACTTTTTCTCCTCTCTGGCTATTTCCTGTATCCTATTCTTAATTATCTTCTTGACTACAAGAATTTTCCACTCATTGTTAATTTGTTTAGTGTTTGAGGCCCTATTATATTAAATCATATAAGGAAAAGGTTTTACACTTGGACAAACATTCATTCATTTTAAACTTGGACAACATTCATTCAGATGAATGTTGGAGAATCAAGAGAGTTCTATAATTGAAAGACAAAGCCATCCCACAAGAAAATAGATATAATAGATACCCCAGAAGAACTCCAGTGACTGAAATGGTGGCTCACCTCAGGTATTTGACTTACATGGTTCCTCTGTAAATAGATATAATTTCAAATATACACACCCTAGATGGAGCAGGAAATTGTTGAAATGGAAAGGAAGAACAGTAGAGATGAAAAAGTACTACTTTTAAATAATACTTCACATATTGAAATACAATAAACTAATTGTACTTTGATTCCTATCTTCTTATATATCTTTCACTCACAGAAATTATTAGAGCAAGAAGATTTGTAAATTGGTAAAATTGTAGCACTTACAGAAATGATTTCCTAGATTAAAATTTTTATTAAAGGGAATGCTCCTAATATATAATTATGAGTTTGTTAAATAATTACTCCAATAAAGAACTGTGAAATATAAGTAAAGAGGCAAAGGAAAACAAACTTTAATCTTAAAGATGATACTCAAAATTTTAAATGAAGGATCAGAAAACCCAGTTGATCTGAAGACCTACAAAAACCTATTCTATTTCTTTATTGAGCTTACAAATATATTAATAATATATTAATAATTTTTGTTCCCATTGACATAAAATATTACTTCTTTTAATATGCTCTATTAGTACTTATCATTTCTAGTTACGAGCTCTAACTTCTACTTTCTCAAAATAAGTAAATTCATTTTGACTTAAACGTTTCTTGAAAAACACCTCATGGCTAGGTTTGGTGGTAAATGCCTATAATTCCAGTTACTCAGGAAGCCGAGGCAAGAGAATCACAAGTTTGAGGCCAGATTGGGCAATTTAGTAAGATTCAACCTCAAAATTTTAAAAAATAAACAGTAAAAAATAAAAAAGGATGGAGATATAGCTCAGTGGTAAAGAAGCCCTGGGTTCAGTGTCTAGTATCATTAATAAAAAAAAGAGGAGGAGGAGGAGGAGGAAAAGGAGGAAGAAGAAGAGAATCATTCAGATGAAACTATATTCTGTGTAGAAAGTTTCCATGTAGTTGTTTTAAGAATAAATTTTAATTCAAAAATATTTATTATTAGCATGCACATAGATACATATATAGTACAAACATTCCAGTAGGTTCAGAACTCAAGACAATAATAAGCTAAAGAATTTCATCATGTAAATCCCACATCGGCATATTAATACAAAAGATTCATAGGTTGTTTCCTTAAAAATTTTAATTTTAATTTGATCAAACATTTTCTGTAAAACTTAATTACCAAAAATACTAAATTCTGGGCAAAATATCAGACTTATTATTCTAATCATAATTCTTAGAATGACTTTTGTATTATGACTGTTAAAGAAAGTCAAAATAGGGACTTTTTTCAGAATTATTACAAAACTAATAAATTCCTCATTGAGCCACAATATTTCTTTCAGTGACTTTAATTTTGTGACATGACCCAGAATTTCCCCCAAATTTTCTCAATGCTTAAGAAAAATTTTCAACATTAATTTACTTAATTAGACATACTTCATAGGACAGGAGAAGTGAGGAGCAATCAGAAAGAACAAAGACAGAAAAACTTCTATCATTTGGTTTTAACTGTTAAAGGCATATAAGTTTTACTCTCCCAACAAGTTTTTCCCAAAAATTAGGGTAAGGTATAGTTTCACAGGATAAAGGTATATTATTAGAATTGCTAGCACTTTTGAATCCTTTCTCCTAATATTCTTCCTTTTTTTTCATAATTATAATCCAAGAAACAGAGCCAGATTAAGGATCATATGGAAATGATTTTTCATATTAAATCCATATGAATTTTTAATTAGCTTCAAGAACTCTTTTCTACCTCTTATTCTTCTAAAAGTGCATCTTTTTCTTTACTGAATTGCTTTATATTTCTGACTTTTATTGTTACAATCTTTAGAATATAGAAGATTACTTCTATATTCTGGCTTATCTTTCTTTCAAAGACACTTTCAATGAATTTCATATTGACTAGACAGAACATTTTTAAAAGTTTGAACTAAGACCCTTTTGCTTTTGAATTAGTTACTATTATCCATGTTCCTGAATGACCCTGTGTTTCCTTTTTTCTCAGGCTGTACTTCAGGATTCTGTTAAGATCTAGTTGAGTTTTTTTCTTTTATGGAGGCTATCCTAAGCTATGGATCCTTTGTACTACAAATAGAATTGGTGCAGCTAATTGAAGGCTTCCTGCAGCTGTGTATAGTCAGCTACTGAGGTAGTTTGAAATTCCAGTCAGTTCTACCACGGAGCCAAAGGCAACTTTAATTTCCTTTGACACCCTTATGAGATTAACTCTGATAAGATGTTTGCTGACACATTGACAAAACTGAATTCTTCCATCCCTCACCTCTATTATATAACAACTACTGAACTATGGGGCTTCAGATGTGGACTCGGAGCAGTAATAAAGATAGAGTAAGTTCAAATATGGCATGAAATTTTCCACTGCTCATCACTTACCATCACTTTAACATTTTAAAGCCTTTATTGTAGTGGCCATTAAGTTCTAATAGTTGACTTTGCAATGTGTACAATATGCTCCTTCATGGTGTTAGGGATGATCAGTGGGAGGATTTACACATCAAAAAGTGGTTCTGGGAACAAGTAGACTCAGATAGTAACAATTTAAAAATAATGTTATATCATCCAAACAAAACATTATATATCAAGAAGATCATATGTTAATCTATTGTGTAATCTGATCCAATTACTTTCAAAATGCTTTGTAAGAATTTCCCATGCAGATTGCAGACTTCTTGAGGAAAGTCATTCTTTATGTGCCCACCAAATAGTATCTCAACAAATTTCATGTGGTACAAATGAGTGACAAGGAAAGAGGCAAAATGGCGCATTATGTTCTTAGGAGGACAGAGTATGGACTGGTGTAAGTGGAACTAGCAGCAAAGGTTTAAGTTGAGATGAGTCAGAAGTCATATGCAGAAAGTAAAAGAGACATAGAGAAAAATCAGGAGTAGTAATTTCTCAAAGCAAGAAGGAATCAAGGCCAAAGGATCTGTGTTTTAGAGAATAGCTAGCGGGTATCCTGCTCTGCTCTGCGAGACCAGACTCAGTTTACAGAGCAAGTCCTAGACTAAAAGACTGGTTCTATTTTTATCCAGCCACTAATATATTCTGTTTCAGTAACATTTTACATGACATCTTTTATTAGACATGAAAAACTGGAAGGGAGGAATATATAAAAACAGTAGCTTAAAGAAAGAAAGAAGAGCAAGTCAGTTTATAAAATTATGTCTTGGGCAAAAGTGTTTAGAATGAATATTATCTAATATCTATATAGTTACTTTAGTAAGGATTGCACGTGAATTAGAAGAGCATAGCTCCATAGGCAGAATTAACAGATTTTTAAAATAATCAAACTCAGTAATTTTAAAAAATTATCTTGTATGATCACCAATGTGATTAAGAATTTCAAGTGGGGGCAGGTATGGTGATGCACACCTTTGATCCCAATGATTCCAAAGGCAGAGCCAGGAGGATTGCCAAGTTTAAGGCCAACCTCAGCAACTTAGGGAGACTGTCTCAAAATAAAAATTCTTTCAAAGGTCTGGGAGCATAGCTCAGTGGTAAAGCACTCCTGCATCCAATCTCACAGTGCCATAAAAGAATAAAAAGGAAGGAAGGAAGAGAGGGAGGGAGGGAGGGAGGGAGGGAGGAAGGAAGGGAGGGAAGGAGGAAGGGAGGGAATGAATTAATTTCATGCGGGAAAGAGACCAAAGAAACAAACCTTTTGTACTTTTAGTCACTTTAAATATTTATCCCAATAAGATTTTTATCATGTTATTATTTTTTGTAAAAAAAGCATTGATATTATTTGTTCTAGTGTTACATCTGGTCTCTGTCCAAGTCATTATGTGTTTTCTTAGCTGTCAACACATTTTCTCTGAAATTAAATTTAATGAATAATTAACATTTTTTTCTCCTGGAAGAATGGCTGAGGAAGCACACTATTGCATGCAAATCTACAAGGCTTTACTGATTTCAACTGATTTATTAGGATTTTTCTAGTTAGTAATGAATGGCATACTAAAAACATTAAATGCATTACTATTATTACATATTAAAATGACTTCAGAGTTGCATAAGATTTCTTGGGTCATATCTTTTTTTTAATTAGAGCATGGTATTTATACTGGATAGTGTCTTAAAATCATTGCATTACATTTACAAGAGCAACTTTTCTTCTGTATACATTCTTTTCCCTATATATACACATATTTATTTTATACAAACCTAAATTATTATGTCTGAGCACAATCCCCTTCTACCCAAAATCTCATACAAAAATTCCCCATGTATACTTTAGCCCAAGGGTTGGGGTGGTAATAATCTACTGGGCAGTGCCATCGTTCATGTCCACTCACTGACTCACTCTCTCAATCTCTAGAAGAATGACCATGAGAAAATATATATCCCTATCCTCTTAATTCTCCTCCTCCCTCATGCTTGAACCTTCCCCTGCATGCTTTCATTGTTCATGATTTTTCTATTGTCACTCTTCCTCTACCCTTCATTTTGTGAAAACTGGTCAATGTTCCCTCCAAGCCCAGCCCTCACCTCTGTAAGCCCAAATGGGTTGCAAGATAAGTGAGAGGAAGAATAAAAAGATTGTCTCTTGAAAACACTGAGTAATCTCCCATCTTGTTGCTTCTGCTGCAATTCTTCGTCTCACTAATTGTCCTTCAAGTCTTTGCTAAAAATCCTACCTTCACAAAAATACCTGCTCTGATCAGTCTATGTAATGATGCAAACTCTCTCTCCCACCTATGATCTATCTTTCTATGCCGTATCTTTTCCCTATGTAATAGCATTTACTACTACCCAACTACATAATTTAGTTCTTTATACTCATTATTATATGTTCCCAATGCTGAGACAGACCAAGAGACAGAGAGGCAAATACTACACTATTCAAGGTCCACAAGGGAAAGTACATAAGGTTGTTCGTTTGTTCCTTCATCTATTTAGATACCTCGACAAGGTCCAGCATATAAGAGACATTCAAAAACACTTGTTGAATGAATGAATACTGGCATCACATCTACCCAGTCATTCATGCTGGAAACCTCAGAGTTAATCTGGATCTATTCCTCTACCTTTTGAATTAATGACTGATTTTTCCATTTCTGGTTCTTCTAGTTCCCTCATTATCCTCTCACTATTTTTGCCTGGGCATTTACAGTTAATGGTATGTGATAATTGCATAATCTATTTTAAGAGCCTTTCATACTTTATTTACAGTGCAGTCAAAGTTACCATTCCAAAAAGTGTGTCTGATAATGCAGAAATCCTTGTCCTGATTTTTCAGAGATTCACAGTAAGCTTTCCATGGAATTAAAGGTGCTTAGTCATCTGTCTCCTGCCTGGTTAACAGCTTCATCTCATAGCATAGCAAGATTGTAGACTGTGTCCTCCCACTACCCTAAAGCACACTGAAATTCCCTTCCTTTATCTCCTTTGAGAAGCCTGCCAGAACTTCCCAATCTTACCTACACTGGTTTTGCCTCTTGGTGCATCAAGTCATCTCTGCCTTTTTCCTCCAGTCTAGACAGTGCACTTTGGAAGCAGGATAATGCATTGCTCACTTTGGTCTAAACATGGTGCCCATCCATAAATACTTGTTGATAAAGTGATTCAGCCTGTTTGAGCTCAGTTTCCTCACTTAAATGTTACTACCTACAACATGATCTCTTGGGAAACACAATGAAATGCCACACATGGAAAGTTCACAGCATTCAGTACATGCTCACTGATTGTTATTATTCCTCCTGAAGACATATCCATGGCTCTATTTACATTGCCTCAGAGAGTCTAAATAAAATTAGATGAAGCAAGAAATGAAACATGTGGTTTTTTTGGTTGGTTGGTTGATGTTTTTTAATTTGGTTCTCCTTCAGTATTAGCAAATGAACTTTATGATGCCTCTGAGAAGTAAGATACCATGCCCTGGGAAGAAATAGGCCCAGGAATTGATGATCAATCCTCAGGATAAAGAGAAGAAAAGGTGGCCAGCCACCTGGGTGTGAGCTCCTAGTACCCTGTTAGAAGATTTCGGTTCTCAGTTTCTCAGCTTGGAGCTTTTTTCCTGGAGTCCTCCACATCCCTATCTTTCACTCTGTTAAAACTGCCATCCCTATATCTAAAGATGTATTTCCTAATCAGGTATCTTTTGATTTAAAATCCTTCAGAGTGTGTGGCTGGTACTTCTGAATGGCCCCAAGTGGGTTTTTTTGTACTTGGCAGAGCCAACCTAGCCATTCACAGAGAGGCAATCTCTCTATAAATGAACAGATTTCCACACGTGGGCTGTAATATATGCATAACACATTTCTCACGGTGTTAATTTTGGTTTAACATCCTCCTGATGGTCTTGATTACCTTGGAGACTTACATCCTGTCTTCTGTATATATGTAGTTGTTAGTCACTTCTACTAAGTTGTCTCACCACCATTTCTCAAGAATGATAACAGAAGACACAATATTTCAATAACTGATTTTCCTTTCAAAAAATGTTCATTCAACCTCCTGTTTCAAGGCACTGTGCTGAGGCTTAGTCAAATACTACACCCATGTAAAATAGACAAATTCTGTGAAGGTCCAGTTAGCATTATAGGAAAAAGAACTGGAGCCATCTCAGAATATTAATCAAAAGATTTTGTTAACTGAATGGTTTTGACTTGCTTTCCTATCCCTTTTCTAAAAGCTGGAGATCCTGGACGATTATTTCCAATCAATCATATTATTTACATGATTGCAAATATTATGTGAATAGAAAGTATCCTGAGAAAGCAATAGCATACAAATAAACAGGGTTAGAGTGTGCAGTGATAAATGCCATTTGGGATAGCATATTAATAGTGAAAAGTAATAGACAGTAATAATTTTTAATTGGGATTATTAGAGGCTTTATCCACTTTGCTTATTTTATTCATGGTGTGCTAATCAAATAGATGGGTGACTGGGCACAGATTCCGTGTAAATGATCTATGTTGTGACAAATCTCAAGGCATCTGGTTAGGTCAGATATCTCCCTTGGGGAATTAAAATGAAACAAGAAGTGTTTTTGTCCTTAAAATCTGTACTCTGGTAGATAGGATCCAACAAAGAATTAAACATTTCGTCTAACTTTTCCAATGCCATGTTTCCAAAGGAAATTACATTAAACTTGTCCATTCAAAATGCAAAAGCAAGACATCCAAGAATGAGATTTCCAGCAGAATGTAATTTTAAAGACATGATTTTTCCCCATTACTGGAGATAGCAAACATTTTAAAAGCCTGTTCTTTCATAATTGGATTCCAGATCATTATTTTTTTGGCCAAAAAGAAAGGTTTTCTGCATTCTTAAAATAATTAGGCAAGATTTCAAATCAAATTATCCAATTTCAAAGCTCTATTTTTCTCTCTAAAATCTCTGCTAGAGAAGGACTGCCGATGACTAAGCTTTGTGTCATTCTCATGGCTTTATTAGGAGAATGTTCTAAGTCCTTCACTTTCTATGTAATCAGAACTATAATTTCTTCAGGTTATTTTAAGACCCAGCTATGGCTAAAGCAGGAAACTCAATTTTATTCTGAGCTCTAGACATGTCGACACAGCAGAGCAGGGCTCCAGCTTTCTGGGCTCTCTTCTTTCATAAACCCTTTTGCCTGGTGTCAGACCCGGCTCTAGGCTAGCTGTACTTCACTCTGGATATCCGGTAACTCCTTCCAGGACATTGAGGGTAGTAGGACTGTTATTTTGGAAACTGTGTGTTGACATATCATTACTCTACAAATGAAGAGCTCGTTTGTCCATAGAACACTACTCTTCCTAACTTCTACTTGAAAACCATATTCAACAGAAGGACAGTTGAGAAAACCCAGGTGCCAGAACCACTTCGTAAAAAAGCAGAACAGAAAGCTCTAACTACATATGTCTGCTTAGTTCATCATGCTCCCTTAGAATTTTATAACTTAATTAACCAGCCATTCAAACAGACTGGTTGCCTCTAATTATGCTGAATTTTTTTTCCATATTGCAAAGTAATATTAATAGTGAATGCCATTTCTTAAAGTAACAGGTAATCCACTTCTTCTGTAATTGTGAACCATATCAGCAAAAAGTGGTTTTTAGAATGAAAAAAAAAATATAGCATCATTAGTATTTTGACACTAGTATATCAGAAAGGCTTATATATATACACACACATAGAAACATACATAAATCTTTTCACTAAAGTAAATTTATTAATATGTTTAAGCTAACATTGCTATAAAAATACCTTTTTGTTTCAAATTTATGTATCATGGCTTCAAGAAATTTCTGTTATTTTTTCACTCTAGCATTTTTTTCTTTAGGTGAAAATATAACTTTTCCACTGCTATTACAACATTAAAAAACAACATTATGGCTCTATTAGCAGAGTTTACCATGTTATCTATCTGTCTGTCTAATCTATCTAGTTCTACATGTTTTTCACTCAGTAATATATTGAGCCTGTTCTTCTAGGCTAATGTTGCCAGATATTACTTATTAATTTTAATGATTATATAGCATTTGAGTGTATGGATTATGGCAATTTGTTTCTGAATTGACCAGTATGTAAATTGCCTTCAACTTTTTGTTACTATAAATCATTCTGCAAATAAATATCCCAGTACACAAATTCTTATGCATTTATTCAAATACTTCTGTATAACAATTAAGTGAAATTACTGGATTGCAAGGTGTATTGATTTTTAATATTTTAGTACTGCCAATCTGTGCTTCTCTAAAATGTCACCAGTGTGTTCTTCCATTAATGCACGAGAGAGGTCTTTCCTCCAAACCCTAATCAACACTTAGTTTTAGTCAAGAGATCCTCAGTGCATTAAAGAAGCTTCTCTCTACCCTGTTCTTGTCAACTTTCCTTTAAAAGTCCACTTTCCACACTGGTATCACAATCCTGGCAGAAGTTGAGGAGTAAAACTTGAAAGAAAAAAAAAAGGCAAGAAGTCCTCTTCTTTAGCTAAGGTACCCTGGCTTAATTTGTATTCTTCTCCCTGCAAGGTCTTGTCACAAAGATGGGCACACAACAGACCAGTGTTGAGGAAAGAGGCTGGCTGAAAGCAAGAGACCAAACAAAATTGGTATAGGATGTGAAACACACCACAACTCATTCTTTAGAATAAGTGTATGAAAAGACAGCAGCTGTGCTAGACTCTGACTGTGTGAGAGAGGAGGAAGCAACTCCAACCCAGCCCTGCCTCTCACAAGCTTACCCTTTAGTCCTTTCATTCCCAAGCAGCACACCAAGTTCGTGTGTAAGTATCACGGTTTACGTGAGCTACAAGTAGAGAGGAGCAAATAAAACATCCTCTGAACTCACTTTCATGATGCATTCTGTGAACTTTTACCATTTGTGAAAACAGAGTCAAGTAGAAGCAGTGTCATGAGGGAGTTATGAAGCTGGACCCTATTAAAAGACCAGTGTCGGGCTGGGGTTATGGCGCAGTGGTAGTGTGCTTGCTTAGCATGCGTGAGGCACTGGGTTCGATCCTCAGCACCACATAAAAATAAAATAAAGATATTCTGTTCACCTACTACTAAAAAAATAAAATATTAAAAAAAAAAAAGACCAGTGTCCTCCACATCATGATGTGCTGGATTGCTGCCCTCCATGTTAGCTGACCTCAGAATGTTTTGGATTGTTTCTATTTAAACACTGGAAGTAAGCTTTTCTGTTGTGAGGTCACCAGTTTTGAACGAAGAAACTAAGCTTTAGACTTAATAATTTGTGTTTGTTTAGAGAGAAATCAGAAATATAGAGAATGCTGGAAGGACTGGTTTTTGTTTTGTTTTGTTTTTTCCCCAAAGAAGACTAAAGTCAGAAGTTGGTCTTTTAAAATCATCTCTCTATATAATTTTTTTACAACAATGCCAGATGTTTGATTGTTGAACAAAGGCAGATCAGATGCTTAGTGGACTATTTTCTCCGAATTTGAATGTGACACACATCAGAACATTCTCTAGGGCTCTCTTATGAGAAGATAGGAAGGAGGCTGAGCTGGGCATCACCTGTTAAGTGTTTCCTGGTAAACAAGAGCTGGATATCTCCTGTTAGTGTTTTCTGTGATGAACAGGACCTGAAGTAAGATTCTAAGGGGATCACTAATAATCTCAGCTATCCAGAATCTACTAAGGACCTAAGCATTTGGCCACTTATTAACCAAACTACATTTTGTATGGGTATAAACTTAACTGAATATAGTTTACTCAGAAGAAATCCTTCTTAAAAGTCTTGTAACTACTGCTTTAGAAACCAAACGAATAAATCTGTTCATCACTTATTTAATTTCTTAACTATACCGCACACAATCAACTGGAATGATAGAATGTGCCCACTGGAAAGAGGCCTGCAAATAGAATGTACAGCTTAAAATCACAGCTGCAAAATCATTTTTGTCTGAATGAAACAGCTCAAAACATTTAAATGTCACTGAATGATCTCCATATTTAAAATATGACATAGTTAATATTCATAAAAATAATTATGATTTTAATCATAATTTAATAAAAAACAATGAAGAAGAACAAGAAATTCTTCCTTCAGGTTTTCAAATTAAAAATTGGATTTTAAAATCTATTCTATATATATGTGTATATATATATATATTCTATATATATGTATATTATATATATTTATACACATTTAGAAAATGCAGCATAAAGGGTATAAAACATTTAAAGTGCAAAAGCACATGTTCAGTTGAAATATCTGCTGCTATGAATGGATAATATTCAAGTCATTCACTCATTCATTTACTCACCCTACAAAAATTTATTCAGCAATTATTAAGTGCTAGGCATTCTTACAGGTCTTAGAGTCACTTATTTCAATTTCCATGTTTTAAACAATTCAAGAATTTTACTTTTATTTGACACAGTTTTCCTTAAATGTTAATAAATGTGTTCAGGGATGGAACCCACTTTGTTTTCCAAAATTATTTTACTGACAAAACAGAAAACTGATTAACATCATTCTGTTAACCGAGTGCAAATCTTGGTATAGGATACCATGGTTTAGAGAGTCCAATCTATCTAGAACTCTCCCTCATGTGCTGGAGTCTAATAGTTAGCCCTGGATTGCACATAATATGTCTAAGAGTTAGAAATCTTTGCAAACTGGCTTTCACCAACTATCCAAGTAGCTAAAATAAAATTTCATTCTCAGAATACAGAATATTTGTGAATGACTGATGTGTTTTTGGCAAAGAAGTGAATACTTCAGTGAGGCACACTATATTCAGCAATGAGATACACTTAACATATGAAAGAAAAATTTCCATGCATTACATTTTAAAAGATTGGAATGGAAAAGAAGAAAAATACTCTTGTTATCTTGATTACAACATGTAGCTTTGGCATCATCTAAATATCACCCATAGTAGGTGTAAAACCCAATATAATATGACTTTAGAACCAATAACCAATATAATCTCTCTCTGTTTCTCAAAATTTTAAACATATAAACTGGGATTTAGAAAAAGGTATGAATAAAAAAAACTCCTAAGGACTGTCATACTTATTCCAAAATACTGCTGTTACACAGAAATTTGTCCCAATTAAAATAAATTGGGAGAAAGAAAGATAAGTGAAAACAATTCCTTATCTATTAAGCAGCTGACTTGTAGCAATTCATTATATTCAGTGGCAATATTCATTACAGTATTTGACTGAAATGTTTGCTTTTTTATAATTATTGCTGTTATAGTGCTATTTAAACTGAAATTTCTGGTCAGTTTGTAAGCTGAAAAAAACCCTTAAGTTTCTGATAATCAAATGATAACCTTTATTACTAATATGGGAATCAAACATCTAGTTCTAAAGTATAAGATTTTTTATACATACTCATATTTTCCTCCTATTTCCATCTATTTCCATTAGGAGACTGACATGATTCTATAGAGATAGAAAAATTATTCAGTTATAATGCATGCATTATGTATGTCCATGCATATGCACACATATAAACACACAGACATACAAACAGTCGTATTTCACATAATGGTGTTTCTTCCTGTGGTAGACCACATATGTGACTGTAATGGAGATGAAAAGTTCTGTTCACCTAATATTTTTGCTGTACCTTTATATGTTTAGATATGTTTAAATACACAAATACTAACAGTTGTCGTACCATTCTCTACCATAGTCAATACATCAAAATGCTGTTTGAGCTTGTAGCCTAGGAATAATAGACTACACTATATACCCCAGGTATGTAGGAGACTATACCAACCAAATTTATGTAAGTACATTTAAAGAGCACTGAAATTGCCTAATGACACAGTTCTTAAAATGTTTACCTATTATTAACACATGACTGCTTATATAGAGATTGATTTTGATTGCTGTAAAGAATCAAATTAAAGTACACAAGTCATAGCAATTACTAAACAGTTCTTTGTAAACAGGTCAGACCACAACATATTTGTGAAAAGGTAATATGTCCAAAACTAAAGTCATACACTGCACAAGTTTCAGTATAAGCAATGGAGTTCAAATAAACTAGAGCCCAATGAATGTTTAAACCTAAAATTTGGATTATTATCAACTTTCACTGAACAAGGAAGATATGGTTTTGTGACCTGATCTGTTTTAGGTCATTAATAAGCCAAATTGTAACATGTTAAGATATATCACAGATACTAAACAATAATCCAGTCACTGTGTTATGGTTTATAGGTGCCAAGAGAAGACAACTACATTTTCTACCATCACACAGATGATGGCCAATTCTGGTCTACACCCTCAACTCCCCCAAACTCTCTGTGTTTTGTTGAAAAAGCAGCAGACCCACTGGTCTTCATTCTGAGAACAGTCAAATATTCTAGGTTGTAGGGCCTTTGCACTGACTGCCACCTCTGTCTGGAATGGCTGGGCTCTTGTAGTCACTAAAGGCTCTGCTAATATACACTTCCACATTCATCTTCCCAGATACTATTCAGCAACTCCCTTTTGGTGAAGTTTTAAGATGGCATTATCTACCTATCTTCTTTAAATGAATCATCACACTTTATTTCTCTCAGTGATATTGTTAAATCTGAATCATTTATTTAAATTAGTCTGAAAGCATTCTTTGAAAATTGGAAATCAACATAAATATTAAGCACTTCTCTCACCTACTTTAATTCCACTTAAAGAAAATCCTTCCCATACCTTCATAAAATTCCTTCCTGTCCTGCAGAAAATAAAAGACCATAATGCATTATACAATATATCAGTTTTGCAGAAGTTTAACGTGTAACCTGTCCAACTAGATAACAGCGGTATTACAAAAATAGACATTTGAGTACAGAATCATTTGGCTGTAAGTTTACAAACTGAATATACTAATTAGTCCCAAAACATTTTATTAATACTCTGTCTGTCCTGTTTCCATGAGATTTGTGTTGTGAATATTTTCACATACCAAGTTATTAAAAATAAATGTATCATAGTTCTGCTTTGACCAAACAACCATTAATGCTCCTTGATGTGACTTGAAATCTAGCATGATTCTCCCCTTTTGTTGCTTTAAAAACTGCCATTTGTGCACACTAACTGGTACATTTGAGTTTTACCATCGGCACGCTTTCTAACAGATCCTTGTTAGGATTTTAACTGAAATTGCACTGACTTACAAAACATATGTAAAGTCCAGAAGAAATTGATACCACTGATATTTTGAGGCAGAGAATTGAATGCCTGGTAGTGCTGGCGTGGATGGGAGACTTTACATTTTACTATATACTGTCATTTATTATAATTGTCACTATGTATCAAGCATCTATTTTTCAAAGAAAGCTATTTTAAAGACAGAAGTGTATAGACTAATTCTCAAAAAATAGCTTTTTAAAAGATGTAGTCTTCCTACTCATGAACACACAATCTCTCAAATCTGATTATGTTTTCTTGAATGTCCTTTAATAAACTTATTAGTAAAAGCATGTGCTGCTACTATATTTGCTATTAGTTTTTATTACATTTTGTGTTTAGTTATTTCTGATACAGCAACTCTTCTCATTTTTTACATTGTACAGCACTGACCTTGAACTAGCAATCTAGCTGAGCTCCTCACCAGTTCATTTAGTTTCTTTACTCTTAAATTCTCTTGAATCTTATTGAATGTTCATGTCTTGGAACAGTGGCAAAGCCCTCCAAAGACAAAGTTCCTGACATTAAAGAAACTGCGTTTTAACTCTCCTCTTCTGTTTTTAGTTTAATAAAAGTTTCTACCTTGGAAGGGTACTGATTTTGCTTGAATGCTTTTCTTAATCCAGTGAGATGATCCTATTATTTTTTTCACTGAATCTCTTAACAGGATGACATTCACTGGTAGACTTTTTCCCTTTAACCACTCTTACATTCTGAAATCACCTCTACATTAAAAAAATTGGCTAATAACATATTAAAACTGTTGAAGTCCATCACTAGTCAGGGAAACTCATATGAAAAAGTAGTAATACCATATCATTTTTCATCCCTGAGTTTGGCAAAATGTCTAAAGTCTGATAATATCTAGGGTTGGCAGGGATATAGGGAAAATGGATCTCACAGACCTGACTAGTGAAGCATAAAGATCATATCTACTACATGTTAGTTTGGTGTCTGAGGAAGCTGACTGGACAGTGGATAATCAGATAGAAAGATGTCTCTCATGTCTACAAAGCAACTTCATGTATTTTCTAGTCATCTAAAAATTAATTCTTATAAGGGTTTCTAATGTTATATCCATATTCATATTTGGGGATGTGTAGTAGAAAAAAATGTTAAGAAACAGGATCACTGATCTTTACAGGTCAATAATGTGGAAGAATTTTGATTTACTAATGGAATAATGAACAGAATGAGACTAAAAGCATGGTTTTTATTATGTTTTATCACCACTTGTTTGAGGTTTATTTTCCTTCTTGCAACATGTTAGGTTAAGTTGACACACAGATATTTTTTTCTACATTTTAATATCTTTCCAGGAAAAAAAGTACAATCACAATGAACTGAGTTTATAGCTCTGAACATAATAGTCCCTAGAAAGCTGCTTGAATTCTTATTTTTTGCTAATGCTTTAATATAGGGATGGGAAAATTCTAAATCCAAAGTCAGAACAATCTTGATTTCTTCTGCCTCAATCTTATTATCACACCAGTTAGAAACTTATCTTGGACCCATAATGACGAGAAAACACACTTGTCAGCACATGGTGAATTAGAGAGACACCAAGATGCACTTGTCTGCTGGGTTCCACACCTATCTTGTAAGTTTGGTTTAATTATACATCTCCTTTCTTGGCCCACACTTGTATCATCAATGAACTCAATTTCCTGAGTCCTAATGCCCTTATCCTAACTTGTGCTTAGATTTAAGGCTAAAATAAAGCAACAAGACTACCTAGAAAAACATCTCATCTTTCCCTATGAATACTGCTTCTTATTCCCTTCACCATTCCTCTCTCACTCAGACCTAAATGTATTTATTTCATTCTTCTCTTTGAATTGCTGTGCATAGAGATTGATTCACTCCTTCCATCTGTCTTTGCTTAATATCTCACTACGTGAATTCCCTATTCTGACATTTTACTTTAGATAATTTTAAAAATTACTGATACCCTTGGCATTCAAACTTTGCTTATTAAATTGTTTACAAAAAATCCTATTTTTCTGCCTCCTTGTCAAAGAACATGGCCAATTAAATAATGCCTGAATAAATGTAGATGGGCTCTAAATAGCAAACTGAGGAGCAGAATTATTTCAAATTGATACTATTGTTAAAAGAAAAATTCATCCATTTTTGTTCTTTATCTAAGAAAATTGTCTGCATAAAAATATCACAGAAGGGAAAAAATAGTATTAAATGTGAAGTGGTATTTGAATAACGTAAAAGTACACCTGTAATCATTTTCCCAACTAAATTTATTCTTCTCCTTGGATAAAAAGTATGCATTTATATTCAGGCAGTCTTAAATTAGCTATTTCACACTTCACATTTTGAATGCAGAAACATATCTCATGAAATTTCTATTGGCATTACTCATTGAAAAATAAAATTAAATAAGAATATTTCAAAATTCCATTTGTTCAGAATAACTGAAACATTTAAATATAAATAATTAAAGCACTGAAGGTCATTCTTGGCTTACGTTCTATAATGAATGATTTTAATTTTTGAGTGAAGGGCTCTAACACCCCAAAATATCTATATTTTTCAAATTTACAAAGACACTGAGGAGTTATTTCCTAAATAAGGGAAGAATCCTTTCTGAAATATATATAAAATTAATAGAAACACTTTGCACAATAACGCTGTACTCTTTAATCACTCATTCATTCAGCTAAAAATAGTCTCAGGGATCAATTATGTGTGAGGCACTGTAGGAAATAAAAATAGAAGTAAAACATGATACTTTTCCTCTCAGAGCTTATGATATAAGGGGGTTGGGGACACATGTACATAAATAACCACAATGTAAAACAGAAAACTGAAATGTTCTAAGAGAGTATTAAAGGCCCATTGGCATGCAGAAAGAGAGAAAAGGAGAAGGGGAAGAGGAAAATAAACATGACTGAGTAAGAAGGAATCAATGAGTGTTGGGCACTGGGGAACATTTGATTAAGATTTGTAAGAGCATGTCCCCCAGTGAATAGTTAGAAATCAGCAGAAAGGTACCTCAGAGAAAGGAAATTCCTGGATATTGGTGTGTGTGCATGTACCCAAGTATGTATCAATAATAACAATAACAGATAAACAACAAGCCTCACTTAAAAATACAGCTGTCAAGAAGTCAAAAAATACTAACTGAACAAGACAATTTTGGGGTAGGGGAGAAAATGAAATTGCTATTAACTCTTCATCAAGCTACACTATGAATCCACAAGGCATGCTGGCCAGGAGTTTGGCTTAGTCCTCATCTTCTTAAAGGTAAATCATGGTTGATAGCCTCCCCTAGTTACCTCTCCGGAGAGCTGATACAGGCCTCTCCATCCCTTCCAAGGCAGAAGTATGTGGAGATTAAAATAGCTTCAGAACACTTCCTGCTCCATTCTAGTTATGCTTTCATTTTATTTGACTTAGACCAACTGGAATGCTGAGGGAAAACCCCATGAGGCATGGAGCATGTGAGATAATGTGTCAGTCCCTCAAAAATGTTTGTCCAACCTATTGTGCATATCCATCATTGTTCCCCATCCATGAGAAAGCACAACATGTAGGGGAAATAGCTCTTTGCACACATTGCTGTTTCTTCTTTTTTAAAAATAGATCTGTCACCTCCATGAAATACTTCCTTCTCAACTATTGTAATAATTTGTCACAAATCTAGCCACTTGCCAGCACAATGAAGACTATATATTCTAAACGTTTGTTAGAAACTACAGTTCTCCAGTCAACTAACAAAGGTGCCATTTGATCCATGATTTACATGAATCAAGTACCTAACCCAAAGTAGGTATACAATAAATGCCTGTGTAATGAATACCGTATTTCTTGTCTCCTTAAAAAGTGTGTAATATTGCATTTATGAGAAGATGTTCTGACTTCCAACTTCAGCTGGTAACAATCTACTCCTCCCCTTCTTTTGTGGCCCCCAGTGAAGAGAAACTGTTGGTTTTGCTGAGCTACTAGCAAGCTCACATTGCTTGGGGAAGAAGCAGCTGAGGTTAGAGCTGGAAGGAAGGACAAAGATAAACCTTTAGAAATAAGGAAAGCTAAGGGGTTCAGAAAGGGCCTTTACTTATAATCAAGAACACTAATCTTAGACACAGACCTCCTGACTCCACTGTTTCTCTCTGGAAAACAGAAAACCTTGGAAAAGAGAAAACCTTGGATAACAGAATTTCTCTGGCTCCATTACCTAACTACTGCTAAAAGCTTCCCTATCCCTTCCATAAGGCAGAGGTAACTAGAGATTAAAATAATTCCAGAATACTTTCTATTCTAAACCTGCTTTCACTCTATTGGACTTAGACCAAATGGAATGCTGAGGGAAAGTTTACCTTTTTTTTGGAAAAATGTCCTTCATGATTTAGGGTTCCCAAAAGGCTTCACTTAACTACCCTCGTTAACAGTGCCCCTGCTACCATCAATCACTTTCTATCCTACTGCCCTATTTTACCTTAGCACTTATTAATATTTAAAGTAGACTTATCCATCCATCATTCAATTGAAGAGTCAACCAGGTATTACTTTGTCTGGTTTCACAGTCATGTCCTCTGTGCCTAAAATAATACCTGGCAGTGATTGGCTTTCAAATATTCTTGAGGGAAAAAAATGAACAGATGAATGATAATTTCACCTCAGCTCCTAAAATGCCAAACAATTTCATCACCTCTGAAACCCCAACCTGATAATTACAAGAATGGTCAAATGCACAGGTTATGCTGTTCCATCATCTATGTCTATGTCCATCCTCTGCACATATTTACACCTTGGTTTCTTTTAAGACGCACATTAATTGCCATGTATTTCCTGTTTTTGTCTTTTATTTTAAAAATGCCTAATGGTCGATAGATTCTTTATATTGGGTACAAACAAAAATATTTATCTTTTAAGTAGACAATATGGCATTTTAGTAATGTTATTGTTCAGTTTATAAGAAATGATAAAATTATGAGTATTCCTAAAGAACCTTATTAGTTATCCATTCTAAACCATTATAATTCATGAAATGTATTAACATATCATTTTAACATTTTGATCTCGTAATGACTTAACAATCAAGAAATATAAAATGAAAATCTTAACAGATTAAAATCAAAATTCTAATTTGAGAGCAAAGAACCAATTACTAAGATCTGAATTAAGCACACGTGAGGTAAACTAAGAAAAATTTTTCATATATAAAACTGTGCATTTTATTGTATTTGGAAAGTAATAGTTTAGCAAGAGTTTGTTATACTAGAACAGAGGCTCATTCTTTTTTCATATGCTGAATATAGTGTGTCATTATTTAAATGATAAAATTAAATTAATACACTTTACTTATAATATATTTTACAAGTGTTGCATATACTATTATAATGCTAGGTACATTATAACATAATTAAATAATACGAAGGTATATTCACCTATTTTCCTACACCTTACAGTCAGCCTGTATATTCATTGTGCTTATAATGTATCAATTGTTTTTCAAGAACCATCTCTTAAACCCAGTCTTTACGGATTTAAAAAAATATTCTAAATCTATTTAAAGAAATTGAATAGAAGTTAGATTTCTTTATTTAAGAGTTATAATTTTTTAAAATAATGGAATCATTCTTGTGTGTGTTCCTACCCTCATGAAATGCTATAGTCACTGGAAGGGCCAACAGCCTCAAGGAGCCCTGTTTATGAGTGATAGTAACACCAAACAGAAAGCTTAGCAATGTCTGTTTCTAAAAATAACCCCATGTGTCTCTTGTTGTCATCATCAAGCACAGTCTCGTGTGCTTTGTGACAGAAAGCATCAAGGCCTCCTCTTTGCCTTTCAACAAGCATTGCTACCCAAGACCTCCCCTTTCTCTCAAGGTGGCCAGGATAAAAAGAATTCTGCAATCGCCCTAAGCACTCATTAAACAACATTATTGCCCCTTAAGCAGACAGTTATCATGTTGTTTTGGCAGCAGGAAGGAATCTGTGGTTTCACTTGAATGTTATTCTTCTTTATTTAAACTACTAGAAATAACCCAAAAATGACAGAATGCTCTTTCTATAAATAATCATTCCAGTGTAGAGTTATATTAGGAGGTAACTCAGATGGCATGATAACGCCTAACAAGCTAATCTTAGACCTGCGATGCCATAAGATAGAAATACCGAGGCTAAGAATAACTGACCCAAAGGAGTCAGCCTGCTAAAGAGAGGCACAGACATGTGGGCATCTGCAGGTTCTAATGCATATAATGATCTGAAAGCCTCTTTCCCCCAGGATAGCAATAAATTATGTTGGTCATTAATATGTTAATCAATAATGCTTTTATAACATATTGATTTATAAAGAGGGCTCAAGATTCTTCTTGCAGCAAGTAAGAGTATGAAAATTGTTTGATGGAAACCAAAGAGTTGGTTCTTTCACAAAATTCATCACTATCTAATTAGGAACTTATATGCTTAAGTGACCTACAGAATATACAATTTCCATCCAAAAAAAGTAAAATTTAACTCAAGATAAAGTAAAATATAATATCATGATAATACATAAATATTACCACCCAATTTTCATCCAAAAAGTCCAAACTGGACCTGAATTAGACAAATAAAACATAATTTGAATTTAGTTAGATTAAACTTTTATTTTAGCTTAAGAATTTCATATTGCACATTGAAATTAGTATTTGAATGGGTACACAGACTTTATTAATCCCACATTTCTAGATAAAGGCCAAGGTGGGCATAATTTAAACATTTTGGCCAAAAGAAATTAATCTCATTATATAAATATTTCAAAAAAATGCTCTCCTACAAAAATGCATTAGTAATAATGTGCTGTTTTAAAGCTGGGAGAACCTTTGATCTATGTATTGTAAAACTTTGGCAAACAAATGCCATATGCATTAGGAATGCTGGTTCTGTCCACAGTATCTGCCCCAGGACAGAGGCCACTCTCACAGAATTTTGGAGGTTTCCCTAAGCTCATCGCAGGCCTGGAATCTGTTAACTTCTTCCAATTTTAATTATCAAGCACTGAGAATGTGAAGTCTTCTAGCAAGACTTTTGATATGGTTCCCTGCTTGTACCTTAATTTTCCCAGGATGAAGAAGTCTGCATAGATGTTTGTTTATAAATATAGCTGATTAAACATTTTTAGTACGCAACAGATATGAGCAAAAATGTCCTATGCTGATATTTTTCTTTCTGAGAAAAAGTGACAGGAGTTGAAACCAGAGCCTGCCTTTTCCTACCCAGGGTCATCATCATTGTTTTAGTCAACTCTTTTGGTCCTGTCACCAAAGGATGTGACAAGAACAATTACAGGAGGAAACATTTATTTGGAGGCTCATGGTTTCAGAGGTCTTAGTCCAAAGAAGACCAACTCCATTCTTTGGGGACTGAGGTGAGGCAGAACATCATGGCGTAAGAGTATGGTAGAGGAAATTGACTCAAGACATGGCAGAAAGAGAGCTCCCTTCACCACAGATAAAATATATACCCAAAGGCAGGCCCCCCAATGGCCCACCCTACCTGCCACACCCTACCTGCCTACAGTTACCACCCAATTAATCCCTACCAGGGGATTAATTCACTGATTAAATTAAGGCTCTCATAACCCAATCAAATCATTTCACCTCTAAACTTTCTTACATTGTCTCATATATGAGCTTTTGGGGTACATCTCATATCTAAACCATAAAAATCAGTAAGTGCCTTACCTTTCTGAACCGTTTGCTCAGCTGTAAAATCTGAATACTGCGGTAACTACTGCATATCTCACCGATAAGGCAATGCCTGGTACAGAGAAACTCCTGAAACATTAGCTTTTATATCAATAAGAAGACTGAATAAAAAACAGTCTGATCACTGACTTCCTAAATTTTCACTAAACAACTAGAAAAATCAGATGGGAGTAGAGCAGAAAAAATAAACATAAAAGGGTAACTGGTAGTGATACTTTTGGATTCAAAATATACACCTGAATTTTAATTGTAAACAGATTTCAAAAGCATCATTAAGAATAAAATTATAATGATGTTCAACTCATCAAGAGCTTTTCTTAGTTCACCCTACTTGGAATTCCCTGAAAATTTTTGTGGTAAATGCTTTTACTAAACCAAGAACTCTCAAACTACAATGTCATTTGAAGAAAATTCAGTGAAATATTCTTGCTTTTGTGGGTTGGCTGTTTGTTTTATTTTATTGATTTTGATTTTGATTTTAATTTCAAGTTTCAAATTTTGAAACAAATTCATTATATTATCATATTTGAAGCCAGTTTGGAAATGCCATGCCTTAGACACTCATCAAAATTTACCTAAAACAAATCGCAGATAACATTCACATGACTGCAACTGGGTCAAAAATGAACAAAAACTATGAATTTAAAAATTTATGACACAAGTGATAGACCATGAGGAGAATCAGGAAAATAAAGTTGTGGGTATTTCCAACCTTATCAGCATGCAAAAGCCCAATCATAAGTAAATGACTAGTTACATTCTGTGGTCTGGTAAATTTCTTTCTTCCTTAAAAGTGGTTTCCATTGGATTTAATTATCAGGTATTTAAAAAACACTATGTATAAAAGACCCATCACTTACTTCATTGTGGAAAAGTTAACATTATGATAATGAATTGAAAGGATATTCTTATAAAAATAACTTTATAAGAATAGCTTTGTTTTGTATTCTTGAACCATAGCAGCTTAGAGTAACCTTAAACATAATGTGCTCTTAACACTTAAGAGGATAGATCATTTAGTGTTGTAAAAAAATGTTGTTTAAGTTAAGTTTGTTTTGTGTAATTGACTCAACTGAAAACGAATTGAACTACAAGAAATACAAGGTAATTTCTAGTTTATCTGCCTCCTGATTGCCAACCTTCTGGGAATAGAAAACAGGAAAACTAACCAGATACAGTTATGCAAGTGTGTTAACTCAACTACTTGGAAGGCTGAAGCAGGAGGATTACAAGTGTGATGTCAGTCTTAGCAACTTAGTGAGATCCTGTCGCAAAATGAAAAAAAAAAAAGGGCTAGGGATGTAGTTCAGTGGAGAGTGCCCCAGGTACAATCCCTACTAGGAAGGAAGGGAGGGAGGGATGGAGGGAGGGAGGGAGGGAGGAAGGAGTGAAGGAGGGAGGGAGGGAAGCAGGGAAAGAAGGAAGGGAGGTGGAAGGAAGGAAGGAACAAGGGAGGTGGAAGGAAGGAAGGAAGGAAGGAAGGAAGGAAGGAAGGAAGGAAGGAAGGGAGGCAGGGAGGGGAGGGAGGAAGGAAAGGAGAAAGGAAGGGAGGAAAGGGATATGAGAAAGGGAGGGGAGGAGGGGGTGGAGAGAAGAGCTGCTAATAGCAAGGACATTTCGCACGCCCTGCATCCCAAGCTAACCACTGGTACTTCAACTTCCTTTTAAGAATAGGATATATCACAGCACAGCCCCGCTGACTGGAAGCACATGCCAATGTATTTGTATTTCAACTTTAAACTTTTAAAAAGCCATTTCATAAACTTTCATTTCAATTAAGTTGTTTCCAGTGCAGTCCAATTCAGAAAAAAGGTAAAATGTAGTTATCATTCCATAATGTAAAAATTGTTCATTATTCTTAAAATGCAATTATGACAACCTACTGGCAAAGAAATTGCATTCTGAATATTTTAAATATCATCCTTCATATATTGAAAACAATTCATACATTATTAAATTTCTCTTAATTTTTTTCTGTATGCCTGAGAGCCAACCTTCAAATAATACTCCATTTAAGTTCACAATAAATACGTGTAGTATATCAGACAGCAATTTTGACTTTCTTCCTTTCTAAAAAACGATTACAACCTAGAAAACCCAGTTTTCCTCCACAATTATGTACTGCAATGTTTTATTAGGGGACCCTATCTAACAATAGATAGTTCTAAGAAACACAATCTACTCAATACTAGTAAAATGTCATGAAAATGAAGTAACATCCACAATTCAATTAAAGGTAAGTTAAAATCAAACTCTATCTGCTTTACTTATTTAGGTTTTCAGAAACTAAACACTAAGGAATAATGCAAAGAACAAATGTTCGATCCACCAATGTACACACAGTGGAAAATACTGCTTGTACCTAGATAACATCTATTCCTGATCCTTCTTTCTTCTTCCCAACAGTAACTTGAATAGGTTCTTTTATCCATCATTCCCACATCATCCAGAGCAACTATTCTCTCAAAACTTGTTGAAAAATGGGTCATTGAGGATGGATACTATTTGGACCAATGAGTTATAAAGGATAATCTCCTTAGAAAGATCCAGTTAAAATTCTCTTCTTAAAAAGACACCTCAAAGAAGCAAAGTTTCCCTTCTTTGTCTCTGGAATTTGTCCTGTACCAATAGCTGGATGCCTGGACCTCTATAGTGGGTTTGTGACCATTGGAGAATTGACCTTATGATCAGAGAACCCAAAGCTAGAGCTAGTATAGTGGAGCTATATGAGGGAATTGAATGTGGTTGACAGTACTGAGTTCCTGGTAGTGCCTGACCACCCACTTTATTAAATCATAAAAGTCCTTGTTTGTCGTTTTGACCAAAGTTTTCTTTTACTTTCAGTGCAAAACAACCTAATATACCTACTACTACAATTAATCACTGTTAGCATTCTGGTGTATTAGCTTTGTGTGTGAAGACAAATGGGACACTTTTTAGAAGATATATGCCTATTTATTATAAAAACTCACAAAATGCAGAAAAAAAATTTTGATAAAAACAAAATTCCTTTCCCCTTCACCAAAGCACAAACACAAAATCTTTCCTGATTTCTTTCTATCCATACATGAATTTGTTGGGGACGTGAATGGATAGATAAAAATAATACGTTTATCAAAATAAGATCTTATTGATATTATTTTTTAAAAAACTGACTTTAAATTTAACTCAATTCAGCAGATTTAAAACTATATTTGAAGGAACTATAAACATGCTTCCCCATCATAAGAGATATTATTTCCAAAAATATGTAAGGTTAAATAAACTAAAAAAAAATTTTTAAATCAGTGTTTGGAATCTTTTCTTAAACTATGTGTTTCTATTTTAAGCAATAGAGAATCTGTTCCTGATCAGGAAAAAGAGGGATATCAGCACATCTCACATCTTTCCATCTCACCTCTTCCCAACATCTCACGTTGGTTTGTTTTATTAATATGTATACATTGCCCTACTTTACAACATTTGCTTTCTTTCCTATAACTACAGTCACATATTATTTAAATGAATCCATCACCACCACCACCCCAAGACTTTCACAAAGTTTTCTCTCCTTCTGAATTAACCTTATGTTTTAGTCTCCTCTCTTCATTGGGTGGGTTTCATTGTCAAGCAGTCTCTCTTGTATTTGAGGATTCCTACTTTGTCCACCTATTTTCTCTGTATTTTAATAACATCTTAGCTGAGGGTAACACTGGGTTGCCTTTCTTTTAGAACTTCAGAAATTTTCTTCACTGTCCTCCATCATGGATTATTAAGGTTGACGCGTCTTCCTAGATTCCGTGAAGTACCTTCCTCCCAATCTCCCTGTCCACAGGCTCTACTTTCCCAGCCTGAACACCTGAAGAATTACTTATCATTAGCCAATCAAAATATAACCCAGTACTAGCCGGGTACAGTGGCGCATGCCTGTAATCCCAGCACTTTGGGAGGCTGAGACAGGAGAATCGCGAGTTCAAAGCCAGCCTCAGCAAGGTTGAGGCGCTAAGCAACTCACTGAGACCCTGTCTCTGCATAAAACACAAAATAGGGCTAGGGATATGGCTCAGTGGTCAAGTGCCCCTGAATTCAATCCCCGGTACCCAAAAAAAAAAAAAAAAAAAGAATATAACCCAGTACTGAGCACTTACATCAAATTTCCCTAAAATATAGGAAGTTCTTTCAATATGTACTTTTCCCTTTTCTTTTTCAATGAAAAAGAAATTTTTATAGAGATTCCTTCTGTTTCATTGTTTTAGAATATCAACTTCTGGGAAACAAATAATCTTTTCTGTCATTTGGCCTTTGTCTTTCAAATGTATTGACTTTTCTATAATTGTGTTACCTCATTTTCCTTTTTTCCTGACAGTTTCAACCTTTTCCTCCTTGTCAGTAAAGATTTTTCATTAAAGTCTATTCAGTTTTCTGCTATTTCTAAAAGTGATTTGTGTTCTATAATTATCATGCTTTTTTCATTCTCAAGTCATTTATTTAGATCTAAATCTCCCTTTTCATCTCATTTTATTGTTTCATTGTTCTCATCTTCAAGAGATTGTTTTGGGGAATTTACATTCTTCCTAAGAGGTGCTGCTGTGGAAAGCGATTATTAGACATCTTGGGGTTCAATGAGTTAATGGTTTTCTTCTTGATGAGATCTCTAAGATTAGTGAAGAAAGGGGCATCTCATCCCAAAGTGCCAAGGCTCATCTCCTCAGTTAAAATGCTGCTTTGAAGCCTTCCCTTCTCCAGAGAGAGCATGTTTGTTCACCTTCCTCCATTTCACTAGTTTCTCTCCCAGAATCCTTTCTACTATTCCTCAGTCACAAGGGAAAACAAGAACAACCAAACATGCTGAGAGTATCCACCCTGTTTTCTTCTCTCCAGATTTGGAAATGTTATAATTCTCAGGAAGTTGTCAACTTGCCAGTAAAATCCAAAGAAGGCCCAGGAGACAAGTCTCTGTTCTGAAAACTCTTGCTTCCTTTTTTCCTTGGCTATTTGTATCATGAGGTATGTTGTATTGGGTTATATAGATTTCTTTCCTTTTATTATTGAATATTGGGGCAGGTAGAGCAGGTGTTTGCTGACTTATATCTGGGGGGTCACTTAAGTATCTATTGTTGCTGAGAAATTATATGGTGTGTTTTCATATTTTTCATCTCCAAAATTGAAGTTACCTTTAGAATGTTTTTAGTATTTAATATCAGAATGTGAGATTCTTTTGGAATCTTGTGGGGTTTCATTGAATTTTCTTAACGAACATAAAAGTAATCACTTCACCTCTGCCATCCTCAGAAGTAAGACATACCCATTCTTGCCCTCATTCTCAGTGGGCCTGTTTATAATTACTTTTTGATTGATATCTATCAATTACCCCAATTGGTAACAGACTTATAAGTGAAGAATCTGACTTAGAGAACAGCAAAACATTAATTACGGGGAATATTAGAAGTATTCTCATCATGACAGTGGCATTTCTTAGACTTATATTTTCATAATTAGTGTGCTTTTCAAGTAGACATAAATGCCTACTGAATCCAATATGTTCCCTTCCTCTCAATACCACACACCAAGGAACAAAAGGATTAAAAAAAGTAAAGATACATTTTAATAAAAAATTTAGGATTTAGATTTAAATGTTTTAGTTTTATACACTAAAATGAGAATACATGGTGAAAATATGAGTTGTCCTTTATTATAACTGACATTAGTTCTGTACAAACTCTAGGAAATTCTTTTATAATAACCATTCCAGTGCCATGTGGACAGCTCTACAGTCCAACATGTTAGGCAGCATGCCTGGGAACAGGAAAATACCCCTACTTCTGCCAGCGCCTGCTGAGAGACCTGAGTCAATATTTGTACATGCTTCAGTTTCTGCCACAGTTATCACTTACATTGGCCCACACTGACCACAAAATGGGAGATGTACTTGGAAAAAATTTGTCAATCATAGTGAATTCCAAGATTCAATATTACAGAAATTTTTAACTAAAAGACATTCACAGGCTATGTTATAGAACTCCATATACAACATCTGAGTCTTACCCAAGATATCTAGCCTGACTGGGTCCAAATTAGGAAAAGGCACAATCATATACAACATTTGCAATCCAATAGAATATAAAAGATGCTGGCCAATAATACATATATGTGTGTGTACATATACATATAAATGCATATGTGTACATATACATATAAATACATATACATATGTATTTTATATATATATTAATGCATAATGGCCAATAGAATTAAAATAATAAGTGGGGACTCGGAAGTAACTGCTAATGACAATTCTACAAGAAAATTAACATTTTTGAATAATTAATCTCAAGAAAACTTCCATGGGGATTTCACTGTTTGATCACATCCTCTTCAACTTCTTTGTCTTTGATTATTACATGAGATATTTCATAGAAGACACATACACAGATACACACACACAAGATATCCAGAGGTACAGACACAATGTACATAAGGAGAAAACTAGTTTTATCAGACCAAGATAGCCAAAGAAATAACTGATTTGTAAGATAACTAAAGAAACCTGGTATGGGAATAAAAATTAATTTCCCCATGTGACCTACAATCTAACTCATCTGGTAGAACATGGTATTGAAGAGCCAGGATCCCAGGTTCATTCACTAAAAATAATAATATTAGTAGCATACATTTTAAAGGTATGTTGATATACTTGAACCTTAACAAGAATGCTAAGAGATAGGAGGTGGACATCATTATTCTTCAGTTTGAAGATGAGAGACCTGTTATACAACTGGCTATCAATGGAGCTCATGTAAGAACAAGCTCCTAGAACAGGGCTCTCTCCAAAACTCTGCACTCCTGCCAAGTATCTTTTCTGTCTTTCAGATTCAAAGACTCCATCCACTTCTTAGCCTACAAATCACAACCAGGCCATTGGTCCAAGAGGAAAATGAACAAGATCGGTAGGTAAATTAAGACAAGCCAGCCCCTAATTTAGCAATGGATTCAAAGGGCAGACCCTACTGATGTTGGTTCACCAGCATCATCACCCATTCTCTAACTCCCAGCCAATTCTGCTGAAGTTTGCAAGATCTGGGGAGATTTAAAAACCCCAAAGTCCATACTATTGCTCTCACCAATGAAAATAGGTAGGTACTTTAGGGATAGATTCCAGGCATCACATTTTGTAGAACATTCTTGAGAACTCTAAGTTTGAGAACCAGTGCCTCATAGAAAATATACAATATAGATTAAGTATATTACATTTAAGGACATACCATATGAAATAAAATAAAATATTATACAACATGATAGGAAGGATGCAGTTTATGTTTCAAATTTCAAAAGTAAATAGAACACAGAGTTTTCTTATTTGTACCAGACAGGTTTGGAAGTTGATGTTAACCTACATCACTTTTCATTGAATAGCTAGAGCTTCAGTGTTGCTTCCAGTATAACCGATAATAGCATGAACAGTCTCAAGCACTTCCCTGTTGAAAATCTTGTTGCTTTGCCTACAAATCACTAAGTGTCAGGGAAATGACACTTTCAGCTGAAACAGGAGTACAAGTGTGTGTGATGCTCAAAGATGTGGAGAACCAGCAAAACTTGTGACACCTGTGGCCAGCCTGGGTGGAAAGCGAAAGCAGAGCTGTGTTTCTGCCATATGAAAGAAATGTCAAACTTGTACACAGAGGCAAAGACTAGAAAGATATAGCATAGTACTGAAAAAATATCAAAAAGAGTTAATGTCAATGAGTCCCTCAATATTTTAAAAATATAATTGAAATGTACATTAATATATTAACATACATTTTAATATTTAATGTAAGTGACCACTTCTATCTGAAATACACCTGCTGACCTGTTCCCAAGCTCACGTCAGCTTTCACCCACTAAGATAATAAACTAATGTAATTCTGGCATACATTTATATTAAGCAGATACTACTTATTAATATAGTTCCTGTCAATGAAGTGTATAAATGCCAAATTGTATAAAATTGATGCTTTATTCTGATTTCATGAAAAGACTGGAGCAACAGAAGGATCTTAAAATCAATCTGACTAAGAGAGTTTAAAGAAAATTTGCTTCAAACAGGATGTGCATAGATGCGAAGGTGTGTTAGCGCCAAAGAAGTTGCCCTACCAACCTGTGGAATATCGATTGTTTTCATGCCTAGACCCACAATGTAAAGGCTGCTTTATGTTACAATCTTAACATGGAAATCTAGACAGTGATCTATAATTACAATTAAACCAATATGGGAACTTAGGAGATCTGAGAAATAACTTTAAGCCAATTTAGGTAGAAGCATTCAGAAGAAAACAGAAATAGAGTCCCAAAAGCTGAATTAGTAATAAGAAATAAATGCAAAAAGCAATCATACAAGTAAATAACATTTCCTGAAAAATATGCTCTTTGAGAAGTATAAACTGATAAAACTGACGAGATCCATCTCCCATCAGCACATCCTTAAGAGCACAAGCACACACACAGAGAAACAAGAAACTGGAATCTGTTCCTGTTATCCTTTAAAATGTTGCACCTGCTTCTAACACATTTATATGTGTGTATGCCACTGCATCTGCCCGACAATGCTAGACTTTCCAAATGTTTTTGACAAAAATTAAAATAAGCATCAACTAATAATAATTTTATTTCATCCTAAACTGTTTCATTTTGGGCTGAGGAGAAAAAGTCACATTGGGGAAAGAAGAAAAAAAAAACTACCTTTGAAACTCTGTGACAAACACATTTCAGAAGGTAGGTCTATAAATAGATGTGCTCTGTATGCACACTGTAAATATAAAATCATCAGGCTGGCCGAGGCTACAATTTAAACTGAAGCTCCAATGTGAACTTACCTGATTTTCAAGTCCTATTAGCATATGCTTACAATCAGTTCAGGAATCTCCTTTTTCTAGTTGCATAGTAAGGCAAAACACCTTCCACTACATTTTACTTATCTCCCTCTCATCTTTCATCTGAAGCAATACTTTGCAATTTCATTCAGAAGCAGCCTCTTTAAACAGACTCGGGAATATGCACAGAAACAGTAATGGAAGGGATCTAAGTTAAAGCCTACAGCAGCACCAAGAAAACATCAACATCAAACCGAAAAAGCAGTAATTTCTTAAGAGAGATGCTTTTCTTAGCTGCATTTCTCAAGCCAGCCCTCTTTCAAACATAAAAGGTCTCAGTTACAGTTACGAAAGAGGATCTTACCTGAGCTGATCATACTGTGCATTCTTTGCTGAGCCAAGAGCTGCTCCCGTCCAGCCACCCCATCTGAGGAAAAACAAGAGTCACTCTCGTAAATTGTCTGCAGCATATTCCAATCACTCTTACTTCAGCTACATGAAAGATTCATCACTGCTCAGTGCACTGGCCCCAGGAGCTACCCTGGCTGGTCCTCCCTCCTCCCTGAGGAGAAGCGGCAGAGGATCAACTTCGACAATGATTTCATTTCTGCTCAGACGGACACACACTTTTAAAAAGACCTGGACACTTTCCCCGCTACTAACCTGTGTGCAAAGCAGAAAAGACAGAGTGGATGCTATAGCTCTCTGGAGTTTTAGGTTATCCAGGAAACTAAAAGCAGGTGGGAAACAGGAATGTGCTTCGGGGTTATTTCTTTGTCAGAATAAGTAGCAAAATATTAACTCTACCCACGAGAAAGAGAAACCAATTAAACCTGGCTTATAGTTCTTCAGCCTGCTAGGGTTTCGTTGCAAGAACCCTCAGTCCTGCAAGTGGCTCCAGCCGGTGCCCTTCTATCTGTTTGTGTGTGTCTCTCTTCCCTTTCTCAGTCTCTCTCAGCTCAAGTTGGCTAAAGCTAGTGATAATCCATTTGCATATGAATCAACAACAGCATGGCCCACAGGCACAGAAATAGAACAATGGTCGGCCTGAGCCAAAAATAGGTCAAGCATGGCCGAGTGATTGGAGCCTGCATTAATGCATTTAAAAATACCCCAGCAAACCCAGCTGTCCAGCCTCTATCTTTCAAACCATAATTCTCTGTTGCAGGGCCTTAAAAGCAATTAACTCTTTCCTGCCTCCAAGCTTGCTTTACACACTGTTTTCATACTGGCGATTTGAGTCCAAAGGAAGGCAAGAAAAAAATTAAGAATCATAATTTGAAGAGGGCAAATGCACATACATTTAATTTCATTTTATTTTTGTAGTATGTGTTTTTGGAAGAGAGAGAGAAGAGAAGTGCAGAGCTCTGTATTGGTTCTAAAATAATACTGGAAGCTTTTGCTCATAATGTGGTTTCTGCCTCACCCACGCACAGCAATCCTGGTGTTCTATTTTTGTTGCCTGTTTCTCTGGCTACACTGCAGTTGGCTGTAGCACTAGAAGCTTTTCTGCCTTCTAGTTTCAGCACTGACAGGAGATTTAGTAGAGGTAGTTTCGGAAAACAAGCACACTCTAGAATAAAATTTTTATGAAGGACTGGCTTGATTTTTTTTACTTGCTATTTATGTAAGGCAATTGTCCATTTCACGAATCCTAATATGGTCTTAGCACCACCTATCAATTTTATTGCATTCAGTTCCTACTCTATCTAAAAACCAAAAACATAAAACCATGGATGGCTCAGACCTGAAATTTCTCCGTCTTTCACTCTCTTAAACTAAATCCAATTGACTTGAAAAAGGAAAAGAAAATGTTGATCCTTTCCTATGGATGCAGAATTACCGTGTTTGTGCACCTGTCACGATAAATAAGTAAGTATATTTAGTAACTAAATATGAATGATCTGAGTTTATCTATGTATTGGTTTACTTAAACATAGATGCCACTGTTCTATAGATACATCATAGCATTTATGATAGTTAATAGATTTCCAGACCAGCACACATTGTGACATTCACCTGTAAAGTAAGTGCACTACACTAGGTAGAATAAAAGTTCTATAGTCTCTGGTGTACATTCAGATCAGTCTCTGTGAGAAATAAATTCTGTATCTGCAAATGGGATGCCAGCATCTAACTGCTCCCAAGGGCCAACACAAAAGTATAATCCACTGGTTATGGAAGCTCTTCACCCTTTTCTAAACTAGATCAGCAAGAAAAATACAATTCCTAAGGCATTAGTAACAACAGGGAAAGAAAGAGGAAAAGCAGATTGTTGCAAGGTCCCCACAGCAATCTGAAAGAGGAGAAAACTTGGTCAATCCTAGGGTATGGGACAAGGAAAAGCAAAGAAGTATCCATAGTTTTGGCTAAGAAAAAAAATTAAATTATTTAATAGAAAACCCATTGCTGAATTCTTCTTTTACAGATAACTTCTGTTCAGTATCCCACTTCTTGAAAAATCACATTTGGACATGTGAATTATAAGAATTTTTTAAAATACTTATTCCAAACTGCATTTGACTTAAGCTAAACTACAAAATCTTATGTTCCTAACAGTGGAAGAAATATTTGATTCCATCTGATATTACAAATAAGCTTTCCATCAAGAAATGTGAATATAAAATACAAGGGATAGATATAATGTGGATCTGAGAATTTTCCTTGAGGATGATGTATTTATACAGTAATCACACATAGCATTTTTTTTTAAAAATACTGTTAGTTGAAGATGGACACAATACCTTTATTTTCCCTGTCTATCTATCTATCTACCTACCTACCTACCTACTTACCTACCTACCTATCTGTTTTTATGTGGTGCTGAGGATCAAACCCAGTGCCTCCCACATGCTAGGCAATTGCTCTACATAGCATTTTAAACCTGGAGTTGTGGATGGGATATTGTCCACAATAGTCTTCAAATTCTGCCTAAGGAAACTACTGAAGGATATAAAGGTACCTGGAAGCTGCCTTCATTTTCCCCAGTTGAGGCTCTCCCTTTAACCAGGACAGCTCCACTTTTATCTGTTTACATTTGGGGGTGCAAGACTTTGTATTTTTATTTTACTTAAAAAAATCATTTTTATTGAAGTATATTTGACAAATGAAGATTGTATATATTTAAAGTACACAATCTGATGATTTGAGACAAACATACACCATGAAAAAAAAAATAACCAAAATCAAGCTTTTATCCATCTCCCAGCTAATTATCACCCTTCCTTCCTTTCTTTCTTATTTCCTTTCTTCCTCCTTCCTTCCCTTTCAATCTTTTTCTCTAGTGGAGTCAGGCCTAAAGAGGCTTGCTAAAGGTAACCCAGGTAATTAACCATGCAGGTCTAGCACGTATGCTCTTCAGTCGGCCACCTTGCCTCTTACTAAAATGATGCAGATAATTACCTGAGATATTCAGAATAAAATTTAATACAATCTACTGATGGAAAATGGAATCACTGTCTAAATGCTCCAAAGTGTTTCTAACAGAATATACAAAAACCATGATAAATATATACAGGATAACAAAATCATAATATATACCTACACATCTTTGCCATTTTGTTCAATTACACCATAAAACTACAAATGATAAAAAAAAAAAAAGATTTCCAACCTGTTACAATCATAAGCAAAAAATAATTGAAGAAAGCTCCAGAAGAATATCTCCTATTTCTCAGAAATTCTGGGAAAGGACATTCCAATGTGTATTCTTCAAGTTTTTAACTTGAAGTTCATTAACATTTCATCCCTACATGCTTTCAGCATTTTTTCCATTAGCACTCTTGTATTTCATTTAACTCTTGATAATGAAAAATTACGTAAGTGTGAAAAGATATTGGACACATCATGCAATAGATCCACTTGTCTCTGGGAAGAAGAATAAACATCTTCAAAACAACCACCAAGGATACTGATTGTCATAGTTCCATTATCCAAAGCTTAAATATTAAGAATGTTAAATCTTCTTATACCATCACAATATTGGTAAAGAAATATGATTAAGTTTATTATTAAACCAATTTCACTGATTTGGGAAAAAAAGATATACATTTTCTTTCCTAACAAGCTAATATAAATGTCAAACTAAAATAGAAGGGTGGTATGATGGTTTACATATGAGGTGTCCTCCAAAAGCTCACTGTGTGAGACAATGTAAGAAAGTTTAAACATGAAATAATGGGGTTATGAGAGTTTTAATCTAATCAGTACATTAACTCATGGATAGGGATGGACTGTGGTAACTGGAGGCAGACAGGGTGTGGCTGGAGGAGGTGGGTCATTAGGGTTTTGCTTTTGGGGTATATATTTTATCCCTGGAAAGCAGAGCTGTCTCCCCCCTCTCCTTTCCTGGTTCCATGTCCTGAGCTATTTTCCTCCACTACACTCCTCTTCCTCCACAATGTTCTGCTCTGCCTTGGATCCTGAGGAATAGAGCTGGCCATCTATGGATTGAGGCTTCTGAAACTGTGGGCCCCCAAATAAACTTTCCTTCCTCTAATTGTTCTGTCAGGTCTTTTGGTCACAGCAGCGAAAAAGCTGACTGATACAAGTGGCTTTAAAAATTTCAATATAATAAATTCTAATTCAATTTAATAAGCATTTTTGAAATTGATCTAAATATCATACTTTATATTCATACAGGTAAAAAAAAGGCCAATGAGCACAAAAAAAACCCCTACATTCCTGGTTTAATAGAAGTAGGAATGGGAATCAAATCCTAATTAAAATGTTACTCAAAATTATGATAATTACAATTCTTTTTATGCAAGTATATAGGCAAACAAAACCCAAAATGTCTTAAAATTTTTAGTACAGAAATATCCTCAGATCTCTTTCTCAAATCAGTCTTAGTAAGACCTGAAGACCCCATTGTAGAGAACCAAGGCATGTAGTGTAATGTGATTTATACTATCACACAATATAGTCTGTTTGTGCAATAAAACAGACTTTTCATGAAGTGCCAAATCCTGTGATTCTTGACTCTAAGTTTTAAAATTTGTCTCCTTGAAATACTGAACTGTGCTTTACAAAAATGCTACAAATTATTCAGCAATAACTAGTATCCTCCATTCGCTCATTCACCAACACTCTCTCTTCCCGGGTCCTCACATTTCTCCAACAATTGTTACAGCCATAAAATTAGACACATTTGTTCGCAATCAACAGGCTTAATTCTCTCAGACTCCCAAGGAACATGTAAAAGAAAATATAATATACTAACTTTTGATTGTTAATTAGCATATTTATCTGAATTTTCTCTTTCTTAAAAGGAAGAGCACCCATTCTTACTAAATACAAGATACTGCATGCACAAGTGATTCTTCCCCACTAAAGAAGCCTAATTGGTTACTAAATGGCTTTCAGCCGAGAAAATCATGTCTGGTCCCATCAGCAGGTAGTTTGAGAAAACACATCTGCAGTGAAATTCCAGGGAGACTTTTTTATGTGGAAACAAAACAAATCAACAATAACAAAAAAAATTTGAGTCATTGACCTTGCCTTGCTTGAAAAGAATTTCTTCTCTTACTCTACCCTTCAAATGTTCATCCATGACTTATTCTATTTTTAGGGGATTACACAGGATCAGGGTCACCTGGGAACTTGTTACAAATGCAATTTATTGG
Source organism: Xerus rutilus (assembly GCA_028644305.1). Taxonomy (NCBI): domain Eukaryota; kingdom Metazoa; phylum Chordata; class Mammalia; order Rodentia; family Sciuridae; genus Xerus; species Xerus rutilus. The sequence continues at coordinate 69,208,450 of CM053407.1, read as the reverse complement.
GCTGTACCCCAGAACTACTAAATCAGAATCTCTGGAAGGAATCTGTATTTTAACGAGCCCTCCAAGTGATTCTGATGCACAATGATGTTTGAGAACTACAAGATTAGATCATCTTTTCTAAAGCAATAATCAGATAGCTAAAAATATAGATGGATAAAATATCTTTTTTATGGTGCAATTTCAAATTAACAAGTATTATTGGAGAACAATTTTCTAAAAGAAAATAATTAAACTAGGTCAGAGACTAAAAAACAATGCCAGTAACATTGAAAATATAATAAGACTGAGCAACACTGTCCAGAAAGTTATCTTTGCCTATTGCAAAATGAGACCAGCATTGTACACTCAGACAATGGGCATGCATCCACTGCTCTTCCCTGCTGATCCACTCTGTTCTAGATTCTATTTTTCTGAGTGTGTGCCAATCCATCAGCCCTTGGGCAATGCACAGCTCAAAGCAGCCAATGCAGGGGGAGAAATCAATATGGTAATGCATGGTTCTGTAATTAGAGGGACAGGTAAAACTTAATGGTCCTTTGAGAGAATCAAGGGAAGTTGTTTTTTTTTTTCCCTAAGAAAATCAGTTGATCATATAGTGAACATCTACTTCATAACTACGGTATAAGCTCTGAAGTTATAGATGCATTTAGGAATGGAACTACCTCTAAATTCATAGAATTGTCAGATTTAGAAGAAATACTGAAGATTTTCAGATTTAGAGGATAACTACCATACAGTCTGATAAGAAACTTTGTAACAGATTTTATTTCAATCTTCCTTAAATTTGAATTTATAACCATGGATTCAAAATAATAAACCTTTCAGGGTTGTTAGAAGGATTATAGAGAATGATATCATATATAGCAAACAGGCATTCAATAAATGGTAACTATTATTACTATAACTAGAAACAATAAAAATGCCCTTTTATGAACCTTTAACTGAAGTCATTAAAATATTTGAGAAACTGTTACTCATCTCTTTTTGCAAGGAACTGTATAAATTCTAAAAAAATAAGTTATGTAATTGATTAAATATTGAGTCCCTTATTCATAGCTATAAAAGCTTCATTCATCAACTTGAAAAGCTAGTCTCTTTGCTTCCTGTTGTATCTGGCATGTAGTGTGTCACAAAATAAATACTTCCGTAATGACAAATTATCTCTTCTCCAGGGGATGCTATTAAGTGCCTACTGATCTGGAGTAAGTCCCTAATATGCTATTTGACAGCTAATATTTCCTTGTTATTATGCATTTTATCATATTTTCTTATTAAAATACCAATTCAATGATAAGTAAATCACAATAAAAAGTTCGTATCTGAAAAACAATCCTTTGATGAAATCATGTAAAGTTTAATTATTCTTTCACTTACTGCCTTTCTCTTGTTTTATCGTCAACCCTGCACATATAATATCCAGTGAAAGGCTACAAGATAAATAACCTAACACGGTCTCCTCAACTATGACTGTCATCTTCTTGTACAATTTGAGTGAACCAAGTATTAAAATATCTTTCTCATGAGATATTTAAGACATTGACACTAAGAAACTAATATAAAAATATAAAAATGCAAAAATGCATTCACAGCCCCACTTTACAATAATGTATCTAGTAACTGGGTGACAATGGCAGAGCTTCTAGAAAAGTCTGGTTGTCAGTTGCATTGGCTAGTGTCCACATGCTCTCCTTTCAACTGTTGAATTCCTTTGAGTTCACTATTTCCTTTCAATATTCTGGACTTCAGACCCAATTTTCCCTCTCTTCAAAATTCACTTGAGAAATTTTTATCCTTTAATTTTTTTCAACATTTTGTATATACAATAGTTCTGTAACTGTAAAACTAATATTTCACATAAAAAACTAAGCAAATTATCATCATTTTGCATTAATGAATGTGTACATATGCCTAAATATAGGTGTACACAGGAAACAAATCCTTGCTTTTGCTTTAAAATGGCATGTAATGGTTCACACTGATAATGAGATGTAAACTTTCTTTAGTGAACAATATCTACTTTGAAATACAAATCAACCTTGACTAACCTACCTATGTTGACTAGAGCTTGTATGCACAAGGTATCCATGGGATCAGAAACTCTTAAAGAGAATTTCAACTTCAACACAACACACTATTTTTGGCTGCAGGGCTATGAAAACAGAAGTTCTTTAAGTCCAGTTAGGTAGTATAAGCACTTTGATCTCCACCAGTTGATATGAACCAAATGTGTAAGTTCATGTTAGTCTACAAAATAAGTTTCCTCTTAATACTTAGAATCTAAACGGGATTCTGAACACCAAAAACTAATTCAGTTGTGTGTAGAATATAGACAAATACTACCTTTTAGAACTGTGATAAGACTAGTTTTCTATGTGCTAATATAAGTATAGCAAATATCAAAATATCAGCCCAAAGTTTTTTGTGTATTTGTTACTATAATGAACAGGCTGATATACCATGACCTGTCGCCAAGTTAAACTGACATAGTTCTAGAATGCTTTTCTCTGATACAGCAATATTTTTAATGTTGCAATTCAATTCTGACTTCATAATTCAATCTAGTCAGGTGGCAAATACTCAATCTAAGAAATAGAATGTACCTAAAACAGACTTTATTGCCTTTTTTGAGAGATTGAAAATATTGATGGTAAAGGCATATAACTAAATGATAAACATTTCCAGTTGGCCATATCCCACGGTGATATGGTCATAGGTATGGAATTGATCCTATTTCAGGACTCTCATTTCAAGAGCAGAGAGGAAGATGCTCCAAAGCCATTCACGTTCTAACCACAGTCTGACTTAGCAGCTCAACCTCTTTCCCTTTTAAAAATCACTCAACAGACATGATATATCAGTGGCCTCCCAACATGCATCCTTAGCATCTGCTATTCTTAAAATCCAGGGTTTTCATCTCTTCTTTTCCATTTGGTCAACTCTTTTTCATTTTATTAGTATATAATATCCTTTTTTGCCTCTTAAAATGCTTTTTGCCTAAAAAATTAGTAAAACACATTTTGTTTTTGTTCATTTTGCCTGGTAGATATCTCCCCATCCCTTTATTTTCATCCTTTCCACAGCTTTATTTTAGGCATGGCTCTCTCTTATAGGCAGCATATTCCAGGATTTCTTTCTCCTTTATCCAATATAAAAATCTCTTGCATTTGGTAAGTTCACAGAAGGTAGACAGCAGTCCTTGCTGGTACAGTCTTGTTGGGAACTAAAAGCAGTGAAATCTATTCTTATTCAAACCTCTGTCCAAAATACCTTTTCAAAATACTCCTTTGCAAAGCCTTCCCTAAGCCTCAGTAACCATGAATGAGAAAACCTAACTCTGTTTTCCAATCATGACATAAATCACAGAATACATGAACAGTTTCATTACATGTCTATTCCCACAAAATACCTCAACAAATCACAGAAAAATGTCTTTTATTTATGTGCCTGTTCCACACTGCCTAGAAAACAATAAGCACTCAACTTGTGTTGACTGAATAGATACACACAAATCTATATATGTATACATGATGCATTTGATATAAAATATACTTCCATTAATAGTTATTTTCAAAAACAAACATCAAGCACACAATTTCTATCGTCTTCTGCATCGTCTCTCCCTGTTCCATCCACCACTCTTCCTCTAATCTCATCTCTGAACTTGTCTTCCTCCCATAGAAGAGCTGACCTGCCATACCCACCACCATCACCGGATCACAAGGATGATGACTGTATATACACAGCACTTTTCAGAACTATTTTATAACCATAATAAATTTTATGACATAAATATAAAACATGGGGATTATAGATTCTTTATAATGCTTTATTTTCTCTAGGAGTTAACACAGCAATTAGAAATTCAATATTCCAGAGAATTCATTTAAAATATCTCCATTTCTACACTAAAAATATTTTCTGACTATTGTTCCTATGCTCTTAAGAGTCTCTAAGATTGTCTAATGGGCATGTTGGCTCCTATTGCAGTTCCTCCACAGGACACATTGATATGCCTCTTCTGACACTATCAAAGCTCCAATTAAAAGGAGTTCCACCTTACAGTCCCATTGACTTGATGGGTCTCTTTTCACTTTTTCAGATATGGAACTTAGCCTAAGCCTTTTGAAATAGAAAGTTATGTTGTTAAATTTTCTAGACCAAAGAGAAAGAGATTTTGGAAAATGTGGATGCTTTGGCTTCAGATACTAATTTAGATTTGATTCCTGAGAATTATTGCATCTCTTACATGAAAGACAATCACATAACCTTCCAAATAATGTGGCTTGTTGAATGCAGAAATGGTTCTGGATTCAGCAAAAAAAAGTATCTAACTTCTGTGTCTACCATTTATTAGCCAGTTATGAACTATACAACTTGGATAAATTATTTAACCTTTCTGAGTCACAACCTTCTCATCTTGTAAATGGGGTTTTAACATCTGCCTTGTGGTATAGCACTAATATTTAGAAACAGTAAATATAAAGTTTCTAGCATTATGATAAAAATATAATAGTACTCAATATACAGTAGTTTATTATTATTATTATTATTATTATTATTATTATTATTATTACCTAGTATTATTTGTAAATTAAGAACTGAATAATTGAGGGCCTACTTAGGTTTCTGAATTCTGAGCTAAGACAATTCCTATTTATCAAGATCATCTATAAACATCATAAAACATAATGTGAAAATCATTATATTCCTCTATTAGAGGGAAAAAAGAAATTAGATAAGAAAGATTAGAATGGAAATTCTCATCATATTAACATTACTTGCCAGGCTGCTAAATAATCCATGAGAATTCAACAACTCACTGATTCCTAACTGCAAAATAATAAATAAGAAAGCAATGGTATATGCTAGGTTATTTGCTATGTTCTCTTTGTGAGGCCAAATCTGGCATTTTAACATGAGGAACAGAGCTGGATAACAACACTCATAAGAATCAGAACCTTCACGGTAAACACTAGATGACATCGATGTTTGTCATTTAATCATAATGTAGGAATATCTTCAATACACAGTCCCTTCCCCAGCTACTGTTTTCTTTACAGATGACAGGAACAGTCTACTTAAAAATCAATACACTAACATTAGTTATTTCACTTGAAGTTCCTGTTCCTGTAATGAATTGGGGGGCTGTTGTCTTATTTTGGTCATGTTTGGAAGGACTTTTCAACAGTCCTGACTATAAGCAGAAGGAACCCTGTGGAGGCCAATTTCAGTTACTTTATATTTCAAAGCTTAATTGGACAAAAATTTAGTACTTTTTCACTATTTGAAATATTACATGTTGATTTCACAGAACCTAGTTCTGCCAAGGAAAGCTAATATCCAGGGGCAATTAATACTCTGAGGGGTAAATGATGAGGAATCAAAAAAAAAATGAGTTAATGGTATCCCCTTTATAAACGAGGGGAAAACATTGGTAGAAAACGACATTCCACAACCTCAGGAATTGGACTTCACTTAAAATATGAATTTCACTCAAAATAGGGTCAACTGTACATATAGTATTACCTGAGAAAGATGAAAGTTTAAATTAATATGGAGGAGTGAGAAAAAAGAACCCAGAATTATCTACAAGATCTATGATAAGGAAACTATCTCTGTATTTCACAGTGTAACAACTATATTTTAAAAGTCCAGTCCTTACAGTAAATCTAAACTACTCTTTACTCTATTTTCAAATGGATCACAAATTATCTTTTAAAACATCTTGAGAAAGTGAGAATCATTAAATAGGATCTATTGGCTTTCAGACATTCAAAGATACAGGATTCAAATCCTTTGATAGGAAAGAGCAAGATTAAAGTGACACTCAAAATTTTGAATCTGTGCCATTAAAACAATGTATATACACAGTTATGATATCTGCTTTTCTGATAATAAAATTTGGTAACTTTGAATTTTGATAAATTATATAGCATGAGTTTTAGAAAAATTGAAACCTAAAGACAGAATTAACTTGATTTGTATAAATTTTAATGATGGTATATTTCTGGTGGAAAAATTCTCCCAGAAATTGCTACATGTATCCAGAGGCAATTTTAAATTTTCCAGAGTTAAGCTTCATCACATGGGGTGAATTGAATAAGAAGCCACAATAGAAGATGAAGCCACTCTTCATTCCATGCACATCCTTCTTTAGAATTTTCCTGTGATCATAACAATAATGTTGGCTGACACATTTTACAAATAACCATTTAAACACATCCATTATCAAACAAATTATTGGTTAAAATGATCTCCAATATGCCTTTATATGTGGATTTTTTTTCTTTCTTTATTTTTTCCTAAACTTGCCCTCATTTTTCTTTTGGTCCTTCAGAATCATTGTAACCAGACTGTATATCAAAGCTTTCTCAAATACCCTTTCCAGTTATTTTAAATATCATCTTCATTTTAGCAATCATTGCCTATTCCTTGAGACATTCATTCAAATACAACTGATGCTTTAGTCTCACATAGAAATCAAAAGTCAAATTTCTTCTTGCCCTAAAGCTAAGAATATATTTCTTATCCATTAGTTTCCATAAAATTTTCTCCTTCTTTCATCTTTCTTTGTAGTATATATCAAATGCATAATTCAGTGTCTGGCTAATTTTCTTACTGGGAAAACTGCAGCAAGGACAAAAGTAACACTTGTGACCAATACACTTTAAAATAAAATTGCCTTGTGAAGGAAGACATCAGCATTTGCTTTTTTAATTTTATTTTAAGAGTTTCCTCATTCAGCTGGACATGGTGGCACATGTCTATAATCCCAATGACTCAGGAGGCTGAGGCAGGAAAATTGCAAGTTCAAGAGCAGCCTCAGCAACTTACCAAGGCCCTAAGCAACTTAGCAAGACCCTGTCTCAAAATAAAACCTACAAAGGGCTGGGGATTGGCTAGGTGGGTAAGTGCTCCTGGGTTCCATCCCTAGTACCTGCTCTCCCTCCCCAAATAGTTATAGGACACTGTCACGTGCCATATAGGGACAATTCAGTCAATAACAGACCATATTTTTTTTTGAGGGGAGGGTAGTGGGGATTGAACTCAGGGGCACTCAACCACTGAGCCACATCCCCAGCCCTGTTTTGTATTTTATTTAGAGACAAGGTCTCACTGAGTTGCTTAGCGCGTAGCTTATGCAGAAGCTGCTTTGAACTAGTGATCCTCCTGCCTCAGCTTCCCAAACTGCTGGAATTACAAGTGTGTGCCACTGTGCCCATCCAGACCATATTTTTGTTGATGGTCCCATAACATAATAATAGAGGAAAAATTCCTATCACCGTAGTGATATCACAGTGCAACACATTACTCACATGCTTGTAGTGATTGTGGCATAAACAAACATATCATACTGCCATTTGTATAAAAGTATAGCACACACAATTATGTATAGTATATAATACTTGATAGTGAAATACAGGTTTTTGTAAATTCAGTGAGTCCTAAGTGTACACTGTTAATAAATGAAGTCTATAGTGTTTTCCAGTCATGCCCTAGGCCTTCACGTTCACTCCCCACCTGCTCAATGACTCACCCAGGTCAGTTTCCAGTCCTGGCCCACAAGCTCCATTCACAATCAGGGTCCTATACAGGTGCACCATTTTTTATCTTTTACTACATATTTTTATTGTAGCTTTTCTGTTTAGATACACAAATACCATCATGTATCTAATACCATTTCCTATGGTACTCAGTACCATAACAAGGTGTACAAGTTCATAGCCTAGAAGCAACAGGTTAGCCCAAAGTGTGTAGAAAGCTATACCATCTAGGTTCATGCAAACACACTGTGATGTCTGGATAATGACAAAACTACCTAATGACACATTTCTGATAATGTGTTCCTGTTATAAAGGGACATATTTAAGACCTAGCACTTAATGCAACCCACAGGCAATCAAAACATTTAAACAAGTATTGTTTGATTTGACAAATGGTGGTTCTTCCAAAGGCTTATAGATAGAAGTAAATTCAGTGTTCAAGCAGAGTGAGAACACTCAGACAGGTCCATATGTGACTAGACAAGAAGTCCATGAGCTGTGGAGCCAGGTCTATCTGAGTGTTATAACTCCCTCAGTATCACTTTAACCTATGGCTTAGGAAGAAAAATCATGTCCTTGGATTCCTCAAACTGTACTCTTAAAGACATACCATGCTACTCCAGAAAAAAATTAAAAATAAGTAAATAAATAAGGGTATTGTTTGGGTGTATTTCCTATCTTTGTGTCATATTCATTTCTAAGATTTCAGTAGTACAATAATATTGAAAATATTGCTGGAAAGTAGTTGATATTAAGACAAAAATACAAATCATATTCACATATTCCTACAGGGAAGCAGCCAGAGAGACCCTTTAACATGTGACAGGGCATACTGGGGAACCATGATCCTGTCCTCCTGTCCTTGTTTTTGGCTCAGAGCCCTTGTACCTCACCAGAAAGAACAGAATTAATTTTTCAGAGAAAATGCAGAGCAGTCATAAGTACAGAGGATCCTAGCTGAGGGCTCATCTCATGCCTTAGGAATATACAACTTACAACAGGTATTTGATGAAATATTAGAAGGAAACCAAGCCCTCTTAGAAAGGCAAGTGGCAAAGATTGGCACTTAAAGTGACCCATAGGCAATTACAGAATACAGATAATAATCATTTTTTTCTGCAAATAATAACAAGGATCTAGACATAATGAGGTAACAGGCAAAACGCATCATGGCTAACTCAGAAGAGCAACCTTAGCATACTAGGCAAAGGAAATCTAGACTGGATTTAACTCCAGTTAACTCCAGGTAATAATTGAAGATTCATATCAGGATTTATCATTTGCATGTATGATTATGATTTCTTTATGCAAGAAAATAGGCAGTTTATTAAATTGACATTAAAATGTTTTATTATCTTCCTTTCAAACAGCTGAATTAAAAGGAAATTTCTAGCTATTGTAATGGATGCTGTGGCAACACAATCTGGCTACTGGAGACGAAAACTCTGGTACTCAATAAAGAGCAAAACAGTCCCAGAGCATCCAGCCATTTACAATAGTAGCACTGTAATTAAGTATACCTATTTGACTAACCCAAAAGTAATATCTAAGTAAGTCAAGTCCATTATTTATGGTATTTGAACTCCATGAAGAAAACTATAGACCAATAACTACTCATGCACATAGCTATAACACAATCGCATTCCAGAGAAAACTCATATTCTGTTACTCATGTATTCTAAATAACAACTTTCTGGGATGTTAAGTCTATTGGAAAACTGTTCAAAATCTGATATGCTGTAACCATACTACTATATTCATCCTTATCATAATTATCTTATAATAATATTATTACAAATATTCATAATTATTATTCAGGGAATAAGTTTGATTTCCCCAACCCACTGCATACCCCCAAAAGCCCAACAGCTCAGCTTGGCCAGAGGTCCCACATGAAAGGACAAATGCACAAAACAGTAAATAACACAGATGAGGAGGAGCACTGGGGGCTGAGACAATGTTGAAGAGCTCTGTGGCAGGAGGCTGCACCTCACGTGGGCATTAGAAGTATATCCTGCCATAAGCCAACACCTTGGCCAGGCTGGGCATGTGCACCTGCATGAGAGACTCATTGAATACCGTGAGTTTTAATTTCTCATACATATTCATAACCGCTACTGCTGCGATGTAGCAGCCCATTGGTGCCCACTGGTCCTTTTAATTTCTTACTAAAGGTTATTATAGTATTTTTACTCTTCTGGTTTTCTCATGTTTACTAAAAATTCACATATGAACCAACAGCACTTTATACTTTACTATCCCCTACTTATTAATCGTTTTTATTTGATTTTTGTTATAGGAATGTATGTCCCAGTAAAATAGACTGATCATCTTTAAACTCTCTTTAAGGAGAGATTCAAGGTAATCAATTAGAGGCACCCAGCACTTGTCTGCTTCTCTCTGAGATAGAATCAAAACAATTAGAGTGCAGCTACTTACTGAGAGGGCAACAGGGGAGAACACTGGAGTTGAACAGTGGACAAAGACTTGGAGGAAGCAAGAGACTGACTGTGGATAGTGGAATAGAGGGTGAAAGGGTGCCCCAGCACCAATCACATGGGAGCACACCAGGGAGTAGGGGGGTGCCCCCCAGGTAGGAGCAGAGGTGAAAGAGAGAACCAATAAATGCCACTGGCACAGGATTCAGCACCCTCCAAAAATACATTCTAAACAAATAAGAGACCTGGGATTTGCTTAGTTAACTGGCTCTGAAGAAGTTATCAGCACTTGCCAACATTTTCTCACAGTGCTATAAGTAGGAGCCATTTTCCAAAGGGCCTTATTGTCTAAGCTTACTTTTGTGGGATTCAAAGGCCCCTGTGCTTTCCTGTCTCTTGGATCCCATGGTAATATACCTGCACTGGCTGGCATGGGCAGCAGCCTTGAGAGTCAGGCCAGCCTAGGGGAGAGACTGACACAACTTGCCAAGAGTTCTATTCGGCATTATAACAGACTGTGGGATATGGGGGAGTGAAAGGCACTTCCCTTTGGAACTGGTGTTTCTGTAAGCTCGCCTTCAGAGTCTGGGAAATGGGCAGTTATGTGTGACTTCATGGAGAGTCAGGGCTGGAAATACCAGAATCCTGTATGCAGGAGCCTAGGAACCTGCTGCCATCCCCCACAGCACAGATCTTTGACATTCCATAGCCTCTCCCCACTCTAGGGAGCCTACGGAGTCCTACCACAGTGTTATCCCTGCCCTATGAGGGTAAGAGTGTATATCACATTAAAATCTAAAGAGAATCTTTGGGGCGCTCCATATTCTGCCACAGTTCTGAGATCAGGGCTGAGTATATAGCTCAAATAATTCCAGAGAGAATCCTCAACTGGGGAGCTCCAGGTCTTTCCAGCATGGAAAGCAGCTGAGAGGTGAATACTGACTCCAGCTAGCAATCAATTCTGATAGTCACCTGACAAAAACCAAAAAGGAAGGAAGAGGAGTAAATAATTCTCAACCATTACGCTGTCCAAAGAGCCACAGCTTAAAAAGAGAGAAGCTTCAATTGACAGAGGTTACAAACATCCACCACTCTTACTCATTCACTGAAGCATCTTGGAGGCGATGAAACTTTTATTTTTTCTTAATACATTTTTAGTGTTGCTGTTTTGTGTTTGTTTCTCTTTCTCGTCTTACCATTTAAATATTTCATTTTCTTTTTCCATTTTTCATTGTATTCCTGATTTCCATTTTATTTTTCTCTGTTCCTCTACAAAAATTTTTCTTCTTTTTCCTTTTTTTTACTTTTCTCCTGAAATCTTGTTTTTTTTATTTTTAAAAGTTTACCAATTTAATTTTTAATAAATTTTAGCATTTTATATTATTTTTTCCTCCTCCTTCCCAGTGCTGGGGAACTTTGAATGTGTGGATTGGGTGCTCTGACACTGGGCTACAGCTCCAGCCCAGCTAGAAAGATCTATCTGTACATTGCTCCAGCCACATCCTAGTCCCTTGAACCTTGGTAGATACTTCAAGTTAAAGAACAGAGAATAAAAGCTCCCAGCCAACAACCTGTGCTCAAGTAGACATTGTTGGCTAGAGAAGTGAGTCCTTGTTGTTCATTTCTTTGGCAACAGCAGAAAGAAATGACACAATTTTCGCATGCATTGCACCTACAAGTGACCTCACATTGCTCACACCCATACCCTATCAAATGACACATTGCTGAAAAGTCCAGAGCTTAGTGCCACAAAAGGAAGGTTTGACACCAGCACCTCCCTCTAATTGTGAAAGAAATGGAGGTGCACCCATGTCTAAACAGAGGATAAAAGCTCCAGGCCCATCACCATGATCAGAACAGTCACTAGCAAAACTGTTTTCAAGTAACAGAGCCAATACCATCAGAGCACTAGGAAACCCCAATATCCTTTAATGGCTTCCATTCCCACTGTAGGAGAAACTCATGGGATGCACCCCATAGTCTCTAGTGTCTACACCATACCTGCCTGAATCACCAGAGAGTTTCCCTCTTTCTTTTTTCCCTTCCTCCCCCCAACCTTCCTTCCTTCCTGCTTGCCTTCCTTCCTTTCTTTCTTCCTCTTTCCTTATTTAGTACAGGGGATTGAACCCGGTGGCGCTTAACCACTGATCTATATCCCCAGGCCATTTTTATATTTTATTTGGAGGCAGGATCTCAGTAAATTGCTTAGGGCCTTGCTAAGTTGCTGAGGCTGGCTTTTAAACTCTCGATCCTCCTGCCTTAGCCTCCCAAGCTCCTGGGATTACAGGCGTGCGCCACTATACCTGGCAAATTTCCCATTCTTGTGAGACCTACTGACACAGTGGGTTGCTCAAGCTCGGACAAAATATTTTGTATCAAAATTCACTAATCATAGCCAAATAAGCCAAAAGGAAACTATGTTATGAAGTCAAGTTGGCATTAAAATTTAACACTAAATAACAGATTGATACCTCAGGAAACATCATCAAGAGAAGGCTACGTACTAAAAAGGCATTCACATAAAAGTAGAAGAGAGATTCATCCCAATAGATGTGCAAATCTCAACCTAGAAACCCAAAAACATGGAAAAAACAAGGCAATATGACACCTCCAAAAGCTCCTCTCCAGTAATAAATTTCAGAAATATGGGAGTCGATGACAGTCTAGGCAAAGAATTCAAAAGAATGATTTTTCCAAAGCTCACTGAAATCAAAGAGAATACCAAGGCGGACAGTGGAGGATATGAATGAGCACTTCAATAAATAGAGATTCTGAAAAAGAACCAAATAGAAATCTTTTAAATGAAAAGCTCAGTAAGTCAGATGAAAAATTCAGCTGAAAGCCTAAACAACAGACTAGATTAGGCAGAAGAAAGAAAATTTGAGCTTGAGGACAACTCTTTCAAAGTACTACATTCAGACAGCAATAAAGAAAAACAAATTAAGAACGAAGAGAACATACAGGATGTCTAGGACACCATTAAAAGATCAAAGAGCCGTATAATCAGCATACTGGAAGGAGGAGAGCTACATGCTGAAGGCATAGAAAACTTACTCAGTGTAATAATCGCAGAAAATTTCCTAAGTCTTGGGAACGACATGGATATCCACATATAGGAGGCATGCAAAATCCTAAATCCACGGAAACACAAAAGAACTTCCTCACAAACATATTATGGTTAAATTGCCAAAATACAGAACAAAGAAAGAATATTAAAAACTATAAGTGAGAAGCACAAAGTCACATTTAAAGTCAAACTCAAAAGAATATACTCCAAATGCCTGGAAGACATGGAACGATGTATTTCAAGTCCTGAAAGAAAATAACTGCCAACCAAGATTACTATACCTGGACAGATTATCCTTCAGAATTGAAAAAGAAATAAAGACCTTCCAAGATAAGCATAAACTAAGTGAATGCATTATCACTAGACCAGAATTAGAAAAAATACTTAAGGGAATCCAAATACCCAGAAGAGGAAAAAAGATTAAACCAACTGTGAGAGCATGGGAAAAGAGTAAATTTCACTAGAAGAGTAGACACTTAAATGAGAAATAGGAAAGAATCAAGCATCATGAATATAGTAAACCATCAAATATCCAAGATGAGTAAGACAGGAAGAAATGAACACAGAATATTTAAAAGAACCTAACTAGAATGACAGAAACAGCTGCTTACCTTTATATAATAACCCTGAATATAAATGATCTTATTTCTCCAAATAGAAGACACAGACTGGCTGATTGGAATAAACAACCAGTCCCAACAATTTATTACATGCAAGGAACTCACCACACCTGAAAAGCCATACACAGTCTGAAAATGAAAGGATGAAAAATGATATTATGAGAAAATGAAAACTTAAAGCAGGGTAGGTGTAAGACAAAATAGACGTTAAGCCAAAATCAGAAGTAAAAAGGTCACTACATATTGATCAAGGGAATAATTTATCAAGAAGATGTAAGGATTATAAATACATTTATACAGTGATTGTTGAAGCATTTGATTTTATAGGACAAATACTACTAGACATAAAAAGGGAGAGATAGGTCCCAATACAACAATGGTGAGTGACCTTAACACCTCATTTGCACTAATGGTTTGGTCAACCAAACAAAAAAGTCAATAAAGAAACATCAGAGTCAAATTACACTATAGATCAAATGGACTTAACAGACATCTACGGAATATTCCACCCAAGAGCTACCGGATACACATATCACCTCTGATTAAACTTCGATTTAAGTTCCTTATTTGTATCAGAGGCAGGAGGTACTGGGAGCAAAGTAAATGTGTGTGTACAGCTCTGACTCCAGGGCTTTCCAATATCACAACCTGGGGCAAATTTTCCTCAGTTCTATCTACTCATGGCGACCATCATACAGAACTGATGCTGGAGTTGCTGTGATGACATAAAGTGTCTGACACAAACCTAAGAATGGTTTCGACTGAATGCATATCATTTTCACACCATCATAAAGTCAAAAAATCACAAGTCAAACTGTCATAAGTGGAGGACATCTATAGTAACAAATTAATTAGTATGTCTTGAGCATATACTCAAAATCTATTTATTTTTATTTTAGAAAAAAATTTAAAAAGTTAGCTGGCAACAGTGTAGGGGGAAGAAATAGAAAGGAGGAAAGGGTGCTGCTAGAAACAGGCAATGTTCCAGGAAAAAAAGTCAGAGATGAATTCATAAAATAAAGGACGAGCAAGAAAAGCTAAAATTAGCGAATTTTAGACCTTTCTAAATCTTGAAACCTAGAATAATCGAGTGTTGGCACACATAGGCTGACTTTTTGTGGGGAGCAGGTACCAGAGATTGAACTCAGGGGCACTTGACCACTGAGCCACATCCCCAGCCCTATTTTGTATTTTATTTAGAGACAGAGTCTCACTGAGTTGTTTAGCACCTCGCTTTTGCTGAGGCTGCCTTTGAACTCATGATCCTCCTGCCTTAGCCTCCGGAGCCTCTAGGATTATAAGCATGCACCACCACACTCAGCTGTAGGCTTACTTTTGCACCTAAATATTATATGATATAATAATAAACTATTAGCATATTATGCAATGTTAAACTAATGTTAATAAAGATAGCCTGAGTGGTAGTTTAAAAAAGTGCCTCCAGTTAATGAGTTATAGATGAAAGAAAATACTAGATTATTTCCATGGTCAGAAAATAAGTCAATAATATTAATATCATCACCTATAAACTAATTTCAAAATTTACATGTAATAGCACAGCTCCAAGAAAAATCACAAAAATTTGAAAGAGATCACAATAAGAGTATATGCTATATCAGATTTCAAAAGTTATCTATTGTTATAATAACATTATTCATTCAAATATAAACAAACGGCTAAGGTAACAGTAAAATCAACTAAGATTAGGGCCAAATATAGGTAGAATCTTTACAGATGTCAGTAATAGTACAATAGCTAAGTATAGATCTTCAATAACTGGTACTACAATAATTGGTTTTCTCCGTTAAACTATTAGATCCATATATTAAACTACACACTCTCTCTCTCTCTCTCTCTCTCTCTCTCACACACACACACACACACACACACACAAAATCCATTCCAAGTATATTAAACATCTGTTTACAAAGGTCAAATTTCACAAGTTTTAGAAGAAAAAATAAAGAAGAATACATTGAAGTTTTCAGATTAGGGCAGACTTAAGTGAGAACAATACAAATCATAAAGGAAAACTTGATAAACTTAAGAATATAGTTTTTACGCAGCATCACTTTTAAAAAGAAAAAGAATTCATGACAGATTTAAAAATAGTTTACAGTGCATCTAATCAATGAAGAATTTGCATTCAAAATATATGTCATCGATATTTACAAATAAGTTAGAAAAGACCCAATCCCAAATATATAAACAGGGAATTCTTTGAAAAAGAAATTCTAATGTGCAATACATACATGAAAAATATTCAGCATACTATAATCAAGAAACAAAATGGTAAAACCACATGAGATACCATTTTAAATCTAGTGGATAGGCAAAAATTGAGTCTAATAGTGGCAAGTCAAATATCAGTAATAATGTTGAGTAATAAGGACCTTTATACATTAATAACAAAAGTTTATTTTGTTACAGACATTTCATTTAACAAATACTAGGATTTCTCAAGAAATTTCCTTTTGAAGTGGCAATATTTTGTATTTTCTAAAACAACTAAGTATTCTGGGTAGAAGCCTAAATTGAATCTTGGCTAAGTTTACCTTCCTCTTTCTTTTTTGCTTAATTTAAACTAAATGTATTCTTTTGAAGATATTCTTATTGTAATTCTGCTATCAACAATGAGAAATCACTATAGCACTTGAAATAAAAGTTGATTTTAAAATTAAGTAATGTAACATAAAAGGAAAGAGCTAATGAGCAGCCCATCATCTTGATAGTGCAGTACAAAATTAGTAAATGCATAAATTGCACTTAAAAGCACAATTTCTTTTCTAAAGATGATTACTGCTTTAAGAAATGCTTCATGTCTGTTTATAGCCCTCAGGCAATTAAAGTATTGACTGATCTTTGTTTTCTAGTGTCAAATGCAAGAATTGTAAAATGCAGACGCAGTCATGATAGGCAAATGCATTTTAAACTAAAATGGAAACTTCTGGAACTGTTATTAAGATACCTTAATAAATACACTACTGGCAGAAAGATCAGAAGGTAGTTATAGCCTGTGAAAGGTTAGTGTTAGATCAAAGACAATTTGTGATTGTTCTAAAGTTCTCTCCATTTTTTGTGAATATGTGTGATACATATATAATTTGCTATAATGACATATTTAAAGAATAAACATAATATTAAATCCTAGGAATATCACTTGTATAGTTGTCAAATGATAAGCTCCTCATCAGTTATAAGTTTCAAAGACTCATAAAAGCTAGGAAATCTGATCAGAAATGAATTCTAAGACCATCTCAAAGCTCTTAAATTATAAAAATATGTTTTACTAGTAAAGAAGCATTTTCTCCATAAAGATACAATTTGACCTTAATTCCCTCAATATCTCATCTCAATTTTATCCATCTCAAATATATTTTGTAAACAGTTTTCTGGTTTCTTAAATAAACAAATACATGTATATTGACATATAGATATAGCTATACATATGAAAATAATTACCTTCTCTGTCAGATTTGATTAAGGAATTTTCACACACTGGATACTAGGTTTCCCTTGGATAGCTTTTAGCTATCTATTGCCAATTATTAAACTGTCAGTACATGGAGTCCAGGTTAGTTTTCAAAGGTTATTAGTATCTCCCTTATTTTCCTGTTCTTGGGGAGCTAACTTGAATCAGAAGACATATAAGAGATTTCAGGTTAGTGTGAGGTAATTGTAATGTAATTAAATACTTTAACCTATTGAATTGAAGATCTATTCAAAGGAGTTTTAGCTTAGGAGTCAGAGACAATAGCATATAAAAGTGAACATTGTCAATGCCAACCCAAGTTCTCTGGGAAGAGGGTGTTCAATCCCAGAGACAGGTTAATTCTCATAATTACAAATAGGAAGTGTTATTTTTCTTAACAGCAGAATGTTTTCCTAAGATTATTAGGTGAATACTTTGAAAACTTATTTAACATGGAAGGTGAGTTCTCCAGCAAGTACACTTACAAAACAGAACTCTGCCCAGCAACTTGGGAGGCTGAGGCAGGAGGATTCCAAGTTTAAGGCCAGCCTCAGCAATTTAGTGAGGCTCTAAGCAACTTAGCAAGATCCTGTCTCAAAAAATAGAAAGGGCTGGGAATGTGGCTCAGTGGTTAAGTACCCCTGGGTTCAATCCTCAGTACCCAAAAAAGAAAAAAAAAAAGAAAACTGCAAACAACAAAAATAGTTTAGCTAATTTCAGGCTTTGTTTTTCTGTGTGGAAATAAATAACTGGAGCCAGAATTTAATTGTTCAAAAAAGTACATATTTTTGAGAGGCTACATAGAGAAAGAATAAAAAAATAAAACAGAGATATCGAAATTAGGTTACTAGCTTCTAGGGAGGAATATTAGAGGGGAAGAACCAAGATATCTAATGAAAAACTTAAGAAATGGGTATCATTGTGTGGTAATCATCTTCCTTTCCTCTTACTCTCTGCAATAGTCACAAATACTCACCAATGCCTTAACTCTTAAAGTTTAAGCAATTAAAGTTACCTTTGAGAAATGCATCGAAGTCCAGAAACTTATTTCACATTCTGTCTTGGGTCAGATGTGAGGCTCTGTGTGGTGAGCAGGCCACATTTGGGTTCCTTAGAGGCCAATTCATCCAGCCATCTTAACCTCATGCTACTAAACATTCAAGTCATATAACTAACAAGAATGCATTTGAGTCAAAATCTGGCCATTATACTTCTAATTATAATTTGTTTTTCCAGAATTCGCTGTTCAGAGTTCATGAGGATATCATCGCTTTGACACTTTTCTTTACAAATATTCATTTTATATTAGGGTTGACTGTGTTAGTCTTTGTGAGCATCACTAATGTGAATTTGTTGAGCTAATGCCACCCTGTGGGGACTTTTTGCCATCATCCTTTAATCAGTGTTTTCTGAGACCTTTACTACCATCTCCCCCACCCCCCATAGAGTGATACTTAAATATCACACTTGCTACTTCTATCCAAGTACAATAGTACTGTTTTGAATGTCATCTCTAAAACTCATGTTGAAATTTGTCACTGTAACAGTGTTAAGAGGTAGAAACCTTAAGAGGTGATCATTAGGTCAAGAGGGCAAAACCATCATGATGGATTTATGCTGTTATGGAGGGAGTGGGGTAGTTATCACAGGAGGGGTTCCTGATTAAAGGATGAGTTCAACCTGATTTTCTCACTCTGTCTTACTCTCTTTTTTCTATATAATGAAGCAGCACATAGGCCCTCACCAGATACCAGCTCCATGCCCTTGGACTTCCCAGCCTCTAGAATCATGAGCCAAATAAACTACTGTTGCTTGTAAATTATCCAGTTTGTGTCATTGTGTTCTAGCAGCAGAAAATAGACTAAGAAAATAGCAACTGAAGACAAAATTCAAAAAGTTCAAGTTTAAGAATGTAACAGAAAAGTCTTGAGTCCAAAGAATTGGTATATCATCAGCAAAGGAAATCAAACATGAAATAGGAATTGTGCCTTTGAAATACATAGATGGTTCAACAAAAGTAATCCACACTGAGTTACAGAAAACACACATAAAAGGAGTCTTATTATTTATCAGTTGTACCACACAACATAACTAGGTACGCCATTTTAATCTTAAGATCTTACGCAGCTACGTGCAGAGTAAATAATACTGAAGTCACATTTGGAAGCTCTGGAATAGTAGTGTTCTTAGCAGATTTTGCTGATATTTTGCTGTTTATGACTGGCATTCACAGAAGCTAAAGCCTAACACAGTCATTCCAGAAGAAAATTTCCCTGAAATGAACAAAGCCCTTTTGTGCTTCTGGTAAAACATGACTCCACTAAGGCAATTAGCTGTTTTAAAAATAAACTAATTCATTTTGGAGATCTGATGTATAATTATGCAGCTGCATGGACTGGGAGGCATGGTGACTGGCTAGAGTGTTAGTAAATTTAGAAGAAAAAAAAAGCATCTTCATGCTGACAGTTAAAGCACTGATTTATTGTCCAACTGCCACCTTTGCCTTCTTTGCGGCTACAGAATGAACCTCTTTGTACCCTAAATAAATTTCTGATAGTGAGAATAGCATATCTTCAGGGACAGAGGGACTGCAACTAAAAATCATGTATACAGATCCATGCTTCTAAGAAGAATGGCACCCTCTATAAAATTAACTCATATCTCCATAAAAATATGACTTGAAGAATTTAATTCACTCATTCTTACAGACAGAACAATTCCACACTGGTTCAAGAAACAGAATATTTGGTGACATGGAACTTTGTGTGGATTCAGGGAAATGGTCAAAAGATTAAATGGCACATATGTCATTTTCAGAGATTTGTTTCTTAGGCAGCAGCCTCCTCCAGTGAGAAGATCAGGCCTGGCTATTAACCACCTCAAGATTGTTCCAAGCTTTGTTGGGCAAAGGGCTACTACTACACCTGACCATGACACTATGCCAGGCCTGGCTTGCAGCCTTAGTGTCCACAAAACCTACACAGTAAATTCATACCACACAATAAACTTTAGCTGTAAATTCTATTAACATATTTAGATTGTTTATCAATTACATTATATTCTTCCTAATAAGTGAAGACAGCAACATCCACATAATGTTTCTTTATAGCTACTTTGTCCCCTCCTCCGTCCCTGTCTTCCTTCCTTCCCTTCCGCTCTTATCTTTTCTCTCCTCCCTTTTCCTCCCTCACTTTTTCCTTTCTTCTTACTTTCCCTCCTCTATGTATTCCAGATTGGAGTTATGGATGGTTTTACATCTTGCTATTTTTGTGTGGCTGACTTTCAGATTTCTACTGCTGCATTTATTAAGAAGTAGTTCTCTAATATTCTGAAAACAGAGAATATGAGTTTCAGCTCAAGATAAACACATAAAATAATCATTATATATTTCAAGCTTGCTTTTAAATTATCTGAGAATGCAAAGGTTTATTAAAATTTGGTAACGAATCTGCCTTACTCCTCAAAAGGGGGGGTTCTATAGCTCAAAGACAATAAAATACATACAAATAAAAGAATATAGTAAAATCAATTGTTATAAAATGTTGCTTCCTTAGGACAGTTTTGATGCATTCTAAAACTTAGATACAAACTTTGTTTTTTCAAATTTCATTTTCCTATGTCTCTGATTTCATCAACTTAGCAAAGCCTACCATGGAAGTTACTGTGGCCAGAGTTACCCAGGGAAAAACTGATGTGGCAGGATCAGCTATAGACAGCATGTCCACAATGGTAAAACACAAGTCCAACTGCCCTGGATGTTGCTTAGAGTTCATTAAACATTTCTTAGATAATTGAAAATTTAGAAAAGAGGTGAAAGAATAGTGCAAAAACCTCCATACACCCTTTGCCTAGATTTATCCATTTTTAACATTCTGCCATATTACATTGCTAATTCTAAATTTAATTAACTGACACTTCCATAAAATCCAAAAATGTGTGCATACACAGAAAAAGATGTGAGATATAACTGAGGCTTGACAGATATCAACTTGGGTAGAAAGACACAGAGAGCATTTCCAATAGAAGCATCATGATGCCATCTCTTTCCTCCATTACTTCTTAGATGATTTCCAATAACACAGATAAGAAGGAGAGATGTTCAAGGACATAGCAAACTAAGAACTACTTTTTTATTTTTACATTTTAAGTGATTCATATGAAGCACCTTAAACTCACACAGGAGCCTACTTATAGCATTATTTACTATGCAGCTAATATAATATGAGATTCCTCTTAAATTCTACCTAAAGAGATCAGAGGTCCTGATCTTTGAAGTATTTTAAGACCATTTAAAGCTGAAAGATTGATATATCAGCATGACCCTCTCAGGAAAACATTATAACAAAGCTGTAGCCAGTGACAAGTGAACCAATTATATATTATTATAGCTCTGAATAATTAAGCATGTTCCAAGAAGAGTTACAGGGGCAAAAAAAAAAAATCAAGATTGCTAAAGACAGTCCAACATATCTTTTCTCTCTTGCATTTAACTTAAAAATTTCCAAAACAATCCCTCCTTTTATATACTCAGAAGTTGTTTTAGTGCCTCATGGTAATGGTTTGGTTTATGCCAACACTTCTTGGAGACACAGCACACTGTGTGTACATGCAAATGTTCATCTGGGCTATGGGTGCACATATAAATGGAAAATAAATATTGTTTCTTAGAGATTTGTGACGCTGGTGTATACATAAGTACTGTTGCCCCAGCAGAAAATAGAAATGCTGGGTCTTCTAAAAGGGCAAACTAAAAATAAGTTCCCTGAGTTAATGTTAGAGTTAATGCCTTGTGTTAAAGTTCCATCATATCTACCACATGTAGCCTGGCAAAATTCTTTGCTGAGCTCTACAAACATGCTGGCAAAGATACTCAGAAGGGCAACATAAGAGCATGGGTATAAAAGTTGCTGCAAATCCCCAACACCTTTCTCTGAATGGGTGTTAAGTCACATTGGTGATCCCTGTGTTTTCATTTGTTTCTGGGAACAGAGATTCAGCAAGTCCAGTAATCCTAGCTTCCCAGAGTCTGAAAGGTACTGATTGCTGAACTCAGTTCTCCCTGGTTTTGATTTCACTCAGATAGGTGAGCTCATCTGGATTGCTGGGCATATGGAATATTGCTTATTACAGATGATTTGGAGATTGCCAAGAGGTTTTAGTTCATTCATTTCTACAGCAGAGCACCTAGTACACCAGCTACTGTTCTTACACCTGATGTAAACCAGAGGCAAGATCCCTTTTCTTACAGGGCTTGAATTCTAGTAGGAGAATCAAACAGTGAATAAGCACACCTAGAAGTGAGATTCTAGATAGTAATCACTGCAACACTGAAATAAAGCAAGGTCATGGAATGTAGAGCAATTTAGGAGGCATGGACAATTTAGAAATGATGACCTCTTGCTAAATTAGTGATACTTGAGCTAACATCTAAAACACATGAGTCAGCCTTATAAATACCTGAGGAAGGCCCATTCCAGACAGAGGAACATCTGCAATATCTGCATTTTTCTACATCACATAAAGCAGTGGAAAGAGGTATACAAGGTGCTTTCAGAAGGGTTGGTACTCAGAACCTGGCAGGCTCTGCAGATGATAATAAAGAATAAGAGAGAGTTTGAAGAAGTTATGTGGGTGATGGGGCCTTAAATTGGGAAACAACTCCATTCTCTCTAAGGGACCTTACCCTGTGGAGCAGGCCCAGGACTATGCTAGGGCAGCACATGTCTGAGTGGCAGCTAAAGAAGGACAGTACCAGAGGTGAGTTGATTAGAGGCAATTGTCTGAATATTATCAGTGCATTTCATACCATGAGACTGGACTTAAAACTTGTCAGTAATAATCTTTTCGTAGACATAGGCAGGAATATGTATTGTAAGTAAATATAATCTGAAAGCAAAAACGGTACTCAAAATCAAATCTCCCAGCTAAAGGCAGCTAAAACAAAACACCAAATCAAATCATCAGGTTTAGAGGAAATCTATAACAATTACAGAAGAGGACAGTGGAGAAGGAGACAGGGAGAGAGGTATTGGCATGGACTGCTGAGACTGGTTTCTATAAATAGAATTTAAAAACTAGGAATGGCTTTGGAAAATCAGAATATAAATAGCCATTTACAAGTTTAAAGGGAAAAAGGGCATCAAAATCAACATATCTAAACTATTTGAGTCTTCCTACCATATCTTTCTTCCACATTTTTCTGGAATACTTGATTTTGCTCTTCACAAAGATGGTAATATTATGGGACCACAGAAGTACTAGCCAAGTAATTAAAACATTTGGCTTTATCTGGGTCAATCTCAGTTTGAATTGCAGGAACTTAAAGTTAGCAGAGAACACAGTGTGTGCAAAGGCCTGGAGGTACGAAAAGGTAGAGTTCTATTACGTGAGGTTGCATTCTAGGGAGAATGTCCCAAGCCCGGGACACAGAGGTCTCACATAACACACTGTTCTAACAGATACTCTTAGGTTGGCCATACCAATTTCTGTTGACTGTAGCCAAAACATCCTTAGCTAATATAATCATCAACGCTTATAAATGTTGCTTTGGAGCCATGAATATTGGAACGACACCCTCCTTGGCAAGATTCATAACCCCAAAATTATTCAAAAGAGATGGAAGTTTGGATAAAAATTGAAAGATAAGGCATAAAAAGCAGAGAAGCTGCGCCTAGGGCTTGGTTGCTGCATATCAAAGAGGGGGACAATGAAGCCATTTGGATTTAGGGTTTCACAGTATGCAGCAAGGGAAGCAATGTGAAAATCTGCATTTGTTCATTACACAAATCATTTCTCACAACAGCTACACTATGTCAGGCCTGGTTTCAGGTACTAGAAATGTACCAATAAACAAAGAAGAAAAGATTCTTGCTTTCTTGTATTTTCATTTTTGGACTTCAACCCAGCAGAAAATTTTAACATCATATTTTCTCTGTCAATTGTTTGAAACAGAAGTTCCATCTGATAAGGGTATCCTCCACACACTTCAAAGTGATTCTTCAAGCTAAATGGAAATGCCTCAGGGATATTGTAGAGACAAATTCTGACCTCAGTTATTGGGGTAGGTAAATGATTCAGATGTTCTCAAACCTAAGGGTAAGAATAATAATATAGACAATTAGTTAAATATCCAATTCAAGGTGGTATAAGGATTTATTCTTTGCATTTTTATGAATGCCATAAGTCAGAGGTTGAGCAACCTACAGAAAATTTAAACTTCTGTCTGATTTTCTAGGTATTATTGGAATATACTTATTCCATGCATTTATTTACATATTATTGTTTTCTGCTAAAGCAGAGTTGAATCATTGTGACCATAAAGCCCTCCAAACCCACAATGTTTATTCTTCCCCTTTAGTGAAAAAGTTTTCCAATCTCTGCCTTAATTGTTTCCCAAGTAGGCCATCTAAATGTCTGTAGTCAAAGTTTCTTTTGAACTCTGCATTTTAATGATTTTAAAATAATAATTATATTTTAATACTAAAAAAGAAAATTCTACAGCCTTAGCTGCCATTATCTGGGAGATTTGATTTTGACTCTGTTTTTGCTTTCAGATTGTATTTACTTATAATACAAATCCCTGCCTACATCTGAGCATATGAATGTAAATACGAGGCACACTGAGATTATCCTTATAAATTTTAGTAGCTTAAGATAAGTGGCTTTTCTGCTTTGGTTTGTTTTTTGTTTCTTAAATTCAAACAAGTATATTCTTGTTTTAGAAACCACGGAACACAGAGATCTCCTCATTAAGTCTCTGACTTAATAAACACTATAAGTGTTTCCTTATAGTCCTTGTTGAATGTAATGTTTATCAAATGCAAAAAGACATTCCAAGTGACATGATTTTACTCTCAAAGTCGATCTTACCTACAGTTCATGAGTTCTATTGTTAACAAGTGACTTAACTGTAAATCCCAAATTCCCACCACTAACTGAGCTAGATGCAGGAAAGGATTGTAATTCATTCATTTTTATTATCAAAGCAACCAAAATACTGCTTGCTACTTAGTAGGGACTCTAAAATGTTGATTGAATGATAGAGAAAGCTATTAGGTATGAGGTCCTATTTATGGGAACTTTGTGAATTGCTTCCATTCATGAAATACAATGTGGTACCATTAGGTTGTTACTATTGAACACCTACACACTTTCTCTTGCTCTTTTAAGTTCCCTGTTAGATGTGTCACCATTTAAAATGTGCTCTTTTTTTTTCTTCTTTATGTGAGTTTTGCAAGGTCAACCCACAGTTTCCCAAAATAACACTGGGTCTGATGTTTCCCAGAAATAGAATATATAAATATGACACTTAATGCTGTTCTTTGATTTATGATATCTGTATTTGATGTTGAAAAATAGTGAGAGTTCCCAAATTTAAACAAAAAAGTGCTGCTCTTCCCCAAAGAGAAAGTGACAGAATATCATAAATAAGTTACCACTGTTCCTCTTTCCAGTGCACAGTCATTCTCTCTCTCTCTCTCTGTCATGTGCAGTCACACACACACACACACACACACACACATACCTGACATATACACATGTAGATCTCAAAACAAAAATCTTCTCAGCTCCTTTTGATAGATTTTGATAGATTTTGACTTAATCATATTGGCGAACTCAGTAAAACTAGAAGTTATAAAAACTCAACAGCTAACTATGGGGAATCACAGAGGCAACCAACAATGCATGGGTCAGAATCAATATAGAATAGATGATTATAAGACATAAAAGAATAACAGGATGACAAAAAGCATAAATAAACAACTGGAATGAGACAGGCCTACTGTTACATGATATCATCCTTATAAACACAAGTCTAACATTACAGACATTTATTTTTCTTTTAAATTTATTTTTGTATCATTTGGTTTGTACCTATATAGTAGTCTGGAGGTTCAGAAAATACAAACAATAACTAAGTGATTAGAAATCGAAGGCACCTCAGGAATCACTCAACACTAAGTAAGCAGAATGCTATTTTCTTATCTTTACAGGTCCTACTAATTCATTCATGCATGCATTGATTTGAGCATGAAATAGAAGTAAGGCCTTTCACTAAAATTTTAAAATAGAGCTGACATCTATTCTTCTAGAAGTTATATTCTAACCAAGAAAATATATTTTAAAATATTACACCTCCCAATGATTAAGGATATAAAAATTTGAGCAACAAAATAAAATAGTATTGAATTATAACACAAAGAGTAAAATAATATTTTCATATGCCCATGTTGATAAAAGAGCACTGGATATAAATATATGGTTAAATATATCAGTGGAAGAATTCAATTTTTATCATATAGAAAAATTCTGAATTATTTATGTAGATATTTTCTTGTCAAGTAGGAGAAGGAGTTCTTTTCAACCCCTTGATTACAAGCTGCATTTAGTGATTTGCTCCCAAAGATTGGGGTATGAAAAAGGAGAAAATAAAAGGTAACTCTACACTAGAGAAGTCTAGCAAATGTTATCTCAGCCAGGTAATCATCTGGTATGAGTCATATGGATATGTTCCTGTGAGGGGAAGAACTTCACCTCTATGGTCTTCCTCCAAAAACCCATGGAATCTAACCATGAGAAAAATATCAGATGAAACCAAATTGGTGGGATTCCACAAAATACCCATCCAATATTTCTCAAAATAGTCAAAGTTTTCAAAAATGAGGAAAGTCCGAGAAAATATTATGGACTAGTGGAAGCCAGGCAGACATGATGCTAAAATGCAAAACAGTTATCCTAAATGCCTAGATGGACTACCAGAAGAGGAAAAGAACAAAAAGGAAAGTCTATTGAAATCCAAAGAAATCATGGCATGTAGCTAATAGTAATGTACCATGGTGGGTTTCTTGATTTTGATGGATGTAGTACAGCAATGTGAGATATGAATAATATAAAAGACAAAAACAGTGAGGGACATACAGGGACTTAGAAGTATCTTTGTAATTTTTCTATAAATATAAGATGTTCCACAATAAAAAGTTCATTTTATAAAGTTATATAATTTATCAATCATTTACCATTGTAATGAGTCACATGTGTAAGATGTTACAAAAGCTCTGGGATTTATGGAGAGTTTTCCTGAGAAAGCAGTATTTCTCTGAGATCTAAAGGATAAGCATATTATAGCCAGCAAAAAAAAAAAAAAAAAAAAAAAAAATGCAGGCAGAGCAACAAAGGGAGTTGTTCCAGATAGAGAAAACAGCAGAGTTCTGGAGTAAAATGAAGGCCTCAAAAGTTAGTGAGATCTAGCAGAAATATCCAAGGGATAGTTAATATAAAGAAACAAAATATCAATGACTAAAGGAGGTGGAGTAGGAAGGAGAGGGAGATAAAAGTAAATGATCACTAAGTTTCTGGTCTCCCTATCTTATTGGGATTGTGGGGTCATTACTAACAAAGAAATAAGTGGAGGAACTGCAGGTTTGGAATGGGTGAGTAGGACTGGAAGATAGTAAGTTATTTTGGATTCATTAAAATCGATTTAACTGTCACACATCCAAGTAGGAGAGTCCAGTAGGTAGTTTTACCTTTTGGTCTGGCATTCAATAAAGAGATCTGAAGGTCACTGGTATACAGATGGTCATTGAAGCTATCTGAAATAATAAAAGTACCCAGGAAAGACAAAGAAGTAGTCTAATCATGAGACTAAAGGATACTGAATAAAGGAGAAAGAGAGAGACTATCAATAGGGAAAACAAAGGAAATTTAGAACAATAAAGTTACCCTGAAACAATGTAAGAATCTTGGGAAAAGGAAGTAGGAGCATTTGGCACATGATGGTGGACTGAACACAAGCTGTAACAGGCAGAATTTTGGTCTCCATAATCTCTGGCTTGGTTTTACACCTATGAATATGATACATGGAAAAAGAATTAAAGATGCAGATGGGCTGGGCACGCTGGTGCATGCCTGTAATCCCAGCACCTTGGGAGGTGAGACAGGAGAATTCCAAGTTCAAAGCCAGTCTCAGCAACAGCGAGGTGCTAAGCAACTCAGTGAGACCCTGTCTCTGCATAAAACAGAAAATAGGGCTGGGGATGTGGCTCAGTGGTTGAGTGCCTCTGAGTTCAAATTTTTGAACCCAGTACAAATTTTTTTTTTCAATCAGCTATCTTTAAAATAGGGAGATTATCCTGGATATCTGGGTGGATCCAAATTAGTCATATGTGTCATCGAAAACAGAAAAGGAACCAGGCACCATGGCACATGCCTCTAATAGCAGCAGCTGAGGATCACCAAGTTCAAGGCCAGCCTCAGCAACCTGGCAAGGCCCAAGGACCTAAGCAACTTAGTGAGACTCTGTCTCAAAATAAAAAAACTTTTTAAAAGGGCTGAGGATGTGGCTCAGTGGTTAAGTGCCCCTGCGTTTGATCCTCAGTAACAAAAAGAGAAAGAAAGGAAAGGAAAACATAAGAGCAGAAGAGTTGGTCAGAGAGGCACAATTAGGATGCAACACATGCAAGATGTCTTCCAATGGCAGAGATCTAACTTCTACAGGGCAGAATAAGACCTGAATAAGAATAAGACCTTGAGATATAAGAGTTGTACTCACTGCTGCTGGCTTTCAAGATCGAGGAGAAAGGCCACGAGGTAGGAAAGGGGTGGCCTCAGGAAGTTTGGAATGGCACTCAGATGACAGCAAGAACACAGTACCTCAATCTTATGAACACAGGTCCATGGTCTGCTAGTTCCAAGGCAGAAACATGACAGAAGGCCACGACAGAGGAAAGCTGCTCAGCTCATGGCAGCCGGGAAGCAGGAAGAGAGATAGTGAGGAAGGGGTCAGGTCAAAGACACAGTTCCCAAGGGCAGGCCCCCATTGATGTACTTTTTCCAACATTCCCTACCTGCCTTACAGTTTCCACCTCCTCCCAGGAGTCCATTCAAATCATGAATCCATCAAATTCACTGATGAGGTCAGACCCCTCCTGTTACAATCACTTCCTATAAGCCTCATTTCTGGACTTTGCTGCATTGGCAACCAAGCCTTCAAGTATATGAGCCTTTGAGAGACACTACAAATCCAAACCATAACAAAACCAAAACTCTTAGCCACTGGCATGGTTCAAAATGCAAAGACTGGGGACACCAAGTATCGACAAGGAAGTAGTGTAACTAGTACTTTCATAGAGTGTCGGTAAGCCTGTAAATTGACATAACTACTTGGGACAACTGTTTGATAGCAAGTATTAAATTTCATCATATTCATAGGCTACACAATAGCAATTTATAGGGAAAAGTGCATGAACAAGAGCATATTCATAATTAGTCAAAATTGTGATATAGTCAGGGAGTGGATTCTATACAGCAGTGAAAAGCAGCAAACTAGTTACAAACAGCACTGTAGGTAAATGCCACAAACTTAAGTTTGCATGAAAAGGCCAGTCACAGAAGAATACATAGAGTATAATGGCAATTATGTATAGTATAGAAACAGGCAAAATGAAATGAAATTAAAAGAAATCAAGATGGGGGAAAGAAGTTGGACTACAGATTGGAAGGGACCTCATTGCTATGAAGTACTGGCATAATTCTATTTCTTCATCTGGGAGGTAGTATATTCACTAAGCATTTTCACTGTGTAGATTTTATCACATTAAAAGAAAAAGGCCCAGGTCTTTAATAGTACTTTTTAATAACAGGGTAATAATGTGAATCTGGTATTTGAGTAATAATATATGTAGTTATATAAAGCATGGATGAGAACAGGAAGCCTAGAGGCAAGAAAGATGAGAGACCATAACAAATAATAATTCATTTATCAGAAATTAAGCACTAGGAAGGCAACTATTGAAATGGAATTCTTATAACATCATTACTTGAAAGGTTAACAGAAACACTTTTATATGACAGACTTATAATTTCCAGCCCATTCTGCTTTAAATGTCAAGACCACAAGCTTCAAACTTGGGTTTATAATTAATTAAAGGATACAGACAACACTAAACCATAAGAAGATGTACTTAGTCCAGCACAACCATTTACAAATTTATTGAGCATGAGCATGGTACTGAACTTCTTGGGTCTCAATTTTCTCATCCTAATAAAACATCTGGGAGGTGTCACTGAGATAATCTATGCAGTGTTCAACAGAATGCCTGGCACACAATAAGCACCCTTACACATAAGTTAAGATCAGCATTGTCAAATCATGTAAAAGTGACTAATGTCATATTAGTTGAAACACAATTTTAGAATCCTATCTTTAATCAAATAATTTGATTTATTCAAAATGTATTACCTTTGCTTAAAGAAAACAAAACAAAAACCTCATCTACATCCAAACTACAGTTGTATAAGCCCTTCAACCAGCCCCCATCTATACATTATAAGCAACAGATGGGTGAGGAGAGCCATTTTTTTCTAAAAGACTGCTCTTGCTAAAATCTTTTTACATTCCACTTCCATGGTTAGATAATACTGGTAAGTAGCCCCCAACAAATAAACAAACAAACAAACATCACATAATTTGGTTTAGGATTTGATTTTGGTTGATTGTGAGAAAATATTAAATAAGAAAATCTATTACTTGTAAAACTTTACAGGAAATAAACCTAATAGTAATGCAGTGAAGCTGGTCTTAAAATTATTAGAGGAGATTTCTCTTCAAACGCTGACCTGGATCTATGGGTGGACAGCTTAACTCATAACAAAGTGATGATTTCAGTTCAAATTTGTCAATAAAAGTTAAGGTGATTTTTAGAAAGCAAGTACTTTGCATACTGCCAATATAAGTGTTATTTCATATGATAAAAAATAGGAGTCCTATTATCAGAATGAAAATAACATAATGCTGCCACTAGCAAAAGCAGGTGCAGATGCTATACTACCAGTTTACAATTTTGTAGACATTTTTTGAGAAATATTGGATTTAAACAAAATCTTTAAAGATTAATCTTTTCTAAAGTTGAAAACAAAATATTTTAGAAGCCTTTAATTTTATAAGAAATACTTTCATTAAAATTTCTATTTTTATCACTTTAACTTAAACCTAATCTAACATTTCCAAATCTGCTTCAACATTGCATAACAGATTTTTATTTTTAAATTTCATGACTTTTATAATTTTATCATAGGATCAATCTGTCAGAAAGAACTAACTTTACACTTTAAAAATCAATCTGGCATCAGTTTCCAGCACTTAACCAAATACTTAGGATTCCAAATTGTTTTCTGACTGCTAAGTCCATGTATGTCTCATAGAAATATGTATGTATAAGTATTCAGTATACACATGGGTACACACACACACACACACACACACACACACACACACACACACACACACGAGAGACTTTTTGCTAGATTTAATGCTGTTATTCCTTTCCCCAGTTAATAGGCTTCCCCACAGAAAGAGTGCTGCTAATTTAATTTTCTCTTTCTGGCTTTTCTAATCTTCCTTAGGAACCACTGTTTATTTTCCAGAGTCTATTAAACAGGTTGAGTTGCAAATGTTAGTCACAGTAGAACATTTGTTTTTATAGTTTTTCTGCTCCATCTACCTTACAGGAAAACAGTATTCTTTCCCTCCAAATATTTTCTATCTGAGTTCAGGAAAAATCCGCTCTTCATACCAAATAATGAATTTGAAATTCATAAAATATAGAAACTGCAAATTTTGGCCACCGAATGCAACTGTTCTATATCACTATTCCACAAAATTTTACATAATTGAATAAACAAGCTGTTTACCCTACCCTGATATCAAGCTTAGTTTCTGTCAAAAAGCTTTGAATTCTCCTTATAATTCCATAAAGGTTAAAATAAGTACTTACAATACCATAGTTATCATCGATATGGTGATGGGCTAGGAGTATATATTGTGCGCATCTAAAACTGCAGTTACTAGGAACAAACATACAGTTGCCTTTCCCAATCACTTTAACTTCATCCACAGCAGTATACAAAATGAAGAAATATTCTAAAATAGGAAAAGCTTGAGCGTTTAATATTATGTAGGTAGATGAATGCCTTTCTTAAACAAGAAGAACTAGAAGGTATGCTGTAAGAAAACCAAAAGCCAATTTCCTTTCCCTTTAATAAGGAAGTTATATGATGTAGCCCAGGGGCGCACCCCATCCTTAGAGAACTTTACCAGGCTTCAGCACCATCCCCCCCAATCTATACTCACAAATGTTAATTTGTAATTTGAATACCATGAAAATTAAATCATCACCCTAGGCAGGCTGAGTCACTGGCAAGGGAGCAAAAATTGGAGGCTAAGGGCTATTTTCTACGGTTGCTGTTAGTCAATTATAGTCAATAAAATGAAGTTTGTCTTACCTGTTTAAAAAAAATGCCTCCCCACAAAACAGATCCCTCAAAGAAAAAAAATAAAGAAAAAATCAGGCATTTGAGCATGAGCATGAATATTACTACTATGGTATTTTATTTATTTACTCATAATTTTCATAGAAAATTTCTTTCATCCACTTCTACTATTTTAATATGATTTTATGCTTTTCCTATCCAATGCTTGCTTCACTCCAGTATCTTTTAAAACTTAAGCTGTCCAGAAGGAGGAGAAGAATTAATTCTTAGCATTTTAACTTCTGACTTAGCTATTAAAACTTAATAGGGGGCTGGAGATATAGCTCAGTTGGTAGAGTGCTTTCCTCTTATGCACAAGGCTCTGGGTTCAATCCCCAGGACCAAAAAAAAAGAAAGAAAGAAAGAAAAGAAAAGAAAAATACACTTAATAGGAAATAAGGGCTTTGGGTACTGGTGGCTAAGAAGAGAAAGTGAGATATGGAACTGAGATAAGAGGCAAAAAAAAAGTAAGAAAAAAAGTTAAAAAGTTGAAAAATCCAAAGATATACCCAATCAACCTGCAAGTTTTGCCCAGCTGGTAAACCTATTTGTCCAACTCATGCCAACTGCTAACAGCAACCTCTTGATCAGTTGCCCATAGCAGAAATGGGTCAAGCATGTCTTGGCCAAAGTTGACACTGACCATATTTTTGACCAATAGCATGGGAAAGGAGGTCACCCACTCATGTTCAGCTTACCACTAAGAAACCAAAGAAGCTGGGTGAGGTCTGGATCTACCAGAGAAGAAACTATAGTGGGCACAGAGCTTCACCCACAGTGCAAGGGTCCACATGAAGACTGGTGGGGTAGGACAGTCAGGTTTAGGAAGGAAGGACCCTCCATGGGAGTTGACTGGCAAACAAGAGCCACCACTTGTGGTTCTCTCTTCTTCACTGATCTGGGGTTGAGTTCAAGAACTTAATATTGATGAATTTAAGGTCACAGCCAGACAAACAACACACAAAAGAGTTTTCATATAGAGATATTCTTTTGTGACCTTTACCTATGATGCAGAAGACTGCAATATAAAACTAAATATTCAGTAGTTAAAACACAATAGCATGGGCTATGAACTCTGAAGTAAATCCATTCTTTGCAAGGTGGTATCCAGTCTTTTAAAGGACAGTACATCTTCCCTTGGAAATAAACCATAAGGGTATGAAGAATATTAGTGGATTGGTTAGTACTGGTTTTAACACAAAATGATCTGAATTCTATATTTATTGGTATAGCTTGGAGGTCAGATAATTAGGGTGCTTTTCACAGTTTCCTAGGAACCATTTTCTTTTAGAAATATTAGCTGTATTTCACAGATGCTCATGTAAGTTACCAAACCTAAAAAGAGCTCTTCTCTTATAAGAGATGACTCTGCCTAGTTAAGGTTTGTATTTCAATATATTCTTTCTGATGGTTTTCTCCTACAAATTGTGGTCAAATATCCACTTTATAATTACCAGCACACGGATACTGACAGAGTGACTGCCTCTTTTGATGACACAATACTTCTCTGGGGCAAAATGCCAAGGTTTGTTTTGTTGTGACATGTGCTGCCTTGCCATCAAAGAGTAAGTGCCATTGTGCATGGCAAGGCAAGCACATGTCACAACAAAACAAATGTGATTTAGCTCAACAATTTTATAAAAATCAACCCCACTTGAAGCATGCAAACTTATAAACAACTTCAAAGTGAAAGAAATAGGAAGAACATGGGTACCACATTCCTGAGGTATGTACATTTGCATATGCAGGTGTCCTTGACACAACACAGGCAAGATGTCTTCCAATGGCAGAGATCTAACTTCTACAGGGCAGAATAAGACCAATCCAATGGCAAGAAAAATCCATTTTAAAATGCTTATCATCCAAAACACTGATTTCAAATACAGAGAAGCCAGTTTAAGACTACTTTTGACTAATCCACAAAATGGAACTCTATATAAACTTACTATTTTTGAAACTCATTAATGCCTTAACAAGGATGCCAAATCCAGTTGACATGAAGGAAAATTAATTAGAGCAGATTTTTATAACATATAATTACAAGACTATTAAGGTTCACACGCAGAAACCAACCAATCTGTAAATATGATGGGTCATCCACACAGAGATAGGCAATAACTAATAAGAAAGAAACTCTTAATTAAAAGTCTAAGAATGATGTGATTATTCTTTCTAAAATCATATTTTGTAATTAATTAACATTAAATTAAAATTTTGAAAGAAAATACTTTTCTAATGTATCATAAATTTTATTTCTTAGTCAATATATCCCTGCAAAGACATTTTCCCTTTCAGTTACTAACAACAATTTATTTTATCCTAAATTAAGAGAGTAAGGCAATACAAATTCATGAGATGGACATTAAATACTAAACTCAAAATGCTGTAGGAAAAATGTAAACAGAACTACATGCCTATCTTCTGGGATCTGAAAAAAATATATATTTTCTTCTTGTTTCTTAAGAAAGGGTTAATATCAAGAATGGACAGATGAATCAATCATAACCTCTGAGACTCAATGAACATATCTGGAGAGAATCCTGGGAAAGGCAATCTTGTATTTCCTACTAAGTTAAGATCTCAAAAATGTAAGCACTTGGACTGCACTACCACCTTCCTATAATAAAACTGGAATATGAAGCCAGTGCACTAGATAGCAAAAGGGTGATGGACAAAATCATTTTGCAGTTCCTGAACAGAGCTGTATTTGAAGTTGGTTCGACCTCCTGAGACTTCATTTAAATCACACACTGCTTCATATTCAATTTAGTATTGGAAAAACAGGTTGGAAAAATTGTTTGCCAATAGAAAGTTTGTTAATCATTCCCTTTAAGTAGACAAAGGGATTGTTGCCTCATTTGATAAGACCAGAAAGAGAGAAGGATAGAAAAAATCAGAACCATAGTAGAACAACTACATCTTAAATTTAGTGTAGTGTCATTCATAACTTTATTTACTACCATTTTATATCAACTCGTTATCAGACTCATGAATTTTATGAATGAAAGTAGTGAATATAAGTAAACCTAAGACTAAATGTGGCCCAATAATGCAAGTGGGTCAATGCATAGTGGAAGGAAATCATCATAAAATTTGTTTTAGTCTTCTATTATGATTATATCATCAACAATAGGTAACAACAGGGAAATGAAATGGGGGACTTATTCATTTAATATGTAATTACATTTCTATCCCAAGGAAATTTGGAATATAGAAACTTACAAACATTTTGTTATTAAGTTAAATTTATGTAGCAGATTAAAAAATTCTTTTCTTTCTTTTAGAAATCTTTCCCTTACTTCTTTAACCTTTGGTTTCAATGTTTTCCTGTTACAGATGATGTTTTCAAGGTTGACACTAATTGATGAAAAAGGAAAATTTTAAACAGCAAGGAAAACACTTTCCAAAGCTGCTTTATAGCTCTCAATAATCCAATTTGTGAAAAACGGAGAGAGGAGCACCACAGAGTGCTTTTCAATAATTTATGGTGGAGATTCATCTCCTAAGTTTAGAAACATAATTTGTGACCCAACTGTGCTGTGAATCTATTTGTGTAATTAGATGGTTGGCTACATCCCCAACTCAGCTTATTCTTCTTGCACTCTCTTCTGGGTGTACAACAGATTTTGTACTTACATCTTTTGGGAAGTGGTAAAATAAAAACAATTATTTATAATATATTTTTTAAAATTCTGATTGTCTAACAGGTTCTCATTGTAAGAAATTTTCCCTCTGTGTTTGGAAGAGATAGATATCAATACATATTTTCCCCATTTAATTTAAATCCTTTAATTACACCAGAATTTTTGATTGTGTAATTAAATCAATGACCTGGTCAAAATTTCACTCAAAATGGTAAAAGCGGCCAACGATGTTACAGCTGTAAGTATTTCCAGTTGAAGTTTTACAGGATTCTTTGGGTTAGACTTAAGAAGTTTAAAAACCCATTCTGAAGATCATCTTGAATGTCAAGTAAAAAAGAAGTCATTTTATCTTTTATTTACGTGACTATACCTGAGCTGCTGAGTATTAAGTTTCTTTGAAGAAACAAGAAAAGACCTGTCCTTTTGCTTATGCTTAACATCCATCTCCCTGATTCTGGTTTTTTTTTTTTTTTAATCCCAATATTGGACTTTGAATGAAGCAAATAAACATTCAGTTAAAAAAAAAAAAGTAAAGGAAAATTTCAGACAACAGACAGCTGTGAATTATGTATGATCTTCATGCTCAGGGGCAATTAACTAATTAGAAACCAGCAGAGAAGAAAGGAAATTCTGACACTATCCTCCTCCATTTTTAGATAAAAGAAAACTTTTGTTTTAATACTTGTTCTTAGCAAGAATCAAGCTCTGCAATGAAGATTAACTTATGATATTCTACTTTACACAGTTACAGAAAAATGATTATATTTAACCCAGTAATGAGAACACAAAATTGTTAAATAAAACTTGTTTAATTAGTTAATTATCATATGCCACTTTTTTTAGGATAAGCGCTGAAAATAACAGCTGTCTAATAACATAGAAGACACTTTTATTTAATTAGAAAACTAATAAAACAAATTTCCTGTTACCCACAGATTCTTAATTTAGTGAACAATTAAGCAAATGAATAAAATTTTATTTTGCTTTATAATGATTTATATTTCAAACATTTTAAAAGAATATATTATGTTGGACTTAATGTAATATAAAGAAAGGACTTGGGGAAAAAACCCAATACTTGAGTTTGACTTCTAATTCCACCAGCTTTGTAAATTTGATAAACTCAACTCTGGATGCTTTATGTAGAAAATGGAAGAAGTACTTGGCCTATTTATATTAACAAGTAAATTATCTGCAAACACATCTCTTTGCAAACTGTAAAGTGTTATTCAAATACAAAATACTTCCATTATAAAATTTTCTAAAGCTTTAATTTAAAATTGGAGTGACCTACCTAAAATTAGAGGGTTAATTACATCGTCCAAGAACTAAAATTCACCAAATTGTTAATTAAAAGATTTTTGAGCTTAAAATATTTAAAATTTCTGACTGTATAAAGCTCTAGTATTTTCATAAGATTAATAACTAGATCATACAAATCCTAGATCTTTTTTGCTCTAACTAAACTGACTTTTAATTTCATAACTAACATTTTAGAAATTTTAATCTATAATTATTAATGTAGTCAATTATGCTTTCCGAATAATATGTCTGT
The DNA here is from genome assembly GCA_028644305.1 of Xerus rutilus. Lineage (NCBI taxonomy): Eukaryota > Metazoa > Chordata > Mammalia > Rodentia > Sciuridae > Xerus > Xerus rutilus. The sequence continues at coordinate 69,170,801 of CM053407.1, read as the reverse complement.
TTTCATATTAGATTATGAGGCTCTTAGTGCATAATCTAATTCCAAGAATATCTTGGGACAACTAAAGTAAAAAGGAACAATTTCCCCATTTCCTCAAGACTAATGAGTCCCCTTTTGTTTACAGGCAAGTCTGAATGGGAGTCTAGTTTTCATCTGCATTGTTTGGGCAAGTATATTATTTGAATTAGATCTTACTCACAAATGTAGGATTAACACACATTTCCTTTTCCTTCATGCTGACCTTATTTATCATCATCACACCTAGATGTGATTATTAGAATATGCGTAATATTATTAGAAATAATCCACTGTGAGAAATGCATAAAAAGCAGGTAATTACTTAGGCTATGTAAAAAGATACACTATAAATTCCAGTCTTTGAGACAACAGCCAGACAAAAACCACATAGAGAAGTTCCTAAGGAAATTTCTGATCAGAAAATCTAAATTCATTCAAGGAGTACTTTATAACTTGTTCTATGAAAAGCATCAGAATAATAGGAGAAAAGTGAAAGCATGGCACACTTGCATGGATGCGAGGATAACACTTGTATGAGATTCCTTAAGAAGGTGCCCAAGTGTATCTTACCTATTGATACAACTATGTCTCCCAACAACTCACATACTCTTTGTCTCTACATATGTAAGCAGCAGGCCTGTGTGGTGCCCCATAAATTTCCCTAGACAGATAAGCTCATGTTCCAACATTTTAGCTACAACTGTACAGCATGGGCCTCAAATTTCAAGGTTCATTTCTGATACTCTGGTTGTTTTCTAAGGATGTCATACGTGTTCTTGGAGGCCTATGCTGCCCAATGTTCCTACTATCACTTCTACTTTATACTTGCCCACATTCCTTTGCTAATTTAGGCCTATTCCTGCTCTGACAACATTGCTTACTGTGTGATGCTTAGTGAGTGTGCATCTACTACACTCAGCCCAGGACTCAGGTCATTGCCTGATACACTGCCCTCCCTCAGTGGCTGGCCTGTGCACTCTAATTTGATGACTTGATCCACAACCACTCGCACCGCTGTTGACTACCACCTTTAGGCTGCTAAGTGAAGTTCAGAAGCTGGATCCCACAGCAAAGTTACTTGAGACATATACTATTGCTCAATCTCTCTTTTTGGCTCTAGGCAATCCTTAACATCCAGGGATAAGCATCTACCACAAAGACTGGCACAGATTCAGGTAAAACTACGAGGCTGTTCCCAAATACACAATCCTCCCAGTACCCAGGTCACCTCCATCCCAGGTCACTATCCCGAGGGGCCACAAAGTCCTTCCCAACATTTACCTTCTGTTCTGCAAGTGACTTCAGCCAGCCTTGGGAAGGGATGATGATGAATAAGAATGAAGTATATATGCTCTGTTAGAAATTCTTCTGCCACTGAAATAAAGCCATTGTTGGAGACATCTAACCTTCCATTTGCCAAAGCAAAGGCTCCTATCAGCATTAATTCTGCCAAATCTTCTATTTTTAAAATAATGGCAAAATTGATGAGTCAGTATTGAACCATTGGAGTTGAATCAGTAATCACGGATGTAGATGTAAAGATCAGAATCAGGTGCTTTAGCCTCAGCAAACATTCCATAATACTCATAATACTCATTCATAATACATACTGAAGAGTCTAGTATTTTCTAAGCTCTATCATGCTCTGATTCCTTTCACTTTTCTTTTAAGTGGCCCCTCAGCCTCAGTTTCAATGTTTACAATAAAAAGAACAGGATTTTTTTGAGAAATTTGTTTCATTTGTTAACATCTTTCTTAGACAGTAATTCCTCAATTGGAAATAACTTACATTCCCCCAAATAGGGTAATAGTAAATATATGTTGGCACTTTCAGTCAATGAAATATTTTTAATTGGAAATGCTGAATGTCATAGAAAATCCCATCAATAGAATGATAGGTGACACAAAACATATGATGGTTCTCCTTTTCCTAAATAAAAAAGACAGGTATATATTGGAGGTATAAACTGAAGATTTTCATTATCTGAGATATTGCAACCATTAGTGCACTTAAAATCTCATAATAAACCATGGGGACATGGCCAGAAGGAGAAATATTTTCTCAAAATTTGATACACAAAACATAAAAATAAAGAAATGTAAATATGTATTTAATAAAATTTAAGTTGTTTTGTTTTGTTCATTCGTTTTCGACACTATGGAGTGAACTCAGGGCCTCAGGCATGCTAAGTAAGCACTCTACCACTTGCAACATCCCCAGCTCAGATTTAGCTTATTTTTATAACTTTGAGCTCCTTCCTAGAATGAATACAGAATGAATTGTTCTGTTTTATGTGTGAGGGAGAGACAGGGCAGGGAAGCTTTTATAATATAAACATTTATTTAAATGCTGCATATTGCAGAAAAATAAGCAAACCACAGATGTAGATCTTAGTGTGGTAACACAAGCAAACACCGCCAAAAAACCAGCCAGATCAAGAAGGAAAAGGCTCTGAGAACCACAGAAGAGCTTCTCATTCCCTCTGAGACACAAACTCCCAGACCTAGCCAAACTTCTATCATCACAGATTAGGTTTGCCTAATTTTTAACTCTAAAAATTAAATCATACTCAAGGCACTCTTGTGTCTGTATTTTTTTAAATTTTTTTGTTTTAATTGTAGATGGACACATATCTTTATTTTATTTATTTATTTTTATGTGGTGCTGAGGATTGAACCCAGTGCCTCACGCATGCGAGGCAAGCGCTCCACCACTGAGCTACAATCCCAGCCCCTTGTGTCTGATTTTTTTTATTCCTTCAACATTTTATTTGTGAAGTTTGTCAATATTATTTCATGAAACGATACTTTGCTCATTTTCATTACTGTATGATATTCCCTTATATGAATATATCATAATTTACCCTTTTAAATTTTGAGGCATATTAGGTTATTTCCACATTTTTTACTATTATGAATAGACTTCTGCAAACATTGTTGTGCATGTATTTTTGGTAAATATATTTTTATTCAGATACATACCATTACTATTGAATATATATCTAAAGGTCTATGCTAGGTCTTAGGGCATATGGATGTTCAGATTTAGTATAAACTCTTTTGAATTTAGTATTACCAGAAAAACAGGTAAGAATTCCTAACACACTCTTTAGCTCTGCTGAAATATTCCAGAGCTTATCAATTTTTCCAAGAGCTTTTCTTACTATTCGGACATGCAAATTATTCTCTTTGCAACCCAACGTCCAATTTCCTTTAAGCATGTAGCAGGCAACAAATCTTGTAGAGTTAGCCTTATTAAACTAGCAATAGGTCAAATTCTGCAAGAATTTCAGTTTTTCTCTCTAAATTTTTTGAGTGTTGCTTTCAGCAAGTTAATAAAATTCCAAATCTTCAAAAAAAAACTGTAATGTGACTTTACAAATCTCTTTGCATAATTTTGCAACATATTTTCGAAGAGTCCCTTTCAAGTTGTAGCAAAAAAATCAACAAGAGACAGATCATAAATAGTGGTATTAAATAGGTGAAATATTTGTGGAAAAAAACTGTTACATTCAGATTTCCATGAAATAGTTATAATAACCTTTTCTTCCCTCTGTGACTCTAATTACTACTAGAATTCTAATGAATATTCAATTAATTTGAATACAGTTAAGAAAATATAATCAACTACTTCTTGGTAGTGGAAACAAAGGTGTTATTGTTTTGTTTCAATACTTTTCATTTTGTACAATAAATAAACACTATAGGTACAGAAAATATCCATAAGGATTAAACTACATTTAAACTCGTTCTTTGTCAGTATCTACTCATTGGTCTTAGTTTTGCTTTATGTAGCTACCCAGGATGAACTTGTTTCCAGTATGAGAGTCCTTGATATGTTTTATAATAGTTAGGGTTGTCTCTTGTGCACAAGATAAATACCTACAGATCCCCCCACAGTTCTTTCTGACTTGTGCACAGGGTTTCATAACAATCTGCAATGTAGCTGTTTCCTTCACACACACCGTGCCTGTGTTCTTCCAAATATATATTCTTATAGGAATACACACACAATAGGAGCCAGTGGAGTTTCAAACAATCAAAATTGTGGATTTCACAAAGTGTATGCTGATGATTTTAGGTGTACACGATGTTTAATTATAAAGTTATTACTACAATATCCAGTCTGGATAATAAAACATAGATTATAAGAGCTACAAAGGCACATATTTTTGATAGTCATGAAAATAAACCTCAACTTTTATAAATTCAATTTGCACAACAAAGGCCATTACTCTGAGTTTACTTCTATGCATTTCAAATTCTAAGCTATAAATGAAAAAAAATTGGTGATAGACATGGCAACATTTCCATTTTCTCATGTACTACTAATCTAAATGGTTCCAAAATAATGGTTGAGTTAGGCAAATCTTGATCTCTTCTGCTTTATAAGTAGCCTAAAATTATCAGTATTTATTTTTACCTCTGGAAAAGAAAAAGTAAAACACAGTTAATATTGGAGACTATCATTTTCACAAGGGGTATAGAAATATTTCACTAAAATACAGTAATCATTAAAATAAACACTATGAGGTGTTTTTCCTCACATGGGGTTTATTTTAGATGTCAATGTATTTCATCATAAATCATTTTAAACCCTTATTTTTATTTTCATACACTGACATCTAAATTTGGATTTTTTAAAAGGTCATTGATGTCATAGACTTACGAGGGTCAATAAACATTTCCATTATTTTAAATACATAGTAATTCTATATTAGTTTTATGGATGAAAGAAAGAATCTATCAACACTGGAATTTGACGACATTTACCTAAATATTCACAACTGTTTTTAAAAATGCAAAGCTCACATTGTCACAAGCATTCACCACTGACTAAAATATACACCAGCTTTTTTTTTTTTTAACAGAGAAAAAGAACAGACTGACTAAATAACCAACAGTTAGGAAAAAGTTTGATCATGTTGCACCTACATTGTGAATAATGTGCAACTGTTAAAATATATTGAGAGCATCTATAGCATTTAACACAGAAGGCCATCCTTGATATGTCACTGTTTTTCTTAAAAAGCATCTTGTACAAACACACACACATATACATATTAGTATACACACACATATATATCATGTACATGTATATACATAATAATATGTATATATGTGTGTGTATGTATGTATATATATATATATATATATGGGGTGGGGGGGACACATTTGTATTATCTGAAATTATAGGGAAAAAGAAAACCTGAAAGAACCACATTAACAGTTCTTCCCCAAGGAAGTAGAAATAGAGACAGAAAGGGAGCTTTAGTATTTTTAATTTTTTAAAATATTTTCAACAATTAACATGCTATTTTTGTCATTAAAATATCCGAGATATTTATATAATTAACACAAGGAGAATGTTTAAAGAAGATATGAGTCAAAAATACATCCATAAACTTTTTCATTCTTTTGAAATTTGTCAAATGTATTCTAAACATGGTCCATCTCTTTTTTAAGCCCACCCGCCACAAGGCATATGAAAGAATAGTGACCAGTGCTGATGAATGGCTGAATTTAAAGCAGTGATGTCATATACACTAACCTAGAAAACTGTGAATATAATCTGAATATCACAATAAACTATTTATTTTTAGCCATCTTCTGAATTCCAAATTAGACACAGTTCTGTAACTTTAGTGGGAGCTCTGTGTGTGTGTCTCAGAGTGTGGGAGCCAACAAAGGGTAGTGTTTGTCCCACTGAATTTAAATGTCTCTGCACATTATCCTCTTGGTTGGCCAGATGACAGAGGCCTTTGCCAGCCTTGCTCTCTTTAAATAGAGACCTACACTTTTTAAATAGAGCTTACTTGTTCCAGAGAAAGGTTCTCTTTCCTTGCACTTAAATTTTGTTCTTTAAGGAGCAAATGAGTCTCTACACCATCAGCAGCTCGTGTACATACCAAGAAGTGTTTGACTGGTAAGCAGGTTTTTGTTAAAAAGGTTAAATTAAAGCCTTCTTTTTATTCTCTGCTTTTATTTCTAGCACCTAATGATAGGTCAAACCAACTTCAGGATAATTCCAAATATTGCTGTCAACTATCCAATTTAGCTATGCATAAAAAGAGGTATTTGATTCCAGCAAGCCAAAGTTTCAAAACAATGCTTTCATTGCTCTCTGTAAACAGCTCTGCTTCTGGGCATTTAGGAACAGACGGGCCTGGTTATAACATACAGGAGAACAATTACAGGCACTGATGAACAGTATTTGATTTAAATTTTCATTAAAAATGGCTCAGAAAGTTCCGTGAACATTGACTCATATTATCTTAGGTACTTCTTTCTCTCGATAATGACAAACACAATCTGAAACTCAATTATAGGGGTCACTCAGTCCTGTCATATTTTACCATTAATTATTTGTACCATGACAACTTAGGGAAATTCTTTAGTGAGCAGAAAATTAGCAGCTTCTCAACACATAGAGTTGATTACTACTATCATATAGAAAGTAATGTAAATATATAAACAAATTATATAACACATTCAAAAATAGTCTACAGTGAAAAAGTATTCATCAAAAAAGTTAAAATTAATCAATGTAATTGGATTTATATTATTATTTAAAGTTGTGACTTGATCTAATAGAACAAATTTTACCTTCATGATTAGTGAAAGCTGATTACAGTTGATTAAGAATGTAGTCTGTTGCCATGATAAGATTATTTATTGTCTTAAAAAATACATAATTCATTTTCCACAGCTGTGAATTCTTGTATCATTGATATGGTAAATACATCCTCCTGCCTTTCTATATACACACATTGGTAAGAGGACAGCGCCTTCTCAGGTCATAAAATGATTAAGGCCTCCCGTAATTTAAGAAACTCACATGTAGCTAACACATCCAGCTCTGATTCTACATCAGTTGTATATTCTGGAGAAGTTTAGTCATTAAATGAAAGAGATGAGAAAGATAATGTTTTTATATTCTACTACATACAAAATAAAATGATAGAAGTCTTATTATGACAAAATTATAAATAGCACTTGATGTTAATGAGAAAGACGGAGATTAGCAAAACCCTACCTAGAGAAAAATGACAATATAACAGTGTTATCAGTCACCCATTGAGACAAATTTAAGTTCTCATTCCAAACATTTATCAAAACATTATGGTTGGCACTATTTTATTGGTATATTAATGAATATATGGTCATGGCCCAGTGTAAAAATCTATGAATTTGCAAGAGAAAAAAGAATTCTAGTTAAGTCAAATAACGAGACAACTTTATCAATAGGACATCATTATCTCATCCCATACACTTAAAAAAAAAAAAACCAATGCATTTGGAAATAACAATTTAAATACTAAGATGAATATAGGACATGTAGTGTTTGGAGGATAAAGTATAATAATCTAACTTTCCCCTTTTATTTATAAGCTAAGCTAATGTATGTGAAAAATATGTATGAAGATGTCTATTATGAGACTTACTTCAATATTGCTGTTAATAGTAAGCATTATCCTTATTTGTAGTGGCTATCACAAAGCTTTTCTTCTCCAGATAGATAGGTAGGTAGATACTATACGCACAGGGAGTATATCTCTGTATATGTGTGTACAAATTCAAGCTGAGTTCTATTGTCATTCAAAACATGCTTAACCTTTTGAATTCTATTTTATAAATGATGTGCAGTGCTTTTCTAGTTAACAGAAAGAGTTAAAACACTTGTTTTTAAACCAATATATATTTTATATTATATATTTATATTTTATATGTATTTTAAAATATGTACAGTGCATTGGGAGCTTAACTAATATTCAGCTCCAAGGCTGTCATTACAAGAGTAAAACCTGTTTTTTAGAATGGACCATTACTAACACATGAATATCCAAGAATTAAAAGATTATCCATCTTTAATTGTCTATTTGCACTTACTTCCTGTTTATTTAACTGTTTCCTTCTATGAGGTGTATGTATCTGTTTCCTCAAACATAACCAATTTCCAACCATTTATGAGAGAGGTGAGGCTATTTACCCATTGCTATTCTTTGGTTTAATTTTTTATCACAGAAAGTACACTGACATTAAATCACTAAATGATTTTCCCTGATTATCTTATCACAGTGCACATAATTAGTGTTAAAATATATCTTAACTTATTATTGTTGGATGCATAAACAAAAGCAAAGAGAGAAATTTTCTTCAGAAAAGAACCCCCAGTAAGCCACTTCAGGCAAATGTAGGACCTTGCCTTGGATCATCTGTGCTCACTGAGATTCTGTCTTAGTTCTGTGGAAGAGGTTTGTATCAGGACAGGGACTGCTATAAAAGCTGTTTCTGTCTGTGATATCTTAGTAAATCAGAGACCGCCACTGAGTTGCATTAGCTCAGGAGAATAATTCAGATATTAGCAACCAACCAGCTGTCAGTGTGTGTGCCTTAGCCAGCTACTATAGCTGAATTCCCAAATACAGCCTCTTGTGAATTTAAGGCTGGAGTCTAAGTCACTTTCCCTGATTTGAAGCTGTGCATTTGTGGCTGAGCTGGGGCTGAATAAGCCTCTGGAGATGTACACAAACTAGAAGCTAATTAGCCAGGCATTGTCTTGACTATCAAACCACTGAAAACCCCAGAGAGAAGGAAAAAAAGTGATGCTTTTCCATGGCACTACAACATAAAGAAATATAAATAGATATTGCAAAGTAGTAGAAGGGTGTAAACTCTTTCACTCTAAAGTACAAAACCTATTGCAGACATAGTTCAGTTCAGATTACTCTGAGAGCTATAGTATTTCAGGTAATGTTTCCATTGGAAATCCAAGAAATTCAAATGATGGTAGGCACCTTTAATACAGATGAAATGAATGCATGGATACATTAAGCAAAGGTGGGGAAAGAGTGAATAGGATGCACCGAGACTGTATGGAGAGCAGATCTCAACTTTGCAGGAAAATGAGTACATCAATTTGGAAATAATAGTATTTGGTCATATTGATTACTGAAAACTACCTATTTCCAACAATTCAGGGGAATCTTAAGGCTATATGAGTAATGTATATTATAAGAGTGATGAGTAGAAAAGAGAAAAAGTTTCAATTCTTCCTACCCACAACTAACATAGAAGTAGAAAAAGTTCAATGTTGATAGGAAAGACATCTTGTGTATAATGTTAATGTCATTAATGTTGTCATTGCTGTTCTTCTATTGTCTTTAGGTTGCTCAGTCTTTGAATAGTCCTTATATTGGGATTTGAAAATCTTTGTGAAAATTAATTTCCCTGTGTGCTTAGCCCTTCTAACTATGTAAGTTCCTCTCTGGGTTGAAGATGGAGGTGAAAACAATGGGAATCTTTTATAATTTGTTTTCTTGTGTTTTCAGGTTTCCAAATAAAAGTCACCTGAGCTTCACCATCAAACAGGTGAAGATTGAAAGAGGTCTTCAGAATGTATCATAACATGTAATCTATGTTATGCATGTATGAAAATAAAAGCTGATTTAAATCACAATAGACTATTTCCAAGCAAGTGTTATACCACTACACAGAAAAAATACAAATTTTAAATGTATATATATACACATGTGGATTTTATATATCCTTCTAAATATATTTATTTAAAAATGTAATAGTTTAAATTGCCACACAAGTGCTAAAATATTAAAAATTCATTAAAATAAAAGATAATATGCCCAAGTAAAAGGTTTCAATAAGAGCTGACAAATGATATGGATAAAGTAATGGAACATAATTACAAAATAAAGGCCAGATGTCTACATAGCACTGGAAATGAAAGACCTCATGAAGTTGCCATAACAATAGAATTGAATGAAATGGCTTTAGAGAAATTCGTCAACTTGCTGAAGTCTCTAAGATCAGAGTGCTGAAGTTGAAACTAGAAGCCAGATCTCCTACCCTAATGCACTTAATTAATATGGTAGATCCCGTTAACTCCTTTTTTGGGGGAGTGTACCAGGGATTGAATTCAGGGGCACTCGACCACTGAGCCACATCCTCAGCCATATTCTGTATTTTATTTAGAGACAGGGTCTCACTGAATTGCTTAGCTGCTCGCTTTTGCTGAGGCTGGCTTTGAACTCGCGATCCTCCTGCCTCAGGCTCCAGAGCCTCTGGGATTATGAACATGCACCACCACCGCAGGTCATTAACTCTTACCGTGGAATTTGGCTTTCAAAACATTAACATGAGAGCCTGGAAGTCAAGCAGCTTAATTTCCAGCTTTGAAGAAAAGATAGCATTTAAATTCAAATATGACAAACATAAAGGCTTTAATAAGAAGGAAAATCCCAGAGCTTTCCATGTTTTGTTGTATTTGTTTATTCTGACAAACATAGTAGCTATGCCATTTTAGACTCATCAGCACCTGTATGCTTCTTTTACTTTATTTGAGAAAAAAAGAAAGTATTTATTTTAAATAAAAGATTTCATTTATCTGTAAGGGTAAGGAAATACAAAGAAAAATAAGAACAGGACTATAAAATAATGCCAAATATAAGGAGAAGAAATAAGAATAGGCATAAAATGAAGCCAAAAATAAGACTAAATGAGTTGCCTTTATAATGTGTGTGTTGTCATATATATGAAGAAATGTTCAACGTCTCTAGCCATTAGAGAAATGCAAATCAAAACTACCCTCAGATTTCATCTCACCCCAGTCAGAATGGCAGCTATCCAAAATACCAGCAACAATAAGTGCTGGCGAGGATGTGGAGAAAAAGGTACACTTAAACATTGCTGGTGGGATTGCAAATTGGTGCAACCAATCTGGAAA
>CM053407.1:69123586-69159542 GCA_028644305.1 Xerus rutilus | reverse complement strand
AAGTTAGAAAAATTATGATTGTAACAATTTTTTCTATTTGCCTCAACAAATGTTTTCAGTGAACAGTGTGTACAGCTTCTGAAAATTTGTTTTTTTCTGTTATGTTTGATAACATGTATTAAAATGCAATTTTTGAGGAAAAAAAACATCCAACCCTAAATAAATAAATAAATAAATAAAGTAAAAAATAATGTGTGCGTTGTGTGTGTGTCTGTGTATTCATTTATGGATGGATCAAAACCTTATTGTTAATCTATTTAACTGCAATATAAAGAAGTAAACAGATGGAAACTTATTTCACAGTGTTCCAAAGATAAAAATAAAACAAGATAGGTACAATTATTCTCATATTAATACCATACAGGAATTTCTCCCAGGAGTCTCTATAATGAAGTGATGGAATGAGTAATTTCCTTGATAACATCTCAACAGTCAGTGCAATGACAAATTTCATAAAATATTTTCTTTTATCAAACTTTGATATAAGCTAAAGCCATTTCTCCAAAGTATCATTAAGTGAAGCCAGTTCAGAAGATGGGGGCTTCTGAACTTCTTGACTGCAACTCACAATAAGAATTAGATTCTACATTGTGTATGTTTGTGTATATATCCCATACATATACATGTGTATAGTAATACTAGGAGGAGTTAAATTTTTATGAGGTGAAACTTAGCTAGCTACATTTTGTGCATTCTGATATTTTCAATCCTGTTGCAAATATTCACTTCAACCTACTAAACTGATTTCTCCAACTGCTAATCAGTCTTTCTGTCAGTGAGAAATCAGTAGTAACGAGGGCTAGGATCTCTGGAGCTTCTAGGATTCTACAGAGACATGAGGGGAAGAGGCAGCAGTGAGTGACTTGTGGGCGTCACTTGTGCAGAGATGATGAGGAACCTGAAGAAGTAAAAATGAGATGGCTGAAGATCTTGACAGACTATAAGACTGAAAGCCAGACAGATTTAATTTGTTGCCTTGATTTAACCAATTTTAAACATTACAAAGCCTCACATTACAATTAGGAAGTCAAAGGACAATTCACTTCCGATATTTATATCAAATTACTCTTTGATTTAATGAGAATGAGAGAAGAGATGAAGAAAGAAGCAAAATGGGGGAAACAGACTGCACAGAGTCAGAGAGAAAGAGAATATGAATATGAAAGACACTGATAATGATTTGAAAACTCCCAAATATGGCAGTGTTCCCATTTTGAATCTCTGAAATTACCAGAGGAAAAATATTTAGCATCATTCAAAACCACTGGATTCAATAAACAATGAATTATGCAGGTTAAATTAACTGCCTGTTAAGTGGGAGCTGTTCAAACTCATCCATAGTTACATATGATGAACATCAACACAAGTACAGATACTAAGGGCAAAGCTATACCAGGACATGACATGCACACACATTATTTTGTACTGTGAAACGTGTTCAAAAGTAATTTTCACTTCACTGATTCACTAAAGGCTTACTGTTATTGGGATGATGCAAGCAGGAATAATTAAGAACTTCTATATAGTTTTAAAATATTAAAATTTTAGCTTCATAAAATTGAAACAATTCATATGTTTATAGAATGAAAAGGGAACATTTCCTTCCACAGGATTGACAACTGCTAAAAATTCACTACGTATTGTTCCAGACTTTTTACTGAGCATATACACACATACACATGCCACACATTTGCACATTGATATACTATATAACATGTAATATAGTATATATTATAATATATAGCACACATATTACATAGCATATGACTAGTCCTTTCACTTAGCAATATGTCCTGGACAACCTTCATGTCTAGTTATATGTCTCTCTTTCTAACTATAGATACATCATAATGTAATCCTTCTGAAATCATTTTATGATTGAAAATAAAAAGTCTATATGCATGAGTATGAATGTATAAATATTTACTTATTATATGTTGATTCTAAAACATCAAATCACTGGCAAAATATAATATTTAAATTTTTTAAATGAAAAATTATCCCTGAAATGTTTCTAATATTGCTCAGGTTCTCATACCATCACCAACACTGGGTCATACCAGTCTTTTAAAAAGATCCTCAAGGTAAATAAAAATATATCATTTTATTTGATCACTTATTCACATAAATGTATGCCATATTTATTGGCCATCTGAATTTCTCCCATGAGTTATATTTGCTTATCCTTTGTCCACATTTGTACTACTTTTGTGATTTGCAGGAACTCTTCAAATATTAATAATATGTTTATAATACATATTTATATATTATCCAGCATCTAATATAAATATGTTACATATATTGTATGTCAGTCTACAACATGTCAAATTTGCAATCTTTTCCTTTATGGCTTCTGAAATGTGTATTTTGATGGAGGCAATTTTTTAAAACGATAACAAATAGCATATACTCCAGAGGTTCTCAACAAGTTGTCCCTAGTCACATACATATACACTGTTGATTCAAAGGTCTGACTTTAGTAGGCTGAAGTTCCTCTGGATACAGTTCAAAAAATTTACAGTAAACAAAAAGGTCATATGATATTTTTGGCAAGCTTTATCTTACTGTTCTTGAATATATTATATGTATATAAACACATATACATACCACACACAGATACATACACACTCTTTAAAAATTCTCCTTTTACCCTTCTACATAAAAGGCTACTTTCTACAGACCATTTTAGCTTCAAATGAGGTGAAATTGAGCCTAAAATCAACTTTAATTAAAATCAGCTCAGAAAACCTGATACTATGTACTATGAGGAGATTTACAGAGTTTTAACTAGTATATAAAACCTCCAGTCCCATTGGAAGAGAGCCCTCAAAATTCCTCACTTCACAATTAGCTTCATCCTAAAGGGAATAAGTTAATAATATATATGTTAGTGATATCAGTACAGTTAAATTTATTCATCAGTAAATGATATGTAACAGGGCTTGAATTTCAGGACCAGCAATCCCATTATTTCTACCACACTTTATCTACTCTTTATCTATCTACATTTTCCTTTAAAAAATAAACAATGCTAAACCACCATGTACATTTCAGTATATAGTTACTACTAAGACATGAATGATTTAACTACAAATTGTGTATTAAATAAAGCCTCATTTAACAAATGTTAATTTTTCATTAAAACAATCTACTGAATTTACAATTACCAGGTACAACCATTCATAATAGATGCTAAATGTTTTACACTCTTCCCCTTGCAAAGGAGTTGTTAAATGTTTGCCATAAATGTGAAGAACCAAACAGCCCCTCCTAGTACTTTCATAATTTAAAATCAGTTCAAAAAATTCAGACATACAGGTTCATAAAGATAAGTCTATCAGAGACTACTGTGAAAACAACCACATATAAAAATTTTAAATGAAAAATGAACGGAATCAAGGAATCTTTCCCACATTTCTTATCATCACTCACAAGAGTTGCTAACAGAATTAAACCAACTCTCAACTGAAAGTTACACATTTTTGTTCCATTCAGACTACTGCATAAATCTCTGAATGGAGGACTGAGCAATAATTTTACATAATTTTATTTGAACTAGAAATCCCCTCAAAAATATTTTTAATCAAATTCTGATTGAACAACCTCTTAGGACTTCAGCAGTCACAGATTTTATGAACTACTTTATCTAATATATCACTTCATTAGTTTCAAAGAAAACACACAGGAGCCATCAATGTAAGTATTGCAGATGTATTGCTATTAGTATAGAACAAATAATATTTATTTAACTCTGGTTGTTGTAATCTATATAATAATAGACTTTGATCCTCCTGCAAAGAACACTTCATCAATGTTTCAAATATGCAAAGTGAACATTCAAATATTCAGTCAGCATTCAGGAGGTAGGCAGTAGCATTATTACTGATTCTAGGTGAAGATGCAGATATGAGTGCATGGCAATGCTTCAACAAAGGCTCAGAGTCTGAGGGACTAGGGATAGCTTGCATCACCTGGCTTATGATGAGAAATTGATATCAAATTTTAGTGAATGTTTCTCCATTCATTAATTCAGTATTTGTTGTGTGTCTGCCCCAGGCAAGGCCTTCATATTTGCTTCTGAAAATCCAGATATATACGTTAAAATACGTGTCATCAAAAGAGTTCAAAGTCTATCAGAGTAAAACAGACAAGCAAAAACAGATATAACCACAGGGCTCTGCTACAACCAAGGAACGCATGAGGGGCTGACACTGTCTACACAGCGCTAGAAGGAGATGCCTCCCAGAGAATTAACCAGATTCACTGGACTAAAACCACTGCCCAGCTCAGGACTGGAGCCCTGGGAGGTGCTCAGTTAGCATTTTTTTATTGTTAATTTTTATTAGTTCTTTTCAGTTATACATGAAAATGGAATTTATTTTGACATAATTATAAAATCATGGAATATAATTTGTTAGAATTCAGACCCCAGTCCCTCCCCTTCCCCTTTCCTTCTCCCACTCTCTGTTCCCTTCCCTCTTCTCTACTGATCTTTCTGCCATTTACTAATAGTTATTTTTTGAATTAGACTTCTAGAACTCATAAATAAATTCAGCAAAGTAGCAGGATACAAAATCAACACCCATAAATCTATCATGTTCTATTCATGCAATGATGAATCTGCTGAAAAAGAAATAGGCTCAAAAAAATAAAATACTTGGGAGTCAATCTAACAAAAGAGGTGATAGACCTCTAGAATGAAAACCATAGAATGCTAAAGAAAGAAATCAGAGAAGAACTTAGAAAATGGGAAAATCTCCCATGTTTTTGGATAGGCAGAATTAATATTATCAAAATGGCCATACTACCAAAAGTGCTCTATGGATTTAATGAAATTTACATAAAATCCCAATGACATTCTTCACAGAAATAGAAAAGCAGTCATGAAAATCATTTGGAAAAATAAGAGACCTAGAAGAGACAAAGCAATCCTTAGTGAGAAAAGCAAAGCAGGAGACATCACAATAGCAGTCCTCAAATTATACTACGGAGTTATAGCAACAAGAACAGCATGGTACTGGCACCAAAACAGGCAGGAATACTAATGGAATAGAATAGAAGATACAGAGACAAACTCACATAAATACAGTTATCTCATCTCATACTAGACAAAGGTGCCAAAAACGTATGTTGGAGAATAGATCACCTTTTTAACAAATGGTGCTGGGAAAACTGGAAATCCATATGTGGTAGCATGAAATTTAAACCCTATCTCTCACTCTGCACAAAACTCAACTCAAAGTGGATCAAAGACTTAGGAATTAGAACAGAAGCCCTGTACCTGCTAGAAGAAAATGCAGGCCCAACACTCCAACCTATTGGCTCAGGAACTGACTTCCTTAACAAGACTCCTAAAGCACAAGAAGTAAAATAAAAAATCAATAAATGGGATACCATCAAATTAAAAAAGCTTCTTCCCAGCAAAGGAAACAAGAGAACATAAAAAGAAAGCTACAGAATGGAAGTAAGCATTTTTTGATGGGTAGATATACAAAAGTTTAACTTTCCATTAGGGAAAGGAGGCAAAAATTGGTAGAGATTTTAAAAGACATGATTAGATATTTAGACAAACAGTACTAAAGGCATGAACACTTGTTTTATTCAGGACTCTTCAAAAAGCACTTGTCCATGGAGGATGTGAGGAGGATTATGCAGGAGATGAGGCTGAATAAGTGAAAAGGACATACTAAGAGATCCTGAGTTTGTGGTATAGGCAATGGAGATGGTACTCAGCACACAATTTTTCCTTACAAACCAAGTTCTCAATAAATGCTTGTAGAATAAATTGATTTTTTTCTCACAACAAAGAAATTAATACAGCAGCAAGAAGAGACTGATATATAATTTACAGTCCTAGTCACAATCGCAAGTACTGCAAAGTATTGAAATCAGTTTATAATGCACTTGTTCATCAATACAGCAAGCACTTATTTAACGTGTGCATTTAAAGGCATCATGCAGGTGTAATGGAATAATGATAATGCTAGCAATAATGATATGTACATCAGCAACACTGCAGTGCATGTCTTTAGCCCTCTGTTTTTCAAAGCCCATTTGCAGTTATTATATTTTTTTAATTTAGCATGCACAGGGTTATTAGGGATATAATGCACATGTTAAAAATCCCCACAAAATTAAAGCATAACAGCTTTTGTTTAGGTATCAACATTATTGTTATAGATAGGAAAGAAATGAATGGTAAAATGGCAAATGCATGTTTTGACGATCTTATAGGAGTCATTTCCCCAGTTCTCATAAATTTGTCAGGCTGGGACCCTTGAAAATACTGAGAGAAGGGATATAAAGAATCTCATCCACTTTGTGCCGTCATGGAAACAACAAAGGTCTTTACATGTAATATATTATTATATCTAAGCATTAATTACTTTCTGTCCATATATAAGTTATATCATTATCTAATTTTTTTACAGTGCTTCAAATATATAAGAGCAGTTTCTTTCCTTCTTTCTCTTTCTCTTTTTTTTTTTTTTTTTTTTGTACCAGGGATTGAACCCAGGGCTGCCTAACCAGTGAACCACATCCCTAGTCCTTTTTTATTTTGAGAGAGCGTCTTGCTAAGTTGTTTAGAGCCTTGCTAAATTGCTGAGGCTGGCCTTGAACTTGTGATCCTCCTCAGCCTCCCAAGGCAAGAGCCACTAGAAGCAGTTTCTAAACAGTGGGTACATCAGAAAGCCAATTTAGTGGGTAGTAAGACAGGCTGGGATGGGATGGGATAGATAAGGCATGGCAAGGCTAGCCTGGAATTGAGTAACACCAGAATGTATATATAATGCATTATATACGATGTTGGTATTATACAATGAAACTTTTGTTTCAACTATATGTATGTGTGAAAATAATAACAATGTACAATTGTTTCATTACTATAGGTTTCAGTTCACAGTTGGACAAACTCTAGTCTAGGAAAACAAGTTCAAGTTCTTAATTCAGACTGGGTCAATTTCCAAATCATGTTATTCCTGGCTTTGTGTACTTCAGTAAACTAACCTCTTAGAACCCTCAGATTCCTGATGTAAAATAAGGATGATATTCTCTACCTTTATCAAACTGCTATAAATTTCAAAATTTAAATTATTTAATGTATGAAATACCTATTGGAGTTCCTAACACTTAAGCATGTATAAAAATTAATATTATTTTACATTGTGGTCCCTCAGGAAATGTTAGTGGAATATAACAAATATATTGTTTTAACATTTAATTAAATATTGGGAAAAAGAATACAGAAGAATCCAGTCCATTGAGAAGACTTTCAATTCTATGCCAGCTATCTGACTTAATTGGAAGTGTATCTAAATTGCATAGGAATTCCATGATTTGGGTCAAAGAAATTATAAATTTCTGCCTCTCAAAATTTAAACTTTATGCTGTGTGTTCATTCTTGAATGGCTTGCAACAACATGGGGGAGTTGTATCAAAAACATTATATGAAATTTATATTCCTGTTTGTTTTTATTGCAAACATTACAGACAGGGTAAAGACAAGTTTAAAATACACATATGTGCACGTGTGCGCATACGAGCGCACACAAACACACACACACACACACACACACACACACACTCTGAGCCAAACTTTTGCAGGCCATCTGGAATTGAGGACATTAAATAAAGCCCCAGTATCCAGTTGGAAGTAACTTTACTACTAAAATGGTTGGATGGGTAAAACTTCTATAATTAATGCAAAAGAAAATACCAAACTCTCAAGGTATGAAACTGAATGACAGAAAGTGATGGTGGGATGCACAAGACAAAGGAAAGAGCAAGAAAAAAAAAGATGAGGTTTTTATTCATTTTTTTTCATTCAAGTAATACAAAGTATTAATTGAATCCCTACTTCCTGGTAGGCACTGTTCTTGCACTAGGAGTATGGCAGTTCCAAAATAAAGTCTGTGCCTCCATGAAGTCTGTGTCCTAATGAGGGGAGACACAGTATAAGCAACTAAACAAACATCTTGTTGCTGTGGAAGGAGCAGGATGCAGAGAAAAGGAGTGCGAGTAGGGCTTGACTATTGTTTTTACTGAGTGTCAAGGACAACCTTTCTGAGAAGGTGACAGTTGAGCACAAATCTGAAGATGGAAGGTCAGAAGCCACACAGGGATCTGGAGCTGAACTGCCTAAGTGTGGGAGCAGTGAGTGCTAAGGCAGCACCTGAGTGGGCTCCGCATGCCCAAGTCCAGCCAGTGGCCAGTGCAGAAGGAAAGGGTGTTAGGGAAGAGTTGCAACGAGAGGCGCTACAGATTCTTGTGGGCCATGAAAAGCATTTTTGCTTTTAGATGAGAGGCTACCAGAAGGTTCTGAGCAGAGGACACACATGGTATGACTTCTAAAGTCTCACTCGGCCTGCTGGCTTTGGAATACACCAGGGCTCCAATTTTTCCACATTCTCACCACATGCATCTTTTTAAAAATAGCTATTCTAACGGGTGTAAAGTACTATCTCATTGTGATTGTGATCAGCATTTTCCTGATGGATTAGTGACATTGGACACTTTTTCATATACTTTTTCATACACTTTTTGTTTCTTTAGAGAAATGTCTGTACTAGTCTTTAGCCCACTTTTTAATTGTGTTCTTCATTTTATTACTGAGTTGTAAGAGCACCTTATATACTCTAGAAATAAAGCCCTTTTCTGATATATAGCTTGCAAATATTTTCTTCCATTCTATAAGCTGCCTTCTTACTCTGTTGATTGCTTCCTTTGCTGAGCAGAAATTTTTCAGTTTGTTGTATGCTGTTGGTATAAACACAAAATGGAGCAACTGCTATGGAAAGGAGTCTAGAATTTCCTCAAAACGTTGAAAATAAAACCACCATATGATCCAGCGATCCCACCTCTGGGTATTTATCCAAAAGAATTGAGAAGCTAAGTGTCCATCGACAGTGAAGGAATTATTTAAAAAAAAAAAAAAAAAAAAAAAGGTACCTACATACAATGGAGTATTATTCAGCCTTTAAAAATGAGAAAATCCTGCCACAGGCAACATGGCTGAACCTTGAGGACAGCATGCTGACTGAAATACCTCAGTCACAGAAAGACAAATCTCTACAATTCCCCTTACATGAGGTCCCTAAACAGTCAAACTGAAACAATGTGGAGAATGGTGGTTTAAGAGTCTGGGGAGGATGAGAGGATAGGGAGTCAGTAATCAAATTTAGTTATGTAAGATGAATAATTTCTAGAGATTTGATGTACAACCCTGCACCCAGAATAATGATACCATATTGAACACTTAAAATCTGTTACAAGGGTATATTTCATGCTAAGTGTTAGTATCAAAATAAAAGATTGAAAGAAAAGAAAAGGAAAAGGAAAAAAGGAAATGGTTGATTTGATCCAACCAAAAGGCTTGGTTGGATCAGGGGGGAGAATCTGAAGAAAAATAAGTAGATCAATTAAATTTATTACAGTAATCTAAGAGCAACATTGGAGGCCAGGATCAGCCAAATGATTGTAGAGGTGGAGCAGACAGGACTTGAGGATAGATGAATTGTGGAATGGTAGAGGAAAGAAGAGTCAAGGAAGACTTTTTGACTCAATACAGATACATGAAGGTGAGATTCTAAAATTGATGAGTAAATAAGTTGGTAAGTAAATAAATAAACTAAGCATGCAACAAGACATAATGTACAAATGTTTGCATTTAGAGAACTCAGAAGAGATCTTCTCCTGCCAATGACTAACAATTGGCTGGCAGCTGAGTGGGTGTCTAGGCAAGGTAGGTGCTCCATGCATAAAATGAGGGTACAGGTATGAGTAAGCACCTATACTCCTTTAAGGGCTTAATTTACATGAATTCTGGAATAGGAAAAACAGAGCCTTCAATTTGAAATAGTCAGTCATTAGAGGCAAAACATATTAGGATGTTGTACTGGCAACAATTGGTTGTTACTCTCCAGCCAGTTAATACCAGCCAGGCAATGAAGGTAATTGTACCAAGGATCAAAGAGTTGAGCTCCTACCGAGAAGCAAGTACACGCTTTGCCAATATTTCATCATTCAGAGGTACTTTCCTTCTTTTCCTAATATGAAAGCTATAAAAGGGGAGAAAAACAGCCGCTGAAAGTGCTATTGTTAAGACCAAAAACTAATTAGTCATTGCTTCCCAAAGTGTTATGTGAAATGTCTCCAGAAATAATGGTCTGCTTTCTCAAATTTTATAGGTTTGCTGAGTCTAGTGTTCTCTGGAATTTCCTGTTTCCCTTGCTAGGGAAGACTGAGTAAACTTTACAAGTCATCTTGAATAACACAAACCTTTCAATAAAGGCAATCATTTGTAGATTCATAAACTATACAACTAGACTTGAAATAAGGATGAGAGTGGTAAATAAAAGTGGTTTTATGATTGTATATGTGAGTCTGACTAAATCTTTGATTATTATATGCCTGAGGTAGTCATTCTCTACTCTTTGAAGATGCTGAATGAAAATTTCACATTTCCTCTCAGTATATTAATATGTTAGATAAATTATGGCTTAATATGGACACTCAACATTGTTAATATTTGTAAATAATTTGAGCCATTTCAATTGCAAATTATATAGATACTCCTGGAAAAAGTTGCTGCTTAATATTAAGTACCACTGTCATTGTACTTTAGTATATGAAGTACTTCTCACTAAGATTTTAAAAAAATGTATTAGCATCTGTGGAAATGCTGCCAGTTTATGGAAACTCACTTGACAAACTGGTCTTTAAAGGGAGAAAAAGAATGAAAAATGACTTTCATACAATAATCACCTTTAGTAGTTCCCATGAACAAAAGATAATAAATACAAGCCACTGAGATTTTTGTTTTAAAGCTCTTGATGTATGATATATACCCATCAAATCCCTGGAATTACCCCACCTGATTTAGTTGTATATATCTTTTAATTATGCCTGATTTATTCAGAAGACACAGTGCAGCAATAAACAAACGCAAATAATGAGTCTGCTTTCTGCAAGTGTGTATCCACATACTGCTGTGCTAATGTATGGACGGAGATTATTCCCCACTGAAAGTCAGCAACTATTCAGTTATGTCTAAGTGAAAACAAATCTTTCGTCTGTTGTATCCTCCCAAAGTTGAAAATATATGCTGGCTTGATGGAAGTTAGATTTGGCTTCAATTTATCACGAGGGATATAATAACTGAAATATAAGACAGATCCGTTATAAGACATGATGATCTCACCTACATGCACAGATCCCAAGGATGATGTTAAAGGGACTCACAATTAATTTGAAAGAGAGCCCAACCTTGGTGGAGCTAACAGGAAGAAATTTCCTCTCAATATCTTCTAAAAATGTAATGTACAATAAGTTTTTCAGTGTTAACTCTCCAGAAACACAACCCACATGGCACTCTCTGCTTCCTGCCAAAGCACTGATAATTTAGTGTTAACTGGAGAAAGAAGATCCTCCTCTGGAGCTACGTGTAAGATTCTGTTAAATGCTAAAATATGCCAGAGACTTCATACACCCTAATATTTTGAAAGCCCAAAATTCAAATTAGTTGCCTTATCAGAGGAAAATCAGAAAGCAGCTCTCTCCCTAACACGTGTCACCTGCCCACTCAGCTATGAATGGGGGAATGCGTCATGCCACCATCAGTGCTGCGTTTTTCTATTTCATGGTGACATGAGTACTTGCTGGATAATCTTAGCTTCTATCTGACTTTCAAAATAGAGTCACTATAATACATCTCAGATGCAAACTGGCATTTTACAGCTATTTTTATCTGTTTGAACAAAATTATCTGCAACAATATTGTTTGCAATAATTTTGCATTTTTTGAAAACTTTTACTTAGATGCAACCATGTAAGCTTGTCTACACATTTCTGTCCAATTAATTATGGTAAAAGCCAAGGCTCAACATTCTGAAGGCTATTTCATGACAAGAAGTGGTCTACTATACCTACAGATTATATTCAAAATCAAGCATTTTCATAAATCTCACTAGGTAAACCACAAATATCTTTGCTACAAAATACACAAGTTCCAGAGGGGTAATTTAAATACACAGTATCTAGTCTAAACTAGGTAATCATGAAATATAGTATCACTGCTAATGTTTCATTTAAACATTAAAGGCTGATGAAGGGGGGGAAATCTTATGAGATTTTTGGATGATCATATTATAAAAGTCATATAGTCATATCATGTCCATATAGACAAAATGAAAATATTGCTTACCTTTAGCTTATGAGAAATGTTATCATTATAAAGAAGTAAAAAAAAAAAAGAAGAAAGAACTCTGAGAAGTGAAAATTTCATATAAACACTAGGCACCAGTGAGCATACAACCTAAAACTCTAGAATTTATATCAAACTTTGATATTTTCTACTTATTTTGTTCTCAAAATATTTAGATAAGAAAAGAATATTATTATTGCTCTTGTTAATATAAGATCTCACTACAATGATCAAATCCTAAACTGAGGAAGGCTGTATTTCCCTAATCTATTTTAAAATGATTTTACATAAGAAACTTAATTTCTATGTTGAGGGAATGTAGGGGAAGGGAAAATCTACTATGTTCCAGTAAAGTACACCAGGGACTATATTGTGTGATATATATAATAATTTTATTTCAACTTCATATCAATTTGATGAATAAAATATAATTATTCTCATTATACAAATGAGGAAAATGAGACCTGAAGAATTTCATTAACTTACCCAAATGTCCACATTCAATAAGAGGATAGATTGATATTTGAACCCAAATCCATCTGTCTTAAAATTCTTTTCAATATACCATGGTATAGAAAATTATTTCAAAATAAATCAATTGATTGTGAAGCAATTAAAGGTCAACATTTGAAAACTATCTGACTTGTAGGTGCAGCTCCTTATTATTAGATCAAAAATAAAAAATAAATAACATGGTGCTGGATGTGGTGACACATGTTTGTAATTCCAGCAACTGGGGAGGCTGAGGCAAGAGGATCACAAGTTAAGGCCAGCCTCAGCAATTTAGTGAGATCCTGTCTATAAAATAAAAAACAAAAAACAAAACTTTAAAAGGGCTGGGGGTGCTGGGATTGTAGCTCAGTGGTAGAGTGCTTACCTCACAAGCATGAGGCCCTGGGTTCAATTCTCAGCACCACATAAAAAGAAATAAAATAAAGATATTGTGTCCATCTACAACTAAAAAAATATTAAAAAAAAAAAAAAAAAAAGGGCTGGGGATGTAGCTCAGTAGCTAAATGCCCCTGGGTTCAATTCTCACAATGAAAATAATAAGAAGAAGAACAACATCAAAAACATGGAGTATCTTAACTCCAAACCAAGAAAACATGAGCTAATATTTAGAGTGAAGTCAAAATTATGCATAATATTTATAAGTTGTATCAAAAGACCTTTATAATTAAGAAACTGAGCTTTCTAATTATATTCAATGTTGTATTTGTAAGAGTTGTGCTCTAGTCTCCAAATATAACAGTCAGCAATTCCTTCCCTCTCTGTAAATGAACACAATTCCTCCCAACAAAATCTGGAGTCCATTCTCCTTCCCTCTGAATCTGGGCTCACTGTGTGACTTGCTTTGCCCCATATAATGTGGTATTAGTGGTACTGTTCATTCTGAGCCAAACTTTTCAACAGATCTAGACTTCTGCTTTCACTACCTCAAGACTCATCCTCCTTGGATAAAGACTGGCCCTGAAGAACTAGAGCCACCTTGGACTTGTCATCTCCAGTCTCAGCCAGATAACATGAGAGCATTCTGCCAGGTGCTGTCCAAAATGCAAAACCATGAGCAAATAATTGGTGTTTTAAGTCACTCCATACACAATCATAGGAAATGAATAGTAAAGTAGCCCTTTTCATTTAAGGCATTGCTAACACCTTCTAATATTTTCTGAATGAAAATCTCTCCTGATGAGTTATCTAGTAGTTAAAAGCTATACTCTCTTAATATTGTCAAAAAAGAAAAAAAAGAGATTACTCATTTGCTGAAAGTATAAATGAATACTTCTATGGTACAAATAAAGCAAAACAAATACACACATAAAATGAAAAAAATTAAGAATTATTTTTTGAAAAAAAAGAATTATGTTTTGAAATTTTCACTCTGTGAATGCATACAAAGTTGTTAAGTTTTAAACATTCATCAAAATAATCAATGTAGTTTGTGAAATTAAAGTAAAAAAAAAAAATACGTGTTCTGAATAAACGGTACTGTTCCAGGTAACTGGATTGTAAAAACAAAAACAAGTATTAATAAAATCTGCTAGTTTAAACCTTTTAATACGTTTAGTAAAGTGAATCTCAATTACCCAATAGCAGTCTGCTATAAAGTGATTTTTGATAGAAAACTGATGTATTTGTAGCTATTAGCTCCATAGAACTCTTTTTGCATAACACTTTGGGGGCATATGCGGGACAATTAGACTTAAAGTTTTAAGACTTAGGTCCTCTATTTCCAAACTCAGAGGTGTAGAGAAGCAGCAAAATTATTAACATGAGATAGGAAATGAGTCTAGAAGGGAGGAAAAATAACATTCAGTCTAACCAATTCTAAGGTCAGTGACGTGTGTGTGTGTGTGTGTGTGTGTGTGTGTGTGTGTGTGTGTGTGTGTGTGTGTAAGCTAATGACAGGTTCAGTTGGCTGTGGCCTGCTGCTACTTTTTTCTCTGTTCAAGCCCAAACCCCACAGCGATTCCTTCCTTTCCCATGACCTATTGCCAGACTTCTGCTTTCTTTCCCCACAGGCCTGCCTTCCTCGTCCTTTGAAGATTCTGTTTTATAAAACCAGTGCCTCTTGCTTGCCTATCAGAGTGCACTTCCGAGACCACCACTAGCAGCCCACTGAAGGAAACTGAGCAGTGCAGTAGATTCAGATTTTCCTCATGTGTATGAGCATACATTTATACTCTATTTATAATTTGCCTCTGCATTCTCCAGCCAGCCTGTCTTGCCTGACAGTATAAAATCTCTTGTTGCTATTGCTTGGCTGATTATTAGTTGCCAATGGATTCTCCTTTCTAGCCCTTTCTCCCTAATGATTACTGCTCCATGTTTTCTTTACCAAAATGGTACAAGAGTGAAAAAAGCAACAAGACAGTAGGAAATTGAGAAGAATTAGAGAAGTTTATAGGATTTTTTCTCACCATTTTGTTGTCCACTAGAAGATTAATGCTAGAAAAGAAAGTCTTTAGTGTACTTGGAGGGAGAATAAACTAGAACTAAGGCATTAACTTCCAGAAGTGACATGTGTCCTCTTCCTATCATTTGGGAAAAAAGTGGTATAAAAAATGATAAGATTCGCCTTTAAGGCTGAGGTTGTAGCTCAGCAGTCGAGTGCTCATCTCGCACATGTGAGGCACTGGGTTGGCTCCTCGGCACCACATAAAAAAATAAAATAAAGATATTATGTCCATCTACAACTTCAAAAACATATTTAAAAAAAAAAACATTCGCCTTTAGGCACAGTGAGAAAATGCAAAGATATGCAGTAGCTCCTAAAAATAGATTCCAATGGAAAATGACATAATGTCAATAACAGAGAAATAGGATCAGGGGATTATAGATACACCCAGATCAGGAGCCACCACCACCAATCACTGCTGGGGTTGGTCCAGGGCTCAACCGCCATGAACAATAACAAGCAGGCTT
Source organism: Xerus rutilus (assembly GCA_028644305.1). Taxonomy (NCBI): domain Eukaryota; kingdom Metazoa; phylum Chordata; class Mammalia; order Rodentia; family Sciuridae; genus Xerus; species Xerus rutilus. Next base: position 69,143,914 of record CM053407.1, on the reverse strand, counting down.
TCAAGATTTAGTGCTGTCCTTACAAGAGACTGTTTTCACTCAGGGCCCTCATTAATCTTATGCATTCACCCTGAGTCGAATCACGTGGTGAGCTAAGGTTAAGAGTCTGTTCTTGAGGAGCTAAATGCTTACTTGTGAGGTAAACTCACTCATCCGTGACACTGAGCTACCAAGAGGGCAGTGAAAGAAATAATTTAGGAAATTATGCCCTGGAAGTTTCCCTTCATGAATGTGTGAATCTGTCTCCCAGCTTCAAAGTTATACCACATTGGGGAAACAGTTCTCTATCTTGCCAGACATTAATAGAATTCCTTTCTTCCTTTTTTCCTTCCTTCCTTCCTTCTTTCCTCCCTCCCTCTCTTCCTCCCTTCCTTCCTTCCTTCTTTTCTTCCTTCCTTTCTCCCTCCCTCCCTTCCTTCCTCTCTCCCTTCCTCCTTTCCTCCCTACCTTCCTTCCTTCTTTCCTTCCTTCCTTTCTCCCTCCCTCCCTTCCTTCCTCTCTCCCTTCCTCCTTTCCTCCCTTCCTTCCTCTTTTGCTTTTTAGAGAGAATATATTTGCTCATTTTTTTAAAAAAAAGCAAGCTTTGAGATAAAATATTTTTAGGGAATTGTTTTGAAATTTACCTCTTTCTTAAGCATCTACTTTTAAACAAAATCATTTTGTAAAATTATTCTAAATATGAAATTTCTTGAGCACATTACAGAATCAGCTAAAGACAATATCTGTATAGTTGCTGAACAGTGCGGTTCTCATTAAGGATGTGAAGGGTAAGGGAGGGTGGAGATGGAGGGCAGAGGGGCTTGAACAGTACAAGTGAAAGCAAATCAAGGGGCAAGTCCAGAGGAGAGGATGTACATCCATCCATGTCTTCATCATAGCTATGCCTTTGCATTAGCTGTTATCTCTGCCTGCAATGTCCGTGCATCAGATCTTCCCCTGACGGCCTGCTTCTCATTCAGGTATCAGCTTCTATGTCACCTCACCGGTGGGACCGCTCTTGACTGTACCATCTACAGTCAGTTGCCAGCACACTTCATTGTTTCCCGGTTTTACTTTCTTCTGAGCAGTATCACTACCTGGTATGTTGTTTGTTTTATTCACCTTTTAAATAAAAGCCCCCCAATTAAAACACAAGCTCTAAAAGAGCAGGGATCTTATTTTTTCTTTTCACCCAAGTCCCCATGATCACCCCAGAATCCACAAGAATGTCTGGAAGAGATTGGTTATAATATCAATTTGTGGAATCAGTGAAAAAAGCAAATAAATAAATGAGTGCTTTCTGAAGAGACTGCTTACCCTACAGCAAGAATTTTATGAGTTATTGGTATGAACAGTCTTTATCAAACAGAAACTGAAATGTCACCAATACAAGACTGTAACTAAAACTATAAAGAGAGCAGGTACTGTGTTTATTGTTGGATTATTATGCCAGAACCTATACTTCAAACCCAGTGTGACTTACCAAGATTTTACTGTTACAGATGAGGTGGGCACACTAAACTTTGATATTGTTGGCACCACTAATCACAAAAGGTAACACAAGAGAAGTCAGTGATTTCTGCAAACAAAATAACAGCAGGAAGTACACCTATTCTTGGGCTTGAAATTCAGACTTCATGTCAACAGTCTAGAAAGATAAATAAATCACCCTGGGTAATCAGATAGTGTGCTTGTCCCAAGTGCAGGAAAACTACATTTAGGAAGAGAATGTTTGTTCCTGCCCAGCCTTCTAAACAACTCCAGCAATTTATCTAATCTCGGTGGTTTATGAGTTTTGTTTATCTCATCCAGGTCCATTCCTCTGTCTCAAACATTTCTGTAGAACAGCAGAGCTTTTCAGCTTTACAAAATGGGACTGTTCTCACAGTGCCTGTGCCCGAGGCTGTAATCTGCAGGTGCAGGCCTCCAAGATTCATGGGCAGCCATCCCTGGAAAGCTGCGCCCTTCCCAAAGTGCAGGAAACAGGCTGTGAGGACTTTCACAGTCATGGTATATGCTTGTAATTTTTAATGAACCTACCCACTGACATATTCTTGAAGCTATTTGCACAAAGAAACCAGAACGCTTTTATAAAAATGGTAATATTTTTAGGAGATTTAGCAAAAGAAAAGATTTATTAAAAAAATAGGTCACACTTCTTGTGGAATGTCTGTTTCCTTTCGTTTCTAACTCTTCAAAGGTCTAAAAGGCTTATTTCAACAAGACTGTAATTTATCATTCTCCTTTTTAAATAAAAGCTCTGAATAATAACAGGAGCAATAAATAGTGCATAGAATAGAGTCGTTTCTCCACTTTGGAGATTCTGAATCGTGTCTGGAGAAGAACAGTGCCACTATTAGAGAAAAAAAAAATTAAAATCTCATCTCACTTGGAGGCAGCGAAGCACCGTCTTCGTCTGACAGCCTGGGGTCTCATCTTGAGCTTTACCTTCACTATGACATCTTGAGCAGTTACTGAACTCTTTAAGATTGACTTTCTTCATTGAAAAAATTAGAATAATGATAGTCACTTTGCACAATTGCTGTAAAAACTGAAGGATATATTTCTGAGTACATCAATAATTAACCCATTCATTATCATTATCATCATTAAAAAGGCAATTTTCTCAGTGGCCATATACTCATGGACAAGGACCAAGTCAGTTTCTGTTTTCTTGTCATACAGAAACAATACTAGGAACTTATCACATTTTTAAAATAAACCATCTCCTAATACTGCTTTTAAGTATTGGAGAAAGAGTTCAGTTACATATCTACTATGGAGAAAAGGAAGAGATTTGGCCATTCAGACATGCCCATTGTCCATATTGTATGAGTTACAGGGCAGAATACACTATTCCCCAAATAAAGATACAAAGAGAAACATTGTTTGTTTTCCGGAATAAAATCTTATGTTAATCAATCTCTGAATAAAAAATAGGTAAGGATGTGCTCACTTCAGCAGCACATATACTAAAATTGGAATGATAAAAACAAGATTAGCATGGCCCCTGCACAAGGATGACATGTAAATTTGTGAAGCATTTCATATTAAAAAAAAATAGGTAAGGCTAACAGTACCGGTGCATAGCCTTTGTCTCCCAACTACTGGAGCAGAACACTAAAACAAAAACTTTAGAGGATATCAACACAAGATGGACCATCCTCTTGTACTTATGTCAGGTAATGGCTTTTTTAAAAAAAATTTTTTTAGTTGTAGATGGACACAGTATCTTTATTTTATTTATTTTTATGTGGTGCTAAGGATCGAACCCAGTGCCTCACAGGTGCTAGGCAAACACCCTACCACTGAGCCACAACTCCAGCTCTGTCAAGTAATGACTTTTAAAACAAAATCAGAACCTTACCATCCTTCAACTATCATAGTAAATTTAACAAAGCATGAAACTCCATCACTAATAATGTATGAATGACAAAGGAACAAAATAAAGAAAGCCTTATAAGTGGTATGAATTCAGTTTTGTGGATAGTTCCCTATCTTCTTTCTCTACTGCTGCCTGGTAAAGACATTCCTTAAAGATAATTACTCATACAGAGGTACAGCTTTGGGAACCACCTAATCTGTTATATTACCTATGAATATTTCATTTCACTAACATTAAAGAAAATCTTAAATGCATGTGTGTCCACAGGTTATTTTTGTTTGTATGTTTTTCCTATTCTTTAAAATGAGTAAGTTTTTATTTTCTGAAAAGAAAAAAACTTAAGTACTAAGATGTATTCAATAGCCAAACTACTACAATCTGTTCTGAATCTTACTCTCTGAGGATACTTCAGGATGCAGTCTCAAAGTCTTTCCACTTCAGCTCTGTACCAAATATCAAGGAACTCCTGCTTTCAGCCTACAAGAAGTAACAATAACTGAGTTTGCCCTTCTCATTGAAACAACCGGAACTCTGAAATAAACAAAGCAAAAGCCAAAACAATAGTTTTAGAGATTCTGGACTTGAGAGAATAAATGTTAGTAATCCTGAGAAATGGAGAGCAAAGGAAGTAAGCCCTGCAATTGTCCAAAATTGTTGCCATGAGTGTTTCTGTACTGGCACAGGGAGGTGGAGTGAACACAGGTGCTGTAAAAATTTGATACTACATAATAACTTTCTTGTATCTTATTTGCAGACATTTCTCAACACACAAACACAGGCACAAAAAAATGTTTTTAGAATGAGAAGAAAAGCTAAGCCTGGAATCAGCATTTTTGTGAAAGTAAATTCTCCCTCTCATCACTATTACAAAAATGAAATAAACTCCCAAAGACAAATTAATGTTAGAGAGTGTGGCTCAGTTTGAAAACCTAAAGTGCTTTACTAATCCTTCATCCAACTGTCAGGAGCTAAGTGCCTCACTCTGCTACTAAACAGGCACTTCTGACTGGGTGTGGAGCCTGAGAGATTCATGGGTGCTGCTGAAACAAAAGGGGAACTGTGGAGAGGTAGTGGTTACTAATTGGTCAGTGTGGAAATATTTCAATATTTTAAATATATTTTTAAAACTGATACAATGTTGGCCCATGGATATTGTAGTTGAAACAGAAAACACATATACTTCAAGCAAATGAGAACTGCACCTCAGTCTAGCAGTTATCATGTTCAAAGAAATAACTCCTTTAGAGCAATGCAGCAAGAGTCAGGAAATTCCAGCACTTAGGGAGGCGAGACAGGAGAATCGTGATTTCAAAGCCAGCCTCAGCAACAGGGAGGTGCTAAGCAACTCAGTGAGACCCTGTTTCTACATAAAACACAAAATAGGGCTGGGGATGTGGCTCAGTGGTCAAGTGCCCCTGAGTTCAATCTCCAATACCAAAAAAAAAGAAAAAAGAAGAGTCAGGAGATTGACTGACTCAACCCCCCACCCCACCCCACCCGTTTTGACCAATTAACAGCTGTGTAAACTCCATCAAGCTGCTTCAAGCCTCTGAGTATCAGTTTTCTTTTACGTTAACATAGGGAAAAGATAGGGGAACCACAGGGAAGAAGGATGAGGACCAACAAGGTAAGCAGGAAAGGAAGAAGCAAATCACAGAATAAAGAGGCAAGATGATTCTGTGGAAAAATACAGAATAAGGACCAAATGTAAAGCATTCGCATAAGATTATTCTCTACAGGAAGGATAGGAAGAGAAATAAGTTTAGATAAAAGAAACTATCCAAGTCAACTATCCTCTGCTTCTCCAATAAATATGAACTCAGCCAGGATAGTCTCCAAAAATAACACATAGCCTTTCTTATTGATTGAGGTTACATTTTTTCTCAATCTCTTCCAAGTTTCTTACAATGTTCTTCTTTATGTAGGAGTGACTGTTGATATCCTTAATAGTCTGCCTACATAATGTGCTTATTCACTAAAGAACAGACAAAGTAATGGAAATAGCAAATGCAAAAACCTATGTATCTCAGGATCATTCCTTTACTTGTAATTTATTTGTCATAAATATCTAAAAGGTATTTTATGTAGCATATATAATTAAAAACATATTACTGCATAATTTAAAATATAAATGAAATATATAGTGAAAGGTATGTCCTTGTAATTAAGCTGAAATAACTTTCTTCCCTCAGCTGAACATGAAATTTAGTTTTCTTTCAGACATGCCAAAAAGCTAGACGTGAGGAAGGAGGAAACATATCTCCTATTAAAAACATAAATGTGCTTCTTTATTATTTTTGTCCTTTAATGGACATTATGTAATATAACGGTCAAATTCTTCATGACACCACTAAATACTTGAAGTAAAATAGTTCCTTAACAAAAGAAATCTGAAAGTTCTGCTTAGATCAAATACTTTGCAAATTTTCACGAAACACATTTGTAAAGTCAATGTCAATTAACTGTGTCTTTTAAATGTCTCTCTAAGTATTTTAATATCTAGTTATAGTATTCTAGTTATAACTACTACTGCATTCTAGTTATAGTACTTCAGTTTTAAAACATTGTTCATTTCCTTGTAATTTCTTCCCTCTGGCCTTCCAATTTCCTTTTGAGCTGAAGGTTCTCATGTGTGGTCTTGGTCTAAAGTGAGTTTATGAGCCTTCCACTTAGATTTCTTTTTATAATAAGCTTAGATGATATTAAAGAAGTATCAAATATTGAAATATGTTTAGCTTGACACGAAGACACCAATAGCACCTACCACAGAGTTAATTATTAACTAATAACCCAAATGCTAAATACCTACAGTTTAGACTGCATAAAAATCAGCCTTAGTTCCGCACTGAGGTATGAGGTGTTATTTTACTCACCTAGATGTCTATGTATTCAGGCTAGTGATTACCCAGCCTCTTCACTATACCCTTTATCTCTTCCTCTAAGTACATGTTTATTTCAAAGATTTTGCCTAGCAAGCAAATTTTGTAAAAATATGGCTACATATTCTTTATAAACAAAGACATATCTCACAAATAGAAAAGATAATATTTTCAAGATATTAATGTAGTTATAAAGAGTGAAAAATTCTAGTTGACATTCTGTTAGCCCTACATGGAGAAAAGGTATTAACATTAGAACTTTTAAATTTAAATTAAGGACACAGATTTTTAACTTGGTGAATCCTTCGGAATTCAGAGATGGACTCCAGCTTTATCTAGAACCAAAAATTTCAAAAATTCTTCTATTTTTTTCCTTACAGTTTTTTAAGTGAAACTAGAGAATTGGATGTATACTGTATTTATCACACACTTTCTTCAAATTAGGTTTAACAATTCTTCACTTCCTCCTGCTTCACCTTCCTTTTGTGATATCCTTATATCAAATGCAATTCACAAATGAAATATTTACAAAAAATTAAATACTATTACTTTGCATATCTTTCAAATTACAATGAAACCTCCCCTATTTAGTTGGGGAGATTAATTTACTTATTTAATTCAAATTAATGAATGCCTTTAAATGGAACTTCAGTCAATATATATTCCTGACTAAAAGGTTTCATAATTTGTTTCTGGAGCTAAATTGTATTTTAGTTATTCCAACAATGGATGTATTTTAAAACCTTGAGGTGAGTGACATTTGTTATTGATGTGGTTTAAGTTGTTTTATATTATACTAGTTTCTTAACGTTTTCAAATCAACACTCTTTATTATGAAAATTTTAATTAGTTTCAATTATGAAAGTATTTTATAATGAGAACTTTAAAAGTTAAAACAACAGTATAACCAAGTGGGTAATTTCTTTTTCAACTTTTTTAAGTTTTTACTAGATGAAGAGGTTCCATTTGTGAGACTTATCTTTTCTTCTACTTTGTCAATTTTTATTTCACAATTGAATTATTAAAACTGGAGCTATGTGTTCCTGTTGCACGTGGCATACACTTTTCAGTCTGGGGAACTCTTTCTTTGCTTTCTGTCACGTGATGAAGAATGCAGGCTTTGGAGCAAGTCAGATGTGAATGCCAGCCTTTCAGGGATCCAATGGCCAACAATTTATTTCACTCATTTTCAGGGTCCTCCTCTGTCAGGAAAGTAGTGATGTCTCCATCAGAGGATTCCTATCAGACTAACTGATGAAAGCCAGTGATCACTAGGCACATAGTGCAAAGCCAGCCAACACAGCTACAAGCCATCAGGACCACTTCCCAACACAACGGAGTGGGATGCCCTCCTTTTCTGAAACCCTTGCCTCTGCCACCTCCTCTGACTGATACACTTTATCTGTATTTCAGATTTTTATGTTTATTAACATTTTCTCAGTGTACTACTTTTATTGTTGTTTATTTGGTCCAGGAAATAAACAATATATAAGACATAACCCCATTGCCTATTTTTAAATTATTTTTTCTCTGCGCAGGCATCTAGTGAAAGACATATAGAAAACAAGTCTCCAATAAATCCTGTGGGTTGACTTGCATCTTTCTGTAAGGTGAAGTCCCCACCAGTACTCAACACATACACCAAAAATTCAGGCCAGAGGTCCCAGCTTATTAGCTTATGAGCACCTCCCAAATGTGACAGCCACACCTCTGCAACTGTGCTGAGCAGCTTAGCAGCTTTTCACTTGGCAAGAAGTGATTTCCAAAAGTAGGCTGTGATTTCCAAGTACTTCCTTGACTAGATCATAATTCTCTGCACGCCTTTTCTCTTCACATCTTTCCTAAAAAATTAAGTCTATACCTTAAAACCTTCACCAAAACAGTGCATCTTTGTCAAACTTACATTGACCACATTTTTAAAGATAATTTGCTTGATAAGAAAATCATTTGGAATAGTTTTTAAATTTTAAAAAAATGTTAAGACAGAAACCTTGATAAATGCCTCTATTCACAACCTCTTATGTTTTATAAGGTCAAAAGAATCTATTATTTTTCTTTCATGAAGCAATATTATCCACCACCACCCACCCCACCACCACCTTTTTAAGTACTGGGGATTGAACCCATGAGTGCTCCACCACTGAGCTATATTCTTAGCCCTTTTTTGATTTTTTATTTTGAGACATGGTCTCTCCAAGTTGCCCAGGCTAGCCTTGAACTTGTAATCCTCTTGCCTCGACCTTCCAAGTCACTGAGATTATAAGAATGCACCACTGTGTTCAGTTCTGAAACAATATATTTCTAAAGAAGAAAGTAAAAGTAAGGTAAGGAGAACAAATATTTAAATGATTATATTCCTGTCAATTTATTGTATGTTTGGTCACACAATTAAAAATGACTTTTTAAAAAATATTGATTGATTGATTGATTGATACAAGGGATTGAACTCAGGGGCACTTAACCAGTGAACCACATCCCAGGCCCTTTTTATTTTCTATTTTGAGACAGGGCTTCACTAAGTTGCTGAAGCTGGCTTTGAACTTGTGATACTTCTGCCTTAGCCTCCCAAACTAATGGAATTACAGATGTGCAGTATCACTCTAGACTAAAAATGGCATTTTTATAAAAATTAGTTTTTAAAAGCCATAACATTGATTTGTGAGTCCTTACAAAAATATAGTATCTTAGTGTATTATGTATATAACATGTATAGTGTGTGTACATTATATATATGATATATGTGTGTGTGTTTGTGTGTGTGTGTGTGTGTATACTTGCCTTGCTCAGAAAATATTCTTTGTCAAAATAAGGTTCTGTGGCTTCTAGGCAGGCAGAGTTTTGCAGGCAAAGCTCTTATAATTGATATCAAAACTAAAAGCCCCAACAACATTGTCCATACAGCATTCTCTTTCTTTCTTTCTCTTTGTGGTAGTGGGTATTGAACCCAGAGGCACCTTACCGCTGAACTACATTCCAACCCTTTTTATTTTTTATTTTGAGAAAATTGCTGAGGCTGACCTTGAATCTGTAATCCTCCTGCATCAGCCTCCTTCCCCAGTCACTGCGATTACAGGTTGCACGACCACACCCAGCTCAGCACCACTTCTTTCTTCATTGCTAACACTGACCAATGAATGTCTTCCTGCAGTCTGGGTCCTCAACTTCCCCATCATACACCTATCTTGTCTTCAGTCTCTCCATTACTGCCCCATGAATCCCACCTTCCTTGATGCTTCCTCATCCTGGCCACAGGCAAAACAAGTTAGAAAATAATATTTTCTTTGAAAAATAAATTTAAAGAAAGATTCTGTTTTTCTTTCTCAGCAGCAGGTACAAATACATTACACCTTACCAAGACAATGAAGAAACTACAATATAACCTCGTGTTCCAAAAGAACAATTTTAGAATATGATTTAGAACTAAGAAAAACAAACAAATTCCTCCAAAACATGGATTAAAAAAAAAGCTGAACTAAAACTTAAAAATGAAACAGCCAAGTGCAGTGGTGCACACCTGTAATCCCAGCACTTAGGGAGGCTGAGACAGGAGAATCCTGAGTTGAAAGCCAGCCTCAGCAAAAGCGAGCACTAAGCAACTCAGTGAGACCCTGTCTCTACAGAAAAAAAAAAAAATAGGGCTTGGGATGTGGCTCTGTGGTCAAGATGCCCTGAGTTCAATCCCCAGTACCAAAAAATAAAAATAAAAATAAAAACAAATACCTCCTATTATTATTTTTCTATCCTTTTCTTCATTAAAACTAATTCATTTCATTATTTATTTAGGTTAAAACCAGCTATAGTCCCACTTAGAGCTACTTCTAAGATTTGAGGGCATATGGTTAATTTAGCCAATATTTGAGGGTGGTTTCCCCCTTAAAACCACATGTAAAACATAGGGAAAACATAGCTTCTAAAGAACTAAAATCATATCACTTTTTCCAAAATTTTGTTAATTATGTGGTATCACAACACTAGCCACAGTCTATATGTCTTTGCATTTCCTGATGAAAAGGCGGGCTCAAAAGAGGAAATGTGCTAACATTTAAGTATAACATACGTATAATTAAGCAAACACTGTCTTCTGAAGGGAAAATTGAAATGTCAGATTTATAGCATTTCATATGGTAAAAGCAACATCTTATGCAAAGGGCAATTTCCAAGAGTAGGAAGGTGAATTCAGAGGGTACAACTAAACTCAGTTGAAAGAGGTACCTTTGGCTTAATTATGTTCTTCTATGCTTCTGTCCATAAGAATTACACTTTTCACATTTCTATGAAAAAAGACCCATAGTTAATGAGATCCATAAAGATTCCTTAATCAGCTTATATTGTGCAAGAGTATTAAAGTCTCCATTTTCACAACAGGCACATGAAATACACACTTTTATGATATATTACTAGTACAGGAACTTACATCTCTCTCCCCTTGAACCACCTGCAAATTTTAATAGTCATGTATCGCCAGGGTACCAGAAACTCATAAAAGTTTAACCTGCCAATTAACAAGTAGGTAAAGCTCCAGCCCTGCACCATAATTCGTTTGCTTCCAAGATATAGTCAGCAAAACCTAGAAAACATTTCCTTGAATTTTTTGCAAGGCAGCTATATTCTAGGACTGATTCTTTACCAACATCACCAAAAAGTAAAAGCACATAAACATGTATAAGATAATCATGTCTGTATGGAGGATATAAAGATAGTGAAATGTGGAAGTTTAAAAATGGACTTGGTTATCTCCAAAAAGTTGCTATGTGAAGTTTGTTTGGAAAAGGCTGCTCTTGTTTCAAATTCATCTGTGCCTTAAAAAGGCTTCATCTGTGCCTTAAAAAGTGCTGTGATATAGATATCTGTCATTTCATTCATTTCAGCAAGAGGCTGCCTTAGAAAATATTGTATGTTTATTAGGACTATTTGCTCTTAGGTAAATATCCAAACCACAAACCATGCTCCCAAAGGCAGAACTCACAAAATACAGAAATCCAAAGAAACCACTCCAAGAAAGAAAAAAGCTCCCAATTCTTTTCTGTTACAATGGCAATGGCTTCTAAGGACATTCCGATAGGATGACTGCAGACTGTGTAAGTTTCACAAACGGCCCCTTAGTGTCAAGGTCCTTGGTCTCAGTCCCAGCCTAGCTAGTCATACTAGGAATTACTACCATATTAAGAAATTGGCTATTTTTCTGAACTTACAGTACCAGGCAGAGCTATTTTATTTTTCTAGTGCTTTGTTTATGTGAACTAGCCTCCTAAGAGGGAAATTAAAAGATTTATGCCAAAACGCTAGCAGAAGTATTATTATATGGTGTCTGATTTTGCTGTAGCTGAGAGAATATACACATACTCAAAGGCCAACAGACAGATACAAGTAAGGAAGTTGTTCATTCGTTCATTCTTATTTTACTGAGTGCCTCTACAACTCAGGAACTTTACCCTATAGATACAATAATTTGAAAAAACAAAAACAAAACAAAACAAAACCTGCTTTCACATATCTGAAAATGTACTGAGGAAACCTGTTAGGCTGGTTCTTCATTGTTTCTAGACTCACATTTGTAAAATTAATAATACCTAGTATTCATTGTGTGCTAACTTTTTGCCGAGTATAATTCTAAGTATTCTATGTACATTATCTCATTTAATTTTTCCAAAAATTCCACAACACAAGCACTATGGAGTTATGAGTTGTCATCCACCAACAATAATGACCAAAACTCAAATCCACTCTGTTAGACTTGACAACACTTCTTATGATTTCATCATCTCTATCTAAAAAATAATGTATAGCCCAATCTTAAAGGATTTCAACTCTACTTAAAGAAATTTTCAGTGGAATTTATATATCTAGCAGAAAGAAACACAATCATATTTTCTTTAAAAACTGGAGAGAGTAGCATCCTTTTCCTTAATGGTCTCCAGAGCACAGTGCCTATTGACATCTGAAAAACAGTTTTGCAGGTTTACTATTGTTCTATGGAACTGATGCATCCCGGTGCTCTAACATTTAACTCGTCAATGCTCTGCAAAGTTTTAAGAATCCAAACAATGCAATTGATTAAGTGCCTAGACACACTGTGCTAAAGAGTTTATGAGCAGTGGGACTGTTTTCTGTCAACAGAAACTGACCAATCACAGATGGCTGGGCACTGACTTTGAATCTCCTGTTCCTGTTGGTCATTCAGACATTTTTGGATTTCTTGTCTAAATATATGTGGTCCCACTGTGAGATTTGTTACAGTAGTGTGAAGCTTCAGAATAGGATTGATACACAAAATTTTAATGTGCAACATTTTTGTCCCTGGTGAACAACTGATAGCAACTATAGGGGATATTCAAAGAATATTTTCCTTTGGCAGAAAAGAAATGATTCTTGGTTCTGCAGAAACAATGATCAAACAGAACTCATACTTTTTCTAGAAATAGAGCAAAGCACTCAATTAATAGGTTTATAAAATCTGAAGATTAAGAGTTGATTAATCTTGAACAGGCTGAGAAAGAAGTGAGATCTAAAATAAAAGGAAAAAAAAGATCTTGGTCTCTGAGAGAATTCTACATAATGAGATCAGCAGATCTTTGTATGAAAGACTACCTACCCAAGATGGTCCTATATTTCCTCATGGATCTTTAACTGCTCACAGATACACAGTTTATATAGTCATATGACTAATTGTAATGCATGTAACCAGACTATTTTATTTCCTCAAAGAAACTTTATGTGATTATTTCTGAGACCCTATCTCAGATTAATCATTTTAAGAATACATTTTATGAATATCAACCCATTGCAATATTCATAGGTAATATTATTTTTAATAACCAGGAAGAGAGAAACCAAAACAAAGAACCCAATACTTTAGGTATAAGAAAAATGTTCTATGCAATATGATTAGCTGCTACATCAAAATTAGGAATCAAAAAAGCTGAATGCAGAAGTGAAAATACTGTTTAAAAATGTTTGTATGAGGAATTAGGACAATATTTTGTGTACAGTACAGGCATAATTATGAAAAGGTCATAATTATGAAACAATTGATGATAGACTAAAATGAGATTCTAGGTTATTAGTATTTTTAAAGAATGTTTTCTGTAAGCTAACAACCTTGGTGACTAAAAATCCTATGGTACTTATGCTAGGTATCATAATTGTACTACTTTTATATTTAAAACATACATTTATAACCAGCAATGGTCTAAGAGTAGTCATTTGCATAACTTCTGGTAGACAGAACTCAAAAGCCTAGAGGTGAGGGGAGGCAAGTTACACAGAAATTTGGTCAGAGAAAAGAAAAAACCTGCCAGGTAACTGTAATTGACTCAGTAAGAAACCAAAGGTAAGGAAGCCATCCCCAGAAAACTGAGCAGTCTGACTTTCAGCCCAATAGTTGTTTCGTTTTTCTGGTTTTTAATCTTTTGAATGCCACACACTAAAGTGCTTAAGTAGTGCTTTTGTTAAAGCACTAAAATTGAAGGTAAGAGGAAATTATTGTCAAAATTATACTTTAAAAGAAAAAAATACAGGCTGGGGTTGTATCTCACTGGCGGAGCTCTTGCCTAGCATGTGTGAGGCACTGGGTTCAATCCTTAGCACCACATAAAAATAAAAAATAAAAAAAGGCATTCTGTCCATCTGCAACTACAAAAAAAAATTTAATTCAAGGATAAGTATTTTAATATTCTAACATTATTAACAATGTTTCCTTACTTCTTTCTCCAGATGATGATGATGATGATGATTCTTCTTCTTCTTCTTCTTCTTCTTCTTCTTCTTTTCTCTTTTTTTAGAAAAAACTGTCCTGTACTTTCAAAAGTTATTTTCAGCTAGGCATGGTGGCACAAGCCTGTAATCCCTGCACTTTGGGAGGCTGAGACAGGAGAATCGCGAGTTCAAAGCCAGCCTCAGCAACGGCGAGGCGCTAAGCAACTCAGTGAGACCCTGTCTCTACATAAAACACAAAATAGGGCTGGGGATGTGGCTCAGTGGTTGAGTGCCCCTGAGTTCAATCTCCAGTACAAAAAAAAAGTTATTTTCTTTCCTTTTCATGCCCCATCTTCCTTTATCTTTCCAGAGAGATGCTGACATAAGCTGGGTATTGTATTTTTGATAGGACGAGTTGTTCCACGTGAGGAGAAAAAGGACCAGAAAGGCTCTCCTGCTGCCCCATGGCTTATGTGTGCCTCTACACTGACTCTACTGTATTCCATCTGGGGAAAGGAACATGAGGAGAGGGATGGCTATGGGGTGGGAAAAAATCTGCAGAGAGACATTGAAAAACAATCTAGAATGGGAATCAGTGACAGTAATTAAATATTGTAAAGGAATACGTGGAAAATGGTACTATGCTGATCTATGATAGGGTCAGAATTGGCATGTGAAACCAGCTTGAAGCCTCTCAAGTACACACATCTAAGTATTCAATCTAAAAAAAAGACAGGAAAATAATGAGTGCAACAGGGTGTTCATGTTTTGTGACAGAAAAAAAATATGGGAGCACATGGGAAGAAAGAGCAAAAAAAAAGCCAAAAAAACAAAAACCCAACCAGCTAAATCTCTTCCTCCTTTCGCCAATGAATTATTATTGATCAAATCATAAAATCTAATACATTATTCCATAGTTATGATAATTTTACCATGAGAGTCATGGAATTTCCTTACATCTTGGGTATGTTTCTAACTGAAATAAAATGACAAATTAGCAATATCTTATTATGTAAATATATACCTCACTGTATTTATAGACTTAACAGGAAATTGAAGCCTGTATGTACATATAGTCAATAAAATTCCATGCTCCAAATTTGTAAATAAAGATATTTTCTATCCAATTCTCAAAACATGTAATCAGATATACAGTAAGAAGTGAAACGTAAACATATTTCCCCAAGCCACTGATTTACTATCAAGCAGAGGACTTTACGGACCAACCCAACTCTGACTCACAGCTATGCAATTCTCTGATTGCATCTGCCTCAGCCACAGCCAGCATTTTATATAATCACTCTGTTTAGAACATCAGATTTCCTGTGGATTTTTTTTTAGACTTGCTATGTTACCCTAAATTTCCTCCCTGAAGGTTAACATAATGTACATTGCTTTTGATTGAGTTTGTTCTCGAAAGCAATGCCTCATCAAAGAAGAGCATGAAAGCAACCTTTCATTTAACTGTGTTGTATACAAGATTCACTCCAAGCACCAGCAATAGCAAATATTAACCAGCTCCCTACTTCCAGAGTAATGGTCCCTATTGTCACCACACTGCATTCTCTAAACCAATAATCTTATGCCTCTCACACATCTGAAACCCTCTGAGGGCACTCCAATACATTCTGGATAAAAGCCAAGCCCCTTGGGTAGGCATTTGAGACCCTCCATGAGCTGGTTTCTGTTTTCCACTCCAGGCTCATCCCTCACCTCACCCAATCTTACCAATGTGTACTTCATTCTTATTGAGAAGGTTGTCATTCCTCTACTCACCAGGCTGTGTCATGCCTTCCTGCTTTTGCCTCAGCCCAGAACTCCTCCCATCCTGGGATGGTATTCAAAACCGACCATGAACTCCTACTCAACCTTTAAGATTTACTTCAAGAGCTTTTTCCTCTAAGAAACCCTCTCTGAACTCTTCATCCTGAGCCACGTGACTTGCTCTGTTTCCAGAATAATTTGAGATCCCTGGATGGTTACACTGATTACATTATTTTGATATAATCTGCTTCTCTGCTGTACCTCTGCTTAGATGGAAAGATCCTTGAGAACTGAAGAATGGGGAAGCAAGTCTTATTTTTCTTTGGTATCCCCTCGCAAGTCAACCATGGTGCTTAATGCAATATTGGTGCTTAATAAATAAGGTACTTAAGACATTTGCCAAATAGATTGGTGAGAGAGATATGAAACAAGTATGTAAACAGCCATAAATCAGGAAGTGAATATGACAAGTGCCACAAAGGATGGTACAAATAAAAGCCAATGCAAGAGTAAAGAGGAAACAGTGGCTTGAAAACATCAACAAAAGTTCTAATTGAACTGGCTCTTTTAGAGTGGGTAAAATTTTGATGAAAGGAAATAGAAAGAAAACCAGAGAAACTACCAGAGGCCATAACAACAGCTTGTGAACTATGTGTAGTAACTGGGCAAGAGAGGTATATATAGCAGAACAATATGGAGCAAAAAGAAAAGCAGGATAGGAACAGAGTGTGAGGGGGTACTTTGAAGGCTCATGCACTAAAAGAGTTCAAATCATATCAGGTGCAAGTAAGGGAAAAACCATTTCAGAGTTTTTGTTGTTTGTTTTTGGTGCCAGGGATTGAACTCAGGGATGCTTAACCACTAAATCACATTCCCAGCCTTTTTTATATATATTTTATTTTGAGACAGTGTCTTGCTAAATTGCTTAGCACCTCACTAAGTTTCTGAGGCTGGCTTTGAACTTGTGATCCTCATGCCTGAGCCTCCTGAACCACTGGGATTACAGGTAAGCACCACCACACCAGGTTTGCATACAGTTTTGACAAGAGGCAACACCACTAATCATTGCTTATTGTATGCCACTAAACTATTAGGATTATTCTCTACCCCTGTCACTACCACCCCAGTATAATCAGCTATATGGCTTTAAATATGGCTGAGGGGCTGAGGGTGTGGTAGAGCCTGGGTGAAGTCAATCCTCAGCACCGAAGTAAATAATAAATAAGTATAATGATAAATAGAAAATATTAAAGCCCTCAGCTTTAAGAAGGTCCAGAAGAGCTGAGTGTTTTGCAAAAGAACACAGCTCTGAAACCTCAGCAGACCTGCTCCCTCCTTTTCTCCTCTACTCCATCTCCAAATGAGATAAACAGTTATAAAATACTGTCAAGCAGCTGAGGGAAGATGAGAACGGGTGCCCAGTAGACATGTATAGATTAGAAAGGAGAGAATATAAAGATAAGAGAGAACTGTCCTTTCCTCTAGTATAAATGGTTTTCATGGAGTCCAGGAGGAGATCATCAAGTCATTTTATTTCCTATCAGCCTATAATTTCAAAACTATGTCACAATATAAATGTATAACACTTCATAAAAATACCAACTTCTGGTAGTTTTCAAAGAGCAAATCCTTGACATGCCAAAACCAAAAGGACTAAAAAGTATTAAAAGCTGGACAAAATGCATGAAGACTCTAAGACTCCAGAAGAGTCATAAATAGCCTAAAATGATTAAGTTTAGACTGAAGAATTTCTTATCATTTTCATACCACATTTAAGGCATCTGAGCATACCTTACACAAATTATACTACAGGCTGAGTATACCTCATCCAAAATAATTAGCACTAGAGTATTCTGATTTCAGCTTTTGGAGTATTTCATATACGCAAGGAGATACCTAAGGAATGGGACCCAAGACTAAACATGAAATACATTTATGTTTCATATACACCTTAAACGTAAGCTTGAAGGTAATTTCATGTATAATTTTTAGTGTGTCTGCATTCTAACTGCAATGTGTTACATGAGGTCAGGTGTGAGATTTTCCAGTTAGGGCAACATGCTGGCATTCAAAAAGTTTTGGATTTTGGAGCACTTTAGGTTTCAGATGTCTAGAATGTTCAATTTGTACTGTGCTTATTTAGTATCTGGTAACTCATCCTTAACACTCATATCCCTCAATGTTAGCTGATGGCCCAACCTAAACACTCACACCTCATTATGATAGGAAAAGGGAACCTCAGAGGAAATAAGTTTTGCACATGGCAAAACAGTAAGGCATGTGATGTGTAGATGTCAGGTTATAATATATAAAATCTCCCACATACTGCTGTTCAGGAGTTGTACGCTTGGTTAGGATGGGGATGGGCAGGAAGCAGGGCATACCCTACTCCTGACATGTCAGGGAGACCGGTGTTAAGGATGATGTGGACTCAGACATGTGGCTGTCGAAGGAGCTGGGGTATGACCGCATTCCCTCCCATCAGATGACTTCTTAGTTTCACAAATGTTGAATGAATGGTCATTTACCGAGAGGGAGTTGAAGAGGTGTGAATGAAAATTTAAAAAGAATGAATAAGGGAGCAGAGTTTATGGTATAGAAGAGGATGGTGACAAGTGACACAGAAAAATAAATGTGCTGCTTCAATTCATGTGAATCAGTAGAGAGGACGAAGATGAATTAGATGGGTGAGGCCAAGGAACAGCACCTATGGGGAAAGCAATTAACTTAAGACCTCTGGAAAAGGAAGGGTGGCCTTCAGCAACAATCCACTTCAAGAACTGGCGATCTTGTCATGCAAGTCTCCATTTAAAAAAAAAAGGAAAACAAATTCTTTGGCCACTTCTTCCAAAGGCATTGTAACTTTTGCTCTTTTCACTTCCTCTGAGACATGGCCCCAAGCAATATGTTTCTTCTTCCATCTAATGTTATCTCTAACTCTCCAAGCTAGCTGTTGAAATAAAAATAATGAAGGACTCACTTATCAACTCTCCAAATTCCTGGTGTTTTGGTCATCTTTTGGGCTCAAGGACACTAAGAAGGGGTCCTGTGACCTCCTAAGCATAGATTGTTTCCCCAGCCTAAAGAGTTAGAGAAAGAAATGTGATTTTGAGTTTACTGGGAGCAGGGCTGCCAGCTACACAGGTACCTTGGGCATTTCACTGCAGCCCAGCTCCCAGCTTCTTTCCCAGAAGTTTGCCTGTAACTATCCTGGAAGGGTGTGATGATCCTCTGTTCTGCTCTGCAAGACACAAAGCAAACACTCTACTGAACCTCAAGGGAAGATGCCTCATTCTTCTTGATTAGAGTGTACTCCTAATGCTCCTCTGAGAAAATATGATGCTTGGGGAAAAAGTGCCTTGCAGAGGAGCATACCCATTTGAATGACAATCGCTTTCCAGGTTGCTATGATATGAATCACCTCACTTACCCTTATTACTGTAAGTTCCTTTGTCAACAAAACAACAAATGAAAGTTGAATTTTACTGTGTTTTAAACAATAAGTGTCATTTACATCAATTTTTAAAAGTTAAATTTAGCTGAAAAATTCCATATGCTTTAGTTTTTCCTTCTGTACCTTTTATATCACAGATTTTTTTTCATTGTTGTACTAAAAAAAAAATTTAGAAGAAGAAAAAATATCACTTTTTTTTCCTTTTTGTGACACCGGGGATAACTCCTACCCTTGTAAATTTGGTACAGTAGGGTGGGTTTTTCAGTTTCCCCATGTTGTTTTACTCAGTACCACCTGATAAAAAGCTTATAGAAATTAGCTTTGCCACACACCACTGACCTGCAGAGTCATTTTTCAGCTTCATGAACAAATCCAAAGAAGAGGAAATTATTTTTTATTAACCAGGTACTAAAAACTAAAGCCTTTTATAAGAGTTGCTTGCTTCTTTCCACAGAGACCACTGGGCAAAAGAAAAGAAACCCAACTGTAATAACTTTGCACATAGGCAGCTTTATTAAAATCTATATGGTGAAATTTTTTAGTACAATCAAATAATCATAAAATATGTTAGGTATTTATGGTAAATACATCTATTATTATACACCTTTCTCCTGTGACACCACCCCTGGGAGAAAGAGATTTCGTTTGTTTCAAAAATTAGCCTTTTTGTAAGGTGCTTTTGGGCTCCTTTAGTTAAGGTCAAGTTGCATTTTCCATTATAAACCTGTTTCCAGGGGTTTATTACTTTGTCATAAAAATCTGCTTGGGGCTGAAATATGGCATATAGAGTCTTAGCTCAGCAGCACATTCTTTTTAAAAATGTATCAGAATTGGCTAAACACAGTTCAGTCACATTTAAACGATAAAATTATGACCAAATACATCTTTTTTTTTTTTTTTTTGTGAAAAACCTGATGTATTTATTTATTTATATATACATATATTATCTTGATATGAAGTATCTAATGTGTCTTGGAAGCAACCCAGATGTCCTTCAATAGATGAATGGATAAAGAAACTGTGGTACATATACACAATGGAATATTATTCAGCAATAAGAGAGAATAAAATTATGGCATTTGCAGGCAAATGGATGGAACTGGAAAGCATTATGCTAAGTGAAGTAAGCCAATCCCAAAAAACCAAATGCCGAATGGTCTCTCTGATTAATG
>CM053407.1:69108164-69123486 GCA_028644305.1 Xerus rutilus | reverse complement strand
CCAAATACATCTTAAAGAATCCAGCACGCTAACGTGGCTCAAACACTGAGTGAACCCAAACTCACACTTACAGCCCTGTATCTTTCCACTTGTCTAATCTACGGATCTACAGAGTCCACCAACATCTCTAGTCAAAGATCTGGCAAAGGTGCTTAAGTCTAAAAAGATAGAACGAAAGGAAAAACAAAAGCAAAGGAACTCTATCTAAAGCAGTACTATATTTTCTGAGATCTAAATAAAAGTTTTCCAACAACAAGACCTTGTTTCACCAAAATTCACAATGAAAATATTTTCTTTTCTTCCAGAAAATAAGAAGACATCAGCTAAAATGTGAAAAAAATAATAATCTATCAAAAAACGGATAGGGTTCATTATGAAATAGTGTTAATCTGTGATTGCTTTTGTGGAGCATTGTCTTAAATGGTTTTTGTTTGTTTTCAAATATCATAAAATGAGGAAAGATAGTACTTTGAAGCAGTTGTCAAAACTATTCATAATTTGAAGCCACCAGGGATACTTTCCAGGATTAGGGTTCAGAAATAAATTATGCCACCCTGGAATACAAATATACTTTGGAATAAATTTGGAATTTAAGATCGACTATTGTAACTTGGAAAAAAATCACTTTACCTCAGCAGGTTTCAGATTCCTCAATTGGAAGATGATGGGGTTGGATTCATGATTACCAGTATCCCTTTTGGTTTCCCTTTCCCAGGATGAAATACACAGGCAATACCTGGTTTGGGGTATTGCTACTGTGTGACACTGTTGAAGACCACAGGAGAGCTCCCTCTCTGAGCTCGTTTAGTCCTACAATTTAATGGATAATAATTGGGAACGTGGAATTTTTGTCTTTGAACTGTAAATGTAAATCTCACTACAACTGGCTTTTTGTTACAGGTAATGAGGGGAGGATGTCACAGAGAATATATATCCATAGAGCAGAATGTTTAAAAACCCCTTGTACTCTAATTTGTCCATGTATTACATGAATTTTTAAAAGGAGATTGCATTTCTGAATGATGTCTTAGAATTTTGCATTCTCAAAGACACTCATTAACATCCACTGGGAGGAGAGGAACCTAGATATTTTCTCAAGAGGTAGTGGTGATGTTTACATTTTGCAAAAACAGTAAATAAATTGCCAAAAGAATTCACCTAGGGAATAATCACTATGCTGATCCTACGTGATGCAAGAGTGTTATTGACTTCACACTGCTATTTTCAGATTCCGTGACGTTTTTCTTTCTGTAATAAACAAGCATGTGCTGGCTTTTCACTCTATTCTAAGTTGATAATACCATATTTGAACAATAAAGAGCTTCTTAGCTTCGTGCTAATGTGGCACTATCATTTTTCTTTCTTTGATAAACAAGATCTGGACATGAACATACAATGACCACTGCCTTTTACCCCCATTCTCTTTCACACATCTTCATCCACTTAAAACCTGCATGTCTTCTGTTTTATTCATATCCATAGTTTTCTTAATCATTTACTTTTATACATTTTAACTGTATTCTCTCCTTACCCTTCTTGGTCTGCCTAAAAATAGGAAACAAAAATGATCTTTTCGAACACAGGATTGCTTTTCCTTACTTAGGCTGAATCTGGCAGTTAGGGGTGGAACTGAGAGAGAAGGTATGACATAAGTAAAAATACAAAAAACAAAGAATTTTGTTTTACAGCAAGATGACAACCTTTGGCTCGAAAATGAATCAGAAGAGCTTATAACGAACATACTAACTGAAGTGTTTTGCTTCCAAACATTTTGCAACCTTTAATATATTGACTGAACAAGATTTATCACCACTAATCAGACACCTGTAATTTTTAAGCTTGGTCTCCATAAAGGAGTGTGAAACTCTGGGGCACCATCTCTAAAGAATGCCAGTCAAGGGTAAAAATTAGCACCTTGACCTCTATCCTTTAAAACAATTTACAGGGTCAAAATGGGGTTCAAATAAAAACACAAGAGCAGCCTCAAAGGTTAAATAAAATTATAGAGGAGAATATATGGGGAAGGGAAGGGAAGGGGAGGGGTGGATGTCAGATCCTCTGTTTCCAAGCTGTTGAGGACACTGATGGCCTAACTGTACATCCTGTGTTAAATGCAGTGAGTTCATTCACATCACTGTCTGTTCCCCCTATAACTGCTCCTTGCTGATACCTCCATAGTCCTTATCATTTCTGTAATCAGTGTGTGTGTGTATATATGTATAATTTTTTTTAAATTTTTTTTAGTTGTCAATGGACTTTATTTTATTTACTTATATGTGGTGCTGAGAATTGAACCCAGTGAGTCACACGTGCTAGGCAAGCGCTCTACCACTGAGCCACCACCCCAGCCCATGTATATATAATTTTTAAAAACTCTAGTTAATGTCCATCTCCCCCTAGAACATAAGTTCTCTATGAGCAGTAATGACTCCGTGTTTCTTATTCATATTTATTCCCAGTGCCAGTGCCCAGTACAGGGCCTGGCACATAGTACCCATCACTAAACACTTGTAGCAGGAAGGGAAGGACAGGAAGGGAGGGGAAGAAGAAGAGGGGAGGAAGGGCAAATAGGGAATGGAGACTGAGAGGAATGACAAACAATTGGGGGGCTACTTAGAACACTCAACTAGTAATTGTACATAAAGAATGCCTTGTCAGGCTGGTGTTGTGTATCAGTGATAGAGCGTTTGCCCAGCATGTGTGAGGTACTAGGTTCGATTCTCAGCAAAACATATAAATAAATTAATAAAATAAAAGTCCATCAAAAATAAAACAAGGGGCTGGGATTGTGGCTCAGTGGTAGAGCGCTTGCCTCGCATGTGTGAGGCACTGGGTTCGATCCTCAGCACCACATAAAAAAATAAATAAAATAAAGATATCGTGTCCATCTACAACTGAAAAAATATTAAAAACAAAACAAAACAAAAAAGACATCATAAAGTCCTAAAGGAGTCAAATTTTAAAAAAAAAACAATGCCTTGTCTCTATATCCTTCTTAATAAAATATTTCAAAATATTATGATTTATCATGTGAGAAACCAAGTCTAAAGCAGAATCAGTTATTGACTAATATGTCAGTTTTGAAAAAAGGCACCTCCCAAGTTTCTTCATGTAGAAAAATTGTATTAAATGTTAATGGCATCAGTATTAAATTATACAGCTCTAGATTTTTTGAGACACAATTAAAAGCTTTAGGCTTTTTCTTGGAAATAGGTATTGGCTTTGGGAGAGCAGTGGTTGAAGTTTAAAGTGTTAAATAAGAAATTCTAATATGTGTTGACAATGTCAAGTTTCTAGCTTATGGACTATATCTTTAATAATCACAAGTAATACCAAAGAAATACAATTTCTGAGAGAATAATCATACTTGAGAGCCCTTTAACAAAGAATGCTGTCCTTCCCAAAAGAGTACAAAGATACTATTTGAAGTGTTAAGTTGCTAAAAATATAAACATGAAAGATATCTGACATAATTCATTTGTTCTGCAATCCCACAATCTGCAAACACAAAATTTAAACATGCCATGCCCATGCGCACATTTCCAACTGAAAGTGCAAAACCCAAACCAAACAAGTTATGAGACTGCTTTATTTTTACGTAGTATTTTCGCATATTATCTCCTTTACAACTTAAAATAATCTCATAAGATTGATAAACCCCATTTTAAGGCTAAATTGCTTTCCAGATCACACAGCTAGTGGGAAGACCAAGACTCAAGGCCTCAACTTACTTCAACTTTCATGGTCTGTCCATTTTATCATAACTGTGTCCACAACAGTTAAAAATACTTCCTTTAGTCAAATGTAGCACAATTATCAAATTAAATCTACATTGTAAAATTGCTGTATTATCATTTTGGCCAAAATTTTTCTGTAAATCAGGTCAACCATCATAATCAGATCAATGCTAAATGTCTTATGTTTATTATTTAACTCAGTGGAAGTTTCAGTGTATTTTGTTAAATGAAAATTTAAAAACTAAAATATCTATTAATTAATAAATACTACATAAGTAACTGTGTTGTTGATTGATTTGTAAAGTGTCCTTTGATACAAGAGATGACACATTCATACATAAAACTGTTCTACTAAAGCTTGGCCTTGCAATATTATAAACAGTAGCCTTGCTACAGCCTGGCATGCAGGCAATCTGCAGAGTATAGTTCTTAAATGATGAATTTCTACAAAGAGGAAATCTAGCATATTATAATAGCCCTTGATCCTGGGATCTGCTTTAGAATAACTGTGGAACATTCCACACACACACATGTCTGTGTGGTGCACACATACTACTTGAACTACCGCATCGAAAATTCCAAAGCAGGATCCAAACATGTACTCAACAATTCTACAGGAAACTATGATTAAAAGTCAAAATGAAGGTTATTGCTATAAAGTATAAATTTGTTTATAAACAAACTAATTTTTTAAATAATAATTTATGGCATTATATACAAAAATGATACTGAACTCTAAGAATTATGGCCTTTGCTCCCTCGTGGTATTTCATCCCTATATCACCACCAATAAGCACAGCTTTCTCAGACTCCATTTTAATTTGTTAAAATCAACAAGACACCTACAAGATTTTAGTAAGGAGATTAAGAAGTTCCCCGCCTCTGATGGTCCCTTTAACAAACAAGGTATGATTGTAGAGGCCAGCCTTTTCCTAAATATTTAAGGGCCTTGTAGAAATGCTAAGTGGAGATTATTTAAAGACTTAAGTACACAGAAACCTGACACACTCATTTTTAATGGGGAGGTAGACTGTTGTTTATTTAGCTTTTGAAATCCATCCTAAATTTGGCTTTATGGAACCAAAAAAGTCTAGCTTTAAATTAACAGACTGCTTTCTACTGTCCAAGGGATAATTTGAACTTCACGGAGACATGTCTATGAATGGAAATAAAAATAACTCACGTTGAACTCTAAGTGCTACTCCACATGCCTTTCACTTGCCACAAGGCCCATTGCTTCACACGTTGCCTTTTAGCAGCCTGCAGGAAACTTTCACTGAAACAATTTCCCACAACCAAGAAAAGGCAGGCCAAAATGATTTCACTTAAAAAAAAAAAAAAAAGCAACATAAACTTCCTGAGCTTTTAGTATCTAGGGTATTAAAGCATCCCCATCAGGGCAGGAATGGGAAATGGGGGACTCACAAAATCCTCCAAAATTCTGTAGCTTTAATTTAGCTCACTCTCCTCCTGTGTTCTGAACAACAATGTACTCCCTAGGAAGTATTCCTCCCAGTCCTAAATCCTTCTCCCTCTTCACCTCACCTCATCCACTCTTAAAAACTTAATTCAAAATTTAGGAATATTTCAAATATCTATAAAAGTAACAAAAATAATGAGAAGCATGCTTGGTTTAAAACAAGTTAATATTTTGTCGTATTTGCTTCAAATCATTTTTGTTCCCTCCCCTCCTTTACCACGCACAGCTGATGCACCTTATGATAACCTCCCTGGTCCTACTGGGCCAAAATTACCTCTCCTGCAAAACTCTTTTTTTTCTAATTCTATTTAACCAATTTTATGTTTTCTTTCTGTCCAGAATGGTTCTTATAAATTTGACTAGTTTAGTTCACTATGTACCTTAGGCTAAATTAATTTGTATGATGCTTAATGACTCAGGTTTTCTATTTCATCTTGTGACAATGTTTTTCTTTAAAAAGAAATCCATTTTATCTGTTTTAAAAATTATCAGCACATAGTTTTCATCTTTCTTTTTTATTTTAGCATTCTATTAAATCAATGTTGTGTTCACTTCTATTTCCAATAAAATTTATGTGAACTCCTCTACATTTAGTTTTTTTTCTTATAAACCTTGGCAGAATTGTGAGTAATTTATTTATCTTTTCAATTACTTTTTGTCAGTCATATCAAAACACATTCAGCACCTACCATCCTTTTGAGCCTTTTTGTAAACTCTTAACTCTGAACGTCAAGTCCAGCAAATCAACAGCGTCAACAGAAAGAGTATTCAGTTGCTTTCCTCTGCCCTCCTCTGGCTGTTGCTAGGCTAAATGATATCCAACTGCACCCTTCTCAAGTGAAAAGTGAAATACCATACCTCTAGAAAAACAAAAAGCATAGCTTCAAAGACTTTGTTGCTAATAACGCAAAATGTGAAACATGTCAACAATAAAATGATGTGGATGCCTAATACACAGAGGGAAAATCTTAATAGTTCTGGGAAATTTTGTTACATGGACTGCAGGTGTCAGCAAATGTGATAGTGTGGGAATGGATTTAAGCTAATAATATTACAATTATAATAACAGCAATAGTTTCCGTTTACCAAATACTTATGAATGCCAGTAACTAAGATTAGTACCACTCATACAGAATGTGTGCGTGTGTGTGTGTGTGTTGGGGAGTGGTAATAACTAACTAAATAGTCACAGAAAATTGGCTGGTCATAATGAACCCAGTTTATAGGAAATCTATAGCTCAGGTCGACTGAGTAACTTGCCTAGGTGACAAAACTTGCAAACTGTGGTTCTGGGATGTGAATACAAATCTGTATAACTCCACAAGCCTCTCTTCTCACTGTGTTTTGCTCACTTCGTGCAAAAAAAGTATTAGCTAAGTTATGAGGATGATAAAGTCATTTGATGTTAGGGAAAAGATAAAAGTAAAAGAACAGGGAAGTAAAAGGTACCTGGAGGACAGTGTAAATAATGATGTAAACAAAATTTACTAAAACCTACATCATGCCAGGCCCTGCTCTAAATAGCAAACATGCATGTCACTCATGTTGTCCTGAAAACAAGCACATAAGGGAAAATTTCCATTGCTCTCACTTGACGGAAGAAACTAGGGAACAAAAAGGTGAAGTAATATGCCCAAGCCTGCCCATGTAGCATGTGACAGTTCTTGGATTTATATCCAAGTGTTTTATTCCAGAGCTGCCATTTTTATTAAATGAGAATGAGGAAGAAATGGAATATTTGGAGGAGGTCCCTAGTGTCATCAAAAGAGGTTCACTATTTTCAGTCGCAGCTTCTGGGGAACACTGCTTGAAGTGTTGATGTGCTGTATGAGTAAAAGGATCTCATGGTCAACTAGAGAATGGCAGGAAGGTTAAATCCAGGTAAACAGGTCCACTTTGCAGCAGGACTTCTCAGAAACTTTAAAATATATCACCATACAAGTGTATACTACTAAGACAAGAATATAGAGCACAAGGTTTTCTAATCTTCTTTGATCAAGAAAGAGCTATTGCTTCACAGAGCACCTGTTGACACTTACAGTCCCCTAAGTGACTTCTCCATGGTCATACAGCTAGTTAGAGGTAAACCCAGAGCCAGAACTAAAGGCTTCTGGCTTCTGTGTCAGGCACTGCCTGGCACAGATAGTGAGGGATCTCAAAATGTATCCCATGGACAATGCATAACAATTTAAGCTTTTTGTAAGCAGGAAAAAGTATGACCCAGAATATACTAAAGTGGTGAGATATTAGCAGCCTTTACAAAACCACTGCAGAAATTCAGGAGTGATATGCAAAGCAGCCTGATTTGGGAGGTGGTCGGAAGCAAGAATAACATCAACCATCCAAGATCAAAAGAAAACTTTATCTACTGCTTGGAGCCAGTAGTGTTGAGAGACAGAAATTGCTGCCCTACTGGTATTTTAGCTGTAATTCTAAAGAAACCTAAGACCAGGCAGTATACTCCCTCTCCAGTTCTACCAGCTTATTCTAGGGAATAGTCATCACATAGTCTCTATATAATAAATCTATTCATTATATGAACATTACATATAAATACAGCTATATTTCTTCCCCACAAAGACCAAGCAAATCATTGGCAAACCTTTGCATAAATTTTCAGCTTCATCCCTCATGTCACCCCAACTGCCTCTTTTTTAAACACATGGACATGCATGTGTGCAATTGTGTGTAGTCTCTCATTTAGGGGCAAGCACAACTGAGATCTAAAAATATCTTAGTTTTTTCAAAACAACTACACTACTTAATGTGTATAGGGAATATGTTGGTCATGTTCACAAAATGCCAAAATAAATTTTAAAAAACCGTATCCTCAGGAAGTCACATACTCTTTAAAGTACATGACCACAAAGGCAACTTTGATTAAAAAAAAAACAACTCAAAATAGTTGTATCTTCCATAGTATCACAAAATATTAACAATTAGGTAACAGTGTCATTTTTACCTTTTGCTGCCTTATCATCTAGTCCAGTTGCCTTTAAGGTGCTCATTTGCTTTTTTCTTATGCAAATCTTTGACATGGAGAAATTCCTTCCCATCATCCTGTGGCATATGCCACTAGCAGTTAGCTACTAAAAGCATTTCTCCTCTCATACACAGCACCACCTCCTGTATAGTTAGGTGAAGTGACATCACTCTCTCCAGTGGAACTGAGCAGAGGTAACATATGCCATTCTCAATCCTGCCTCTGCAGAATGATGACTAGCATTCTTCCAGGTGTGTCTCTCTTCCAGTGCCTGGGATGCTGATGTTTTGGACAGCACTGGAAGCTATTGCTGAAGATTCCAAAACTACCTCAAGATAGGTCCCTGGACATCAGAGAAGAAGAGAGCAGTTGTGCTGACCAAAAGGCCTATAACCTCAGGACTCAAAAGGCAATTCAAGTGCCTAGAAAACTGCAGCTCTGGAGGAAGAGAACATCAAAAGGCCATGATGTTCTTGTGCATTCCTGGCCCCTTACTGCTTTTTACAGAGTATGACAAGAAAAAAACATTAATCTGGATAAAATTTAACTAGGTTGTAGGCAGAAATATCACAAAAATTTGGGACTTCCTAAGACTGAAAAATCAGACTGTGTCTCATTCCCAAATAGCAAAAATAAATACAATGCTAAAAGGCCTTGAACAGTAAAAATCCATTAAAAATTCCCAAGTGAGGTCCCGTGACAACAAAAATACAGATGGTGCCACCTCAACCTCTTCCCCCAATCCATTCTTTCAGATGGACTCAGAATGGCCACAAGGAAATAAGAAAGAAGCGAAGAAGATGGAAGGGAAATAAAGCAGAGTTAAGAACTATGTTTTGAAAAACTTGGGATGTTTTTCCTGACCATCAAACTGACTGAAAGCCATACATCAGAACCTACTAAATTTCTGAGGGAACTGAATCACTAAAGGAACAAGAGCCTATGGTAAAGGAGGCAAACTGTCCAACCAGAGTCTCTAATAGACATTTGAAGCTGCTCCTCAAAAAACAAAGCAGACAGAAACAAAAACCAAAAAAACAAAAAAAAAGCCCACTTCTTCCTTCATTCCTCTTCCATCCTAGGCTGAACAAAACAACATTGGGGTCCAAACCTTCACTAAGAGGAAGGTATCTCTGGAAGCTATGTAGTCCCAAAGGCAGGCACCTATCCCACTGTCCACTTCAGATGTGCTCAGGGAGGACATGGCAAAGGGAGAATTTCCCAGAGGACCATGACAGGGGCTATAGAAAACATGAAAATAAATGTTCCAGGGGCAATTTTGGAATAAATTGGGGGACAAAATTGTGTTCTTGGGACAATTTAGCATCATTTGATTATCTTAGCCACAGACACAAATACAGCAGGGTATTTTTAGTCAGAATATTTATACTGTCTTTGAAAAAAGCATACATGATTAAGTCAAATAGATTATTTTCTCCTTGACAAGATGAACACACATGTATTCCATGTATAACTTAAAATACTGCTACTATAATTTAAAACTCAAATTTTAGGAACCCTTTAAATGAAGAAAAACATTGGGTTACTGCAATCTAATGTGAATGGAAAGCCTTTTTCCTCTCATGGATTATTTTGCCCCCTATAACCTATTTTGACATAAAAAAGTTATTGTTTTAAAAATTAGAGAATATAATTTTATTGCACTCCCATTCTCATAGATCTCAATAAATCATATAACCACATCATATCATTAAAATTACTATCAAAAATATCAAGAAAGAAGATGTTTTATTCAACACTTTCTCTTTATGCCAACAACTAGTATTGTTTAATCATTTATTTTGCCACTCAAAAGAAAGATTTTAAAAGTTCACACTGCCTTAATTATTTCTAAAATTCTAAAGATAAGCAACGTTCCTCTACCACTGGCTTGGCAAGAGTACTATTTCAGTTGGAATTTCTCTCTGTTCAGCCTACCTCCTTCCTCATTTTCTATGAGTAGTCAAAATAGCAGAGTATCACTTTTGGAGTGACATGGCATTTCAGGAAAAGCCCACACGACAACTGTTTAAAATATTCTTTGCAAGCTTCTGACTGAGAAATAAAACATAGGCAATTCGGAGAAAGCTTTAATTGTACTCAGATTCTATAACAGGAGAAGAAAATGAAATGTGGGAATTAAGAAAAATGGGCAGGATTATAAATCCAACATTTAACTGAGCACCTTATATACACAAGACTCCCTACGGGGCACCAGTATAACCATAAATAGAACCAGAATCTTGTGAACCAAACAAACTGACAAAGCAGGATTCCCTCTTTGATTCAGCCCATGCTGCAACACAGAAAAGGTTAAAGTTATTTTTAAAAGGAGCTGTCTAAAGCAAAGATAGAGATAGGCACACTTTGGAGCAAGAGATGCTATTTCCTTTGAGTCTTCTTTTATTCTCAAAATCTCGCTCACCACTCCTTACCTAGCAGCAGAACTAGACAGATCTAAGACTGAAAGGCTAGGTACAGGTGGAGTGCAGCACAAACCTGAAAGGACTAATGAGCTGTTGGACTTGGAGAGGGAAAGAAAATGTTGAGGAAGCTGAAAGCGGGGAACCTGGGAAGGACACTTCTTCCAGAGCAGAAAATGCATTTGGCCAGGCAGTGTTATCCCAAGACACTAGGTCAAAATTCTATGAATGGATCTCAGTCAAAAGTTAAAGAAACTAAGGAAGGCAGTGAAGAATCTTCACTCTGGGGGTGCACAGGAGTGAGAAGAGATTTGCTGGAAACTGAAGAAACTGAACACTCTCCATTCCAGGAGACAAATCAGAATAGGTCATTATTATTTAATCATAATATGTCATTTTTATTATACCACCTAACTAGGCTGTACAAAAAGGGACTCAGAAACCACCTCATATAAATGTGACATTAATTCTCCTCCTCTGGCAGATAGGCAAGTTCAAGGTGTGAGTGACCCGAGTATCAAGTTAGGGTTTGGTCTCAAGGTCCTTATGGAAGCAAAAGGTATTAAGTGACTTACATTAAGGGTAAAAGACTTATCCTGGAGAGGTCATTGCAAAAAAAAAAAAAAGAAAAAAAAACACACAAAATGCGGTTTTCAGTGCAAACTTAATGAAAGTAAGACCCCATTTTAGAGTGTAAAACTGGAATCAGTAGGAATTAGAAAACAAGTGATGTGAATTATCCTGGGGGGAAAACTGTGTACATAATCATATATAATGTAGATACCCAGCATGTATATTATGGGGCTGCCATAGGCTTAGTTGGGCCAGCAAAGAAAACTTACGAAAGAGGTTGCATAAAGTGAGACAGAAAAACTTGGGATAGTCACTTCAAAGATAGAAGTGATTAAGCCATGGTGTTCAGATTTGGGGATGTGTAAAGGCTTCCTGGATAAGCTATGCTGGGCCATTCAGGCAGAGAGAGATGTATAAGACAGATATACCAGGAAACTGAAAACATGATAATCAAAGGAAATAGAAAATGGATAAGCATCATCATCTGAATATTAAATGTCATAAATTTTGCTGAAATAAAGGGTACATTAAATAATAAAAGTGACTTGAAAGGTAGCCTTGGGCTATATGGAGTGTGACTGTTTTTGATAAGCAATGAGGAAGCTACTGAAGATTTAGAAGGAGGGAAAAAATCCCAGTGAGAGTAAACACTGTCTGCACTACTGCAGGCCCTGTGCTAGGGAAGTTTTCTTCCAGCTCTTAACAAATGCCTATAATGGCTACAATGTTACATACCGCCTCCTGTCCCTAAAAATAAAAGGATCAGAGGCTTCAGTGAATTGGGTTTGTTTGAGCAACAAAGTGCTCACTATCATGCTGTTTAGAGGTATTTTTTAAAGCCAACTTACAAGAAAACTGTCAGCAAACAGCTCCAGAGGAACAAAGTCCTAAATATAACTATGGCCCTTGTTTTAGTCATTTTGAAATTTGTTATATTTAGTGAGATGTTTTCAAGTAACACTCTTCTGTGAACAGAAGCATGAAAGACCCCAAACTCAGGCCAGAGAACAATACACCATATCCATAGCGATATACCTTTCCAAAATACATGCAAATTTATTTTAGTAGGCTAACATATCCCAGACCAAAACTGAAAACTGGCTAGAGTCACCAGCATCCTAACACAAATTTATTCATTTCTTATGGTGCTATTATCCAAAAGGGAAATGATGAGATTTGAGCAGCACACATGCTCAGAGAAGAAAGACTTACTGAACATACACCTATCTGGTATAATTAAGTTTCAAAATACTTCTGCATTTGAAAAGTGCTTATTTCTTACCTGGAGCTGTAATGCACACATTTGATTCTATCACTTTGCCTCTTTTTGCAGCAAAGCACCTATAACACATAAAATTAAGAACTCCAGAATACCTATAATAAGGAAATAAACTTTTCTTTCTCAACATCAACACTCTTGGCAACCATAAGAATTTGATGCAAGCTTTACAAGTCGGTGAGCCAGAAAAATAAGGATGGAAGAATTATCTCCAAGCACAGACTCACATCCACAGAAGGTGAACAGAGACAGAGAGAGCTCTCTTTTTATCCAACTCTGATGATTTATCTCCAAAAGTCTATCCTTTATAGGAGAAATATGTAGATTTTATCACCTTCTTGAGGACTGAATGGGAGAGACATGGAAGGAACTGGGGACAGGCACAGAAAGTAAGATAAAATAATCGCCCTAGCTGGGCGCGGTGGCGCAAGCCTATAATCCCAGCACTTAGGGAGGCTGAGACAGGAGAATCCTGAGTTCAAAGCCAGCCTCAGCAAGGGCGAGGCGCTAAGCAACTCAGTGAGACCCTGGCTCTACATAAAACACAAAATAGGGATGGGGGTGTGGCTCAGTGGTGGAGTGCCCCTGAGTTCAATCTCCAGTACCAAAACTAATAATAATAATAATCCCCCTTCTGCTGATGAAAGACCAGGCCTGGGTTTAAACTTCACCTTTTTTCCCTTCTTTTTCTCCAATTCTGATATCCAGTAGGACAGAAATCCATAACTGATGCTGGCTCATGACCCATGGGATTGTACAACCACGGGCTTCCAATCCCAACTCTGTTGTTTCCTAACCGAATGATCTTTGGGAATTTATTTAATCTCACTGAACCTCAACTTCCTGACATTTAAAAACAGAATGCTATTACATATTTTCAGAGATTGTTGAGGAAATTAAAAAATAATGCATGTAAAAATACTGAATATTAGATACTAAAAATATATTTATTGCCTACGTTTCCCTTCAAAATCCTGATACATACTCCTTTTCATAATAACATATTTATTGCAAAAACAATAAAAGGAAACACATGACCCATAATCTCCCAACCTTTAGTGAATGTCTAAATGTATTTTTATATGTTTCAACTTAATCTATTTGGTATATGTACATTAGAGGTATGCATACATATTTCCAAATTTTTACAAAATGGTATAAAACAAGCCCAGTATGTTTTGTAACTAGTACTTTTTAAGACTTAAAGTTAAAATGTAGTGATTTCATTTATCAATCTTTTCTTGTATTGATTTCATCCTTTAACTTCATGCTAAAAGACCTTTTTTACTTTGATGTTTGTTAAATATCTAATCTTCAAGCTCTTTCCTGCTTTCTTGTTTTCTTTTGATCCATCTGCAATTTATATTAGTATATAATGTGAGGTAAAGGACTAACTCTTTTTCTTTTCCAGAGAGTTTGCCAGCTTTTCCAGAATCATTTCTGAAATAATCCTTCCTTTCTTTACTAATTTAAATGCCACTTTTATCTCATATCTGAATGGGTGCCAAGATGTTTAACACACTTGACAACTTTGATAGCCGAATAGTGCCTATGTGGAGCATTCCGTGGCCCTGTCCAGGCCCAGCAGGAAAGTGTGCCAACATCATTTGGCAGTGAACGTCTGCCATAGCGGCAAGATGCCACAAATGTCCCATCCCTGCTCAAGTTGATTGGTTTCTAGACTTTCTAGCTCAAGTCTATTGTGGTTTTGTGATATATATGTAAAATCTTGCAGGCCAGGTACCCTTTTATTTCTCTCCTTAATCAAATTATTCATGGCCATTTCCTAATGTTTATTATTCCCTACAAATGTTATATTCACTTCATAAGTCTTTTAAAGAATTTTAGTGAGATTACTTTATAATCATAAATTTATTTTAAAGACATTAAAAGCAATGCCATTTTTACAATAATGAGTCCTTCTAGTTAGAAATATAAGTAGCTCTATTTAGTCATACATTCTCTCAATTTTAAAAATGTGTGTCTTTGTAGTCATGCATTTACATACACACTCATGTATGTTTTTGTTATATGCTTAACACATTTTTGTTAAGTTCATCCCAAATATATGTTATGTTATTTGTTGCTATTATGAATGGAGATATTTGTCCCCTGATGGTGGGAGCCCAAAATACCTTAAGATGCTAAAATTGACAGTATCCAGAAAAATGTTACTGGCAAGTATGTATTTAACCTTAGATATCCACTGGCATTAAAGCTTTACATGAATTAACAAAGAGTCCACATACCTGAGGCAAAAAATATGAAACAAGCAACAAAAAATATGTAAAATATTTTCTAAGGTTATATGTACTGCCAAGTCTTGACATAAGACCTTTATTTCAGTATACATTTTCCTAAGACATACTCTTCAACTGATTTGTCTACTCTATTAGATTTGTCTCTCATTAGTATTTTATTTTTAAATTAGTTCCTTCATATTATTTCAGAAGCATTATCTAAGTTTGAATAGTTAGTACGTAGTTTATTTTTTCTCTTAAGAAAAGGATAGGTCTTAAGTCTGCCTATTAATTGTAATTTTGTCATATGCCACACATTTACTATTTTATCCTTTCACTGCCACTATTTTCTTAATCGTCAGTAATTACAGTTGATTTCCTTTTGATCCAAAAATTAGAAAAATGGTTTTCCTTTTATGTCTCCAGTAATTTCCTTATTTAAAAGCTTTGTTATTAATTTATTCTGTATTGCTTTGTGGTCAGATAATGTAAACTGTGCTCGTTCTAGTTTGAGATATTTATTTAACCATATTAATGATATCCTCAACATTTTCTCCCAAACGATTTGTCAAAGGCTTAGAATAACTGTATTTCTAACACAATTAGT
>CM053407.1:69079279-69107664 GCA_028644305.1 Xerus rutilus | reverse complement strand
ATACAATAATCAATTCAATAATTAAACAGAAAAATGGAAATGTGCATCAATTCAGGGTGCCAGCAATCCCAATATATCAAAGATGATGAATTAAAGCATTCTACTTATGAATCATGAAAAAGTATGCATTCTATGAAATCAAAATTATGACATCAGGAAAAATTTAGTAATTTTTAAATATTATTTACATCTTGGATACAGAGCTATTATAAATGTACACATTTCATATCTTGTTTAGAAAAAAGACTATTTCTACTTCTACACTGAATTTATTTTGATAAATTTTTTTAAGTGCGCACAGTATCTATCTCTCCCATTCCCCCCGTGTGCTGGCCCCGGCAACATGGGTGTGGTGTTCTAATTACATGCACACAGAGGCCACCCACAGATCCCACGCCTGCCCTCCAGGGTCTCACTTATTAGGCCACCTTCTCCTTAGGCTCATTCCCAGTCCTCCCTTGCTCTTCAAATACCGTAACTCTGGTCCAGGACAGTCAGAGAGCTCTCTTGACTCCTTTTAAAACACCTACCTAATTGAACAATAACACTGTCAATAATCAAAACACTGTTTTCATCTTGTCTATTATTTTTAGTTTGTTCTTTTAGTTATACATGACAGTAAAGTCTATTTTGATATATATTCTACAAACATAGAGTATATCTTATGCTAATTAGGATCACAGTCTTGTGAATATACACGATGTTGAGAGTCACTGTGCTTTATTCACATAGATACATAGGAAAGTGACATCAGATGCATTCTAATGTCTTTCTTATTCCCAACCCCGCTCCCTTCCCTTCATTCCCCTTTGTTTAATCCAATGAAATTCTATTCTCCACCACCCTTTGTTGTGTGTTAGCATCCAGATATCAGAGACCATTCAACCTTTGTTTTTTGGGACAAGGGATCGGCTTATTTCGCTTAGCATGATAGACTCCAAATCCATCCATTTACCAGCAAATGTCCGAAAGTCATTTTTCATCTTGCCTATTCTGTTAAAAAAAAAAACAAAAAACTATTACTTGGTTTTTTTTGGTGTTAAGTTTTTTGAGTCCTTTGTACATCCTGGAGATATTAATGCTCTAATCTGAAGTACAGGTGGTAAAGATTTTCTCCCATGCTACAGGCTCTCTGTTCATGCTCTTGATTGTTTCCTTTACTATGAGGAAGCTTTTAAATTTGATGCATCCCATTTACTAATTCTTGATTTTACTTCTTGTGCTTTAGGAGTTTTATTGGGGAAATATGTTCCTGAGCCAACATAAAGGAGAGTCGGGCCTACTTTTTCTTCTAGTAGGAGCAGGATCTCTGGTCTAATGCTAGGGTTCCTTGATCCACTTTGAGTTGAGTTTTGTGCAGGGTGAGATATAGAGGTTCAGTTTCAATCTACTACATATGGATTTCCAATTTTCCCAGTCACATTTGTTAAAGAGACTATCTTTCCTCCCATATATGTTTATGGCACCTTTGTCTAGTATGAGATAACTGTATTTATGTGGGTATGTCCCTGTGTCTTCTATTCTGTACCATTGGTCTTCAATTCCAATTTTGTGCCAACACCATGCCATTTTTTTTTTACTGTAGCTCTGTAGTATAATCTAAGGTCTGGTATGGTGATGCCTCTTGCATTACTTTCTCACTAAGGATTGCTTCAGCTGTTCTGGGAACCAGCCTAGGTTCCCTTCAACAGATGAATGGATGAAGAAAATGTGGTGTGTGTATATATATATATATATATACACACACACACACACACACACAATGAAATATTACTCAGCCATAAAGAAGAATGAAATTATGACACTTGTTGGTAAATGAGTGGACCTGGAGAATATCATGCTAAGTGAAATAAGCCAGACCCCAAAGACCAAAGGCTGCATGTTCTCTATGATATGTGGATGCTAACCCATAACAAGGGAGGATAGGGAAGGGGATGTATAGAAGTTCATTGGATTAGACAAAGGGGAATAAAAGGAAGGGAGGGAGATGGAAATAGGAAAGACAGTAGAATGAATCAGACATAACTTTCCTATGCTCATATGAATACATGACCAGTGTAACTCTGCATCATGTTCAGCCACAAGAATAGGATTTAAATTGTAAGGGGTTACACTCCATGTAAGTATATGTGAAAATACAGCTTACTGTCCTGTATATCTAAAAACAAGGAATTAAAAAAAACTATTACATAAGAACTTGTATAATATATTAATTGTATAAATTACTCTTTCCATAAACATGATTTCATTTTAATCTTCAAAAAAATGACATGAGGTTACTTTATTTTTTTCATATTAAACATCTTTATATGCACTTTCAATGAACAGTATATATATATATATTATTAGCATTAGGTGACGGATATTGATGCCTTCCCTATAGCTGAGTGAATGGCTATGACTAGGGCCACATAGCTGTAGGGCAGGGACAATTCAGGCCAGGACTTTAGGTGCTCACCTCAGGGCTCTAAATGATAGCTCAGGCTAGCGTGAACACAGTTCCACATCAGGGCTTGAGCCGATGAAGAATGCTGGCTGAATTGTAGGACCCACTCACTCCTCAGCCAGGGCCCAAGGGCAGAGTATCATCTGGGCCACTGGGATGGCACATCCAAGGGGAAAGGCAAAAGGCAACTTATTAAGTGCTTGTTGCATGCCAACTACCTTACATAAATTATCTCATTTATTCTCCCAAACAATCTTATGAAGAAGGTTTTATTCTGTTACTTTTACAGAAGAGGAAAATACATCTCTTAAGAGGTTAAGTGATCTTGTTCAAGGCCACACAGCTAATATATAGTGTAAAATAAAATGAAAATCATGTAAGCCTATCTGAACTGAATGCTTATCTTCTTTTTCTGGACTACTACTGCTTCTACTAGACATGCTACAGGGTGAGCAGAGGAGAAACACATGTGTGTGCATGCACACCCACACCCACACATACACATCCCTATACCTCCACTAAACCATACCATATCTGTGTGTGTGTTTATATGATCATATATAATATATATGATATGGTTAAAACATATATATGGCATGGCTTAATAACAAATAAATGTTCATTCAAAGCAAAAGAAATACATCTATAGGGAATTAGTCACATTTTAATTCCATTCTTTGATTTTAATAATTTTGGGGCTTTGTGGTATAATTACATTTTTATGTGTTCTTTTTAGATATACATGACAGGAGAGTGTATTTTGACATATTATACATACATGGACTATAACTTACTTTAATTAGGATCGTATTCTTGCAGTTGTTCACGATGTGGAGTTTCACTGGTGTTACATTCATATATGAACATAGGAAAGCTATGTCTGATCCGTTCTAGAATTAATAATTATTTTTACACTCACTATATTCTAAATTATTGTACAACATTTATAAATTAATGTTTCCCACATTATTTTAGAAGTAGTCAGGGTAACTAATTATAGAGTTCTTTTCATATTTCTAAAAATATCAAGGTCAACAGAAAAGAAATTGGGTCACAAGTGTAAGTTTACTATTTCTCTTTAAAAGTTAGCATATCTTAAATGCCAGAAAAAAACACATATTATCATTTTTTTTCCCAAAACAAATGAAATTTCAAGGTAAACTGAAAAATGTCAGTGATTAGCAAAGAAGGGTTACCTCAAGGGTTCAGGTTTCGATGTGTCTCTTTCAAGGCTCTTTCAGTTTCACCTGGTATCAGGGGAAGTAGCATTGCAAATGTGGAATTTACGCCTCATTTCCTGCGGTGGAATCTCTAATCTACTATGAAATACTATTAAACTAGAAAAATGTCTTCAATATTCAAACAAAAGAAAATTCATCAGGATCTCTGAGGTACTTGGACACAAAAATAATAGAATAGCTGTTAATATCATTGTTAAGATCCTCTAAATACACATATTTTTGCATCATAATTACCCTAGAAGATTGACAGTTACTATTGCCCATTTTACGGATGAGTAAACTGAAGCACAGAGAGACTTACTGAAGATATCCTTTTTTATATAAAATATACCATAGGTCCTCATTTAAGTTTTTGAAACTATAGGACTTCACATAAATCATAACTTGAAATGAACAAACATTTTTTTCATACATAAAGTAACATGTTCATTAGTGCTCAGCTAGAAAGCACTACACCTGCAAATAAAAAAATCAATTCTATTTACTCCAACTCATTCAAGTTTTGAATCTGTATTAGACAAATGTCTTTGCAAATATGCAATTCATAGTTTATTGAAATCCCCTACTAAGGACAGAGAAATCAGTTATATGGTTTCTCTGTTGCTTGCTTGTCCAAAATGTCTTGTTCTCCTTATAACCTCTAAACGCTGGCTACTATCACAGCATCACCAGTATGACCACTCACACTCCTAAACACAACAAAGACTGCCAGAAGCTGCCCAGCTGGTCAAGAAAGATTTTATATCTGGCTTTGGTAGATCATAGACCTACCAAAGAACTAGAACTGCTTTGGGACCAGGTTGATCTCATTTACAACCATTCAATACTGGCCCTAGGAACGGGAAAAGGTACCTATATTAAGCAAGTCAAAACCTTGTAAGGATCAAAACCTTTATTTAGCATCTGAAATGATCTTGAGATGAGAGGAAACCCACACCTGGAAAACAGTCTGCTCTTGCCTTATGAGCTCTCTGCTCTCTCAGCCATTCCTGGGTCATGCCTATCCTGGTTCTCAGGATTGAGAAGACCTCTGGACAGCAGGGCAAGCTCCTGATCGGGATGGTTCACTGGTATCCAAGTAATTCATTCTGCCTGGAAACTCTGATATTCTCACAGTTGGAACCACTGTGCTCAATCTCCCTAGCTCAGTGGCTTTCACCCCACCTGAACCTTGGAATCATCTGGGAAACATTAAGAAATACTCATGCCTGGGCCTCATCAAATACAAAATCAGAATTGGTTGAGTGTGTGTTGCCTTATAGGACTGGTGGGGCTCATTCAGAGTCCAAGAATGCCTCATTTATAGTGAGAAAACAACATATTCAAGAAGATCATCAGTGTCACTGCAGGTTATAATTCAATTTCAATTGGAAAAGTCCCAAAGTTGGCTTAGGATCTGCCTTTACCACAAGCAGCTCAAGGAATAGCAATAGAAAGCACCATTACTTCAGTCTCCATGCTAGAGAAAGAATATAACCAATGTGTGGTTCAGCCAATGGCAAGAACTCTATTCTTGCCCATTACAAGGTAAACTTGTCTGGAACATTAGTATATAGATATATATAGATATGTAGATATATAGATATTTATCCATAATATCATATCAGTATAAATTGATCTATAGCTCTTAAACATTTTAGATATTTTACAGACGAAAGGCTCTACTTGATTTCATAATCTTTTAAAAAGATATGAGACATGAGAGAATAAGTAGTCATGACAGATTGCATCAATTAATAATGAACTCATTTTTTCCTGCTATTGTATCTGCTATAGTACTTTCAGGGAAATGAGTTCCCATTGTTTGTTTGGGGTTTTGTTGCAGAATTCCTAATGTGTTCCAATACATGTATTATAATAGACATAATTTATAGATACCAAAATAGACTTACTATCTTAAATTACAATACTAGAATCAAAGAGATAAATATACACACAATAAGATTCTTCATCATAAGCACTCATTTAGTTAACTCCTTTAATCAGAATTTTAGGAGGAAAATTTGTTTTAAAAAAGTTAGTCAACTTCATATGAATATTGATTTTAAAAGCAAACAATAGATTGATGAATGCCTGCTACAGAAAGGGAAAAAAATAGAATCTCCTGTACTTAAATATCCACATTAAAGTTATTTGTGCAGGAGAAAAACGTACACGTACATATTGTTAAGCTGAAATCCATACCTCGATTATTGCTGCAGAACAACTGGCAACGTTTGTTTAGCAAATTTCATGCCAAGCTTCTGAAGTATGCACTCTACCCTTGTCCACACATAATTCAATAT
This sequence comes from Xerus rutilus, assembly GCA_028644305.1. Classification (NCBI taxonomy): domain Eukaryota; kingdom Metazoa; phylum Chordata; class Mammalia; order Rodentia; family Sciuridae; genus Xerus; species Xerus rutilus. Next base: position 69,101,692 of record CM053407.1, on the reverse strand, counting down.
AAACACTTTTCTTTTGACAGACATTTTGAAAGATCAAAGTACAGAACAAAGGCAAAGAGTGACATGAAGCGCAAGTTCTGGACCTCTGAGATGAATGGATGGATTAGCCAGAAAATTCACGATGACACCTCAGACCTGCAGAAGTGGTTCTGCTTATGTGATTATAATTTCAATGCTTAGGAGACCCAAACCTCTAAACATCCATTTTCCTCTATGCTCCTTCAGGAAATTCTGCAATCTTTCAACAGGTCCATACATCAGTGCCAATCAGTGCAATTCACCTGACGTCTCATTATAGGTTTTAAGCAACTGGATGTCATCAAAAGAGGACAAATAGCTCATTACACAAACCATTTGCACCAAGGAGAACTCTTATGCAAAAATGCATCAAACTAAATCCAGTATATTGCTAGCAAGGGCTAGATAAAAGTACAATAAAATAACCTTGTTGTTGTAGAATATACTCCTTACAGAGCACAATGATCCAAGTGCCTCACACTTAAAATTTACAGACTTACATTATAAGAAGCAGTGTTCAGTTTGATATATATATATATATACACATATATATATGGTTTTATGCATATATAGTTGAAATAGAGAAAGAGATTAGCAATGAAGTTTTAACTACACAGACTTCTCTGATCTAGGAGCAGAAAAAAAGGAGAACGTTTGGGTTCACTAGCTGGAGTTCAGTTTTTCAGCAATTTCCAGCCACCCTCTAAATTAATGTTTTCAGCAGTGTCGTATACCATCATGTTGATTTTAGAATATGGCAAAACATCAAAATCCTGGCCAATGTTACTCCTTTCACTGCTAGCCTGAAAGGATATGCAATTAATTATATCACAGATTTATGGGATTCTAACTAGAACCACACTGACTGGCTTGCTAGTGAGTACAGGAAGAAGGTAACCCACTTGGGGCTGGAAGAACCTATAGGAACACATGCGCAATGATTTGCAGGAATAAATTTACTTTCTTAATAACTTGTGCACCACCAGTCTGCTAAAATTCATTGTCCCTCTACTTACCCCTTGGAGTATCATTATCTCCATTGACCAATTCTATTTGTAACTATGGAGAAAAAAAGAGAGAAGCTAAAAAAGCAAGCCTTAAAAATCCTTAAAAAAAAAAACTTTTCTTGAATATGCTTTGAACCTACAAAAAAAAAAAAATCATTACATTGGCAGGTGGTAGAAAAGTTGACCTTATAATCCCTTCCTACCTGAGAGTGATTTAGAGATTCTCTATAGACCCTTTTTTTCCCTCCTAAGCAGCAGTTACACTGATGCAAACAATCCCACTTGGGGGATAGTGACAGGGACAGGCGCAGTGAATGGCACACTTCCCCAGTCACCCCTGAGTCTCTCCTTGATGGACCATGAAACATTTTTCAGGAGTTCCCCTGCACCATTCTGAAATGATGTTTAGAATAACAATGCTAGCTGTCTTGAACCCCTTGGCTTCAGGTATAGCCTCCTTCTCTGCAAAATCCACAGCATTGGGAGGAAATTTATTTCACATACAATGAGAAATTCCACTGAAGGTGTCAGTAAGTCAATAAAGACCAGATGAAAAGCTCAAGGTAAAGTATTCTCAAGACTTCTATGTAAGGACACAAATTTACAAACATTCAAGTGAGAAGAAAAAGTCTAAAAAAACAGAAAGGAAAAAGGGAAGAGAGATGAAAAGAACTGATTAGATCTAAAAGTGAACCAAAAAGTTCACTTTCAGAAACACAGAAGCATACTATGACAATATTTTAAGTACTACTATAAAAAACAAAGGCATAGATTGTTAATTTTTTTCTTTGAGTTCACTAAAAGAATTTTTTAAAGTATAAAAAATTGTTTACGCAAGTAGCATTTCACTATTCCGTGACACTCAGAGAACAGACTCAAAATTATTCATCAGCAACAACTCAGGATTTCATTTCATTTCTAATTTGGCAAAATGGAGCTACAACAGGACTAGTCAATTTCTTTATAGTTACAGGTACAAAAAATTTAGGAGTACTTTTCATTTTAAACACAGAAACGATACTGAAGTAGAACAAAGGGAGGAAAATTAAGAAAAGCCCTCACTGTACTGTATTTAAATAGTGTGAAAGCACTTAGCCAGGTGGTAGGTTTTCAAAGGCTGAAAAATGGGTTTAGAAGATGTTTAAACATTAGCAGACAGAATAAAAATTAATTTATAATCACTGTGTCTAGATACCAGTAAGGATTTTGTCAGCAATGTATTCAAGCACGAGGCTGCGGTCTACACAGAGTCAATCCATTACACTCCTTGCTCCTGCCCAGGGTTGCTGTGGATGGCATTTCCCTCCTTGACTTTGCTGATGGTTGTGGAAGAATTTCTGTGCTCAATTTTGCTGCCATAAGTGTGTATGTGAAAGCTGAACATGTTCATTCTTCTTCTCCATCATAACTCAGTGGATCCTCATAAAGCCCAGACAGTGGAGAGGTGAATGCTTAAACCAGCACAGAGGAGTAGGAAAGATATGAAATTGAACTGGTGACCTCTTCCCATAAAATTAATTTAAACTTTTTTTTCCTTAGAAAATAAAGCACAGTTTAACAAAACAATATGTTTTGTTTTACGTATACTGAGCATATATATAAGGCAAAGCTCTCATCAATGGAACCGCAGTCCAGAAACAGAACCCTGTGTTTGATACATGACTATTTGATCTATGGCATTAGTGACATTGCAGATCACTGGATAGTCAGCGATACTTGGTTAACCACATGGAAAGCAAAAATGAAACTGGATCCCTACCTTGTCCTTCACACAAAAACATTCCAAATGAATTAAAAGGTAAAATATGATTGGTCAATTTATTTTAGAATGAAATACAGGAGGATATCTTTATGGTGTTTCATAGGAAAGAACTTTCAATCAATACATGAAAAAAGTGTTAACTTAAATAAAAATAACAATAAATTTCAATCCATCAAACTTTAAAACTCCCATTATCAAAGGACACTAAAAGAAAGTAAAAAAAAATGATCTGTGATCTGGGAAAAGATATTGGCAATATAAAATTTACACAGGATTACCATTAGAATATTTTAACAACTTCTATGAAGTCAACAAGAGATAGAAACAATCCCAAAGAAAAATTGACAAAAGAGGTATTTCCCATAAAAAGAAACATTATACTGGAGAAAAAAAGATCAAAAGATATTCAAGCTCATGATAACTAGGGAAGTGCAAATTAAGATCACATGAACATTCTCTAGATGACAAAAATTAAGAAATCTGAATATATAAGAGTTGGGAAAGATATGGCAACAGGAACTCTTATGCACTGCCAATGGAGATATAAATTGGCTTCACTGTTGAAAAAGTAATTTGGGATTATTAAATTGAATTTGTATCGATCCTATGACTCAGTAATTCCACTTCCAATATGCCCCAAGGGAAAACTCCATGTGTACCAGAAACACACACAAGCATATTCAAAAGAATATTGGCCTAATGGCAAAACTCTAAAACACAAAGTAGACATCTATTGAGAAAAAAACTAGATAAACAAATGTGACTTACTCAAGTAATGAGATGCTAAAGTTTAGTGAAAAAAAGAATCAATTCCAGCCACACATAATAAATACCCTTTGAATGAATTTCAAAACAAAATATTCAGCGGAAAAAAAAAAAGAAAAGGAAAGGAAAGGGAAAAAAACGCACCTTCTTATCATGCTATGTTTAAAAGGTTCTCAAATCAGCCAAGAAGGTTTCTGGCCAAGTGTAGCTGAATGGCCAAGAATACATGGAAAAGTAGAAACAAGTCTAAGTTATTTTGGGGGCAGAAACCTTCCATTGGTGTAAATTCTAAGTCTTACATCCTAGAACATTTGCTGTGTGATCTAGAAACTTCTATTCCCAAGGTCCTAGGCTATGGCATCCCATTATTTCCTTTTTGAACATACAGGACACTTCCAGCTAATAAATGACACTCTTTGTAATAGAACCACTATCCCTGAGCCACTTGGTAGAGGATTTGTCAGTTTTTTAATATGCCTTGCTTACAACAATTCTGCAAAGCAACATCACCCTATGATCAGTTTTTATCAACCTCTTCTCCACATAACATACAAAGCAACAAAAATTAAGGAGATTAAGGAAGAACTAAATTACTGTAGTGGGAAAGGAGAGTGGGAATACCAGTCTGCCATTCTATTTTTAAACCCTACTGTATGGTTCCTAGATGCTTGAGTGCTGAAAACAACGGCAAAAACACCACACTTTTTTTTTTAAATGGAGGAAAAACTGACAGGAAAAAAAATGAAAACAGTACAAAAGTGGAGAAACAACTAACATAATATATCAGCCAATATGTGACATTCACTTAAATCTTTAACTCTATTTGCAAGTTATTATTATCATCCACATGTTAAAGATGAGGAAATAGGGTATTTTGTCCTAGGAAAAGGTTAGGCTTATTTGTTTCTGTATGAAAATTGGAACTCAGAGTAGGGCATTTCAAAAGTAAATTTATTATTGCTATTCATTCCTTTGACAGCATTTCCTAGACTAAGCATTACTAGACAAAGATCCAATAAACCTGCAAGAATGATTCAGCACAAATCCATGTGATTGTTGCTTCTGTATTTCTGTTGACTGACTTCACACTATGCCAGGAGTTCCTTCATCCCAGGGATGATAGATGGGTGAGGCACACTCCGTGACTTCTTGATCACCAGTGTCCGAACTGCTCACAATCATAGCTCTTTTGCCTGATTATTCTATGTTGGCCTCAGAATCCTTCTCAGCATGCTTTTTTTTCAAATGCTTTTTTTTTCTTTTAACCTTCTGTCCCATATCTTAGTAGCTATGATCTCACTTACACATTATTCTACAATCTTTCACCACCATGTGATACTTTACTGCCATGGTATAGCATATTCTATTTCTTCTAGTTCATAAAGATAAATAAATTTACTCTCATTCCCACTGCATGTGAAAAGAATTATCATCATGTTATCCAGTCCTGCTTATTATTTTAGTTTCTTTAAAAAATTAATAATACCTATTTGCTCTCTTTGCCACCTATTCTTTCCTTTCTATTTCCCCCTTAAGGGCTAGAAGGAAAATTCAAAGGCTGGTTTAGTCTTAATCTCATTTGTCTTCTCTGCTACACCTGGAGATGCAGACCAGGACTTATCATATGTTAGTGTGAATCCCTGGGGATGTTGTTAAAATGCAGATTCAGACTCCTTGGGGCTTGCTAAGATGCTCCATTTCTAGCAAGCTTCCCAGTGATGTCTACACTGCTGATCCATGGACTACACTCTGAGTAGCATAGCTATACACAACTCTCCATTTCTGAATCACCATCTCTTCTTTTTACTTCCAAAAAGTGGCGGGGGGAGGGACTGATTCTTTCCACTTTTTATTGCCCATTTTTTACAACTCATTGATTTCTTCTTCTTTATGCCTAAATTTTTAAAATTTCTGATATGAATACAAATAATAGTATTATTTTAAGCACTTATGTGCCAGTCACTGTGCCATACAGCTTCTATTATCTTAATCCTTACAAGAACCCATGAGAAGTTTAGATACCATTAAAAACAATTTACAACTAGTTTAGAGCAAAAATTCAGCCCCAAGGAATTTAACTAGAAAGATTGAGTTTTCAACCTTGGCAATCCTGCCTCACAACAGTATTATTCCAGAAATCACAAGCAAGTCAGTTATGCCCACCTTGCACTCTAAGGTAAGTGGACAGAAAGTATGGTAAAGATGGGGGAAAGGATCCAGAAAGAGGGCTTATGAACTATTGCAGGAAATGAGATAGACAAGGTGAAAGCACAAGTGGATTGCGATTGCAAAATAATCTGATAAAGTCCATCCATTCAGAACAAAATTTCTGAGACTGAGTAAAAGTTGAAAAGTTTATGAAAAGTTGGACTGAGACATGATAAGGCATTTTGCCAGGTGTTTTGGCCAACTTTTTCGTCTCTGTGACCAAAAGACCTTACAAGAAGTACATAGAGAAAGAAATGCTTATTTTGGCTTATGGTTCCAGAGGTTCAGTCCAAGGTTAGCCCACTCCATACACAGCTCTGGGCCTAAAGCGAGGCAGAACATCATGAGAAATGGTCAGGTCAGAGGAAGGCAGCTCCGGACATGGCAACCAGGAAGTAGAGAAGAGAGCTCCGCTCACCAGGGACAAAATACAAACCCCAAAGACACATGCCCACTGACTTACCTCCTCCAGCCACAACAGTTACCACCCAATTAATCCAACAATGGATTAATCCACTGATTAGGTTAAACCTATCATTATCTAATCATTTCACCTCTCAGATTTTTTTCATTGTCTCACACATGAGCTTTGGAAACAGCTCATATCTGAACCCTAACACCTGGGAATTCAAACTCTGGGGCAATTCATATCCTTAAAACGCAAGTCTCTGAATGGACTAACACAATGTGCTGCCCTTTGAATAAAAATGCAAAAGTCATAGTCTCAGAACTGAGATCAGCCACACAAGAGGAGGAGACACCTGGTCATGTCACCTTTTGCCTATATTTATTCCTTCCTCAATGCTCAGTCCATTGGTCTTCTTTAATTAACCCTTGTAACACTGCACTTCTGAGAGGCAAATTAGAAGCAGAAAATGTCTCCATTTTGTAAATAGGAAGCAGATGCAGTGATGTAGTGGTACTTAGTGAATCAATAACAGAACTTCGAAATCAAGCCTAATTCAGATCCTACTGATTTATCTGCATAGCACAGTACCAAATGCAAATCTAAAAACATAGACACAACAATTGATGACTCCTTTCTTGATAAAATGCACAATCAGAAGTCTCCAAAATTCTTTTTCTTTTGCTTTCTTTCTTTCTTTCTTTTTTATTTATTTATTTTTGTCAATGTACACCAAATTCTAAAAAATGGACAAAAATGTGCCAGTTCTTCTTCTAGGATTAATAAATTTAATACATTTCCTCAAGAACACAAAATTATTTAGAAGTCTTGCCCATTAATCCTCACAATCATCTTTTTAGAAGTATCTGAGATCAGAGACTAGGAAGTTACAAACGATAGGTACCTCATTTGACATGAAGAAAAAAGTAAAGAAGGAAATTATATGAAAATCCACCGTGGCTAAAATAAAAGCTATGGATTAAAGGTTCTAAGAAAAACCACCTAATTAAATCTTATCCTTCCTTAAAAGAGATTAATACAATTAATTATAATTAATGGTTGCAATTACTTTCCTAATGTGCTTTTCTTGTCATAAACATTCTTTAATCAATCCAAAATGCAAAGTTGCTTATTAGTGAGTTTACCACTTTAATAGGCTTTATCAACACATGTCTAAAACTGGCACCTGTAGGTACTTGAATCAATCTGGGATAAAATTTTTTTTCCTCATAAACTCAACACTTTTGGTAATTGTCAGGCATAAATTCTTATTAGACGAAAGATACAAACTAAACATAACAAAGCATGTTTTCTGACCTTTATAAAATAAGCCAGAACTTTTATTATTCAGGATTGCTCTACCTTCAAATACAATTCATAAATAATTCTTGCTAAGAGGTAAATACAGTATGAAAGCCAGGATATGAAGTTTAAACAGGGCTGTGTGTGTCAGCAGTAGAAGGCTTGTCTAGCATGTGCGAGGCCCTGAGTTCCATTTTTGGAACCACAAAAGCTGGGGAGGAAGGAAAGAAATAGAAAAAAGATCACAGCATGATTAGTTAATGTGTAATGAGACTAAGGGTTACAATGTGAATAAAGGTTATAAGAACAAAAAAACTTTTATTCACTTTTTGAAAAGAAATCACTACTTGTACACTTAACATTTACACTCGTAATAATACCAAACTACTTATATCTGTAGAAACTATGTCTATTTATTGCTTTTTTATGCCTTTATGAATCTTAAATCTCAAGTTCCCCAGTGTTTAAAATCTTTATCATGATTTTGATGACTGGGTCATCCAAGTTACCAAGAAACTTGTGTGTCTAAGTTATCAAGATTGATATTTTCATAAAAAGTCAAGGTTCTTCTACATACATAATATAAAGACATATCATTTTCCTCCATCACAGATGTATAAACTAAGTTTGCATCACATAAGCATCGCAGATTTCTATTCTGTGACAATTCTTCAGCGGCTGCAGTCATATAGTGAAATTTGGAAATGAGGACTGAAATATGATAAATGCTGAGAGTCCACATGGTCAAGTATGAAATGTTAGATCATTTGCAGCCTAACAGCTCATTCTGTTCTCCCAGAAACAATTCATAATCAGCGAGGAGAGCTATGACTCCCAGGAGAAAAGCAGAATTCGCTGGTGCTCCACTTGCTCCCCCAAGGCACCTCCTTAGGAGCAGAGAAAGCTCTAAGTCAGCCTGAGATGGTGGCCCATGCTGAGTCAGCACTTGTCCTTGAACCAAGAAATTCCAGAAGGGTGGGGAGCTGGCAAAGAGAGAAGAGAAGAAATACGAAGGACTAGGAGGAAAATAGCATATCATGTACTGACGGTAGGTCTCCTGAGTGCATCAGTTATAAATTGGCATTCCGCCAAAATGTTTCTTTCTCTCCTCCTCTGCAATAAAGGAAACAGTACATTAAAGTGTTTTGTGGACTATGGACAATTTGGAAAATTACACATTTGCAACAGCATTGCTGTATGAATTAAAACTAAGGTCTTTTCTTTAAACAGAAGTAGTATTAAACATATATTCAACAGAAATCTAATCCTCAGTAAAATTTTATACCTATTGAGTCAGTCAGTGTTTCTAAAATAAGAGAAATGAATGTTTTTTTGGTTTCCCTGGTGTAATATAACTGAATGTCATTGTTTACCAAGTATATGGAATGAGAATGTTTAAATTAAAAATTTAATTTTAAAGTTTAAGTTCTTCCTGGGGTAGGGGTGGGCAGAAATGCTACCCAAAGGAGAAACCAGCATTCAATGTGGAGATGTTAAAGAGACAGAAAGTTCTGGTTGGATAACCTCAAGAGAGAGGAAAGTGGGTAAGGGAGTGGTGGCCATCCACTGTCACTTACCTGTGCATTGCTTGAGACACTGTTATTTTCCTTGCTAGGCTGTACCAGAGAAAAGAATAAACCCCTCCAGCTTTTAGAAACTTTAGTGTACTTTATAATATATACTATTGTTAAAAGTTAGAAGGTATGGAGACAAGAAAAAACAGCTGGGCAGGTGGGATCAAAACTTGCTAACTAAAATACTTTCTTATAATTTTCAGAAGATGAGAAATACCATTCTACTATAGGAAACAGGCTATTTTGGAATAAGCCTAGTGAACTGAAAATTTGCCTGTAACTGTGGCATATTACCAAACTGATACCAGACGAGGATAATTCTTCTGCCAAATTTCCAGTGTGAGAGTCAAATGGTCAGTTAAGAATTATGGACAGCCAGGTATGGTGAAGCATGTCTGGGATCCAAGCGACTAGGGAGGCTGAGGAAGGAGGATTGCAAGTTCAAGGCCAGCCTCAGCAATTAGGGAGACTCTCAGCAATTTACTGAGACCCTGCTTCAAAATAAAAAATAAAAAGGACTGGGGATGTAGCTCAGTGGTAGAGCATCCCTGGGTTCAATCCCCAGCACTTGCCCCCCAAAAATGGACAAAGAAATGCTCTACTCTGAGAGTAAATAAGTATAAAGAAATTGTCCCAGCCTTTGAAAAGTAAGCATTTACTAGTATACAAGACAAATGAATTAAAACTGTCAGCAATAAATAGTAAGTAATAACTTTGAAATGAGTGGCACCAAAAGTACTACAGGGCCTAAAGAAAAGAGAAAGAAATTATTCTTTGAGAGTAGAACATGAAAATCTTCAAAAAACAATGAATCAAAATGCACTCTGCTATCATGTAAACATAAATAGAATAAACTAAAAAATAAAAAAAAGAAGATGACACTGAAGTAGTCTTCAGAAGATATAAAGAATGTGTTAGATTGAAGTGACAGTGGTAGGATGGGTGTTGTAGAGAGAAGGAAAGTGGGGAAATGCTCACTCTAAAGTTCTCCCTTTTTTCATACCAAATGAGGAGCCTCTGGAAACTTTTCATGAAAGAGATGTTTTAGGAAGTTTAGGAGAGAAGATTCAATAAAGTAAGGATACCAAGTCATGAGGTTGATATGTGCTTCTAGAGCAGAGAAAACAAAGTGAGACAAAGATGCTAGAAAACATTACCCATGGTGGTGGGGACTGAATGATGGAATGTGAAAAGAGAGGAAAAACTTCAAGACGCCACTTGTGTAAATGAATAAAAGGATGGTGTACAGGAAGGCTTCCTGGTGAAAGAGATGATGAGTTTGGGGTTTTATTTTGGTTTTTGGTTTTATGGTTTTTTCAAAAATGTTGACAAGAAATTGAAAATGTATGACTATACATAAGGCACAAGATTAGGACTGAAGACTAATCCCTAAACTGGAACCATAGTCAAATACAAAAATTTGTAAGGATTTTCTTAAAACAATCTAGAAAAAGAAGAGCAGAGGACCAAGAAGTATGGAGTTGAGTGGGGATTGTGGACTGAGAGGGGGCCAGCTCTTGGATGCTAAGGCAAGAGGAGGCAGTGCTGCCAGCAAGCGCGTCAACAGGAGAGGAAAGTGAGTTTAGGGAAATGCTTTCAGGTATGGGAAGGAGATCACCAAGGTAACACTGGTAGGCTACTGGAGACAGAAAGCGAGTTCTGGGGAGTACGTCTACATGGAGAGTCACTGCACCATTGTCTCGACTTTCATGCAATTTTGGAAATATCCTTAAGTTTTATGAAAGTTGAGGAAATGCAAGTGGAAGGAAGAAGAAACATAGAATGGTAGTTTGGGATACCAGCAAATATCCTCCTTTCCTTCTCCACTTGCCACCCCAATTTATAGGCAGGCATTAACAATGCCAAAATTAACAGTGCAGGTTTGGGCACAAAGTCTTGTGGACTCAAATATCAACTCTGAAATGCATTTGCTATTGTCCTTGGGCAAATCACTTAATCTGGGACTTCTTGAATACTGCCTATGTGACAGAAATGTTGTATGTGTTATATCATCTAATTTTCATGACATTCTTACAACATGGTTATTTTATCTCAGTTTTCCAGTTTATGGAGGATTAGTGAAAATACCAGTATCTAAGAGATAGCTGGTAAATGTAAACTCAGAAGCCCAACCTAGGACTTTTGATAATAGAACCTGTGTTCTCAACTACTAAATGAACTAGAGAGGGTATAGCTGATAGTATCATGAACTATACCACTCCTTAGGCCAGATTCCTGAGCACAGAGACATGAGTGTCTCCTAGATCCTTGCTTCTACACCTCTTAGTTAACATGTACCCAACCCACAGCTATTTCAGAGTTAAAGTCAAATGCTTCCAAGAGCCAATTAGATAACACATGAATTTAGGGCATGAATTTAGAGCCACCTACCTCTGAGATGGGGCTCAAGGAATACTCACCACCTAGTAGCAGTCAATGGTTGCCATGTGTAAAGCAAATCTATGTTCATAGATCTTCAATTTTTCAAAAGTGGATTAATACAAGAATTTATATTCTGATAACTAATTCAAAGTATTCTAAAATGACTATGTAGGGTAAGCAAAATATACAAGTCCTTTCAGCTGGGTCAAAATCCCTACATGAGTGCTCAAAGGTCACTTTTACTATACTGGTAGCTAAGAGAACAATGCTGTTCAGATTTCTCACAATTTCCAGTTGATGGAAAATGTGTCTGAAACAGTAAGCCTTAAGAAGTACCTTGCATGACCTGATGAAGACACATTCTGTGTTGTATTTGGCTTAATAGCCTCCAGTGACTAAATGATGTTATTGGAAATATGACCAACACTAGTTTAGTGCTTCATACATACCAGCTAGTATTCTAAGTGTTTTGCATATAACTCTTAATCATCCCAATACATATAAGAGATGGGTGCATTTATTATTCACTTATATATAAAAGAAAACAGAAGCACAGAAAGGTTAAATAGCTTGCTCAAGGTCAAAAAGTTAGTCATCTAGGATATAAAGACTCTTTAGCAGTATTCACAAATGTGTTTAGTCCATATTATTTTAATGTGTTGCTGAAATATTTTGGCATTCATGAATGTGTGTGTGTATGCATTTGAGAGATAAACATTTATTCAAAGAGGTATAGATTATCTCAGTATTTCAGTGTTTTACAACCAATGTCAGCTTGCATAAAACAAGAAACACAAAATATTAATGCTACCAAATGTACTTTTAAGTATCCTACCAATCATTAACTACTATCTCAGTGTAACCACATTTAACAAGCTGAAAACACTGTATACATTTAAAGAAGAAAAATGAAGCTTTTCCTTCTACCACCTACATCAGTGGTCTCAATCCATTATTTCTTATTCCTCGAATATAGGTCAAATTCAGTTGCAAGCATATCTGTTTGAAATTAGAACTGCCTTCTAATTCCACATTTACTCCAGCCCCTCTCCAATCCATTCTCCATATAGCAACCAGAAAGATCTTTTCAAAAACTCAGTCAAAGGATGTCACTGGTTTTTTTTTGTTTGCCCATCAAAGCCATTTGGCACCTAGAAACAAATCTAAGCTCACAAAGACCTCGTGGTCCTCATTCAGAGTGAGAACTTGACATCTGTTCAGTTCTCACAATTCCAGGTCTTCTCATATTCTTTTCCACTGTCGAAAGAATCCTTGCCCAATCCTTTATGTGATGGGGTCACCTAAACTAGCCTCCCCCAAACCATTTTCCTGATTCTCCAGCCTAAAGTCAGCTAGGAGCTCCATATCCTGTTCTTTTTCTTCTTATAACTGATTTAAACTCATAATTACATATTACTTTTTGTTTATATGTTCATTTTTCTATCTCCTGCACTGATTATAATTTCACAAAAGCATAAACTGTGCCGTTCTCTCACTGCTGTATAGGTGAAAATTAATCATGTCCAGCACACAATTAGCCTGTAGTCACAGTTTAGTGAGAAAAAGAAGGGGGAAGGGAGAAATGGGAAGGGGAAAAAAAAAGAAGAAAAAATTTAACCTCTAAGTTCACTCAAATTGAATTTTTTGAAATATCTGGATTGTATGTTCAGACATTTCTCATTATTTTTACTATTCACATTTTTAAACTTATTTATGCTACTTTGTCTCCCATATATATATTGAATTGGACATAAAGGAAGAATTTCAGAACCAAAGCAAAGACATAGTGAGGGCCCAGATCTGTTTGAGATGCCTTCATTGAAATCAACTCCTATAAATTCTATATCATCCTATAAGATCTCAAAATGGTATAATTTTAAAGATTATTTTTTTAATTAAGCAACTATAAAGAAAATGTCATTATTATGGGGATGAGAGGAGGCCAGTTATTTCTTAAAATGACCATTTAATGCTAATTAGTTTTCTTCTTCAACCACCATTTCTTAGTTTTGACTATAAAATCACAATAATAATAATAATAATAGAATAACCAAAACCAAACCAAGATGTTTAAGTCTTAAAAATTCTTACAAGCCAGTTGTGGTGATGCTTGCCTATAATCCCAGCAGCTCAAGGGGCTGAAACAGGAGGATCGTGAGTTCAAAGCCAACATCAGTAATGGTGAAGCTCTAAGCAACTCAGTGAGACCTGTGTCTAAATAAAATACAAAATAGGGCTGGGGATGTGGCTCAGTGGTTGAGTGCCCCTGAGTTCAATCCCAAGTAAGAAGGAAGGGAGGGAGGGAGGGAAGGAGAAAAGAAATTCTTATGAATTTTTAAGTCCTGTGTCCTTAATTATTCATACTTTAAGAACTCTGACATTATATTTGTCTTTGGCATAGCCCGGTTCTTCCAAGATAATCTTATAAACTTAAGAGATTCAGGGATTCTTGTCACAATCTCCTAAGCTTCAGCACTCCCTGTGCAAATGCTGTTTTTATTCTTTAACATCCCGCTGTCTTTACAAAGTATCTGGCTTTCTAAATTTCCTAGTGAAAATCACTCCTATTTGCCCCTGGAGTTGGGAGCTGAGCAGGAAGACAGTGGATAATAGACGGGAGGATTCATTCTTAGGAGTTCCTAAAGGAAGGTCCTCAGTCATGCAGGTCCTCAGGATAAATCCCTGAAATGGGAGAGTTAATCGGAAGCACTCTGGCTTTCCTGATGCTTGTGAGTTACTGAACTTTGTTCTGAAAATGTAAGATTTCTAGGATGACATCTTTCAAATAAAAACATATGTGCTGCCCTCTATAGGTTACAACGAATACTGATTCAACCTGAAAACAAAAAGGAAAAAGAAAGCAGGTCCTGCTGCTCCTCATTGTTTGGCTGGCCTAACATATCACATCTGGTGTCAGACTTTAGGTTTTTAAAGTAAATAAATTTCACAGAGGGAAAATTCTTAATTTTATTCCAAAATGCTTGTCTGAAAAACGATTCTGTATCATTTCTTTTTCTTTTCTAGTTTTTTTTAATGTTCATTTTTTAAACTTTAGATATGCTTAACTTGCTATAAATTTAGTCATTTTAATTATACAATTCAATAGCTATTAAAGTAATTTTAAACCAGATTGTTCATCTATCACCATTATCCAGCCAATTTATAGCTAATATCCATTCCCATACCAACGCCTAGAAAATACCTATTTCATATCTCTATAGATATGCGTGTTATTTCTCTTTTACAAAACAGAAGTATACAATTAAACACTCCATAACATAGCCACTGAGACAATTCCTCCATTTTGTAGTGCTACTTTCTCCTTCAAAATGTCCCGCTTTCATCAATATCATGAAATGGGAGTTAAGCTACTTACCAACCCAAACTTTTGTGGAAAGAACTTATAAATGACCAATTCTCAATGTCTCATACAGTATATACTTAACCTCTCAAGGATTTGAGGTTGATGGTAGGTCTGTATCTAATGTCTCTGTGAAAATTAGCCGAGCATACACTTATAGTGTACAGATCAACAGTCCATTTCAAAATAAGGTTTTATATCCCAAGGTTTATAAATGATTCATGATTTTAATAATTTGCCTTCATTGCTGATGAGATGCATTTTAACTGCATATTTAAAAAAGCCTAAATTACATTTACTTCTTTACTAAGAAACTTTAAAAAAAATCTCCATTTTAAATTTGTCAAAACATTTTAGTTGAGGTGATGTGACACAGACCCTCTGCTGAAAATGAAGATCTCCCCAAGAACCGAGATTCTCAGGAGGTTAAGACCAGAGGCTCAGTCTTTTGGAGTGGGAAACTGGCTCTGAAATTTACTGTTACCCTGGGGAAGGTACTTAGTTTTTCTGTACCTCAGTTTCCTCATGAAGGAATGGAGGATTTTCATGTGTAAATGGCAAGATATATGCTTGGAACATAGCCCACAGTGACTGACTACAATCAATAGGATCTGAAAATTATTCTACCATGGATAATTATCATCATTTCTACTTGAAAATAAAGAATGGGTTTGTGATTGATCATAGAAAAATAGTTGAAAATAAGCAGACTGAAGATTTTTAATCATCAATTTACAATTAGTTGTATCACATGCTTTGTGGACTTTTAAGGATGTCTATGGTCCAATTCGCTTATAAGCCTAAGGACCAAACCAGGCAGAATACAAAAGCTGATCTCAAAGAAATAAGTCACGTCAGAGCTTTTGTGTCACAAACGTGCTGACCCTCTAAAGCTTTCTGCACTGCCTGCTCTAAAGCCCTTCTGAAGAACATTTCCCTCTCTGCATCCAAATGAGGACCACTCATCTCACTGAGGTCAGATTATGGAATCACAGCAAGGTGGAGGTGGAATATATTTGGATCTGGATAGGTAAAATCAAACAAATCAAACTAGACAAGAATGCAAAGATGGGTATTCATAATTTTGACTACGCCCCATTATGTTCTAAGCAATTTATACTTTAAAACATGATTAATTTAGGAACAGTGTATATCTTTGTGAATCAAAATCAGTGGAGAGTTAAACCACTATAATTAATACAGCTAGGCCTGCTGACTCACCTCCACTAAACACAGTCTCTAAAAGCCAAATCCACACATTAATTGCTATTAATGCTTCTCTTCTCTTTCAAGCACCATGAAGCAGTTTTATAAACACCAAAGTGTGTTAATTTAAACAAAATATAAGAAACTAATTTTTTCTAGGTGGTAAAGCTGGGTCTACATATTTTCATTATTGCATAATGGTTACCTTTAGCCCATAAACTTCAAGGTTACGGTAAGGTCACAATGAAGTGGCAAATGTAATAAATGAGAAGGAAAGTAACTAAACAGCATATTTAAAATGACTTTCCCTAGCTAGGTAAATAAATGTTCTTTTAGTATAGCTCATTGTGTAAGGATGTGTTTCTACCTAAGTCGCTCATCTATAATTTATGGTAAAATTTTTAAAATTTCTTTTTAGAAATTTTTCCTAAAACACACAAGCCAAAATTTGCTATGTCCCAAGTGGTGAGATTGAACACAAAGGCCAAGCCATCCTTCGCTTAGAATGTGCAGACAGTAACATTCAAATAAAAGAATGCAAAATAAGTACTATTTAGATTGTGAAGACAACATTAAAATAAATAAAGAAGAACAAAAAGAATAAGTCCAGGCTTTTTATGCTTCTAAAATCCATATCCCTTACACATAAATGGGGTGGTGGTAAGCTAACACCAGGAGTTCATAATTTTAAAAAGCTGTGTACCTGGTACTTCGCCATGAAACAAAGGCACAAGTCTGCTTAGGCAGAAAGCTTGAGATCTTTCTGATCCAAATGTGTTGGTCATGTGGTGATACGGCCCAGTCCTTCTGCTGTGTTTTTCATTTACATGCTGTTGATACCCAAGGTACAGCAAATAATGTCATCAATTTCCTTCAATTACCTCATAAAGGATTCATTTGCACTCTGGGAATAAAAAGGTTGCGACAGTAGCTTTAGGATCACTCAGCAGCAAGAATCGGCATTAATAACTATCCTCAGAGGCACAGAGGGAGGGAAGAAAGCCATTTACTTAGCATTCTTTAATTCTTCGTGGTATAACAAGACTATGTCACAACTCAGAGCTGAAAAGCACAGTTGTTTTACTCACAAGAAAAGTCTTTCATAGCTTACACATTTTCGTGATGCTTGGAGTTACAAGATCTGAGGCTGCCTTTTACATGGTATCCCCCTGCTGAAAGCTCTCAGCCTTCAGAGTCAAAAAGAAAAAGAAAAAATCCCAATATTACTTTACTACCAGAGACATCAAATATCTCAGGTTATTGTTGTATGAAGAAGTTTCTTTGTACAATACTTAGGTATTGCTGAAGAAAAATTTTCCTATGCCTCTATCGTCATGTAGGGTCATGTATAGCTAATGAAGCATTCTTCCTTTGGTTTGATTACATAAAGAGTTGGTTTTGTAATATAATAGCACGTGAAGGTCAGTATGGTTATGAAAGAAACCTTAGATGCTATGACAAATCCAATAACTATCAGGGTATTTGTTCATAAAAGCAGAGCATTTCTCAAAATATTTTGCTGATTTGTTAAGGTACAGGGAGACATTTGCTGGCTTCGGGGCTGACCTGCAAGACTCTATATAGTAAACTAACAATAGAGTTTCTTAAAAGATACAGATTTGTATTTTAGAGTAAAACAAGGATCATAAAGTTGAAGTGCACAAGTAACTAAACCAAAGGGAAAAAGAGAAAAAGATCAGGGGCTCCTAACCTGTGTACCCAGCTTCACCAACTCGGGGCCAGCAACTGCTGACACACTCTCCATATGGTATTTCCACGTTCTGTTTCAGGCCATTTCCCCCCAAGTCTAGCATGCCAACCATCTTAAAAAGAGACTTGACTTTTGCTTTTGTGTGCCCTTTGAGTAGTTAAAAGAAGGAGTGATTCACATCTTATAAACTAGCAATCTTTGAAGTGAAATTTCCTGAAACTTTAAAGGTACCAGACTTTCCTACAACAAATATAGGACTGCACTGCCCTCCAGAGGGGACTCCTTGGCAAATACATTCCCTCAATTAATGCAATGGGAACTAAAGAGCTATGTTACAGTAATCCTCATTGCAATGTATTCCTTCCACCTCAAATACATTTTAAAATATACACCTATAAATCAGTGGCAACATACTGTTTTCCTCTAAGCAGAGTATTAAACCGTTTCAGCTTTTCTATCTAACCTTACCTTTTTTGTGTGTCCTATTCAAAAGTAATATTTGCTACAGCATTTGCTAAAAATGTTAAATATTAATTATTTTGGTTGGAGGGTATACTTATTTATGTGCATTTTTAAGAGAAATCAGACTAAACAAATAGCCTAAGGAAACTTTAACAAAGCTGAGGATCCTAAGAGATGACTTGGAGGCACACGAAGGAGCAGATTAGAAACTGTATATTTTACTGTCTAATTATGTTGTTATCACTTCACTGAAACTTGAAGGGTGCCCACAGCTATCGTGAGAAAAATACAAATGTACTTTGAACATTTTTCTTCTTGAGCTTTTTTTCCCCACAACTATGTAATATCCTCTGTCCTGTTCCACATATTACTCTAAATAGGAGATGTTTTTTGGACTCTCACTTTCTATTTATTTACTATCAGTTCACAATTTTTGAGACTTAAGACAAAAATAATATTTTCTTGATAAAATCGTAGTAACCTGTGTGCCCCATCTGAATGAAGCAAAACACAAAAGTGGAAAGAATTTACATGGTAAAGTTCAGCTTTATCTAACAAATATTTATGTAGGGTTTTGCAAATATTAACACATTCCATTATCATAACATCTATGATACAGATATCATTTTTATCCGCCTCTTCTACAGATGAGACACAGAGGTTAACTCAAAATCGTATAGCTGGGATGTGATAGGGCTGAAATTTAAACTCAAACAGATTAGCCAATTAACTGAGAAAGGGATTATAAAATGTATTTCAGGTTGCACTCAGAAAACAATAGTCTTGCACCAGGCCCAAGCCAACCAGCTAGCTGGCGGCTGGGTTCAGAAACTAGAAGGCCCCTGGGAAAGCAGTCGGTAACTACAAAGCTAATGTGGTCAATGCTCAGTGTCGTTATGGGGATTAGACGGGGGTCACAGCTTCGCAGCAGCACCTGCATAGCTATGACATAAGCTTATATCTGACATAAATCATATCCCCTCTGTTTTGAAAGCAAATAATAAAATAGTTGTTCCATGTCTCTTGACCTTTACTTTGGGAAACTTGGATTTTCCCCTTATTGCTGCAGAATGTACTAAACATCCCAGTGGAACAGACTTAGAAACCCCCGAATAGAACACACGTATAAACATCTACCTCCTCATTTCCAAAGTGATTTGCATCTTAAACATCACTCACATGTTATTAAATTTTAAAGCAGCTTAAAATGAGGAGAGGAAGGATGAGAGGAAGGAAATTAAGAAAGAAAGATGCCTGAAAGGGGATATTAAAATGCTAGCCTTGACAAAGATACATGATCCACCAGCTGGTGACAAAGGGAAATCAGATGGACATTGCCACAAACAGTTGCTACATGTTACTTTGCACAAATGCCAGTAAACCTAGTGTACAATGAGCTTCTGAATTTATCTTTTGCATGGAATCTAAATACTTAAAATGGCCGCTTCCGCAGAAACATTGCTTTTCAAAATTTAGCATTAACATTACATAAGATTCAGTGAAATAAAGTTGCCAGGACTTGAATTTTTTTTTAAGAAAAAAGACAAGGTGGAAAATTACCGTTAAAACACTGAATTAAACATGTAAAATAATTTTGACACTCATACATCCAATTTTCTATAAAGGCAAAATGCACAGTAAAAGATATTAGCAAGAAAGAAAAAAAAAGAAGGCCCTCTGGAAACCTACTGAATTCACATTACCCCATTATGTAGTACTAATATCATGATGACCAGAGCTAGTGGCCAGAAAGCATTCTATCACCAAAGAGAATACTGCCTAAGACTGACATAGTGCCTAACCCTCACATGCAGCCCCATGCTGTGGCTTCCAGGGGAAAGACTAAGAGAGAGAGACTAGCTATTAAAACTGAATAGCTACTTAGTTGCTTGAGTAATGGATCTTTTAAAACACACTTTCATAGAAACCTTAAATATTCTTTTTTAAAATATTAAATAGTACTTTTTATTTAAATATGTATAAGGCAAATCTATGAGAATGATATAAAATCATGGCATGTAATTTTTTAATTTTTAATTTTATTTGTTCTTTTATATATACATGACAGTAGAATGTATTTTGGCCTATCAAACATACACAAAACCCTAAATATTCTACCTAGAAATATATATATTTTATCATTTGCATAGTGATATTTCTATTGGTACAAAAAGTAAAACTCAACAACACATTTTTGGGCCAGGAACTTTGTTATGAAAAGTACAACTAATGTAGACAATGTTAGGGCACTTATCAAGAAATTAAATAAAAATATTTAATACTATGAAAATTACAAATTTACTAATATAAAGAATAGTAAATATGTCCCCTAATTGAAGGTTCAACATGCAAATACAACAGTGAACATAAACAAAGCCACTGTTTTAAGAATGTACATTAAACTAGGGAGAATAGTTTGGCTCAGTGGTAGAGTGCTTGCCTCGCACATGTGACGCACTGGGTTTGATCCTCAGCACCACATAAAAAATAAATAAGTAAAGGTATTATGTCCATCTACAACTAAAAAAAATTAAAATAAATAAAATAAATTCAGAATACAATATAAGATTTTAGCAGCTAATCACTGCAACAGAGAAAAAGGCCAGCAAGAAGAAGAGGCAGTGCTATGTGTGACCTGCTGACACTCTCGCACCTAAGGTCACCTGGTAAGGTGTCACTGATAAGAAGAGCTGAGCTTATGTAGGGGAAGACAGTTCCAGGCAGAGGGAATAGTAAGTGGAAAGGTTCTTGAATATGTAAGGCATATTATGCAGTGCTTTGTGGGCCTTAGTGAGGTCTCTGGATTTTTTCCTGAGAGAGAAAAATCATTGGGAAGCCAATGTAAGAAATTCATTTCCTAATCTCGGGGAAATATGAGTGTGCTTAAGTTATACGAAGAGTTTATATGAAAAAGTGGTCAGAACTTGAACTTGAAGACAGACATATATGGGTTAAAATAATTTCTATTATTCTCTATCGTATCTGTAAGACTCTATCCCAATCAATGGATTTCTCAACCCTCCTTTCAATGGTTATCATTCCTGCAGTGAGGTATTATTGAGAAGAGTAAATAATGCGAACAGTGTCTAAGACAGCTTGGATTAGAGAAAGCGCTTATGAAGAGTGGCTGTTGCTTTAATAGCATTGTAAGAAGCTGCAAAATGTGACCTCAGGCAGAAAAAGCACAACTTTGCAAAGGGCTAAAGAGAAGGAACAGGCAGATATTTGGCTTTTAAATCCTGGAAGATATTAAGGGACTCAATTTCCAAATAAACCTCCAAAAAGATGCCAGCAAGAACCATATATCAGAATAACAAATGCTTACTTTCATAATGTGAACTTGGTATACAATACAAATACCTAATTGAGATAATTAAATTATGACCCCTCCATTATACTCAATAAATTAAAACAGCAATACAGCATGATAGAACTTCTGTATTTCTTAGTACATGTTAATGAATCCTCCCAAAACCTATGCGTAAGATAGTAAATTCATTTTTGAAGAGCCAACAGATTCAGAGAAGGTAAAAGACATGTCTAAAGTCACATACCTAGTAAGTGTGGCCAAATCGGGCTCACAGTAAGTGCTCCATAAATGTTAATAAATAAACGTTTCCTAAATGAACATATGAATCTTTACTCTGAATCTCACCTCTTATTTGCTAATATTGCTTCTACAGTTCATTAAATCAGTGTGAGCTCCCTAAAGTCTAATCCAAAAAAGTACCTGAGGTGTTTGTGCTTCTCTGTGTCCCACTGCAGGACTCAGAACTTCCTTGGAGCAGCCTAGAAACTGACATTTTTAACACAATTCAACAGATTCGTATGATGAGATGATTTGGAGAAACACTGGATAGTTACTGTATAATGCCCTTTTCAACTTGTAGTTGCTACTGCATTCTTCTCTCTTTCAAAAAGAGAAAATAAGAATATCTGGCCCTTTAAACCCTCTACATACTTTAAAACTGAACACTTACTGAAATACTTTGCAAAGAGAGATACACAGATTTTTAAAAAATGTTGCAGTGTGGGGCTGGACCTGTGGCTCAGTGGTAGAGTGCTTGCCTAGCATGCGTGGGGCACTGAGTTCGATCCTCAGCACCGCATACAAATAATAAATGAATAAAATAAAGATCCATCAACAACTAAAAAAACATATTCAAAAAAAATGTTGCAGTGTATCCACTTTGTCTTAATATTCCTGGGTTTATTTCAACTGAATGGGAATAAACACAATTTACATGGG
>CM053407.1:68947521-69078779 GCA_028644305.1 Xerus rutilus | reverse complement strand
CTAACACAGTATTTCTTCATCAGTCCTCTACTACCTGAAAAAATATCTTTTTTCATCTTCTGTTAATTAACAAAGAGAATGAACCACTCTACTAAAAGAAAACCATGTACTTTCATTAAACAAGAGTGTATTAAATTAACAAATTTTTGAGTTCTGCTGCATGAATGGCTAGAAAAACTGTGATTCCTATTCCAATGACTTTTTCATCAGACATTTGTTCTAGTACATGAGAGGAAATGACACCCGACATGAGCTGCATGAATTAACATTGAGGAGGCAAAGGGGAGGGTGAACTTTCTGAAAGCAATGAAAAGTATGCTAGGAAAAAAATTCAACCTACGTTAAAATATTCTCCCTTTTCTTGGTGTTCAAGACATTTCATACATAGAGACACAGTATTACCTGGAAGAATGGAAAATTCTAGTCTTTTGAAACATATCTCTCTCATTACATAGAATTACTGAAGCATATGTTTGATTACTGTCCCACCTATAAGCCTCTCAGCAGCAACTACTACCACCTGACAGGTGTTTTCTGTCTGATTATTTTACTCACGAAGATAGTGAAGGGCTATATACTTCATTCTCTCTTATTCCATTAAGATGCAAGACCATGAGGGTTTAGTAGAGGCCAGACCAGTCAACTTCCAATTATGCCAACTCTAGGAATCAACCTCACTGACCCTTTAGTAGATTTGTTCATCAAAGGCATAGCTCCTTATGAATTTTACTTATCAACCCTTAGAAGTTGATGAAAGAATTTTTTTAAGTGTTAAAAAGAGAGTTTTGCTAGAAAATCTTCAACTGTGCAGTTAACACTGAATTTGATAAACAGTACATTCCCAGCAACAGTCACCAAAATTCCAAGTTAAATCTGTGCCCTTGGAACAATGCCAAAATGCCACAGCATATTTGCACTTTGAGCAAATTTCAAATTTTTAAGTCCTATTTTTTTCTGCCAAAACAAAGGCTTAAAATATGTGGATTCTATCTTCCCTTAAAATTTTACAACAGTAATTTTTGGATGCAAATAAAAATGCTTTTAAGACCAATAGAATGAGAGATTAATTTGTCTTTCTATTTCAGTACTAATACCATCTAAACTATTTCTGGAGGCCACATGTAAACACAAGTATCCTGAAATAGACACTATCACAATCTGTCTTTGAAATTAGAGAACTTTATTAAAATTCGGTTTTTACTCCTTGAACTGTATCCTTAACCACTCTACCTCAGTCTCCTTACCTTTCACGTGGAGATAATGATGTCTCCTCACAAGCTTGTTGCAATGAAATAATACCTGTAAAGTTCTTAACTAATGTCCACCCATAGTATCAATAAATGATACTATCACTATCATAACCTGTTAGACAATTGCACCTACTTGGTTCAAGACACTATCATAGCATTTGCAAAACTTAAAAAATCATTTCCAGTTTTCACTTATAACCTGAAATGGCCTGATTTAGCACATTTTAGATAATGAGAACCCTGCTAAGAAACTAAATATTTTCTTCCATATATACCAATCCCCCTCCCCCCCAAAAATACTAATTAAGACCCTATGGAAGGATATTCCTATTGAACCACTCATTGCAGAAGAAATACAAGTACACAGGACTTGGTCATGACCCGGTACAAACGGTTAACTGAAAAAATAAACGTTCCTTTAAAGCATTTCTAGAATATACTGGATTGTTTATTACTTTACTGAGTACCTTAAAATAAATGTCTTTGTATTTTTAAAAAAATAATACTATTATTCTTTTTGGTGGAAATAAATACATGTATAAAGGTGAACTTACTGAGAAAATAATGTTTTCTAGAGGAAATTCAGATTAGTGTAGATAACATCTGCACTGAAATGGTTGTTCTTTTACTGAATGCGGGGGTGGGGAGCAGGGGGCAAAGAAGGCAAAGGAGTCTTCTAGTGAAAATCAAGTTGGAAATTTATTCCTGTTTTATATTTTTATGTCTTTTAAAAATAATGTATTTTGACATTATTATTGTAGTCTACTGAACTGAAATTACTTTTTAAATAAAAATACTGACACATAAAAACATAAAATTGAACAACATATTCATGGAGTACCATGTGATACTTCCATACACGTGTATATATTGAAAAATGTTTAAATCAGGTTAAATAGCACCATCTCCCCAAACATTTATCATTTCTGTATGAAAAAAAACCTCAAACTCCTGTATTTTGAAATATAGGAAATATATAGTGAATTATCATTATACACCGTCATCCTACTATGTGATATACCAGAACTTATACTCCTATCTAACTATAACTTAGTATCCATTGATTGACCTCATGTGTTTTAAATGTGAATTTGGATTCTAGTTTTAATTATGATGTAAGGAATAGTTCCTTTTCCCATTGCCAATATTCTGCAACCTGACACAGCAGAGTTGAATATGCCATATACATAGGCAATTTTTCTGTAGATAACATGAATTCTATGATTTGAAATGTGTCTAATATTGTTTCCACTGAATTATGTTTAATATATTGTAGCTGCATGTAAGGAATTTATATACCATAAACTGCCTTAGAAGTTTTTAATAGCAAGTTACTAATTACCTCCCTTGCCCAAAGTTCATAAGACATGAAGTATTTACTACTAAGTAGCTTCTTTATTTCACCTTAGGGAATGCTGATATGATTTCCAATGTGTAATTTCAGTGACCTATGCATTAAAAACTGATGATATACAGAGACATGTTAAAATTCCATGCTGCTGAATTTGTTTGGCTAAACAGAACAGTTTATTGAAAAAGATGAGAGTAAAAGAGAATCTTCCTTTACAGGTGATTTTATGCAAGGGAATCCAAACCATGAATCAGGACTCAGTGAATTGGTACTGGGAATTTGGGGGGATAGAGACCATCATTCTCAGAGGAACATTTAGAGCTTGGGAGGCTAAGGCAGAGGATCACAAGTTCAAAGCCAGCCTCAGCAACTTAGCAAGGCCCTAAGCAACACAGCGAGACCCTGTCTCTAAATAAAATACAAAAAGGGCTGGGGATGTGGCTCAGTGGTTGAGTGACCCTGGGTTCAGTCTCCAGTACCAAGAAAAAGAAGAAGAGGCAGAAGAAGGGGGAGGGGGAGAAGAGAAGGAGGAGGAGGAGGAAGATGATGATGATGATGATTGAGTGCTGGGTTAAGTGTCCTTAACAAAATTTCTCCCCAAAACATATATCCAATTACCTATATTAACAGTTACCATCTGTATGTCTTGCAAGACTTATGATTCTTCTCTCTCCTTCAGTAGATCTGCTTAAACTTTAGCTTGTATAAAACTGATTCAGCTTTTTCAACAGAAATAGAAATTGTATCTAATATAAGTGTACAGGCATTTTAAGTAAAAGAGTGTTTCATGTGATTTGAAACAAAAATGATAATAATAAAATAAAGTATTTAGGAGGCTTCTAAGTATCTGTTCAGTGTTTACAGTGTTATTTAATTTAAATCTTTCAACAATCCTAAAAGACATGACTATAATTCTACTTTATAGGTGAGAGACTTGAGTTATAGAGGTAAAATAATTAGCCCTCTAAATAAAATGGAGAAAAATAAGCATTAAAATATTATTCTCATCATATAAATATTATTTTGAATAAGAAGCTTCTACTTGCTGTCAAGATGGTATACATAATGGACTAGACTTACTCTCCTACCTGAAGCAATCATAAAATGAACAACATATCTGAAGTCAAAGTTTTAAAACACTACACCTCAGGCAATAAAGGATGGTGATCCCTGCGAGTTAGTTGTGAATTATACAAGATAAACTCCTTTCCAGCTTAATTCCTTGAAAGATTTTCCAGTTAAGGTACAGTGAGCAGAAACCCAGGGGGAACTCAGGAGACTCAGAGTTGAAGGAGCAGAGTCCAAAGTCTATAAACACTGAAGTGTTCACAGGACAGAACCAGAAAGAAAAGAACAGCACCAAGGGACAGAAAGAATTCTAGAGCTATACATAAAGCCCCTTGAGTACCTTGAGTGATCCGCAGAGTTCTCATCAGTATACGCATGTAAGGAAACTTAACTGAGCCCAGGGAAGTCACCATAAAGGATTGGCAGCAATAGTGCCCAACAAGGAATACAAATAGTGCCCATTCACATCAACTAGAGAGAAAACCTCATGAATCATGGCACAGTGGATACAAAAAGCTAAAGAGACTTCTCTCACAGAAATAATAAAGTCTAGATAACACTATGCTAAGCATGACTAAAAGGAACACAAAGGATAAAAATGTTAAATAACTATGTCCCTGAATAAAGCTGAAGAATATTTATAGGAATACAAAAAATTTATACCCAAGAATTTTTATTATTTGGAATATAATAAAAATTACCAAGCATACAAGAAGCAGGAAAATATGACCCCAACTGAGGGGGGAAAAATCAATCAAAAAAGGCACAAAACTGAGAGATGCTAGAATTAACTGAAAAAATAAGACACACTAAAATGGTTACATAACTATGTCCTGCATGTTTAAATGTTAAGTAGTGAGTACTGGTATTAGAATGAACCAAATGAAAGTTATAGAGATGGAAACTATCATATGTCAGATGAAAATCAACTTCAGATGAAGCTAACAGGTAGTTAGATATTGCAGGGAGTAAAAATAAGATTAGAATTTTGTGATATAGCAGCAGAAACTACCAATATCAAATGGATAGGAGAATTTTAAATTTTTAAATAAGAAGAAGGATTGTTAATACATGAGACCATTTCAAGTGGCTTTAAATACACATTTTTAAGGCTCCCAAAGTTGGGAAATGTTGGGAGAAATAATGCACAAAAATTTTCCAAATTTTATAGAAACAATAAAGACACAGATCCAACAATGTCAACAAACACCAAGCAAAATAAACAGAAACACAGCAAGGCACATATTGTTCCAAATCAAATTGCTCCAAAAGAATCAGGGAAGAGAATATCTTCAAAGCTGCCATTGGGGGAAAAACACACACTTTAAGTGTAGAGGAACAAAGATAAGAATGGCTGCATGTTTCCTGTCAGTAATACTGTAACCAAGAAGATAGTGGTGTAACATCTTTTAAGTACCAAGAGAAAAAAATGTGGACTTGCATTCTATATACAGCCAAAACATCTTTCAAAAACGGAAAAGATTAGTCAGACATTCAAAAGCTGAAATCACTCATCATAGAAGACATGTACGAGAAGAAATATTGAAAGAAGTCTTGCAGGCAGAAGGAAAATGATACCAGATAGAAGAAATGGATTTATATAAAGAAATGAAATTACCAGAGAAGGTAACTGTGTGAGAAAACATAAGTTTTATGTTATTTAAATTTCTTTACAGATAATTAAATGTTTAAACAAAAATCATTAAATGTGGTCTAGGGTTTATCATTGAAATAATAAAATCTATGGCAATAACAGGACATTGGGAGGGTAAAATGGGAAGTATAATTTCCATAAAATTGTAGTACTATACATGAAGTACTGTAATATCATTTATAGACTGATTATGATAAATTAAAGATGAGTATTATAAACTTTAAAATAACTGAAATACCAAAGAAAGCTGTAACAAGCCAATAAAAAGAGATAAAATAGAATAACTTCTTTTTAGACAAGTAAGAATAAATATCAAAATGAGATTGAAACCTAATCTTATCAATGACTGACTAAATGCAAATGGCCTAAATATTCCATTTAAAAGGCAGAGAGATTGCCATATTGAATTTTTTAAAATAATACTCAACTATATGCTACTTTCAAGATGCTTAATATAAAGTGGCTAACAGTGAAAGCAACTTGAAGTGAAAAAACTGGGAAAGATATACCATACTAACATATTCTAAAGGAAGTTTGAGACGAAATTGATTCCAAAGCAAAGAATATCACTCATGACAGCCACTTTGTAATGGTAATGCAGTCAATTTATCAAGAGGATATAGCAATTAAATGTTTATGAATTTTATAAAAGAGCCTCAACATGGAGCAAAAAAAGTAATAGAACTGCAAGGAGAAAAAAACAAATCCATGATTATACAGTAGAAGATTTCAATACTCTTTACTCAATAGTTAGTAGGGAAAGCAATAAAAAATCATTAAGGATATACAAGAATTGAATAGCACAATCAACAAACTTGACCCCATTAATAGCTATCTAAAACTCCGTACCAGAATACACATCCTTTCAAGTGGGTATGAAAGATTTACCTACAAATGTGGTTGTATCGACTAGACTATACACTAAAATACCAGTTTCAATAAATGTGAAAGAATTCAAGTCATAAAAGTCATGTTTAATGACACCAACAGAATAAATCAGAAATCACATATAAAAAGATATAGGCAAAAATCTTCATATGCTTGGAAAATAAGTAAAACACTTCAAAATAATCTGTAGATCAAAGAACAACTCAAAAGGAAAATTGGCAAGTATTTTTGTTGTGTAAATTTAAGGTATACAAGACAAAATTTTAATTAACATGGATATCATGAAGTGATTACCTTAGCCAAGGAAATTCATATCCATCATTGACATAATTTTCCTTTTATTATTTTAAAGTATTTAAAAACTAATGAAAACATAGCATATAAAAAATCTGTGAATTGCAGCTAATGTACCAGTTAGGGGAAATTTTATAGCACTAAATAGCTATATTTGAAAATAAAACAGATCTGAAGTCAGTTATCTTGGTTTCCACCTTAAGAAAAAGAAAAGATGAAAGAAAGTAGTAGTATTCAAAAAGAATCCAGTACAATATAAAAAATATCATATTATCATATACCTTTACCAAATGAGATTTATTCTAGTAATGAAAGATTAGTTGATTACCCAAAAATCAATTAATAAAAGACACCATATTAACAAAGTAAGTGACAAAACCACATGAAATCTCAATAGAAGCAGAAAAATACTAAACTCTTGGAAATGGGCACAAATTTTGGATATTTCTTATAGTAAATGCCATTCATTCAGTAAGATCACAATATATTTATCTATGCACCTGAGCTACTATGCACCTGAACCTAATTCTTGGATCTACAAAATCATTAAGGAAAATAAGACAAATTTGCCTAAGTGGAGATTATATCCTTGTAACTATGGTTATCACCACTGCAATATCTTTTTCCTTCTCCTGTCAGATCTTCTTTGAATAATAAGGGCATTCAACTTTGTCAACATGGTGTATTGTTACCATATATTGGATGGATTATGTAACCTTATCATCTTGTCATTGCAGGCCTATCCATATTCTATTTCTATTTCTTAGATCTAAATTATCTTAAATACAATACTTCTCTATTTCCCTTCTTATTATCAGAATAAAGGCACTTAATTCTGTTGAAGTTCTAGATTGCAAAACAACAGTGAAAATAATAACAGCTAATTCTTGCGTAGCACTTTATACTTTTCAAATTATATTTATATCAATTTTCTCATTATCTCATTTTTAAAATTCCATGGGCTCACCAGAAAGGGTAGTAATATCTTTATTTTATAGTTGAGGAAATTGAAGTCCAGAGAGGTTAAGTGATTTATCCATCATTCGCAGCTATTTAATTTCTACACAATGATGATATTTTTCCATATTCTTTAATTTTCAGAAAGAGTTTCATATGCATTATCTTTCTTGAATGTAGTGGCACATGCTCAATTATTTCCTCATAAGCCCCTTCAAATACTTCCAATAATGAAAGCTTTCTAACATGCTCCTAAACTGTCTATAATGAAGTCGATTATAGAACATACATACTTGGACAATCCTACTCTGTTATAAGAGGATCAAACCAGTCAAAGAATGAGCAAGTGCCCTTGTGAGGAAAATTAGATCAAGGAACTAAGAACTCATATTATTATAACATTAGAATAAAAAATATGAAACATATTCCTTACACCTCACAAAGTTACTCTATAAAAATAAATTCCCCTTAATGAAGGACTTTTTCAAAGTGTTATATAGGAATGCTAAAAAATAAATACGTAAGTTGCTTTTTAGACTCATATCATGGAACTATGCAGTCAATTAGCCAGAGAAATAATTATATTACTCAAATTATTTAACAGAGACTAATTCAAAGCACTCAAAATATATTCTGGAGATCCTTTCACCCAAGTTTAGTGGAACTGCCTCTGCACAGCTGACAGGAAGAAACGAAGGGAGGTTTTCCTCTGCTATAAATAAAATACAGAAGTATAAGAAGGGGGGGCATTTGCAAGTTGGTTGATTTGCTGTTCCTCTTTTAAAAGTCACTAAATCATGTAAAATTAAATTATGTGAAAATAATTCATATAGTAAGTTGTTCAAGGATTTCTCCAAGCAATTGCAAATCTTTAGAAAATAATCTACTCTATTTCTAAAATAGTCACTATTACAAAATAATATCACTGGAGAAAAACTAACAAAAGCACTAAGAGTTTATGACATTCAAAGGTCATTTTACTTTACTTACATAGTGCTTTAATTTGGTAATTATAAAACATTCTCTGACAAAATTAGTCTCAGTTACAAATTTATGTAAATTTCACACAGCCACCATTTTTTTCTGACACACTGTCAGAATGTCAATTTTTAAATAACTACTGTAAGTGGTATGACACCACTACTGTTTAAAGAAATTCCTCTATAATAACTTAATGTTCCATTGGCTTCCTCAAAAGACAATAGATAAGGAATAAATAGTGGCAACACTTTGTCATCTTTAAAATATGAAATGAGCATAATATCTTCAAATTGGAGGGTGACTTTTTAAAAATATTTAACACAAGATTACATGAGTAATAATAATTAAATCTCTCCTAAATGGTTAGAAATACAACCAAATTTCTATCAGTTTTATTCTTTAAAATATAGAGAGGATTTGTTTATATACATTCACAGTGAAAAGTACCCATGTTAAATAAAGATATTGTTTTTTACAATAAAAACAGATTCTGCTCACTGAATTCAATGCCCAGGGCCCTGTTTGCTTACCTGTACTTAAATACTTGAATATGTAGAATGCATCTAAACCAGTGTTTGAATATAAAAACGTGAGAGGAAAAAAGAGGTTAAAATGTAAAAATGGAAAAACAAAGCTAGACAATATGGGCAAGTTCAAATGAGGCTAAACCAAATGCCAATAACAATAAGAAAAAGAATAGTTATTTGACCTGACAGAACATGTGCTATGTGCTATTATTCTTTCCATTTTACAGGTGGGAAAACTGAAGCACTAGAGATTATAATACTTGTTCAAAGCCCTGTATCTAGCAAAGACTTGAGTTGATTATAGGAATTATAACTGGAGAAGGTGAATTCTTAATTTTCTTAAAAAAACTTTAAAGTTTTGAATTATATACTTTTATCATCATATAATTTATATTATCAGCATAATAACAGGAAAAGATAAACACATTAAGAAATTGCAAAATACAAAATTTTGTGTAGCTGAAATGTTTCTGAATTATTATTAATTCATGTCTTACTTATGTTTGCCCCTTATATATGGATTAGCCTCTCCCCCACCATTGTAGTGGCCATGATCCCTTTCCATTCATCACTTCTGCTGACAGCCAGAAGTGGTGATGTGGAATCATCCCATGTAGAGCATGGTTTATAGACTTGGCCCGTTTCTTCTTTACTTCCTTCTCTGAGAAAGACGTTCTAAGCATTCTTAGAAAGATAAACAATATCTTATCATTCTCCCTTTCCTGAGAATGAGTCTACTTTCCCCATTATCTCTTGTAGTGATGCTCCTACATTTTTGAAATAGAAATGTCATTCTCTTCCATCCCTCTCCAGGGCTTCAGTAGAATCCTGGAGGCTAACATAATGAAAAACAGATCTTACGTCTTCGCAGTATTAAATTGGTTCATAGCAAATCTACCTATATCGAGACTAGCATGGACCTAGTCTAACCTTGGAACATGGCAATGTGCAATACAAGAGAAGCTGGGACATGGGATCTTCAAGTCACAGACCTGTCTGTTCAAGAAGCCACAAGACTGGAATTGTTGGTGGCATAGGGACTGTGGAAGACAAATGGAAAGAGCAACAGAGTCAAAGAAAGAAAGATGTGAGAAGATTGCTATAACTGAGTCTAAGCCAGAGAAAAAGGATCCATAGTAGAACAAAAACACTGTCCCCTTATTTAATTGACATGAGTTTCTTATGTCTTTGATGCATTTGCTAATTTTTGTTTTTAGATTTTCTCTCATTCCCTTCATTAATTGCATTTCTTCTGGGTTCCTTTTTGGTTTTTTCCCATTTTCAAGGTTTTATTTATTTCCTTAGAATTGGGCATTCTCCTGAAAGATGGTCAGCAAGTGGGGCACAGACTGACAATTCTCACATCCAGAATGGAGACTTTCAGTTAAGCTCCTATTTACCAACCTCATTCCTCACTCTCGGTTTCCCATATCACTGGTGTTATGGTTTGGACATGAGGTGTCCCCCCAAATCTCATGTGTTAATGCAGGAATATTCAGAGGTAAAGTGACTGGATTGTGAAAGCTATAACCTAATCAGTTCATTCTAGTTTAAATGACTGGATGGTAACTGTAGGCCAATGGGGCATGGCTGGAGGAGGTAGGCCACTGAGGGTATGTCCTAGAAGGCTGCATCTTCTCTGTGGGTCTCCCACCCATTTTCTCTGCTTCCTGGCTTCAATAAGGGGAGCAGCTTCCCTCCTTCATGCCCTTCTCCCTGATGTGCTGCCTCACCTTGGGCCTAGAACAATTAAGTCTGTCATCTGTGAACTGAGATCCGAAACTGTGATCTCCAACTAAATTTTTCCTCCTCTAAGCTGTTCTAATCAGGTCTTTTGGTGACAGTCACACAAAACTGACTAAAACACCTGGTGTCCCAAATTCTCAAAATCCTATGGCTTGATTTCTTCAAATAATCAGCTTCTTAAATTCTGCTGGACAAGAAGGATATTCCCCTAGTATATAGGTTGGTGAGGGAAGGAGAGAGGTGTGATTAGTAATCTAACGGATATCTAAATGTATTTCCAACCAACCATTATATTCAGCTCTTAACCTCATCCCCACCCATTAACCGTGGACTCTTTAGAGTTTAGAAAACAAAATATCTTGCTTCTCAATATCACTGTCTCTCTAAACACTGAATGTGAATATCCTCCATGGTATTAACTCCTCTATATCTTCCAAAAAAGTGTTGACACTCCTTTTCTGTAATTGCCTTCTCTCCTATTCCCTTTATCCTGTGTGTTCATACTTTAAATCTTTATTGCTACTTTAATGGCATGTCTAGAAGTAATGGAGATAAACATATGTTTATTATTTGATGTTTTGGAAACATTGATAATCTTTAGTACATCATGAAATATAAGACATACTCTGATAGCAACAAGAAGGCCTTGGGCATATCACACTAAATTATGACACTGACACTCACTCATTGAAATACATTTCCTTATATAGTGAGGAGTTATATTATTTCTGGATTATTAATATTTTCCCCAGGAATAAACTAACTTTTTCATATTTTATTCCATTTCTACAGAGATTTTTCTCCTTTGATCTATTTCTATGATTAATTGTTAATGAATTCATAACTCAGCCACCACTGGTTTAAGTGAATTATTTCATTAAGATTGCTAAATTTCATTTGCTATTTCACATTTAGACTTTTTATCTATATATTTAAAAATGCATTGCACTAGGGATATATTTTTGTCAACGTGATACTTTGTCAGATTTTAGACTCGGGTTTATGACTCTCAAATTAATTAATTTCAAGTTAACCATTAATTGGAATGCTTTTTATGAATTTCTGTTCATACAAACAAGAACTTACCTATTAAAAATTGAAATGTTTACTGGTAAAAATATTTTGAGGAATAATTTTTAAATGATGATTTATCACTTTCTTCCACTTCAAATATTGCAGTTTTATATTCTGAAATTATGAGTAGGTAGCCATTGATATTTTTCCTGCCATCAAGTTTCATAGTATATCAGATTATAATTTTGATTTGTATTAAATTTAGAAGTTCATTTCAACTTCTTTACTCATTTTTTAAATATTGTGCTTTATATTTTTTCTGGAAGCTATATCCATGAGTTTTAAATAATTACTTTTAACAAATAGTTTTGCATATATGAACTGTACTTTTTATTGTTTCTTTAAATTTTACTGTTTATCGCATCCCCTTCCTCTTAATATTACAATATGTTTACATTTTTACATTTTACATTTTTTTTTTAAATCCCATTTTTTTTGTGGGGATGGTCTTGTATTGACAACATTTAAAGCTATATATTTGATATGAGTACAGCTTTGACTGAATCTCATGAGATTTATGGGTTTTCCCTAAATAGTGATATTATTCTCTAAAAAAACATGATTACAGTTTCAATTTCCTCTGATCCTACATGTTTTAATGGCTTATTACTTCCAAGAATTTGTGTTATTCTTTGTTATTAATTTCTAGTTTCATATTGCGATCATACAGTATGATGTATAAGGTATCTTGGCATATAAATTAAAGTCTGATAATATCATTAACCAAATACGGCATGACATAAATTTGAGCATAAAATAAATTTAGACTTCCAAAGCTAAAGTAATACTTTGGGAAAGGATCCTGGAGTAAGTTTAAGTCCTTACAATTGGATGTTTTTGTCAAAGGGTCTTCCCCATCTGAAATTAAGCCAGGTTTCCACTTTCCTAATATTATAAGACATATGTAGATTTCTCTGCCTTTTAACAAAAATACTTGCTCACAGTCTACTCAGTGTGTACAGAGATGAGCATGGTGGGCCACACCTATAATCCCAGCAACATGGGAGGCTGAGGCAGGAGGATCACAGGTTGAAGGCCATCTTGGGCAACTTAGTGAGACTCTGTCTGAAAATACAATTTTTAAAAGAACTGGGATGCAGCTCAGTATTAGAGCATTTGCCTAGCATGTACAAGGCCCTCCGTTTGATTGCCAGTAAAACACACACACACACACACACACACACAGTTGAATATGAAAAGGAATAACTTCCTTTGACACAAAAAGACAAACCAAATTGAGATGTGGATTTTTCATTCATTTTAAATAATCATTATCTTTAATTCTTTGCATGTGTCTCACCAATGTATTAATTGAAATCTACAAAGGCTCAATGATGGGCCTATTATCCCACATCTAATATAGAGTGGCCAGGAGGCACAATAATTTTTTGGATCCTGGTGCTATAGTTCCTTTCTTATGTGCCCTCTCCTTTTATTGGTCCAATTACTGAATATACTCATCAATTTTGAGGATCTTTTCATTAATTGCATTAGAGAAGCCATATATCAGAAGAGAAGCAAGAGCCAAGTTTAAATGACAAGGTTTTCGTCTGTCATTTGTTTGTTAAGAAAAATCGGAGAGAGGGAGATTTAATTTAAGCACAGATACAAACTATAGATACTTTGAGAAATGAAAAATTGGCTTAAAGGTGTGCTAAAGAAGCCTCTCAGAGGAACTATGGCTACACCAGTAGCTTCATAATATTTACTGGTCAATCTTATTTTCACCAGAATATTTTGGTTCTTAGTTTGCAGATATTTAAATAAGGGTGTAATCATGGAAAATATTAAGTATATGTATAAATTCCTCACTCCTCTTCTGGGAAAAAAATTTTAATTAGAACTCCAAAGAAATAGACTGTACTATTTTTAAACAAGTATAAATGTTTGGATGGCTAGCAAATGTGCTTGTGGAAAGTGTGCTGAGCTGACAGAAGTCTAGTAGTATCAGTGTTTCAGTCCTGTTTCTGTGATCTACGCATCTCCTACTAGATGCTTCCTTAGACCTCCCAGTCCTGAGAAGCTCTGCAAAGGTGATGACTGCCACCCCACTGAGTTCACTTTCTATGAACCTGAGTTTTCAGATGAAGGCTGTTTTTCTTTGTTTGTTTGTTTTGTTTTGTTTTTATTTATTTCAGGTAATAACTATTACCTGAGCAATGCTAGGTAATGAGTTATACCTTTTAAAAGGGTAGTTATGGTCCCTATCCCTAACAAACTTCTTGTAGCAGTCCACTACTTCTGCACTTCAAATAAGATGGTTAATGAACAATTTAAAAAAAAAATCATCATTCTAATATTTGTGTGTATGTGAACATAATAGATACTTTGTACTTCTTTGGGAATTAAAGTTGAAAAAAGCAAGAGGTGAAAACATTAAACATTTCTGTTACATTCTGCAGACAAAAATACAAGGATCAAAAATTATATTTCATCACACACCTAATAAATTGTAGTGCTATATTTCTCAGCTCCATTTTTGTCTGAGGTGATTAGAGGTATTTGAAGTTTTAATTGGAAATATACTTACACAAACAAGAAAACTGAGCATATAGCCTTTTCTTTTCATTAAAGAAAGACAATATTCTGGTATGCCAATAATAGCAGAGATTAATAACCAAAGTAAGGGGATAATTAAGAATGGATATTTAAAATAAATGGAATTCAAAAATGTATGACATGCTTGATTGTTTGACTAAAATTAAACTAATCTGAATATGACTGATGGGAATGATGCTGAAGGAACAATTATAACAAGGCAATTCTGATAACTTCAATCAAGTTAGGTCTTTCAATTTTCCTTTACCTTCTGAGAGCAATACCTGAAATGCAAAACCTACAATCAGTTTCTCATATCTAGTTATGGCTGTAGACGCAAAGAAATCAGTTTTTAGCTGGTCAGCTCAGACTGTCCTCATGGATCATGTCTGTGAAACTCGCCTTGGTCTTTAATTTCCTGGATTCTCCTCAGGGTTGTTTGCCTTCTGTTAGTAAAACCAGGATGCCACAGTACAAAACTCGCTGCTCTGCCATTTGTTTCAGTTTACTCTTCCTACATGCTCCAATTTGCATAACTTTATTGTTTTGTGGATTCTAAGCTTATGAATTTATTACCAAGGCACCTGCCAGTGTTACTGTATTTAAGGAACTGTCAGCAGTTTCTATTTTGGGGTTCTAAGTTAGCTACAAAAATTCACTCTGGGTTGAATTTTGGCATGTGTTACAGGGTAACAAAACCAAAAGTGAATTATTTTTAGAAAAAAGGGAGGCAAAGGAGGGGAAATAGTTCTTGGGGTTTTTTTCCTCCTCTTCCTTGAGGTAGAAATATAAAATAAAATACAGAAGTTGGTGGTTACAGAAGTATTCTGAGTGATTAACTCTCTTCAGTTTTTCTGAAGTCAATAATCTTTTTCAACCCATTAGTCTACATCACAGACTAATGCCTTGAGGTACTGGGGCAAAATATTAAAATTATCTCTTCTAGTTAAAGACAATACATCTTGTATATGCATTAATTTTAACAGTGGAATAGCATTTTCAGGAGAAAAAAAAGTATCCACTTAGTGAAGATTAGACTAGAACCAACAAGTTTCAGATTCTCGGCCACCATGAAAGCATCTGAGATACAACCTTCAAGGGTCCCTCTTGCTACATACATGCTCACCAGCAACACACAGAGCTTTACTAAACAGACAAGAATTAGGAATTCTCTGAGTTTCAAATTACGGTTGAAGTTTTATATCTAGAAATAATCGTCACACTTTCCATCTTTATTTGGCAAGCACAAAAGACTGATAAACATATACAGAACTTCTGCAAAATAATATAATCAGAATGTTTTTATTTTCCCAAAGCAGAAAGGCAAAGTGTAGATATCATGCCTTCCTCTTATCCTCCCACACAAGAAAACATGCACACGCACACACAGTCTTAAGCATACAATATACCCAAAGTATCTTAGAAGTAACACATATGGTATTTTCCAATGCAAAAATAATAAATAAAATGTTGTAGCTAGCTAGATGGTGTTATCAATTGATTACATATATTTTGAGCACCTTTTGGGATAGACACTTAGCTAAAAAGTTGGGTTAGTAAGCTTACATAAAATACAGCAAGAAGAGTATATTGTGAAGTGGAGAAAGGGGAACAAAAGCTATAACCTATATCCAAGCAGTGTCAAAGGGACACATATTCTGGTCCAGTCTTGAGCAATCTAGTCCCTTTGGCAGGTGCATCACTTCTGTAGAAATGCAGGCACCAGACTATCAGAGAACAGTATCATCAAACATGTCAAACATGGAATCATACAATTCACTCTCAAGTCCATCCTCACCAAAGTGACCTTCTAACTACACTTTGATCCCTATAGAGAAAAAATCCAGTAAATCAGCACTGAGTCAATGTACATGTGTATCCTAAATGATTTTGATTAAAGAATTCATATAAACCAAAATATTTGCATTTTTGTTCCTATATTAATACCTTGAAAGTTTGGTTAATGCAAGTCTTCCCCTGTATGACAGCACTATCCCAATGATGCTAACCCAGGAAGTGTTAGGATGGCCATTGCTAAGCTCCGCTGTGAGTCTGGAAAATGTGAGTCTAGCCCCAGCACCCAACAAGCACTTTTTAATAAATGAATGAGTAAGGCATTGCCACCTTGTGAAACCCCTGGAGGGAAGCCATCTCTCCTATTAGCATCTTAAGTTGCAGTGTGGTTTTCTCTCCAATTTCAACAGGAACCAAAATTCAAAGATAAAAATACTCATGGTTTAAGTTTTTACAATTTCATTTTATTTTAATGAACTCAATTAAAAAAAAAGGAGCTAAAGCAGAGGTTTCTGAACTATACCTCATTTCCACTCTGATGTTTTCCAGTCATAATTACTGCTTAAATAAATATTCTTCAAACCATGTTGGATTTTTCCTATTTGTTGGCAGTCGATTGCCAAAAGGCACCTTAGAATATTTCTAACACAACCTCTCTTTTATACAAAGGATTAAATTGATGTTATTATTTCATCTAATCCTATAACAATGAAAAAGGAAACAAGTATCAAAAGAAGACTAAAATAACCAAGAACTTGTTCTCCACTAATTAAAATCAGGAAGTTTGATGAATGTGATGTTAGTTAGGAAACAGAAAATTATTTCAAAGAGACTCACATATATTATTTTTTGCTGTTTTTACTTGAGTTGGTAGGCTCTTCAACTTTGCCTTCAATTTCTGGTTATTAATAGTTTTAATTAGCTTTTTCACATGTATGTGCTAATATAAAAACAAGTTCCTCCAAAATGTTTTTCCTCTAGTTTTTCTTATTTTTTTAAGCACAAAAATTTGTACCCCAAGATGAGGTGTCACTCATTCTATGTTTTGTTTGGTAATTGTTTTAATTGGTTTAACATTCCAAATTTTGGCTTTGACTATTAGTTTGAATCATATGCAATTGTCATATCTGTAGATCACAAATGGTCAAACACCTGCAATTACATATGGCTCAAATTAATGCTTGCTGGAAAATGTAGTTTTTACTACAAATTAGCTTTGTTCTGATGTTATGTTTTCTGGCCAATATTATCTGAGTTCTGATATATAAACTAAGAATAACAGTATCTTAACTGCCAGATTAAATTTAATTTATAGCAAATAACTACTTATCATAAAAAATAACTTTATTTCCCTGAAAACAAGTATTTGTAATCATATAAGCATTCGTGTACTAACTAAAAATTAAAAAAAAAAAGATGTTTCCATACTTAAATAAGTCTAATAATCAGGAAATCAAAGGTCAAGTTGGTTCATATAAAAATCAATGTAATGGCTGGGGTGGGTAGCTTAGTGGTCAGGCTGTTCCCTAGAATGTGTCAATCACAGAACCACAAAAATAAATAAATAAATAAATAAATAAATAAATAAATAAATAAATAAATAAGTAGAAATCAGGGTAAGAATTCATTTATGGATATCTTGTCACATAGCTTTATGGATTTTAATGGGTTATTAGCAGATGGGAACTATGAAAGTCCTTCAACTCTTAATTGCTTTTATAAATATCATGAGACATCCAAAATCCTAAAAAAATGTAGAGATGATGGAAAATAATATATTTGAGGTAAAGGTCCTTGCCTATATGAATAATCCATGGTATAATCATTCAGTACACTACCTAACATCAGCTCTTCTAAGGATCCTAACTATGAAGACATCAGGTTTGTGCAAAAATTTTTATCCTATACAAAAGGGAATATAACCACAAAGATGTAGTTGGCAAAGATGAACTTGCACCAAAAGAAAAGAGCCCACAGAGTTACACAAGTCTTAACCTGCCCTTCTTAGAGTTGTTAAAACTCTGAATAATTTTAAAGTGCGGACTCGGGATGTGGCTCAGGGTAGAGCACTTGTCTAGCACCAGTGAGATACTGGATTCATCCTCAGCACCATGTAAAAATAAATACATAAAATAAAGTTTAAAAAAAATTTAAGTGATGGCAAATCCAATGTATACATCCATTTTGGTTATAGATGGAATGCTACATTATCAACATACTCTTCTTACTCTCCATTCTAGGCACTGAGAACATGCCAGTATGCATTGTTTCTTGGGACAAAATCAGTAATGTATAAGAGAAGAAGAGAAATTCATAACTGATTATTCCTAAAGAGAAAATGAAAAATCAATTGAATTGGCATAAAATAGCCAATAAAATAATACAAATATTTCTCAGTATCTTTTATCCAAGTTTCCCTTGTCCCAAACAATTTGTAAAAGCTCCTAAGAATGTTATCATTTTAAAGATAGATTCTTTTAAGTAATTCTATTAAAATATACATTATTTGAAAACAATAAGTAAAATGTTTCAATTTGAATTAAGTTCTGAAAGTAAAAACCGGACTCCTGCTAGAAAAAATGCAACCTGAAAAAAGACAATAATATATCTTTACACTCTCTAATGATATATACAAAATACAACTAACCATGAATGATTTTGGTCCAATTTGTCACCTTAAAAGGAGGTTCACTATTTACACTTACGTTATCAAGAACAAAACTCTAGCAGAATTTATACACTTTCATTAAACATCATTAACACAGCCAATGACAAAAAAGACCAATTATCTTAAATTATTATTTTTGCTTATATTATAGTAGGCAACAAATGGAAGAGAAATTATACTACACTTGAAAAGTTTATATGCTAATTTTAGAGAGCAAAATGAATTTCACAAATAATTAGTACCTTATAGTGATTATATGGAACTTTTTCATCTGCTTTCACTAAATTGCTTTATTTAAGGCTGTTCTTGTAATTTGCAATGGTCAAGTTGAAAAGAAGAAGCTATTACTATTAAAAGGAGAACAATTAATAAACCAATGTTTTGTTCATAATATTAACAAAGAAAATTAAGAAATTTTTCGTTTTGTTCATTACTTTTGTATTTTCAAAGTGGAGTTTTCCTTTCCAAAGTTCTGAGCTTTGAAAATTAAAGTAATTGCATTATTTCCACTAATGTGCTTGTCCTCTCGACCTCTCTTGCCATAGCCTACTTTATCTCATAGACTTAAAATTATTGCATCATTGTATTATCTTCTGGTACTTGTTGTTCCTTTTCGTTTGGACAATGGATTCAATTTGTATTTGTGGGTCATTTGTTCATAATATACATGAACAAATTAAGTTCTTCACTTATACATAAGCAATGTGATTTGTAGCATTTGAGGATGCAGAAAAGAAAAAGCATTCATTGTAACTTTAAGAACTTTCAACTTGATCTTCAGAAAAAGAACTTCATACTATTTTCAGCTTAAAACAATCTGTTGTATTTTAGAATTTGGTGAGGGTGTCTCATGTCATTTATCACATTATACCCTGCATTATAATTATTTCTGTAAATACTAAAGTTGTTTCAGAGACCTCTAAGCTGCACAGAGGCAGTAGCTATTTTCTTATTCTTCTTTCCATGCTTAACAGCAATACTCTTCAAATTTAATGTATACTTGATCATCTAGCGATCTTGTTAGAAAGTAGATTCTGTTTGATAGTTCTGAGTTGGGGCCCCAAACATGGCAACTCTGACCTACTGCAAGGTTATGCTGAAATTGCTGTTCTGAGAACCACGCTGTGAGTAGCAAGGGCATAGAGCACCCAACTGAAGTCATAAGCCACTTAAAGATATTTCAATTTTCATTGCAAGAAATGCCTAGTTAGCTTTTATAGAAAGTTAATACTACTGAGTACCTACTCTGTGCCAAATACAGCTTATAATTCTCATCCTTATGAGGAAGGAACTATTATTATCTCCATTTCACAGATAGGAACATTAGGACAATTAAGAGGTGAAGTCATTTAACCCAGGTTTGCCTGGTTCCAAAGCCTCTACTCATAGGCAAATCATGTTTCTTCTTGGTATCTCATCAACATAATAAAGGAGTCATCTTGGACAGGCTTTCCTTCTCTCTCAGGGAAAATCTTTCTCAGCCATCAAGGCCCAGCAGGATGCCATATTTTTTTTTACTTCCCTCATTTTGTATAATTTCTTATAAACTGAATGTTTCTGTATTCCCTCCAAGTCTCCTATATTGGAATCTCATCCCCACAAGATAGTTTTAGGAGGTTAGGCCTTTGAAAAGTGACTGTCATGAAGGCAAAGTCCTCATGAATGAGATTTGTGTCCTATAAAATAGGCCCCACAGAGCTCCCTCACCCCTTCCCTCATGTGAGCACACAGTGAGAAGCCTATGAGCCAATAAACAGGCCCTCACCAGACACAGAATCCACCAGCAGCTAGTTCCCCCTCGGCTTCCCCTGGCAATTCTTTCATCCTGCTAGTCTAACACTTGAAGGAATATCACAGTTGTCTGGGTGGGGATACCCTGATATTCTTTGCTAGGGGTCAAAAGCTTGAGACTTGGAACATAGTGTTATCTGTTATTGATATCCAATGCCTAAACATGGGAGCTTCTAAAAGATACAATACCCAGACACGATTCCAGGGATTCAAATCTGTCTGTTCTGGGTTAAAGCCTAGGTATCAACAGGTTTGTAAA
Organism: Xerus rutilus; assembly: GCA_028644305.1. NCBI lineage: Eukaryota > Metazoa > Chordata > Mammalia > Rodentia > Sciuridae > Xerus > Xerus rutilus. Next base: position 69,057,939 of record CM053407.1, on the reverse strand, counting down.
ACTCTCCCAAAGGATTCTAAGGTGCTTCCCAGTAAAAATCCCTCCTGCTAAGCCCTCACAGAATAGTTAAGGACTTGAACTTTCATTTTTACAAGATCCTTCTAGCTGATGAATTCAGAATTGTCTAGAGGGAAACAAGGTCAAAGCCAAGGGCTGGGTGATTGAGTGAGAGGCCACGGTAATAAAATAAAATGGCTAAGAGAGAACAGTGGTCTAGGTCAGAGTCATGCCAGGGGAGTAAAGAGAAATAGTCATGGGTCTAGATACACATTCCACAATAGATCCAATAAGAATTAAAGACAATTGGTTATGGGGCTGGGATATAGAAATTGATTAAGGATAACTGAGGTTTTCAGCTTGAACAACTGTAAGAGTAGGCTTTCTAGGGGCTAAGATAAGAAAGCCTTCAGAGAGAGTAAGTAACATGTAAATGATTGACACTGTTTGTTCCAGAAGTAGGCCAACTATCTCCAAGACCAGTGTCATTTAGAATGGAGCCTGCCCTTTAGGAGGGGAGTCTAGTCCCTGTCCTACTCTGTTCCAACTGCCACTTTTCCCTAAACCTCTCTTCCCCAAGCCAACTTCCTAGCTCTTCCCAAATATCACAGTGGTCTGGGTGAGGATACCCTGATATTCTTTGCCAGAGGTCAAACATTTATATGGTTCTCCCTTTTCCCTCAAAAGATCCTTTCTCAAATTTTCCCTGTATTTACTGGATCTGTTTTATCTCCCAAGGGGGTGCTATCGTTGTACTATGGTCCTGAGACTAGCTGCCATTTTCCTCTCTCTTTCACTGACCTAATATATCACCTTTGATTTTGTCCTCAAATCCCTGCTTACTATTATGCCTGCTTTCTCCTCCTGTGCTAAAACACTTTGGTTGTCCATCAGCAATCAGCATAAGCCATATAAACAAAAAACTAACTCAACCACTTTCTATAAAATTGAACTATTCAGATTAATTTTTTTCAGTATGAAAACAACATCTCTTGCTAAGTAGGAAATGTGAGTTATAGTGTATCAAAAAATAATATGTTCCCATTAAGTAAACCCTGAAAATTATTTTCACAGATAAACCAAAGATGTATCTAACTACACTCCTGAAGGGAAATTGGACTCTGTGGTATCTGATATAGTCATCCACAAAAATTAGTTACTCTGTGGTAGTTTATGATCATGGAAATCACATCCAATACCTCTTCCTCCATATCTAAAACCACTTTTCTCTTACGCCCAAAGTCTGTGATTATGAAAAAGAAATAAGCCAAGTAATCCAAATTGTGTTGCTCACATTTAAATGCTAAAGTCCTAGACCAAAAAAAGTAATTTTCTGATTGTGCCACTCTTTACAGATGAACAGTGTTTAATGCAGCTAAATCTACAGAGAAGGAGGAATGATTTTAATATCAGCTTTACCTTTGAGTGATATTGTTCTACTTGTTATTGTCAGAAGATGATTCAAATAAAAGAGAAAGGCCCTTGGGAAGCTGAGTGATCTAAGAGCTATACATTTCTTCCACTAGAAATCTCAAAGGAATTCCTACCTCAAAGAAGAGTAAAATAAATTTAAGTAGCTTGAAAAGTTAAATATCTTTGAAAATGAGGCTAATGCATAATGGAAAACAGAAATATTTCAATTTCTGCCCTACTTTTTATATAAATTCTAAATGAAATACTCAACGCAATAAAAAAAAGTTACCACTCTGCAATTTAAAAGAAAGGGATACCAACATTTATATGGTTCTATTGTGCACCAGGGTGCATCTCATCTGTGGCTCACTATATAATTTGATTGGAACTTGGCTTGTTCAGGAAAGAAAAGTTAATAAGGCAATTATTCATGCACTCACCGCCCAAGTCAGACAGGAACCTGAGTCTTCAAAAAGGCACAGTATGCAAAGGAATAACCCACCACACTCGCCAGTGTGTGCCATTTCTGAACTAAATCAAATCATTTTCCCATTTAATCTTATTCTTGTAATTTCATAATCATACAAATTGTTTTCAAAAGCTTACAAAATGATCCTGTGGTTCAAATGGAATATCTTTAGCAACATAAAGGCATATCACTGATTTAGAATAGCCTGTCCTTGAGCTGGTCATCATTTTCTAGCTCATCTTCATGTGTCTTCTTTTCCTCTCTCTTGCATAGTGCATGGACTCTGGTAATCATTTAAAAGGCATGAGAAGCTGGGCATGGTGGCACACGCCTGTAATCCCAGCACTTTGGGAGGCTGAGACAGGAGAAATGTGAGTTCAAAGCCAGCCTCAGCAACAGCAGGGCGCTAAGCAACTCAGTGAGACCCTGTCTCTAAATAAAACACAAAATAGGGCTGGGGATGTGTCTCAGTGGTCGAGTGCACCTGAAGTGCCCCTGAGTTCAATCCCTAGTACCAAAAAAAAAAAAAAAGGCATGAGAGCCAGGAGGCAGATAAGAGAGGTTAGTGGACTCATCATGAGAGGGTAGGATGGGAAGCACATGAGGGTCCTGAAGGTCTGGAATGAACCATGAAGGAGAAAGAATTGTATGAAAGGAAAAAGACGGGGAAAAATGTAGTTGTAAATACTAAGAACCATTTCCATCTGTTTCGCTATCTGAACTGAAGCCAGATCTGACTTGAGTGGGAAAATCTCTGAGATTTTATAGAACATCTATAGAACTTGCCTTTTTTATATCAGAGTCCTTAGGCCTTGAAATGTGGAAAGAGAAAACCACTAGATCAAATCATGTGAAACTGCCTATCTTATAAAAATGGGAACTGTATATGGCTCAACCTAAGATAAATATTTTTATAGCAACACTAATTATCTCCTTAATTATCTCTCTTCTCTCTTCCTCCCAACCACAATTTAAATAAATATGCTTGGAAATGGGCAATGAGAAAGTTTTCCCAAAGAAGCTAGAACACTGCTTGAGTTCACACAGCTAGCCACGGTTTAGCAGGAACCAACAATCAGGGTCCCCCTACCGACTGGTGTCCTTCTACAGCACCCTTGTGACAATTTGTGGGCAGGAGGATGTTCAGAGAGAAACAGTGTAAGGAAGAGCAAATGTCAGACTTATCTGCACACTCACAATTTCACCAAGGGACAAAATTATATCTACCAAAATAGAACTCCCTTCCTCCTCATGTCCCAGAGAACAATGAAGGAATAAAAATGAGTCAGCAGAAAGAATGACAGTTGCCATAAGTTAATGGCATTTTTTAAGAATAAATCCCAAGTTTGCCAAATTCAAGAGTCCTCTACTAGTGATTAGTCAGTGTGATTGACAATAAGGGATACTTAAAAGAGCCACTGGTCTTGCAACTACACATTTTCAGGATTGGACAGGGAAGCCAGTAAAAAGGATTTTATACTCAGTCATTATTACTGTCCTGCAAAGTAGGAGCTCAGACCATTAGCTGAAAGTTACAGAGAGATTTTGAAGTCCACAGAAGTACTCCTAGTGGATTTAATAAGATCAACCATGGATCACATGAAGGGGGAAGGCAACATAATCAATCTCATAAGCAGATAAAAAGAATTTAATTGGCTGTTATTCTAAGCATCCTTGATGATCACTGGACACCCGAATGTGTCTGAATGTCCCTAAGACTTTTCTCCCACAGATTTGCTGAGGACCCTGTTAAAAGCCAGGCTGCCTATGGTGAGCAGCAGGTGCTGAAATAACGGGCTATAGAGTGAGAGAAAATCTTTTGTTCCCACTATCTTGAGTTGTTAAGGTTAAATTTGAAACTGAAAATTGGTCAACACTGACAAAAACCTGCTACATTAACTGAAATAGACTCTCTATGTGAAAAAGAAAATTACTTTTCTCACTCAGTTTGTACTCCAAGGAAGGGAAATCAAAATATTGGGTGAATGTCTCCGTTAATGGTAATACATTTAGTTTCAATAACTGCAAAGAAATCTTCCAAAAGCCTTCAAGAATCATTTCAATAATATTTAAACTTGCCTCTTGATGACAAATACATCTTTACCTTCTTTTCAAAATTGGATGCCTAGAAACTTTTTCAAGGAAAAGAAGAGAGGTGACTCTTAAACTAAGCTTTTTCTATGCTTTGGCCAGAGCTAAATTTTAACACACACACACACACACACAGATGAGTTTTAAAAGTCAAATAAAGAAATGAAATTTAGCACCGCATTTACAATGGTGATTTTTCATTCCAATAATGATGGGAACTCATAAATTTTAGGCTTTGCAAGAATAAGCAGATTTGTTTAGTTTATTTTTAAACTTATAGGCATCAACAAATAGCATAGTTTCCAAATATTTTATTTGATCTGAGTTTTTTTAATCTGGCTGGGAATTTGCTTAAAACATTCACAAGTTCCCATTTTATTGGTTGCTAGATGAGTTTTTATCTGTGGATACATTATGTCTACTCTTAAACTGCGTTTTTGGCTTTTTAGTTTACATTTAAATGCATAAGCATAAAAAGAAGAAAATAACTAAAAGCTACTTAAGGTTGGAGATGCAATTTTGAAAGCTTTACTGAAGCACAAATTAATCTTCACCAGAAACTACTCATTAGTAATGAAGAATAAAAAGAAAACACAAAAAAAGTTTTTGTTTCAACCATCAAGTGTTTTTAAGATTATCAGCTTATAATTGAAAAATACCCCCAAAACATGGCAAAGACTACCACACTAGCAAACAGTAATGTCTGTTCATCTTGGCTCTTGTCACAGTTGAATGTTCAGTGGAGTCCCATGATGGAGCAGATTCTGATGGAGGAGGTCTGGGGTGAGCTTCAGATTATGCATTTCCAGCAGCTTCCTGGTGAGGGCCAGATCTTAACTAGAGTTAAGTCTATAATGTATTAATCTCTCAATACTAGGCTTTTTTTTTTTAATGTTTAACCTTCTTCACCACTCTGAGATACAGGGTGTGTTTTCCCCACCTATCAAATAAGAAACAGAGATAAAGGGAGATTTCATATAACTATTAAGTGACAGAAACAAAGTATGAAGGCTGGTCCCTTTGAAACCAAAGCCCAAGCCTTGTCTACAATAACTCACCGCCTTCATCTCTCAAGAAAAGAATCTATCATTATCAGTAGTTAGTGCTACTTACTGGCAACCTGCTAATCCATGATGAATTGATTCAGATCAACAATAGAATAGTTTAAAAATCCAAGTGCTTAAACCCCACTGCAACATATTTCTTTTTGCATGAATGTGGTGGGAATTGAGAATTCTAAATATTTTCACCATCTCCACAGGTGACTCTGGGAGTCACCAAAGTTATTCATTGGTTGTGCCTTCTGAATAGAAAACCTGCTGCAATAAATACCATCTATATTCCATTTGTTATTGAAAACGGCAAGTATGAGGTGTGGCTGATCAAGCATGTGGGCTTGAGGGAAAAGACTCCATCTTTTCAAAAAGTTGAATGTTTATTTAGCATTTTCTATTGGATTAAAGCATTCAAACTATAATCTTTTGATGAATCCCTTGTTCAGAGCTACAGTCTTTTTGTAAATCTCCCTTATTTCAGGAAAGGCTCTGACCCAAGAGATGTTGGCATCCCCTGCAGCTTTAAGTAGAAAACCATCCTTTCTAGACTTTCCCCAGGAGGCCAGCACTCTGGGGTGAAGCAGGGTCTGGTATGATTCTTTCCTCTCTCCTTTGATGCTGTTTTAAAGGCAAGCACATGTCTTGGAAAGATAGGATTAGCCAGAGCTCCTCCCAACAACCATTATCATCACATTTTCGAAGTTCAAGCAGGGCAGGCCTCACTCCCATTTCCACTCTTATAAGCAGATTTTTAAGTAGAACTCATCATTTTAAAGGACTTTTATACTAGGCCATTTGTGCAAGATGCAGCAATAACATTTATGAGAAACTCTGGAGAACACACAAAAAACATCTAACAGAAAGAAACAAGACACAGAGTGGGGCCTTACACCATTGATTTTTTCCTAAAGAGAAAGTTCTATCAGCCTGAACAACAACTCCACATGTGCCCAGAGTCTCTTCACCTGTCTCCTGGCTCCTACATGCAGGCACCAGTTGATTTGGTAGTTATCAGAGAAAACTGATCAGCACCAAAGCAGCATGCCACCAGTGACAACTGGAACCAGTTACTCAAACCATGTTATGAAAAATATGTGAGTCTTACTACTATCCTATCAACATTGAAAGTGACTGAATATTCCTATGTAGTTTTTCTTCAAATGTCTACTCTAAGAACAATCTTTATCAAACAGAAGCACAACATACTTAATTTTAGCAATTCCTTATTCAAAATGTACAAAGAGCAATGCTCTCAGGATCATCAGTGTACTTTTTAGAATAATCAGGAAGCCATGGCCTATTATTACTTTAGTCAAGAAAATCCCACTGCTAGAACTGAACATATGACACCAAGTTATTCAATTACATTTTCATTCACTGTGACACACACACAGGAATATTTTCATGTGGGTAATTTTTTAATGGAGTTTTATTCCAAAGAGGACTCCCAATATATCTCGGAGGGCACAATGCAGCACAAAACTGGAATACAATGTACCACTTCCCAATGAGAACACTCTAGATACCATGCTTCTTATTTCTTCAATAATGTATGTGCATATTTTAGCAGATAACCCCAAACTGAGTGGTAAGTTAGCCATTTAAAAGCTCTTGTTAATAGAAACATTCCGCTATGTGTATCTTGTACGACCTTGCTGTTCAAATATGGTCCGGTCCTTGGACTAGAAGCAGCAGCAGCACCTGAGAGCTTGTTAGTTATACAAAATCTCAGGTCTCTCTCCAGACCTACTGAATCAGATCTGAGTTTTAACAAGATCCCCATATGACTCATAGGCACCGTAAAGTTTGAGAAACACTGGTGCAGCAGTTATGGAATGAGGCACTTGATGTGTGTTTTTAAATTGAATTCTCACACCACTATTAGATATAGTTAGATATTATCACTTTCATCACTATCATTTTACAGATGAAGAAACAAGACTTGGTAATAACTTTCCAAAGTTCACATTAACAGAAAGGAACAGACACAAACAACAGGTCCTTCAGATACAAAAGCCCAGTTCGTTCTTCTCTGCTGTCTTTAACTAAGCACAGCATCTCCATCCAAAGTCCACAGACAGGTGTTGGGCAGTGTGCAAAGTCAATGCACTTTTCTTATGAAAAATTTCATAGTTTTGAACCAACTTTCAAAGAAATGTATGTCCCCTCAAAGTGTAACAATCACAGATTGAAATCACTGTCATAAATATGTATAGGGGCAAACAATTGAAAAGCAAAGAGAGAACACAATCCACAAAAAATTCTTAACATTAATACTTTAATTCCCAAAATGTGAAGAGGACAACTACAAATAAAATATTCACATTCTACGTAGCAATTTACATTTATGTATTTTCTTTTAAAAATCTGTGGTCATGCACCTTTTCTTTCCTGCTGATTTTAGGATGCTTAAAAGTATAAATAAAAGAAGAATTATAAATGAAGGACCCCATGCTAAAACTTTAGGCCTAAGTGAAATGCAGTTCATCATCACAGATTTTAAAATGTGGTACTCAAGAGCATAGCTAATAGAATCCAATCTAATCCTAGGTTTGAATTTTTAAAGATACCTCTTACTGTATATGTAGCCTTGAGAAAGTCGTGCAGGTTTCTAAACTGTAGTTTCCCAACATAGAATAAAGATAAGATCCAACCTCTATGTTTATTATTTTATGAAGACAATATGTACAGTAAGCAGAGAGAATTGATTACACTGATTTTAATAAGTATAACCTATTATTATTAAAATCATGATCTTATCAGTGGTTATTATTTTATTAGGTGACATATAAATTTTTCCAGAGTCCAATCATTACTTGCATGATCTTCTTAATTAAAGCATGGGCATTTCAAGAATGAGGTGCTGGCTCAAATGCAAAGGAAAGAAAGGGCAGATGGCATGTAGGCTTTTTCAATTTGCATTTTTAGAGTAAATTAGTGGTTCTTAAAGTATAGATCCCAGATGGTAACACCAACTTCGCTGGCAACTGGTTAGAAAACCCAACTCTCAGGCCCCTCCCCAAATCTACCAAACTCAAATTCTATAGGTAAGATCAGTAATCCATGTTATTTTACAAGTGCTTGGGCTGATTCTGATGCACACTGAAGTTTGAGATCCTCTGGTATAAATGAAGAAAAGTTTTAGGTGAAGGACCATCTCTGGAAATGAATGTACTTCCCTCTTGTCTCTAGGGTCCCTTTTCAATGAAGATACCCAAGGCTGTGATGGACACTCTTGTGATCTGAAACAGATGTCATGATAAAAAGGATCTGCCCAGGAAGAAAGTCAGTTTAGACTGAGAAACAGGAAATGCACATTTACATAAATATGCAGTTCTCCACTTCCAAAAGTTAAGGTGTTATCCTAACTACCCACCTAATAAAGGGGGACTAATTTTATCACTTACATTATGTAGGGCTGTGAATACTTGAACCAAAATAACTTATCCTCACTTTCTAGAGAAATAAATTTCAAGTCTCTGATCGCAGGGCAAGTTGGACACCTCCTTAGGTTTCAAGTAGATAGTGTTCATTAATAAGAAGCAAAATGAGGGAAAGTTTGAGGCACAGAAGTCAAGAGTGTTGACTCCAGCTGGGTGTTGTGGCCCAGGCCTGTGGTGTCAGCTGCTTGGGAGGCTGAGGCAGAAGGATCATAAGTACAAGGCCAGCCTCTGCAACTTAACAAGATCTGTCTCAAAATAAAAGTGTCTGGGAGCCAGGTGCAGTGGCACACACCTGTAATCCTAGCACTTTGGGAGACTGAGACAGGAGAATCACGAGTTCAAAGCCAGCTTCAGCAACAGCGAGGCACTAAGCAACTCAGTGAGACCCTGACTCTACATAAAACACAAATAGGGATGGGGATGTGGCTCAGTGGTGGAGTCCCCCTGAGTTCAACCCCAAGTACCAAAAAAAAAAAAAAAAAGTGGCTGGGAATGTAGCTCAGTAGTGGAGGGCCCCTGGGTTCAAACCCCCGTACCTGCACCTCCATCTCCCTCAACACACACAAAAGGGCTGACTCACTCCAAAGCTCTGCTGCCTATTTTCCCACCTGGGCTTCCTTTGCAGTTACAAGCTCTGTGACCTTGAGCAACTAATGAACCATGGTGTGTGCCTTGCGTCCTTTATCTAGTCCAAGGGGATGATCCTAGCAGGACCTATCTCACACGATGTGAAATATCAAAGGAATTCAGACATGCACAACACACAAAATATTGCCTAACACCTAGTAAGTGCTCAGTAAATATTAATTTTAAAAGATGGCATATGAAACAATGAAAAAATGATGGTTTCCTCAGACTTCATCAGTCTTATTAAAAAATCCATTTCCTTTAACATGAGGCTTACACAAATGTTTTGATACTCTGCATGACACCTACAATAAGATATAAGATCACAATCTCTATGTAGCTATTGTTATTTAATCATTCCATGTACTTTTGCCAGGTTTTTTTTTGTTTTTTGTTTGTCTTTGTTTTTGCTTTTGTTTTTTTTAGCATATTGCTGAGAACCATGAGGATAGGACCCTTCTGATGTTTGCCTGCATCCCCACTGCTCCTGCTTCACACTAGATGCTTGGCGCATATTTATCTGTCATGGTACAATATAAAGAATAAAAATCTGGGGCTGAGGCTATGGCTCAGCGGTTGAGCGCTTGCCTCGCATACGTGAGGCACTGAGTTCGATCCTCAGCACCACATAAAATAAATAAAGATATTGTGTTCATCTACAACTAAACAAAATATTTTAAAAAAAAAAAGAATAAAAATCTGAATCAGAAAACAAGAATTTCAAGCTTCATTTATTCAAAAAAAAGACAACCACAAACTTAGAAATATATTCACATAGCTTCAATATTACTAACCTTACTTTAAATTACTACAAGCATCTAGTCATTTCTAGATCCACCACAGCAACTCAATTGTTTCAGGAAGCAAGAGTCAAATTGCCTTAAAACTCTGTTAACAGCCTACCCCACAATAACTAAAAACATGTTTATGGCACTGAAGATAAGAGCATGCAGCCCTTCCAGAATTCCTTTAGGTTGTCTAGTAAGGCTCCAACAGAGATAAAAAGAAAGTTATTACCTGAAATAAAACCTCAGCTTCAATTTATTACTATATTTCCAGGCATTCCATATCAAACATAACTATAAATAGCATGATCCTCAAAATGCAAGTCTAGTCTACTTCATAATTTATCACTCTACTTTCTCTGCCTTTCTGTCCTGGAATTCCCTAGCTAAAAGAAATGCCATCCTGTTTTATCATTTTGGTTGAGAGAGTCACTGCTGATCTACTGCAAATGGAATATTGTCCCCACAGCCGGGCTGTGATGTGGAGATAGGGCAGTCTTATTACCATCTCCAGAATACAATGGACTCCATATCCCCATTTCCCTCCCCTTGGGCTCACGTGGCTAAAAGCAAAAGCTTTGAGTTTCTATAGAACCTGTCACCAGGGAACTGTCCAACATATTTTGGCAAAGGAATGATTTCACCCTGCAAGAAAAGAGGACAGGAGGATAGTAAAAAGAATAATCTCTTGTTTGGATGCTGGCCATCTAATTAAATTCAGAAAAGCATTGATTCTGTCCACTTAGATTAACTTTAATTTCATGTATAATCAAGTTGCAGACTCAAATTAAACAATGTGGATCCCTAAAACTCCTCCAAAAATGTATCAAATGCCTCAAAGTAAAATTTCCCAAGTGAATGTGATTGCCATCCGACTTGATTTGCTGTTTATTTTCTATTCTCATATAAAATGTCTAGGACAAAAGGATAAATTGAGGCAGTGTCTTAAATACAATTCAGGCTACATGATTTAACAAACAAAGCAAAATCATTCTCATTTTCATTAAGGGTTTGTTATTATTCCAGTGGTTTATAAAATATTCAAGAGTAACATTTTAAATTAAATTGTTGGCATGTGTAATAATTTTTCACCTAACACATCATACATTATAAAACCATTTGCATATATTAAAATCCAAATATTCCAAAGTTCACTCATGGTGACAAGGATATCGAATCTTGAAGCCTGAGCTTGATGAACTGGTATCTGGCTAGTGTGTTTCACATCTTTACTAAATGCTGAGCAAGAGGAAATGAACTAAGTATTTGGATCTGAGCCTTAATAATGCTCAGTGTCAGGTCATAAATCTCCTGACAGGAAAATATTAAATTCTAAAACCACTTCTCAAAGAATTTGCAGCATGATTTTCTTCAGATTATTTGCTACATAGCACCAATTTTGTTATCTCTGAGGCAGTGTGAATATAATTGAGTCAGAAAACACAGAATGGTCCACATTCCTTATCCACACATTTCTACCAACTTTCCACTTGATTGCCTGGCTGGTCTGTTTTCCATATAATTATCACTCACTAATATTGAATACTTTCTTCCTGAAATCAGCTAAAACACGCTGGAAATGCATGGGTGACAGAAAACTCACATGGTCAGGAAATATTTTTTTCTAACACTAAAATAATAGTCCCAGACCTTTCTTCAAAGAATAGGACAAAGAAATCAGTATCTATGCATTTAAGGAAATATGTGCCTTATAGCTAATCATCCAAATCTCCATAAATTATAGGGAAAAAATGATTTTTTACAGATTTTTTTAGACTAAAGCAGATAGAACTTTTAGAGTGCAGTTTTTCTCCTTCTAGAAATAAACACTCAAGGTCCCTAATAAACCCATTAAATTGTTAGAAAATTGCATTTCTTGAACTCGTAAAGGGGATCACTTTAATCTTCCAAGAGAAGATTGTCTAGGACAAGATACAAAGATTTCTTACTATGATTACTGTTCGGAAGCTAAAAATAGCCATCCGAGAAAATTGAGATCAAGCAGCTTCCTGACACACATCTGACCTAATTCAACAATCTGATTTATATCAGTTTTCACTGAAGACTCAGTGTTGCAAAGTTTCAGCTAAGAATAAGACCACACAGAGGACTCATACAGGAAATTTACATTTAAAACATTCAGGTTTGCAAAAGATTAGAAATTATTTAATGTCTGCCAACAGAAAATCTGTTTCATCAATTTAAGAAAATTCATACAATGAAATATTATATAGCCCTGAAAAGGAGGCAAAAATCATATCTGTATACAGAACAAATTCTGAGAAGTACTACAAGAGGAAAAAAGCAAGGCACATAAGCTATAACATGTTAATATTTACAGCACATACCCACACAGACACATGTAGCACAACATTCTGGAAGGCTGTACAAGAAAAAAGAAACAAGTGATTATTTCTGAGGAGAGGAGAGAAACAACTAGAGGAAAGGGGGAGAGAGAGAGACTTTTCACTGCCTGGCCCTCTTATTTTTGAATTTTGTATCTAAACACTGCATATTTTAAAAATATACTTAATCATGGCATGAAAAGAATAATGCTTGTGTTTTAAAATATCGAGCTGTTAGAAGTCCTTCAGATCTCATGGTATCTCCAAGGAGGAGTCACAACAAGAAGGCCTACCACATCATGTCTTTCTCTCCCTGATAACACTGAATACTTTCTTCCTGAAATCAGCTAAAACATGCTTAAATGTATGGGTACAGAAAACTTAAAATGTGTGGGTACATGTAACAAACATTTGATTTTAGGTTTGGATGAGCATCTTCTCTACCTACTGTTCCTCGGGTTAAAATAAATTTCCCATGGTAGTGCCAAGAGGTATTTTGACGGCAAAAGCCATTTCCCCTCCGTATTAATCTCCATCTGCCTCTTTACCAAAACTCCCCAAACACACTCTGATGAGAGAGAGAGAGAGAGAATGTTTGTGATGGAAAGTCAGCTCCAAAACCAGGCTCCTGCACATCCTCATCCTTCATCTCAAAATTCCTGTACTTAAAAATTCTGAGGCAGCCACTACATTGTCCCAGTATTTGGGAGAAAAAAATCCCAATTTGGTATATCCTTTTTGATAGTGTTACAATCTTAAGGAAAGACAGACTATAATGTTAGCAGTGAGGAATTTGAAACAGACTGCCATGTTTAAACCCTGGATTTACCAGTCACTATGTACACTTGGACAACTTCCAGGCCCTCTCTGTACCTATTTCCTTATGTGCAAAATACAGATAATAATATTAGCTATCTGGTGGCACAACTGTTTGTTCTATAGGTTGCAATACCTTAGTGTGAATAATGAAATCAATTTGTTGAATCTCAATTGGTATTTTTTAAATGGAATGAAATATAGTAAAATGGAAAGGAACAGAAAAGAAAATATGAGCTCTTAAACAAGATAAAAGTTGATTTGCATTTTTTCCATTCATAAATTATATATATATATAATATATATATATATACGGGAAGCATATGTATACTAAGTCTAAATTTTTCACTAAGGGTCATGTACAAAAGATTAAAAGCCTGTTATAGTTTAACTGGGAGGATAAAGTGTATTAATTAAATAAAACATGTATTGTACTTAAAACACTGCCTTCCTTACTTGAGTAGGTCCACTCAGTATTAACTGCATCCGTCCCTTAATCCCTCCTCCTTCTACAGGGCAGAAATTGAAGGAGGTCAACAAGATAGTCTGAAAATCTCTATCTTAGTACTTATCAAACGATATGGTGCATCAGAATGATCAGGAGCACTTGCTAAAGCCCAGAGGGTTGGATTCCACCAGTGACTGATTCAGAAGGCCAAGAATGTGCATTTCTACTAGTTCCCAGGTCATGCTGCTTCTGCTGGTCCAGAGACAACAAATCAAAACTACTCTAAGATTTCATCTCACGTCAGTCAGATTGGCAATTATCAAGAATACAAACAACAATAGTGTTGGCAAGGTTGTGGGGAAAAAGCACACTCATACATTGCTGGTGGGACTGCATGCAAACTGGTGCAATCAATTTGGAAAGCAGTATGGAGATTCCTTAGAAAACTTGGAATGGAAACCACCACCAGCTATCCCACTCCTTGGTCTATACCCAAAGGACTTAAAAACAGCACACTTCCCAGCACTTAGGGAGGCTGAGACAGGAGAATCACGAGTTCAAAGCCAGCCTCAGCAACAGCGAGGTGCTAAGCAACTCAGTGAGACCCTGTCTCTACATAAAACATAAAATAGGGCTGGGGATGTGGCTCAGTGGTCAAGTGCCCCTGAGTTCAATCTCCAGTACAAAAAAAAAAAAAAGCATGCTTTAGTGATGCAGCCACATCAATATTTATAGCAGCTCAATTCACAATAGCTAAACTGTGGAACCAACCTAGATGCGCTTTACTAGATGAATGGATAAAGAAACTCTGGTATGTATACACAATGGAATGTTACTTAGCATTAAAACAGAATAAAATTATGGTATTTGCAGGTAAATGGATAAAGTTGGAGAATATTATGCTAAGTGAAGTAGGCCAATCCCAAAAAACCAAAGGCCAAATGTTTTCTCTGATAAGTGGATGCTGATCCATAATGGGGGAGAGGGCATGGGAAAATGGAGGAACTTTGGGCAAAGGGGAGGGAAGAGAGAGGAGCAAGTATGGGGGCAGGAAAGATGGTGGAATGACATGGACATCATAGCCCTAGGTACATGTATGACTGCACAAATGGTGCAACTCTACATCGTACACAACCAGAGAAAACGAAAAGGTGTGCTCCATTTGTGTACAATGAATCAAAATGCATTCTGCTGTCATGTGTACCTAATTAGAATAAATAAATACTTTTTTTAAAAAAGAACTTCCCCCCTATCATACCTCTTCAGCATTTTGACATCACAAACAAGAACAATCTACATTTTATTCCTTAGCAACGAATTTGAAAAATAAATTTATTACAATAATATTCTAAAACATCTAGACTTTGAAGTCATTATATTTGAGGATTTTTTTTTTCAACCAAGCAAGTTTTAAATTCTGATGATTTTGTTTCCTTAACCGAAGGCAATGTCACCAGGGCATGAAAAGGCTCTGGTAAAATGCCATCACAGCAAATGTTCCTAAAAGTTCTTTAGGTTCTGTTTGCTTACAGAACAATAAATGTTCCCTGTTTGGAAATAGTCCCCAAATGTTCCCTCTTGTTTAAACTGCAAGAATTTCTTAACATACGCGGCACACATATTGTAATCTATGACTGAATGGAGGCCTTTCTCTTCTCAAGGAGGATGGCAGGATGCTATTTTGGGGAACAGTGAGGCTACCTTTACCATTTTTTTCCTAAGTCGCAAAATACTGCACTAAAGTATTGCTCAACTCAGACTGAAACAATTTTCCCATCTGTCAAAATATTTTAAATAGTATCAAGCTGGTATTACTTTGTCAAAACATTTCATCAGAGACAGTGTCTAAATTTAAACAAGCAGTTCCTCGAACTATGTAAGTAAGGTGAATAAACTGTCACCGACAAAGTGTATTTTTTGGAAAATCTGCAAGGTCTCATTACAAAGACCTTGAAGGAAATGGGTGTTAAGTCAATGATAAGTGTGCACAGGGCAAAGGAAATACCACATAAAAGGCTTAACATTTCATTGTCCTTGACATGACATATTTCAATTCATCCCAAAGCCATAAAGCAAGCCCGGCTTTACAATAATTCTGGTTAAAGTCTCAGTAAACTTATAATTATGCAATGAAATGTGAATGGTATACAATTGATGTTGGAATCCAGACAAGTACATGCAAGAGTCTGGGATTTGGAGTTGATGCTCAGTCTCTTCTCAGCAGGCAAGGGATTTGTGCAGTTTCCTGGAGTTTCTGGACCCCCAGTTTCTATCTATGCACACCGGTGATACCTGCCTTAGAAAGTGAACCTGAAGATAGGGCATGAAGAAGGTATTCAGTGAATCCTATTTTTTTGCCTTTGCATTAATCCATGAAAATTCACAGCAATCTCCAGAATTTTACTTTAAATTAAAACAGCATGAAGAAGAGGGAAAATAGTGGCTAGCAACCTTCATATGTGTAATATTTGTTACTTATACCCTGGCTTTATATATTCTCTATTTCTGTTTGTTATATGTCTGGCATATGAAAAGAATTAGCAGGACATTTTCTCCAGTTCAGTTTTATCTAACTTTTTTTCCCTCTCTATCAATTAATCTAGAAAAAATGCCAATACTTTCTCTTATCTTTCAGATGCTGAAAATCCAGTAACACATGCTAAATTCAGGTTGAATGTCACTTTAGGAGGGAGTATGGTATATGTAGAACAAGCAGTGATTAGGCTATAAACTCCCCAAAGCTTAAATAATTACAGATCTGAGTTTAACTTATGAGAGAAGTCTCTTCTTGCTCATGGTTAAATAAACCACACAACTACAAGAGAAAAAAGGTTAAAATTGTGACTCTTTTTCCTCTTCAATATTTAAAAAATATTCTATGTAGGCTTGATTTTCTAAACTTCACATTCTAATTCATCTAACTCAGCAAGATTGCTACAAGGCAATTCATTGGATGAAGAGGTCTTTAATAATCAATACTAGTTACGCTGTTAAAATGTTTAGTTGGGAATCTAAACATAAAACTAAAGTACTTAAAATTATACTTAAGTTAAAGAGCTTGTGTTTTTATATTTGTAACATTTTCATAATATGTATGACAATATAAAATATGAATATGTGAAATATATAAATATATTAATATTTATCTTTGTAGGTCTCAGAAATATTTTTCTTCTTTTTAAGCCTTTTGAAAGCTTAAAGTATTTTTATTATCTAGGAAGTACCAGGCCCCTACCTAGAGATCAGAAAGTTTGTTTCTTTGTATCTTCTATGATAGCAGGACATCATTTGTGTGGTTCAAATGGTTATCAATTACTACACTTCTCAGTTGACTTAGAAGAGAAAACCTGCTGATAAAAGGGGAGTTGTAGTTGATTTAGCTTGGTGTTTGGATAAACTTCTTTGGACATATATGAGCTGGGAAAGAGGGAGAAGGTGAAAAGATAGCAAATTAGAATGTGGTTTTCTAGCTTTGGTACAAGCTACTTTTTCCAAAACATGTTTTTATTTTTGTTCTTTTTCAGGATTAGTTGAGAATGTAGAAGAAACTAAAATATTTTATTTTTCACTTACTGAAATCTGAAACCATTCACCCATTTTCTTATTCAGCAGCTATTTATTGAGCACCTGCTATGTGCTAGGCACTAGTTGGGGTTGGATACAGATTTTTGCTATTGTGGCACTATAGTCAAGGGTGGAGATGGAAGAACATGGACAATACATAAGTAAAAACAAATACACAGACCACATTAGAATTATAAAAAGGGGGATTCAAAGGAAAAAGATAGAATTCAGAAGAAGAGAATAACCAGGAGAGAAAGGGACTCCAGATGGAGCTGGTTGTGAAAGAGAAAGGTCTCCTGCCCAGAGGAATGAGAATGTGAGCAAAAGCCAACTTCTTAGACTATCAGAAAGTATGAATTAGAAATCCCAGCAGACACTACTCTGCTTTGATAAAATGAGAACTGTGGCAACTGCTCTGTTAAGAAGGAATCCCTGGTGGTCAAGTAAGCAAGAAGGGGTGGGGGCACATGAATTTCCAGGGCATGTTTGATGCTGATGCCTCTTCCATTCAGGGCCCCATCTTTCCATCCTGCTTGAGAATTCTCTTAGAGAAACACAAGACTTATTCTTAGACGTGTAAAAATTTCCCCACCCTATCCTCACTGAAATTGAGGTATGCACTTTGAAACACTGATTTGATATAGATAGTATAGAATGCATCATATTCTATGCTCTCTTGGTAGACAATCTAATTTCTATGATTCATAGATTTCTAAGATTTCCTTCTTAGTCACACAGAAGCTACTTGTGTTCAGCCTCTATGCAGTGTTTGCACTGCAATGTCTTATTTATGCTTCTGTGTCCCCTGCTTCAAGTTCCTCACAACACAGCCCACAATATCTTACCCACAATAGATGCACATTTAAGGTTTGATAAAGAAGAACACTATTAGCATTTATTGGATACTTGATATTTCCAGGCATTGTGTTAAGAACTGCTAATATTGCTTAAGACTATGATTTTGGGGGTCAGGTGGTCTGAACTTAAAACCTGACTCTGTCATGACCAGCTCTAGACCTTTGGGGAAGTAATTCACAATCATTATTTCTCTGCATTCCCATCCATAAAATCCAGATGATAATTTCTAACTTAGAACTTGATCAAGAACATTAACTGACAGTGTCTAGAAGGCACTTAGCACTGTATCATAAATGCAGAACTGTTAATGCTCTTATACAATCCCATAATAGTACCGCATAACACATGAGGGCACCTAGGCCTGAGGATTCAAATGTAATCTCCTAATTGTTAATGATGGGAAGAACCCGGATCAATCCAAATTCTATGGGACTCAGTATCAGTCAGGGTCTAGCTTAAGCAGTTAAAACAATGAAGCCAGATGATAATTATACAGTGGTTTAAACAGAAGTTTCTTCCTTTCTTGTATGACATTTCAAGTGGGGCCTTCAGCCACCAAGGTCCTTTTCACCTTGCTGCCCTGACAGTTTTTAAATCACCACTGTCAACACATGGTTAAAAGGGAACCCAAATCATTTGAGGTTCCAGCAAGTAGGAGGGTGAGGGAACACAGATAACCACTGACATCTCAAAGCCCAGATCCAATAGTGGCACACTGGCTCACATTCTATTTCTTAAGAACTGAGCCCAACCTACCTGGAGGTAGCAGTGCCTAGCTGGTTGGCCATGTGCTCAGCTACAACTCTATTTCCATGGAACAATGAGGAGTGAACAGTAGACAGTAGTTGAACAATTAATAGACAGCTAACAATCTCTGCCATGGATGTCAACACATATGTTTCTCAACATAAAAAGTTTAAGGTCTCATTCTATAGCTACCCTTTTGCCATCTCTAAAAACTCAGTTCTTTATTCTAGGTTATACTGCCATGTTACAGTGGGGATCAAGTTACCACATTCTCAATAGTTGCATTAACTAGTGTTCTAGCCTTTCTGTGAAAAATGTCAGTCTTTTTTTTTTAATTGCTGATGGACTTTTATTTATTTATTTACTTATTTATATGAGATGCTGAGAATTGAACCCAATGCCTCACACTTGCTAGGCAAGAGCTGTACCACTGAGCTACAACCCCGCCCCACTACCAAGCCTTTTAATGGCACCTTTATGCTACTGCATCCAGTGAAAATCTATGCTTTTAGGAAAAGTCTTCTATGAAAAGACCAGGTGATAAAACCACACTATATTATATACGCTGGAAACTGGGGCCTCAAAGAAAGTTACTTAACTGAAGTTTTAACTATTGTTAACTAGTAACCAGATGTAGAACTCTGAAAAAGAAGAGCACAGAATTAATATTTGGTGACTACATTCCAGCATTCCAAGTGCCTTCATTCATTCATACAAATAATGACTGGCGTTGCTAAACCTCAGATACTATATAGATACCAAACACTGCCTATGCCTTTTAGAAAGTCAGTTTCTAGCTCTACATAATTATTTAATTTTACTTTTGATACCACCTTACAGAGTAGACATTATGGGTGAAGAAACCAGGACTCATGAAGGCAAAATCAATTCTTCTTTCAGACTTTACATAATTTTTTCATGGGCTGGGAATGTTGCTCCGTGGCATAGCCCTTTCCTAGCATGCTTGAGGCCCTGGATTCAATTCCTGGCACCACAAAAAAATTTTTTTTTTTTTTTTTTACTTCACTACCACCTTAGAAAGTAGACATTACATGAGAAAAACAATTCTGGAAAGTAAAATCAGTTTGCAAGTGTCACTCAAATAGTTAATGATTATCTAAAAACCTTGGCTCCACGACGAATGTCCTTTCTGTGATACTCCAGGCCCCAGATCCAACCATACCATGCACATTAACAATGCCTTAATCAAAAAGCAATATATCACACACCTAATATCGTCATATGAATTGTTTCACATTTTCTAACTAAAATTATACATAAAAACTACATATGCCAAGTCAGTCCCCATTGGAACCATGATTAGAGAACTATGCATATGTGCACACGTCACAAGTGGCAATTACATGCATAAAATCAGTAGCGCTGACCCAAGAGAGCAAGCAAACAAGCAAACTGGGAGTATTATTAATTCTGTACATTTTCTACTTAATTGCTGTACCACTTTGGCTCTTAAATTTAAACTTTTAAATTTCCATTCATGAAAATGAGACTGATGATGAGGCTTCCACTCTTAACACCTAAATATTTTATATTTTAGAAAACTGCACATATGATTTTAAAAGCAGTAGTCTCTGAACATTTAAATGAATTAATTACTTTGTCAAATGCATATGCACAAAAATGACTAAGCTCAAAGATTTTTATGAGATCCATTTTCTTAAATATTGAATTTGTTGGTGATTGAGAGGGAATAGGAAAACACAGACGTGTTAAGTCTTTATCATCTAGAACACCGAATTAACAAGGCCTTTCCATTGCGTCATTCACTCACACCGTTAGTGTCTGGTGGGGAAAAGTGAGAAGAAGGTGGCGCTTCTCTTCTGAGGACAGACTTATTTTGATCTCATGGTCTCTATAGAGTAAGTCACAAAACCAGATAATACACTATTTGTTCTATATACAAATTTATTGTTGTATGTTTTTATATATGTAAATTAATACATTCAAATACAGTAGGAGTCAAGGTTTTGGTCTCCATTTCTGCATTTAAATACCTAGATAGTAATATAAAAGAAAGTATTAAGCTATTTACTATCCCAGTGGGATACTAAATGAAACCTAAATAAGTCTCTGGAATAAAACTGAGGATTAAATCACTTTATGCAAGAAAAAAATACATAGGTACTGTTTCTAGATTGCTTTTTGCTATAATTACTTTCAACATAAGCTTAAAAACCCAGAATACTTCATGTTCCATCATGAAATGCAACTTTGGCTATCATATTTAAATTAATTTGTTTTATATGAGAAAATATACATTGTTCCTTCAAATCACTCAAACAACAGCTCATGATGTTTATGTCTTTAAAATGTAATTCTGGTGCTTATACTGAAAAGCAGGAAAATTCCAATTGAATGAATCAACTTGAGGGAATTTTTTTTTAGCAATTTCATACAAAATGAGTAGGATATGGTCACATTGTCTATGCAATGAATGTTTTATTTAGAAAACTGCATTGTAGAAAAAAGTGTTTTCATTTAGAGGACAAAAATGTTGACAGTTCTCAACTTCAGTTTTAAAGAGAAAAGTTAATTTAACTCTACTTAATTCTTTTTGACAGTAACTTTCTCAGCATGGCTCACAAAGAATGGTATAAGCTATAACTACAATCCATGATATAAGAATGGTTTAAGGTAGAAGCTATTAACTAGAATCCAGGATTTCAGGATTTTCAAATGTTGTTTCATAATCATTATAAAAATTGAATTTTTTAATCAATTACATATATAAAATCATCTTTGTCTTCCTTAAAAATATACAGGCGCCAGGCGTGGTGGCACACACATAGAATCCCAGCACTTTGGGAGGCTGAGACAGGAGAATTGTGAGTTCAAAGCCAGCCTCAGCAATAGTGAGGCGCTAAGCAATTCAGAGAGACCCTGTCTCTGAATAAAACACAAAAAAATGGCTAGGGATGTGACCCAGTGGTCAAGTACCCCTGAGTTCAGTCCCCAGTACCAAAAAATAAAAAATATACAGGAGGATATTTCTTTTCTTTCAAGACAAAGATCTGTCTAGTTTTAATATAAAACATTTATGTGAAATAGTTCATATTGTAGAGTTCAAAAACTTCAACTTTATACTTAAGATATTTGTTTATCAGGGCACAGTGGCACACATCTGTAATCCCAACGGCTCAGGAGGCTGAGGCAGGAGATTGCGAGTTGAGAGACAGCCTCAGCAATCAGTGAGTCCTTAAGCAACTCAATGAGACCCTGTCTCTAAATAAAATATTAAAAAAAGGCTGGTGTTGTAGCTCAGTAGATAAGCACCCCTGGGTTCAATCCCCAGTACCAAAAAAAAAAAAAAAGAAAAGGTATTTGTTTATGTTTACATTATTTACATAGGAAGATATTTCAAAAGTGAAAAACTAAATCAATTTGCTAAGGCTGGCAGTATAGGTCAGTACTAGAGGATGTGCCTGTCATACTGGAGGCTCTGGGTAGATCTCTAGCTCTGAAATAAATAAATAAAACTGTTTTTATAATAGGCTTTAATTTCCTTTTGATAAAAATAACTTCTCTATATTAACATATTGCTTTATAATCTGCTTTGTTCACTTAGTATTATACAGAGAATACTGTATGTATTATTCAACATTTTTTTAAGTGTTTTACACAACCTACGTTTAAAATGTCTTTTAGTTCACGGTTTCTTCATTAAGGTATTGTTAAGGCAAAGAAAACCCTAATGTTTACAAAAGGAAGCCTTCCACCAGGTGTGAAACCAATTAAGATTAGATCTTACCCTAAACATTGCTCAGAAAAGTCAGCATGTCCAGCAAAAGGCAGGTCTACCAGGAGGAAGATCTGAATTTTAGGGTGGTGATATCTGAGTTCCTGGAAAAGTTACTTAGTGTCTCTCGAGACTTAAAGGGTTGGTAAGAGTAGAGATGTAAAGAGTATCTTACTTGTTCAGAGTCTTTTGAGAATTCATCAAAATTTAACATCTGTGACTAAAATATGCCATCCACAGTTACCAAGAAGGAAAATGTATTCACTAAGGTGAGGTTGTACTGGATCCTTTTCCTCTAGCAACTGGGATCTCCCTGGCCAAACACTGGAATGATGTATCCCCAAGATTTTCCTTTACTAAGGGCCAATTATATTCTTCATCCAAGCAGGAGCTGGCTCCTGCCTTCTTGAGCTGGCAACAACCCATTTTTCTCATTCTACCAAGTCATAGACTTTCTTTTTCTATCCTCTCAGGATGAACAAAACTTTTTTTGTTTTGTTTTGTTTTGTTTTTCTTATTGTAAAAAATCAAATTATGTCACCTCATTTCAAGGAAAGTTCTGCAAATGGCAGCCAGACTAAAAACTGCATTGTATGCAAAGAGAGTTAAACTACTGGAAAACTACCCTTGCCCATTAAATACAGAACAAAATTTGAAGCAGCAGTAATAGAGAAAAAATGTATCTTGAAATGTGATAAGGTCCATTACGTTGCTTGATGAGACTGCTTGTCTCTTCAATAGGTTACCCAAAGGCACTTACAAAACTGAGAGAATGTATTACGTTGAAATTATCAGAACTTTTCTAAGTAGGTCAAATTTTAAAGCAAAAAGGGCTTCAAATTTTATGCAGTGTTACCAAAAAAAAAAAAATTAAGAGCTGTACAGCCAAGGTGCTAATCACTTTTTTAAAATCTTACTCTTGCATAAACATTAAATGCACCACTTTAAAATGCAGAGCCACACACCTGAGGCTGCTCGTTCACTGTCATCTTAATTCAGTTTCAATAATTAACTGAATTTTAATTATACAAATATCTTTATTCATTGGGAAACCCTAGAAAAGTTGGGCTCCAAAAAGGAGTCTGAAATCTAACTCATTATTTTAAGTCATAATCAATCTTAACTGTAAATATAAAATACTTTCCTCTTACTGAGTTTTCATTTGTGGTGTTATTGAAAAATTCTTATATAATGTTTTTAATAAAATTTCAGTTTTCTTATAGGCAAATCTACAACTACAGGCTTAGTATTTATTTTTATAATTTTTCATACAGGATATTTAAAACAACTAGCAGTCATACTATATGCCCAAAAATGTCTAGGCAGCAACAAAATCACATGAAAACTGACTGAAGGACATAATCAATTCGAGTACAAATTAAAGGAAATTAATTGTTTTGAAAACAAAAACTTGTTGTGAGAAAATCATCTCAAATAAAAAATGTAAAAATTTCAGTCTTACATTTCTCATTTAAGTTTATGAATGTTAGATAAATTGGATTAAAAGAATATTTGTGAAAATAATATCACCTGCTGGCTTACCTCTGCCCTGGTACCTGCATGGTCCCCACCAGGCACTGCCTTAGGTTCAGGCAATGAAGTACCAGTGCAGACACCATCTGGGAGTGAACACAGCATGCCAATCACAGTGCACTCTGAGTCCCTACTAATAATATAGACTTGACACATTCGCATCAGTAACCAGCAGAACTTGGAGAAAAGAGAATGTGCCCCACAACTTTTAAATAGGGTTGAAAGAAGAAAGAATAGAGTGAAAACCATCCTCGGTCTTATATTCTAGTGGACTGGAAGGAAATTCATGAAAGTTAGAGAAGTACACAAAAGGAAAAGTTCTTTGAATAAGCTTACACTTATCTAAACCAACTTCTTATTTTGAAGATGAGAAAATTTAGGATCACAGAAACTAACAAAGAACAGTAGCTCTAGAAATGACGTCTGCGCATGTCACGTTTTTACCTAGCACTGATGCCAGTTGGGGTCTTCTGTTAATTAAGCTCTTTTGAAGCTTGTGTCCAAGTCTTATAACAATTCCCAAACATGTATTTATTGTCACAAAAATCTAACCTATAATGTATATTTTAAAGATCAGCAGAAGAAACATATAAATACAACTAATGTGATAGAGAATTTTAAAATACAAATAAGCAAAAGGCAATAGGAAATACTCATAATGTGTTGTTTTGTTTTGTTTTTATGTAATACCTTTATTTATTTTATGTGGTGCTGAGGATGGAACCCAGTGCCTCACACATGCAAGGCAAGCACTCCACTACTGAGCCACAACCCCAGCCCTCATAATGCGTTTTTAATCCTACCATTACCTGTGGATATTGCCTAAATATCCTTTCTTCCTTCTCATTTCTTCCTTTCATGGGGCTTCAACTTCTCTCTCACGTCAAAGTCTCTCCAGTCTCTATCTCTAGCTCTATTCTCTCAAAAATCACTATATCCCTATCTTGAATTGCTTAGAGAGGGCCAATTCTGAGAGGTCCTGCTGCCAGGGCAAGTCCAAGTCCAGATAATGAACGTGGTGTCACTGTCTCCCTTCAAGAAAGCACACCTCAACCAAACCAATCTCACTCTGTATGCCTCTTGTCCTCTGGACCCTTCTAAGATTCTGTCAATAAATCCTGCTCTTAAAACACTGTCTTAGGCTCCTCCTTTATCCTCAGTTACAGAGAGTCACAAGGGAAGTCTACTCCTTTCTTCAGGTGCCACTGCCCCTATCCATGATGCCTGACCTCACAGCATGTACCTGCATTCAAAGAGGCATTGAGGTTTTCTGTCTCTCTTCCCTCTTTGCAATCCATTCTACAGGCACAGAAATTTTAAAAACTCTTAATTTTAAACCTCGTTTGGGCAATACATATGTATATAGTAGAATTTTAGTGCAAATAAAAGAAACAATAAGCCCTAATAGAGAAGGAAATTCACAGGAGACTTTACTGATAATGGTTAAATTTAATATCCTGCCTTGGTTGTGAGCATCAAAAAGTTTATTATAGTTATGCAAACATGCACACTTACCATTAGAAATATGTTTGTTTGTTTGTTTTGTTTTGTTTTGTTTGGTACTGAGGATTGAACTCAAGGGTACTTGAACACTGAGCCACATCCTCGGCCCTATTTTGTGTTTTATGTAGAGACAGGGTCTCACTGAGTTGCTTAGCACCTCGCCGTTGCTGAGGCTGGCTTTGAACTCGCAATTCTCCTGTCTCAGCCTCCCAAAATGTGGGATTCCAGGCATGCGCCACTGCACCCAGCTAGAAAAATGATTTTATAATACTGTAAAATTTCTTTTATTCTTTAAAGAAGGAGGGCCTTACAAAGTTTTAAGAAAATGAATCTAATAATTTTTTAAAATTATTTTTTAATACTAAAACTTCCCTAATAGATACTTCAGCCTAAGAACCAACTATACATGACAGTTTCAGTTCTGATACAAAAAATCTAACATCCATTGGGTGGAGCACTGTCCTCTATTTAAAAACACATACATGAATTCTGTTGAAAATTAGTTCTGCATAGGTATTTCATACAAATGCAAGTTACTTCTATTCCTTGCTTCATTTAAAAAAACAAAAAACAAAAACTTCACCTGAAAGCCAAAACCAAAGATCAAACTTGTAGGTAGACCATGAAAAGGATAGCAGGAGGTTCCCACCCTTTGACAGAAAAGCTCTAGTGATGATCTACCACTAATGAGGCCTTATGTTGAGCACCAAGTGGATATGTATCTTCTGTCAACAGACCCTCCATTCTACCACGGTGCTTAAAACAGTGTCATCTTCATCTTAGGCTCCTCTTTTAGCCTCAGTTACAGACAGTCACAAGGAATTCCACTCCTTTCTTTTGGTGCCACTGCCCATTGAGGCATTGAGTTTATCTGCCCCATTCCCTCTTGGCAATCCATTCTATAGAAAATCCATTCTAGAGATTTTAACAGAAGAGCTCTGCTGACAATCTACCCTCAGCAAGGCCCTGTGCTGAGCGCTGAGCAGATGTATCAGAATTTCTCAGTCTTGGCTCTGTTGACATTTTGGGCCAAGTAATTGTTGTGTCCTGTGTATTGTAGGATGTGCAGCAGCATCCCAGGTCTTCTCCTACTTAGTGACATACCTGAACCCATTTGTGACAATCAAAAATATCCACAGAAATTGCTAAATGTGTCCTAGGGAAAAAGCTGCCTCCAGTTGAGAACAATTGCACCTGCTGTCCTTGACGCTGGAAATACACATATGAAGAAAATGAGTGGAACAAGTATTTTATACTTGAAGGAAAATAAGTTTAAACCAACATAAATAGTATATCACTGTTTTCCTGAATACTATACAGTTTCATAAAACTAGAAATAAGATAATTTTATAAATGTATTTCCACTTGAGAAAATAACATAGTGTTTACTAGTCTTCTTGTCTTTATTTAGTCAGCAGTAAAACTGATTAGTTCACATGTCAAAATATGATACAATTTTAAAGAAACAGCATTTTTGCCTACTTATTTTATATCTATGAACACCATATTACCAATTCCAACATTTTGGTTTCCTCCTTTCTCTGGTGATCACTTATCCACCTCCTGTACCAGATCCTTCACCTCTACCTAGTTTCGAAATTTTGGAATTCCCCAGGGTTGAGTACGAAATTTCCCCTGGTGAGCTTTCCTCACATCATACAGGCTTTACATACCACTTACGTGCCATCGGCTGCTTAGTTGACATATTTCCTTGAATGTTCCAGAAGCATTTCATCTGACACATCCAAGCCTGCTATTAATTATGCAGAATTTCTCACTCTGTCCACTGTCTTCCCAAAGGCCACTATGCAGGTGAGGTTACCATCATATCTGGACTAGGCAATAGTTTTCTAACCTGTTTCTATGTGTTTACTCTCGTACCTCATGAATCTAACCTCCATCTGTAACTAATTTTAAAATGTTATTCAGATCCTGTAACTTCCTGCAAAAACCTTGGAATCACTTTTTATTGCACTTGAACAATTTGCAGCTCCTAGCATGACCTACCAGGCCCTGCACAATCTGGACTCTACCAACACCCTCAGGTAAGCCTTCCCCATTTTACATGTTTCAACCACACTGGCAGGTATTCTTCCTCAAAGAGGCCATTATATTGTAAAGTTTATTAAATGCTTTACTAAAACATTTAATGTCTGAACAACAGTGACAAAACAAAAAAAGCACTGAAAAATATTAAAGATCAAGTTAGAAAAGGAGGATTTGGAAACGTGAGGACACGGATACTCAGTAACCCAGTGGGTGACCAAGTCCATCAGAAATTACACTGGTGCACAAAGAAGTGTACAGTGTCAAGCTAAATGGCACTTCTGAACCTGTCTCTAACCACAGATAGATCAGAAATTTCCAACCATGACCCCTACTTTATGAGCTATGAATGATATAGTCTTATGAGATAAGACACTACAGAGAGAAAGAGGGGAAAAAGAAAAACAGATGATAGAACCCTTCGGGAAAACAGTCTGTAGTTGCCAGTATTAAAAAGCCTCTGCCTTCTCTAATGTCTAAGGATCCATGGATGCTTTAGAATGGCTCTTCCCACTTCACTCTCTCTTCCACCATCAGCTCAAACTCCCTTTATCCCTTTCCTTCTCTTCAAAAAAAGAAAACATGTTTTCAAATCTGGTTCAGTGTTTTTATAGGTACAGAAAGCCTGGCTGATTCTATCAAAATGACATAAGTACTATAGACAATGAAGGGAAAACAAGGTAAAAATGAAAGACTGTAGATTATATCAGATTGCCTGATAGAAGACAAGTCAATCATTTTATATCTGTTTTGCATTTTCAGGTCTAAATTCCAGACAGTGTTCCCTTCAGTAAAGGAAAGCATTTTAAAAACACCATTGCTCTGTTGGAGGGGAAAACAATTCTCTAAAGTTGTGAAATTAACTTCTTCCTTCATTCACACGTTCGTTTCTATTTTTGCAGTTACACCAGTAATGTAAAAGAAAAAGCACTGAAAGTCAATTCCAGGTTTCTAAAATGTCTGACTGTGCATGTCCCAGTTCTCTTCAGCATGCCCCAGAAGATTCAGCCAATTTTTATTTCTGCAGTGCATCAGTGTTTATCATTTGTTTTACAACAGCACTATGTGTTCTTGAAAATTGACTTAGATGAATTTCACCCATCCTCTACAAAAACTCAAGAAAGACAAATGGCCTGAAAAACAAAATCCACCACTGAGGCATGGTTAATTTACTGAAAAAGCATTCCTTTTTTTTTTGCCCTCTCAGCTCAATATTTACTTCATTACAGTGCTAACTCCACCCCCACCAGTCTCTGAATTTGTCAAGATTTATGACAAATTTCTAGCTTGTAATTAGGCATTATGAAAATTCACTGTGGGAAAACTGTTGCCAGACAAAAGCTTTCCCATACAATTTGCTTAAGAAATCAGGGTAACTTTCACCTTCTGAAAGACTAAGAGCAAAATCATGGATGCATTTGTTTAAACAAACCTATTTCTTTTAGATAAACACTCTTTTTTAAAATATCTTTATTTGGTTTCATTTTATTTTTATGTGGTGCTGAGGATCAAACACAGTACCTCACATGTGAGAGGCAAGCGCTCTGCCACTGAGCCACAGACCCAGCCCTTGACAAACACCCTTAAGAAGTTTAGTCAGACAGACCTGGAACAAAATCCTGGCTGTCTCTTGTTAGCAAATTGCTTAAACTCTCTGTGCCTTGATTTTCTTATCTGTAACATGAAGATATTAACAATAAATATCACACAGGGAAATTGGGATGATTAAAGAAAACTAACTACCCAGTGCACTATCAGGCACATGGCAGCCATTTCCATTTGATTAATGATGCAGAGATGGTATGGACTAGGGAAGACCCTCACCTCCGCTTTAATTGCCAACCTCAGAATTTTCCCATTCTCATTACTAATGGAAAAAGTTATCTGAGCAGCTTACTTGCAGCCCTGTCAGAAAGCCCAGGCAGCCTGAAGATCTCCACCTCAGACAGGGAAGGATAAGAGGAGGGATAGGGCGCAGCTTCCCAGCAGAGCTGCCCATGCCAGCCCCGACACACCTCTTCACCGGAGTGAAGGGGCCCATGATGGGTTCTCCCCTCAGATGTGCTACTCTTTGCTCTGAGCTTAGCCAAGTCTCTAGTCCCTCTACTCCTCTCAAAGGGAGAAGGTGGACAAGGCAAGCTGAGACACTGTTCATTTTTAGAGAAAATTAATTCAGAGCTGGGGTGATGAGCAAGAGTGGTGAGTTTTCTGGGGCCCAGGACAAAAAATACTCTTGATGGAAACTTTTCCCAGCCTTACATTATCCAATAGTTAGGAGAAAATCAATGGTCAAGAGACAACCAACTGTGCTCAGACACCATGTTTGGCTTTCTATTTGCACAGATCTCAACTCTAACATCCCCCTAATCACGTAAGCCAACAGCCGTGGGGCCAACACACAGACAGCACTCTGTTCCTAGCCATTTTTGAAGTCTTTATCTGCACTTCTCCTCAGGAGGTCAGTATTATTATCTTCAATTTCAGGTGAGGAAATCAAGGCATAAAAAGGTTAAGAAACTTCCTCAAGGACATTGTATCACAACAGACTGAGAATGTGACCTCAATCAGTCTGGCTCCAGATTTCATGATCTTAAATCCTAGCCCCTACTCCTGCTCTCACTGGAAAACCAACCCTTGGAAACTTAGTCTTGGTTTCTGTGATTCATAATTCAATTTTCTGTGATAATATTTCTCTAAAACTTAAATTACTAAGCTGCTGTGATCCTTTATGGAAAAATGAGGCTGTTTTCATTTACTATTCGCAGTTGGCATATTTCAAAATATTGCAATTCAACAAGAGTGCAGGGCGTGCACAGCACAGAGGTGTGGAAGAAACGGTGTGGGCCTGGGCTCCTGACTGTGGAAGTTGTGTGAGGGGTGCATGGGGAACTACTCACTCTATTTTCGTTTGTGTTTGATATTTTACATTATCAAAAAGTTACAAGTAATAAAAAATTCAACCATAAAGAAAACCTTTAGTTGTTCAGGATCCAGAGGGACATTGAGGTTCCACAGACAGTGTCTCTGTCAACACAACTTAAATTTCAAGAACTAAAACTACAGGAATTCATTAATCAAAAACAGTACTAATTCTAGTGAAAATATTTTCAAAATATATTCATATTCCCTCTCAGGAACACTAAAGATATTACCAGAGTCAAATTCTTTGCTCACTAATTTTTGTTGTTGTTGTTGCTGCGGCTGCTGCTGCTGCTGGTGGTGGTTGGAAAAGCTTTTGTTTCCCTTCTCCTAGCAGGTTTATCTTTCCACAGCCCACAAATTACTAAAGACCATTTGCAAAGTCAAACTTAAAGCTATCCACCCCAATTTCCTTTTCACAGTTCTCTTAAAAACTTAAAAGAAAGAAACTCACCCGTTCTGTTGTGCATTCCCTCTTTACCAAAGTGTGCTGTGGTTTCGAAAACTAGCCCAGTCCTTCTGAACTTTTCTGTATCCGTTATAATATTAAAGAGCCACAAGGAAGGGAAGTGGTTAGTCAACTTGCTAATTTTATCAGTCCCTCCCACTGGTTAAATAGTACCTGATGCTACAGACGCAAAATCAGTTTTCCAGCTCATTTCCCTGCTACGGCATGACTTCATAAAGACAGCATAACGAGGGGGCAGAGAGAGCAACTGTATCTGGCTTGTAGGCATGAGATAGTTAATGAATGAACATCTTACTATTAATAAGAAGTCTAACAGACTTCAGAAACCAGCCATGCAACAAAATGAGGAGGAGGAAGAGCGAGAACGCCTGTTGGCTTCATACTCTAAGCAAACTCAATTTGGGTGGGAAAGGGAGTGATTTTTTTTAATGCAATCAGAGGACGTGTGGGAAGTGTCTGGTGTTTCATTTGTTGATAAATTATTCTGCCCTGGAATGGAGCCAGTTTACCAGATATAGAAACTTCCACAACTTGGGGCCCTGGCTCAGGCCACTCTCTTCCTCTGGAGCTTGGTAATTAAAATACAGGACAAAGTAGCAAATATGAGCCTTTGGATGAGGGAAAATTAAACATTCCCTGAAGAAGAAGCTGTGAACTGTGTCCTAGATGTAAAGCCTGCAACAAGAGAAGAAATATAGAGCCCAAGACATATTTTAATGAAATAAAAAGCTTTTGATGTTTTGATCCAACTCTGAAAGATTGCAACATACATAAAACACTGTCACCCCAGAACTCTAGATCAGGCAGTTTTCTGAGCTACTTAAATGTGTGGCATTTGAATTAAATCTGGAGTACACTCTTTGAAGTATATTTCCCACCATATCTAAGGATTATGGAATTAGAAAAAAGAACGTATGAAAACCAAATCATTTTGAAGGCTCATTAACCCTTGCTTTTGATTGGCTGAGAAAATGTCCCTTCAGAGAATTTCTGACAGTTTGTATTATATTCACATGTGGCGATGGTTTCACAAAAAGAGTTAAATTTAGTAAGCTGGGACAGGCTAAGGAAACCAGCAGTTCTCTACTGTCACCCTCCCTTCTTAGTAGTCCCCAACTCAATGTTACTCACCTAATGAAACCAAGGAAAGAAAAAAGACTAACTTTGAGCAGAGTTATTTCTTTTATTTTCTACCTCTATAAATGTTTTCTAATTCGATCTAAGAAAATGTCCTATGACAAAGTGAACTATAAGCAATGCTTTCTTCTGAGATCCCACCAATTATTTCTCCTGAAAAGGAACAAAGGCATCATTCCACCCACCCCCACCCCAGGTCTTTATATTTGTCTGTGTTCAAGGTGAAAACAAGGTCCCCAAACCAACACTGTACAATCATAAAGTGTGGCATTAGTTCCCCTTGCTTTTATCTGTGGCTCTGCACCTTCAGGGAAGGAAGAGGACAAGATAAAGCTCTAAAGAAGAAAGAAGGGAAGGAAAAATAAAAAATGGTTTTAAGAAGAGAACTATGGTCACAGGCCCCCTCCCAGCTCTCCATACCCCCCAAGGCATTGGGCTCAAGCACCTCTTCAGTATGTTCTGGAAGTCCTTCTCCCTGACTCACACAGGCCTGCTTGCCCCATCAGAAATCCTAAGTGCCCTTTAGCATCCTCCCACTCCAGCCACAGTTGTAGTTCAATTCTACAGAGTTGTCTTTCCAGAAGACTGAAAGCTTCTTAGCACTTACACGTGTCTTTGATGCTCACCTAGAGCATCAAGCTTCTCAAGCACTAAGCCCCACTTTTGAAACAAGTGCTCTGTCAGGCTTCTTTCACATACATTTTAAAAATGAAACTCACAGATTATACAACCAACTGCTATAAATTATATTTCTGAAAGTCAATAAAGTGCTCCCAGGCATGGGTATGTACACATTTAAGAAGTCCTCTGGTGCTCTGCCTACTACCAATGAGTAAATTGTAACTGATGAGAAATAAATAAGAAGATGGTCCTTGGAAGAAGGATAGAAAGCCAAAGACTGGACGGTTAGTAGTTGAGTGGACATTAGGATAAAATCTAGTATTAGAATAAATAAACAGACTTGCAAGCACATGATAAAATAAAAGGAAAATAAGATTAACTGAAATCCGGATAACATGCTAAGGCAAATCACAGAATATAAAGGTTAAAAAAAATACATGAAGAATAATTAATATTCTCTCATAGGATCTGAGGATTATTTCTTATTCATACAAGACTTTAAAGGAGTTCTCAAACTTCTTTCTCCTCTACTGAATAAGGGATCTGGAAATGCACACAGGGCTGTGCTGTGTGTGTTACTCAAGCATCACGGCCACACTGGTGTCGGTGGTAAAGGTTGTCCAGACAGTGAACAATTCATAGCAAACCTTCAAATAATAATCAAAGAATAGTCTTACCTGCAATTCTACAGAGTTGTAGTTCAAGAAATTCAATGCACTCTAACTTTGAAATAAAAGTTTGGGTATATGCAACAGATTTTGTTTCTAGACTCAAATAATTATAAACAGGTATTTCACTTGTATGAGTGTCCTAAAAGATATCTGAAAATGCAGGAATCATAAAAAATTCTTCCAGGTACAGAACTGCTCTTCCTGTTACAGGACCCCCACATCCCTGACTCCAGCCCACTAAATGCCACTAGTACCCTCCAAGCACTGTGGTATGAAGAATTTCCAAGAATTTACAAAGGACCAATATGGCTAGTTGAAAACCACTACCCTAGACAAATCGCTGCCTTTGCAAATTCCTCTGGCTTTGAGAGTCAGGCAGGGACATCAAGAGCACAGATTAGGAAAGGACTGTGATGAATCTAGGGCACGTGCCCCAGCTACAGCAGGCAGCTCCCACCAACTATGGCCAACCAGAATTATGAGGCCTAGCACTGCCAAATATCCCATCTTTTAAGAGAAAATGGACCTCTGAACTTTTATGTGAAATCTCTTTTAAAAGATTACCAACACTCCTCAGAAGACAAAATTTATCTTCAGGCTGAAATAATCTCTGACCTAGATATCGGTAATTCAATCAAAAATATGTTCATTGACAGTTATAAAATATGTAATGTCAAAATGTTGTATTCAGTATAACAAACAGATGACTAGGCATTTTGATCTGATTTCTAAAGAACAATTTATATATGAATTAGGATGCAATCCAGAGTTACAATCAGTGTATTTATAGATAAACCATAATATATCAGTTTCATTTTGTTTTGTAATCTTTACTATATTCTAATTTTTCTAAAATGAACATATAAGGTTTTACATATAGTATGCTCTGAAGACATTCAGAAAGGGCCACAGTTAAAATGAACAAATGAAATTCCTCTCAAATATTTAGTCACACTCATCTCAAGCACTAAAGACCAAATGTAAAAGTTAAACAATCTCCAAATCAGGAGAGAGATGTGCCCAAGTAATGAGATTAAATTACCTTATGTTACAAAAACAGCACTCTTTCGTCTCCTATTTTAGGTAGCCAGAGCCCACACAGGCAGATCTGATGCATGTCATAGAAAGCAGTTAAATAATTGTGCATTGGTTTATAAAGACCTAAGGCTTTAAAAAGGGTAAAAAATAAATTTCCCCATGAGCTAAATAATAACAATAATAAAATTAACCTTTGAAATAAAGGTGCTATGGTAATTTAACTATATTTTTCCTTTTACAAAATTAATATTAGAAGCTGAGTCATGTTTAACTCAATAAAATTATTTTATTAACTTCCTCCAACACTTTGAAAATATTTTATAAAACCTCCCTTATTTGCCAATCTTATCCTTCATTCTGCTGAATGCTGGACCACATTTTATTCCTATAAAAACTTATTTTCCACCAAATTATAAATATTTGATCAGAAATATCTCAAAGTTGATCATCCTAGGTACCAAACCTAACATCTTGAAACATAAACCTACATCTTTAAAAATCCCATATAATAAGGCTATTTAATACACATAGCTACATACACTTCAAATTCTATAATTATGACTGATTTTTTTTTTTGCAGTTCATAAACATGTACCACCAGACCATACAGAGAGAGTTTTTGAACCATGGTAATTGGTGTGGAAATGATGGTGTAAGTTTTGCAGATACTGCCTTTTCTCTTTCTCTCATGGAGTACAGTTAAGCATGGTGCTTATTTGAAAGGAAATTCACCCCTTTTTCCTGTCTTAAGTTATATGCTGACTACAGCTTGAGTCTTAAATATGTTTTCAAGTGTATTCATTTCAATTCTGCAGAATCAGAAGATTATGCAGTTTGTGAATTAAATCTTTCCTTTTGGTTGCTTATTGATATATATTCAAATTTAAAAAACATTGTGAATGGAATACAATGTCTGTACTTGCTGAAAAGAACGATATTTCAGTGCCTGTATGTGTGTATATATTCCCCAGTAAACACACAATATTCAACTTCATTGGCAATCCCATAAATGCAAATTATTAACATTTTTACTCATCAATTGATGCTGAAGATGCTGATGGCAAGCACGTGATATGAAAAATGGCAAGCATATGATGTGAAAAGTACTGTTGATAGGAGTGTAAATTGGTACACCTTTTCGGGGAGTGGGGGGGGACTGTCAGTTTATCAAGAATTTCTGAAACAATTCACACTCTTTGAGAATGATTCTATTTCTAAAAATCAATTCTAAAGAAAGAAATCAAAGATGTGAATGATAATTTATGTAAGTGGAGGTCCATCATAATGTTAATTCAAAATGTCATTGAATAACTGTCAATAGTGTATATGCCTAAGAAGAGAGGAATAATAAAAATTATGCTATAATTATATGATAGATTATCATCAAACTTCTACACATGATGACATGGAAAATACTCAGTGACACTAAAAATATTCACAATACAATGGTAACTAAAAGAAAAGATACAAAAATATGTATGCATGATACAAATCTTGAAACACAAAGATACTCGTCATTCATACCCTCATATTGCACACATAACATTTTCTCACACATTCAATACAAAACAGATCAAAAGAAAAGTCCAGAATGTAAAGGGTGTGTCTTTTGGCTTCATAGATTGTATTTTATTTTTACTTTCACTTCGTGGACTACTATTTTTCTCCTTGATAAAAAGATGCCTGCCTAGGGACCCAGGAGATTTAGAGTGACATCAACTTCATGTTAATGTGAAATCTATTGTCAATTGGTCATCTTTTTAGATACTTCCACATATTTTTATAACTTTTAAAAGCAGAGCACTAAGTCACATCCAATTTAGTGGAATTGAATAAGAAAAATTGTACTTGGGGCAACAGTAACCAGTATCAGTGAATATTGAATTTAAATTAAATGAAGGAGAAAGAAATGTACAGTCATTCCCCATAATACCAAAAACTTGACAAACTTTAATTTGTTTAAATATCACAACCCTGAGGGTTAAGTTTTCATATACATCTTTGATAGATGAAAAGACTACTTGTTATAGTCTAGGCATGAGATACCCCAACAGCTCATGTGTGAGACAATGCAAGAATGTTCCAAGATGAGATGATTAGGTTATGAGAGCCTTAACCTAATCAGTGGATTAATCCAATGATACAGATGGATTACCTGGATAGTAACTGTAGTTGGTAGGGTGTGGCTGGAAGAAGCAGATCACCAGGGATGTGACTGTGGGGTTTATATTCTTTCCCTGGTAAGAACTCTCTGCTTCCTGGGTGCCATGTTCTGAGTGGCCTCCATCCTCCTTGACCTTATGCCATATTCTGCCTTACCTCCAGGCCAGAGCAAAGGAGTCAGTCCTCCAAAGAATGAACCTTTGAAATCGTGAGCAAAAATAAACTTTGCTTTGTCTATATTGGTCTTGTCGTCATTGGGTCATAGCAACAAAAATGCTGACTAAAATACTTCTTTACCCAAAGATTAGGTACATTGACCAAGCCCTCATATTTGGTAAATAGAAGAACAGAACCGATTACAAAGCCAATGTCTAAAACTATACAAAGATGTTTATTTTGGAATCCAGATGGCTCATCTGTGGTAGTCTTAAAATTACAGACAACCTAAACAAAATCGTAGAGGTTCATGAAGTAAAGGAGATTAATAATTAGAATGAAAGAGTCTTTTTTTCCCGTAGTTACTGTGGTGGAAAATAAAATAGGAGCTAATGCAGAACTGGAAAAAAGTACACAATAAATACATAACTGAGCCAACACTTATGCTTTCTGAACCACAAGTCAGGACATCAGGTCTGAACATATGAAACTAAAGTAATCCCAAAATTTCATGTAGCCACCATAAGCCAGAATTTAATGAAAAAATGAAATTATATATGTGTATGTGTGTGTACATGTATGTATTTAAACTGGCATCTTACTAACTACTTGCAAATAACAATATATAATTATTTTCTTTGACTTTAAAGAGAAAGTTTTAATTATTATACAAATAATATATGATTATAAAATCAAATAACACAAAAAACTATATAAGAACAAAAGTAAAAACTGCCTCATAATCCTATACTACAAAAGAAGCCACTGTTAAAAATTTGGCACCTCCAAGTTTTTTTTTCTATTGACACATAAAAATATCACAATAGCACTTAAGTAAATGAAGGTGATATAAATTGCTCCAGTTGTACAGCTTGTGACATGAAGCAGGACTTGAATTCAAACTTCCACAGTGATGTTCTTCCTACTTGCTCATTTTGCTGAGAGAAAGACGTGAAATAATTGTTTTCATTTCTCAACACTAAGGTGTCTTGGGCACCACTTGGGGATTTTCCTGATAAATATCTATAGTAGACTATCACTTACTAACTGCACAGTTTCAGAAATATTATTATATTCTCTGGCTTCTATTTTCTCATTTATAAAATGGAGCTTATAATAGTTATTCCATAGACTTGCTGTGAACATTAAATAAGTTTAATTATATAAAAAACATTTGCACTGTTGCTAGCACATTGTAAATGTTCAAGCACTGATAAACGCAATCATTAAAACTAGTCACAAACAGTATTTAAATAGTGTTCTCCTTATACTAAGAAGGATATACAATGATTTGTGTGTGTGTGTGTGTGTGTGTGTGTGTTTCTATAATTTTTCAGTAGCTGTGAGTTCATTTTGGCCCTTTTTCTAAAAGCTTTACTACATAGTTTTTAAAAATCCTTTCAAGATCCATAATCCTATTGAATCAGGAATAAAACATGTACTTAGTTTCAAGCAAACAATTGTTCGACAGAAGCCCCTTCACTTTTTAATTACTCCCTCCTTCCTCTCCAAGTTCACTGTTATTCTCTGATTTTTAATCTTGAAAGCCAGTCAGGGTACACTATTTATGCTATATTCAATAGGGAGAAAAAGAAGAAAAGGGATTTTATTCAGGACACTAACTCTAACCTTGAAATGTTATTTTCTGAACATTTGTTCTGCTCACTGAGCAAATTTTAGTCTTCAAGTCAGATGTCTAAATACAGTGCTTGAGCTCTGTTTAAAAGCTAAAAATATAGACTTCTGCACAAGGTGATGGTTACAAAAGAAGGTGTTTAGAATATGGTTCAATAGAAGCTAAGGTAATTGAGCATTTGCTATATAGTTCAGCCAGAAGAATTCCTCACCTACACTGAAGCTTTGGAGTCAAATCTTAGGCTATTATACTTTGAAATACATTTTACTTGAAAAGAGAATCAATTAAGGAAGTAGTTTCCTGAAATTCTCCACCAGGTCCTTAATTTTGATCATTTGAAGAGTAGAAGTCATGCAATCCTTTGTCCACTTCTCTCTTTTAAAGGGAGTATCTATAAAAGCAGTATCTATGAAGTACAGTAGGTCTGACAGGAAAACTGGCTACAAAGCTCATGCAATATTTTCCTCCCCTTGAGAAAAATCTATGAATAAGAGTCAAAGAATTGCTCTGATGCTCAGTAAGACCAAATAAAGTAAGGCCATCATACAGAAAGCTTACTATTCTCATACTTGGTCTTCCTCAGGCACACTTTCCCAAAGCACAGTATTAGGAAAGTACAGATTGGAGTAGCTGAATAAAATATTGGCCTGGAATGGATAACCCTGACTCTTTCACAATGCCATATGTGGTCCATATAATTTTTAAAAATTTACTCTTTTAGCCAGGTGTGGTGGCACACACCTATAGTCCCAAGGGCTCAGAAAGTAAGGCAGGAGGATAGCAAGTTCAAAGCCAACCTCAGCAACTTAGCACGGCACTAAGCAACTCACTCAGTGAGATCCTGTCTCTAATAAAATATTTTTAAAAGAGTTGGGGATATGGCTCAGTGGTTAAGTCATCTCAGTTCAATCCCCGGCACCAAAAAAAAAAAAAATTTACTCCTTTGGACAGATGAGAAGATAACCGGGTGAAGAAAGAGTGATAAGGGTACATAATAAAAAGTTTTTGCTCTTGAGTAAATAGTGTAAATAGTGTCTGAATAAATGATCAAGTGGAAAGAGAAGTTATAATAATATTAGAAGATCTCACTTGTTCTATTATCCAAATTCCCACTTTAAATATGTATTATACATAAATTCCATGAGCTTATCTTGTCTTCTTGAGTACTTTTAATTTCCATTGCCAAGAAACATAACTGACAGAAGTAGATCCCTAACAAATATTTGCTGAATGGGTGAATTCAGTTTCACTTCCTTTTTATTTGCTTTTTGACTTTTCAATCATTTTTAAAGCTAATTCACAGTTATTTCCTTAAGTATCTAAGAATTCCCCTATCAACACTCAGAATTCCCCTTTCAATACCAAGCAGAGGGGACAAGTGAACAATGGAGCTATAATTCCTTAATAAAATTTTCATGAAAAAATAATATTTAACCAGTTTATAAAGAGTACATAATTAGAGTTTTGCAAACTAACTTCCAGGAAATAATTATCCCTATTAAATAGCTAAATGTAAACCCACATACATACTGGGTAAATGTTTTGACCAGTACTATACATTATCTTTATCATGAAGTAACCAGGAAACACATAAGAATATGACGATTTCCTTAATCATTTCATTTACTCTTACTTTTTAACCATCAGAATTGGCAACACATTTGCCCTTATAAAACTGGTGGTGTAAAAACTAGGCTGGCAGTGAGATGAAGTGACTAACAAAGGGGCAAAAAAATCTAAATCTAAATGAATGCTGTGTTGTGCCAAGTGTATTTAATAAAAAGTAGTTCACTATGTTTAAACAGTTATTTGTAAATAAGCATTTATTGTGTATTTTTTTTTTTGGTGTAAGGGTAGTTGTGCTTTGTTGAATTATGAATTGAATTTTAATGCATACCTGAGATTGGCTTTTAATATCATTCATATTTATCTCTGAAGTGACTAAAGTTGACTTTAAAGCCCCTTAAACCTCCATGTTTCTGAGTTTTCAGATTCTGACTTTCAGAATAGAGACCCTACTTTCACAGAAGAGACAGCTCTTGTTATGGGGTTAAATGTTCAATAGGAAAAAAAATCATTTTTCTTTCTTGAATTACTAAACATCTCTTCATACCTTTCAAAGTGACCTTTCTAAATCAAATGTGAAATGCATAAAAGATTATGTCTCTTCATATGCACATATTCACAATGTCCTGGGGCATTTATTTCAGCATGGAAAATTCCTGATGTTTTAAAGTCAATTTAGAACAAAAAAAAATAACTGCATCTTATAGAATTTTAAGTACTTCTCTTTTACCATGTTACATAAAAGGCATGTCTAAATTTAGACATATGTAGATAAACATGCCGATCTCTGAAAAACGCTAGACCACAGAAGTTCTAGGGAAAAGTCTGTATTATATTAAACATGAGACTCCATTTCCTTGTTTTGAATTATTGGTGCTGCTGTGGCAACAGCACAATAAAGAACTTTGTTGCACTCTCAGCAGAGCTATTTATATTATTTAACCTCTTCCCAGGGAGTTCTTCCTCTACCAAGTTGCTCCATTATTTTAATAACGCAGCTCATTCAAAGGTTGTTTCTTTCTGTCTTTATTTATTTATTTATTTATTTATTTATTTTAGTCACTGCTAAATGTGAAAAAATAAAACTTACCTTTGAACTGTTCAGGCAAAGATTCTGGACCTGAGGCTCAACTCCTGAAATGTTTTTAAGTAACCAAATACCCATTTCACAGATCATGGGATTCTAAAATGAGAAGCCCGTTTCCTACAACTGAAAGCAGGAGTGGCATATAATTTTGAAATGCTCCAAAAATTTACCAAAATATCCAGAAATGGGAAACAGCTAGTTAAGTAATGATGAAAAGAGTTCAAAGGACTAGAAATTTCCACAAAAGTTCAAGATGGCGTTCCTGCCTGTTTATAGGATGTGGCTAGTGAAGTAAAGGTACAAATGTTATGCAAAGAACAAAGCAGAATGACACAGATATGGAAAGGATTCCTGCTAATTAGCTGCATTAAGCAAGGAATTTGTGGTCAGGTGCAAAACAAGAATTAGGGCCAGGGAGAAAAAATCATAGCAGAAGAAAGGAGTGAACTCTCTGAAGGAAGTTCTACTTCTCCAGCCTTCTCTGCCATTTCCCCTCATACCTGCTACAGGTGCAGTAATCCCTCTTTCAACAGGCCCAACCTCACACCCTTACTCACTGGCACTTGCTGCTCCTCACTTGTCCTTTTTCCCCTCCCCCACTCCTACCCTCAAACTGGCATTTCCTTTGGACTGGGATCAGTTACCTTCACTGATAACTTGCCCACTTGCCCAGTGTCCACCATCTAAGCAGAGTTGTCACTGCTTCCCCAGTGCCACAGGCTGGTACTCCTACTGAGTGCACTCTTCGTGTCATCATGAAAGCATTTTTGTTTGCTTCTCACACCAAACTGGGACCTCTCCTAGGGTAGACTCCAAAGAGAGCTATTCTTTTTTATTCTTTTCTGAGAATTATGCTATGATTACTGAATGGCAATAATAGTATCAAAATAAATTTAAAATGAGCATTAAAAAACTACAACATGTTTTGAAATTGGAGGAAATGTTGCTTAGATAATAGTATGGAAGAGACAATTAGGGTATAAAAAATAAGGATATAGAAAGAAAAATTTAGGACAAAAATACATGAAGCCACTTTAGTCACTGTCAACTATGAATGCATGCAAATTCAGTAAATATCCTCCACCTAAAATGTTTTTGAAGTAAATATTAGAGAGTGTAAATGAATAAGCATTTTTTCTATTTTTATATTTGGCTCATGAAGAAAAGCAAATTGGATAAGCTATCATTCCAACTATTCATATTTCATTATAAAATATAATGCTACTCACTTTCTATGGAAGAGAAAAAAAATCACATATTCTCTTATTAAAACCTATGCCCTCTAGAGGTGCTCTGTCAAGCTGAGAAATGGCATATCAGGAGACATAATATGCTCCAGAGACAGATGTACTTGAAATGCATGTACAATGATCAATCACAGCTCAGAACATTCCTGAAAACTCAAGTGCCACATTTAAAAAACAATTATAGAAAGATGTGTTAAAATAATATCAGAAAACTGACACAAGGTGAATGCATTAGCCAACAAATTAAAAAAGAATTTCAATAGAAAGTGAGAAGATTTCGAGTTTTGCTGAAGTCCCATACAAGAGTTTAAAAGGTGGTGTAAAGAAATCTGGGGTCAAGGTCTACACTTGCACTTCAGTGAGTTCCTCCTTGCCCATCCTCCTTTGTATGAGTTACTTGTTAAATATGCATACCTGACATCATTACTTCCATTTATAGCTTCCTAAAGGTAAAAAAATGGAGTCAAACTTTAACATAAAAACACAAGAGCCGGGCACAGTGGTGCACACCTGTAATCCCAGGGGCTTGGGAGGCTGAGGCAGGAGGATCTCGAGTTCAAAGTCAGCCTCAGCAAAAGGGAGGAGCTAAGCAACTCAATGAGACTCTGTCTTTAAAAAAATACAAAATAGGATTGAGGATGTGGTTCAGTAGTTGAGGGCTCCCCCAAGTTCAATCCCAGATACCCCCCAAAATATGAAATCTTATATATTTATAAAACTATATAATTTATTTTTTTAGTGTCAACCACTGGACTGTGATTTATTTCCCAACTGCATTCCTTTCTTTACACTGTAACATTATAGAGAGAATAACATAATGAACAACTAACTGCATATTCATTCATTCATGTTCAACATATATTTTTTGAGCATTTAGCACATCTGTACTCTTTAAGGTGCTGGGGATACACTTGCAAATGAGACACAAAGGTCCTGACTCTTTCAGGACTTATATTCTAGCATGGAAGGCAGTATACAGAAAGCCAAGGCAGATGACAGGTGGGTGTCACATATAACATGGAATGGAAGCACTGCATGCAATCTTAGTGTGGCCATGGTAGGGTTCAGTGAGAACCTGACCTTTGAGAAAACACCTGAAGAAGGGGAAAGGCTTACAAACACACACACAAGGGGAACTGGTTGTGGAGACTGAAGGGGAAAGCTCAAGTACAAGTGTCTGGCAGGGGCACTTGGGGCAGGTTCCATGAACATTAGGTAGGCTAGTGAAACTTGAGCAACTCCCATGAAAGGAAGAGTTGCCAGCATAAGGTAAGAGAGATGATAAGGACCACACCATACAGTACCTTGGGGATCATCCCAAGGCTTTAGTTTTTCTGGAGGAGAGACAGGAAGTTACTGGTGGGCTCTGAGCTGAGGAATGATATGACTTACATTTAATAGTAAATGTAAGTCATATCATATCTACCCGTTGCCTTGAGAACAGGTGATAGCGTTGAGGGAGAGCTGAGGGATGAAATAGGAGGCTATTTCGAAATCTAAACAAAAGGTTTCAGTGGCCAAAATATATATAAAGGAACCAGGGGTAGTAGGCAACTGAGTGTGTTTTAAGGGTACAGGTGAGGAATTGGTCTGAAGTTGAGGTGTGAGGAAAAGAAGATAGTCCGTGATTATTTCAAAGTTTCTGACATGAACAATTAAAAGGATTGCTCATCAACTAAGATTGGGAAGACTGTGTATGAAGTCATTTTGGTGGAACATTTGGAGTTCAGTTGGTCATTTAAGGCTGTCAGAACATCAGGGTATTCGTGCCTGACATTCAGGTAAGCTGTCTGTGCTAGACACACAAATTTGAGGTTGTCATACAAATGGCATTAAAAGTCACCACCCTTAAGAAATACATTACAGGGGCTGGGGTTGTAGCTCAGCGGTAGAGCGCTTGCCTCGCATGCGTGAGGCCCTGAGTTCGATCCTCAGCACCACATACAAAGCAATAAAATAAAGACATTGTGTGCATCTACAACTAAAAAAATATTAAAAAAAAAAAAGAAATACATTACAATTCCCTTGAAGCTTGATTACATTCCTCCTCCCAAATAATCAGCTCTAGAATCTAGAACTTTTCATTCTTAAGCACATCTTTATATTTCATATGTTCATAACTCCATCTACAGCAGCACTATGCACATTTCAGCTTTACATAAATGATAAAGTACACGTAATTTTCTGCAACCTATTTTCATAAACATATTTTGAGATTCATTCATGAAAATATGTGTATCTCTAGTTTATTCATTATGAAAGATGCATAGTATTATGTGGCATGAAAATACTTCAAATTATTCATCCACTATCCTATTAGTGAATATTTAGTTTGGTTCCAACTTTTTGAATACCATGAGCCATACTGAATAAACATTCTTCAACATGTTTGTGTCCCAGTGAAGTTGCTAGGCCCTGAGAAGACAAAACACCTTGTCTTCATTCATGTATCAAAATTCCTCTCCCTGCTGTCCCAATTCACACTCCTCAGTGT
Organism: Xerus rutilus; assembly: GCA_028644305.1. Taxonomy (NCBI): domain Eukaryota; kingdom Metazoa; phylum Chordata; class Mammalia; order Rodentia; family Sciuridae; genus Xerus; species Xerus rutilus. The sequence goes on along the minus strand of CM053407.1, from coordinate 69,013,238 downwards.
TGTGAAATGTCCTGGTATCCCATAACTTCACCAGCACCTGGTGTTGTTGAATTTATACTTTTGTTCATATAATGGGTGTGTGAAATTGTATATCATTATACTTTTAGTTTACATTTCCCTGATCATTGTTGTAGGTGTTTATAGCCATTTGAATTTGAATTTCATTTAATCAGAACTGACCATTCTTATTTGTTCTATTTCCCATTGGGTTACTTACATTTCTTTTGGATATCCTGAATGTGTTCATAATTTTTATTCATAATTAATAATCCCCTCCTTTGAGATCAGAGCTTTTTAAAATTTCATTGTGAAAAACTTCTGCATCACTGTCATAGTCTCTCAATTGCATTTCCCATTTAAATGCTTAATTCATCTAAATTGTTTTTGTGTTTTTATAAATGGTGCAATCTGAACTTCTGCCCTGGAAACATTTTATTAAATAACTCATTCCTTTTCCACTTATCAACAATGTCACTTGTTATTACATGTCTGGTTTCCACATACAAATTTATCCTTTCTGGGCCTACAATCTGTTCTGTTTTGCTACAAAACAACACTATGGCTTTATAAGAAAGTTTAGGTACCTTATGATGCCACTCTTCCCACTTCATTATTTCTATTCAAAACTGTCTTTTCTTTCCTTAAGCCTTTACTTTTCTACATGGAGTTGAGAATTAGCCTGTCAAAATTCATAAAAATATTCCATCACAGTATTAACTAAAATTTCACTGAATCCAACACAGTTTGAAGAAAATTAAAAAGCTATGGCACCAGGCATGGTGGCACATGCCTGTAATCCCTGCACTTTAGGAGGCCGAAACAGGAGAATCTCAAGTTCAAAGCCAGCCTCAGCAAGGGCGAGGCACTAAGCATCTCAGTGATATCCTGTCTCTAAATAAAACACAAGATGGGGGTCTGGGAATGTGACTCAGTGGTCAAGTACCCCTGTGTTCAATCCCCAGTACCAAAAAAAAAAAAAAGCATATGGCATGAAGTATTCCAATCCATGTACATGGTACCTGTTTCCATTTATTTAAATCTTCTCAAATGACTTTCATTAAAGCTCACTTTTGTACATCAAAATATTTTGTCTTTTATGAGATTTATTTCTAAGATCCTTTTGATTTAGAGCTAGTGTTATTAATTTCTTCAACAGCATATTCTAACTATGGAAATATACCTTTATCTTTGTATACTCATTTCATACATTTTACATTAGTGCTCCTTATATGCATATTGATTATGAATAAATGAATGACAAACATGCCCTTCTCTACAAAATGTTGTGACATTTAAATGAGAAATAAAATTCTATAATGATGGTGAAGTGTAAACATACTATTGGCTATTATTTTCTTTTAATTTGAATTAAGCTAAGATTAATATATATGAGAAAAATGCAGGCAAGATAACCCACAATTTTAGGGACTCATTTCGAAAGAAACTATCTAAAGAAGGGGAAGAAAATTTTGCAGAAGGCAGCCTTTTAGGCAACATTAAAAATAAGAAACTAAGCCCACACAAAAAAAATTTTTTAAACATATTTTTAAAAAATCAGACTCATAATATAGTCTAGAAATATATATGTACATATACAGTAGAAAAAATTACCTATGATTCCACCAACTCTAGAAAGAGTTTTGTTACAAGAATATATGTGTGTATGCATATATGTATATATATGCATATTTATATGTGCATGTATTTATATATATATACCATGTCATAGATATATATATCTTAAAATATAAATCTTGTCATATATATATTTTTTTCAAATATGCCTCTGTCAAGAAAGAGTTCATTATACTTATATGGTTAAAATATGTTGAGACTGAATGGTTTGCTACTTTGCAGATGAAAAAAGCACTCATCCCAGTCTGTTATGATGAAAAAATAATGTTTCTTTTAACTGGAAAATGTCTGATGCAGATGTGAGTGCCACAATTGTTGGCATAATTAATATTCATTTTACAAAATAATAAACATTTGGAATATTGTTGTCCTATAATAATTTATTATGCCATTAAAATGCACAAATCCATAATTCCACATTTCCTAGTTGGTGCATTGGTGATGAAAGAAAAACTGAGCCTTTGAACCCATGTTACTGCTCAACAAATATTGTACTGCTCCATTATTTAAGAATTGTTTCTGTGCTTCTTATTCTTTCTTCCAAAACTAGTTGGAACTGTAATCCTTCCCATCCTTCAGGAATGCACTCGCTCAGTAAACATTTACTAAATGCCATGTATGTGTTGAGCTCTGTATCAGAAGCTGGTGATACTGTGGTGAATGGAACATGCCCGATGACTGCCCTCACAGAAGCTTACAGACCCCTGGAGAAGACTGACATTGAAACGGGGCTCTCCAACTTGTACTGCAATGCTGTGGCAAGCAAAGCAGTGTTTAAGGAGAGCTCCTTGGTACCCCAGAAAGAAAGCATAATGGAATGCCTAGGTTACAGGAGTGTTGCTCAAACTATGGCAAGTTAGGAATTAGGGTGAAAAAAACAAAACAGAGAGAGAACGAGCTTCGGGTTGAGAGAAAGACCTGGAATGCATGAAATACAAAAATTACAGCATTTTTAAGATGCAAAGTTAGTCTATACAGCAAGGGGGAAACTAACACTAAATGTTTTATCTTTGACTTATTTAAATATGGCAATCTGAATACATATTAACACATGGACTGCCAGGTCCAATATGAAGGCATGGAGTCACACTGGGAGCTCCTAATGTTCTAAACTGTGGATCTTCCTAAGAAAATTTATATATAGCTAAGTTTAGGCAAAGAGTTGGGATTAATTCACAAATACCTCCTGCACAATCTAACTTCAACATGCAATGCAATACACAGAGTGAACAAGCAGATCTGTAGCTGAGTGCATCTCTCCAATGATTGAGAATGTCATCCTTTTAAAATCACTCTATACTTGAAACATCTATGTTCCCCTGCCTAGTTACATTTTCTTTAAGAAAAACTACAATGAGATAGTGATAAGGAATGATAACAAAAGATGATCACAGTTGCCCATGACCTTTTAATATAAATAAACTTCGTAGAAATTATTTCCCATACATTTTAAAGAATTTCCATATAATAGCTAGTAAATACACTGAGTATTCCTTCCAGATATGCTTGGTATGCAGAACCAATTTAATGCTACATTTGTTCATGCCAATTAATAATGTTACAACAGAATCAAATAATATAATTACAGAAAATTTTTGGTAACATAGTTTGGACTTTTCATTAAAAATGAACAAAATTCCATTTTAAATAATGATATAAAATTCACTAACCTGGTGTTCTATTAATTTTATCAAACTTTTCAAATGACCAAAGACAGCATATTCTCAAGGAGTTCTCAGAAGGAGCACATAAAATCTAATTATATTGCCAAAAGCAACAATGATTTTGGTATTTTCCTACCTACTCATTTTTAACCTAAAAATAATGTATGCATATGTGTATATACTTGTACATACATATAAGTGTGCTCAAAGATAAACCATTATGAAAGTCTACAGCTTACTTTTTATAAAAGCAATATTATTTTCAAGATTATGTTCCTAGACAACCCATTTTATAGTATATAATATTTCAAAGAGGAAAAGCACCATATTAGTCATTTCTATATAATATACTTAAAAGTATATTATTAAGATACTTTTCTGAGATTTTTTTTAAACAATACAACACTGTGATTTTTTTTATTCTATTTCTGTTCTACCAATCGTGAGAAACCAATAGCAGATAAAGTGATAGAAAAAATAAAAATAAAATGTCTCATTCTTTTTTCATTTATTGAGAATATTTATTGAGATCAGACTCTATGTGAAGCACTTTGACAAGCAATGAAGATAGATAAGGGAGAATCAACATCACTTGCCAGGAGTTCACTATCACAGTGGTTCTCAGGAGGGAGGATTTTGCCTTTCCTGCTGCAGGGGACATCTGGCAATGCTTAAACACACTATATGATGTTGTCACACTGTATGATGAAAGTGCTACTGGCCTCTAGTGGGTGAAGGCCAAGGATGTTGCTAAACATCCTACATACACATGAAAGACCCCGCAAAAAATCATACAGCCCAAAATATTATTAATGCTAAGGTTGAGAAAATCTGATCAAGTTTTTTTGTGTGGCCTTTCCCCTCTACAAAGTCAAGATCTTCTCACCCCAATGATAAAGTTACAAGAATCAACAGGTACACCAACAACAGTTACATCAACAAAATGGCCCAACCAGGAGGCCATCCCAGTTCCCACACACACACTTTAAACATGAGGAGACCACACACTGATCAGTGAACTCTTCAGACCCAAATGTAGGGATTTTCTTTTCTGGGTGTACAGTGTCATTTCTTCTACTCTTCTTTTAAATCTTTAGATGTTAGGACTTTTTCAGGCAAGGAAATGAAAACAAGGTATTTTTAACTACCTGCTCAATTGCTTGGAAAATTACCTCTTAAAACATTTAAACACCCACTTCTCATTTTTTCCAAAGCCCTAGAGTAGCCAAGTGATATAAACTTCTGGAATTCCTTGATGAGGAAATACAAGCTTTCAAAGTTTAGACAATTTGATACACACACACACACACACACACACACACACACACACACACTCCCTGTGCATGAATTGTATATATCTAACTACAAGACAAATAATCATGAGTTTGCTTCAAACTCTACAATAGCACATTGTCTGAAATTCTAGAAAACTCAATTTCAATAGACCTACATGAGCCTTCAAAGGGCCAAAAACTCACCATAGCCACAGAAACTTAAGCAATAAGTTCCTTAACTATAAATGCAATATTTATTAGGCAAAAGAGTCCTGATTTTGTGTAATGCTGTATATAATGAGATTGTACAATTACTTTAGTCTTCCATTTGTTCAAATAACCATAGCACAGCTGGAGGCAATAAAAGCTATTCAATTGTTTTCTTACTGTCTGAATTTGGAATAAATGGTCCAGCTCTAGAAAAGAATTTGTTCTTTTGTTTGATCAGTTCTTTTCAAGTGGTTATCAATTTACATAGAGAAGTCAAAGTAGCCCATCAGTAACTACCTCATCACATGAAACATCGAGTACAAAAGACCCGCCATTACTGAAAACACTGGTTTGGAAAATAAACAGGGGCAAATGCATCACTGCTTTTAATCAGTGTAATGAATACCATTAACTCAAACCACAAACTCCCTGTTCACCAGAAGCAAGTTATTTAGATCCTATATCTTTCCAATGGTTTCTTTTTCTCTTTAAACTTTAATTAAAATCAACTGCATTTGAAAATTGAGGAGCTTAACCCTAAGAAAGAATTTTCAACAACAATATTTTTTAAACTATGTTTCTGGCAACTTGTCTGATGTCCAAACATTATTTAGCTCATCTGGAAACACAATTCACAAACATAAACATAAGCAAAATAATATATAAAATTCAAGCTATTCAACAATATTCTGTCCAAAAATTTCTATGTGCAAAATACTATAGGTACATGACAGATAAGACACAGTTATCAAAGAAACTACCAGCTCAAACAATGTATACATCTATTGTATGTGTGTCAATGAAACATGGACATAGGTAACAATTTTTTGAAAATAATTAAAATATAGAATATAATTGATTTTAGAAGAATTTTGAAGATTCTAATAGGATTAGCTTTATTAAATAATTAAATTTTCAAGAAAATATTAATTGATCAAGAAATACACATTTTAAAAGACTCCAATAACTGAGTAGCATCATCAATTAAGATCAATAGTTTTCATTCATAATGCTCAGCATTCTATCAAGTTCTAAGCAAAGAAAGAGTAAAATAAGAAATATACTATGAGAACAGCTCCACAGGTTTATTGATACTTTAATAGTGTGCGTGTCCATCTAAAATTTGTCTAGCAAATATTTTGTCTAAAAAAAATAGTTCTATTTGAAATCCAGCAATCCTACTACAAACTATATATCCAAAAAAAGTTAAATCAATATGTTGAAGAAATACCTAAACTCCCATATCTGCTGCAGCATAGTCAAAGTATTCAAAATATGAAATCAATATAAGTGTCCATCAATGGATGCATGGTAAAGAAACTGTGGTATATACACACAATAGAATGCAATTCAGCTTCTTAACATGAAGTATAACCTGTCATATGATACAATGTAGATGTACCTGGAGATCATTATGGTAACTGAAATAAGCCAGGCACAGAAATAGGAACACTGCATAATCTCATTTTTATCTGAAATCTAAAAAAGTTGAATTCATGAAAGTAGGGAGTAAAAATGGTGGAATCCAGTAGAGGAAAAGAGGAGAGGACAGTCAAAGGATATAAAATTTAAATTAGATAGGAAGAATAAGTTCAAAAGATCTATTGTAAAATATAGTGCTTGTAGTTAATAATAATGGATTGTACTGTTAAAAACTGCCAACAGAATACATTTTGTTTTCTCACCACAAAAAATAAGTATGTTAATTAGTTCATCTCATTCTGCAATGTATACATATTTCAAAACAGCATGCTGTACATGATACATGTGTGCAATATTTGTCAACTAAAATAAATCAAAATATTTGCTTAATATTTCTAAACTGCATTAACATGATAAAGTCAGGTCTTTTGGACATGAACTCGATCAAGCAAAATGTGCTATGGAGTACGTGTGCTGTAGACTTTTCTTCTCGTAGATGATTTTTTGTTTTATGTTCATAGTTCAAAGCACAGAACTTAAGTTGAGATTTAGATACATAGTTTTGATACTTTTATTTTAACTTAGAAAATTCTCAATACCTATGTAGGTTATGGTTCTTGTCTCTAAAGCTCCAGTTCTCAAAAAGTGTGATACATGGGCCCTTGAGGATTGATATTCATTTTATATAATAACATTAAGATATTATTTTCATTGTGTTGGCATTGGCACTGATGATGCAGAAGCAATGGTGTGTGAAGTGGTTGGTGCCCTAGCAAGAAACAAAGCAGTGCCACTAAACTATATTAATAATTACTGCATTCCTCTAAGACCATACCATTGCCATTAGGAAAAAACCTTCAACATATGTTTCATTTATGAGTGCCCTTGATGAAGCAGAATAAATTAATTTTGTTGAAACTCAACTCCTGGGTATGTATTTTTTAAACACTTTGTGTGATGATATGGAACATACACATAAAGCTTGTCTACTGCATATGGCTGTATGGTGGCTGTCTTAATAAAAGTTTGAATTGTGAGCCAAACTAGCTGCCTTTACAAAAACAGAAAAAAAAATTGTATTTGAAAGATTAAATTAAATGCTATTCAAACCAGAGTATTTTATCTAAAACTCAACCAATTATACCTGTCACTATAAAGAAAACTACTGAATTTATTCAATGATGAAATCAGAAATTTCAAAAAAACTTAAATTTTTAAATATATTTATAATATCTCAATCAATGTATTTGTCTAGAAGGCCAATGTCTGGGCTTACTCTGGGGTGGTTTTATTGGCTGCTTTTTTTTCCCCATATCTGAGCTATACTTTCCGGTTTTGTTTTTAACTTTGCTTTCTTGTTGAAAACTACACAATGTGAAATAATAATACAAAGACATAACTATAGAAACTGAACCTCACCAGGGTTTGTTGTTTTAGCTCTTCATTGTTCTTTTTGTTAGTATTGCTGTTGCTCTTTGGTGACTTTTCTGAACTAATTTTCAAAACTCTATATTCTTTGTCACATGTAGTCACTGGTTACTACCAAGTTAGACTGGTGATTAGCTAATAATTAGAAAAAAGATTTCCTTAAGTGCCTGAACCAGTATGTTTCCCAGCCTTTGCCAAGGGAATCTATTCATGTCAGGGTATGGATTCAATGCATAGGCAGGCAATTTACATGTATGATGATATAAGTGATGGCCTCAGCCATCACTTCCTGCTTCTTCAGAGCATCAAGGACAGCCAGAGGTGAAAGACTAGGACCCTCTCAGGTATTTACTAGGCAGGTACATCCCCCCTAAAATGTATCCTTACAAAAATTCCATATAAATATATAAAGCAATACACTGAAATTGTATCAATATTCTTATTAAATGGCACAAAACTTATATTATGTCATATAATAATTATATAAAGGATACATAATATATAATAATGTACTAGTACTAATATGTCATTGCTTATTATGGGTTTTTTTTTATTAGCCAGTATCTACCTGGCTCCAAATGAATCATGATTCTATGCTCATTTGAACAAATTTCTCTCCTCAAAATTTATAAATGACTCAAAAGCATAAAATTTAATCCAAGCATTAAAAGCCAAAATATGCTTACCTATTTCAATAAAACTATTTATTAAAGATGGTAGTGTGAAAAATGTCAAAGTGCTTCTTTCTTCAAATTAAAATTCTAAGCAGTTGTATGAAAATCTTCCAAGATCAGCATCTCTCATGCACTGCTCCCTGTGTGGTTTCACACAATCTCAAAACACACAGTTCATTTAGAGAAAGGCTTATCCAGCCAAAGACTCTGACTTCATAGGTTTGTTCAAGGTCTTACCATGAAATGATAATAAAATATTTCCAGTGATTCTTTCTGTGGGTGCTATCTATGAAAACGAGAAAGAACACAGCATTATACCAAACACATCCAATTCTTCCACTAAACGTCATCAGAGACTTGGTGGTAGGACATTTCTGAGATCAATCAGACATCTTTCCATTTTTTCTCAAACATAGGTAGGTAAGATGGGGTTTAATAAATACAAAATCAATGCTTGAAACTTGGCACGTAAAAATCAATTCACATATTTTAAAAGTTCTATCCAACTAAATTGCCTAAAATATGAAAATCTGCTTTTAAAGTGAGTTATTGGATCTCATGTCATACTGATGAAAATTAATGTGCTGGTATTTTGCTGCAGAAGCTTTTAGTTAATAAGTGATATCTTACTTAAAATTAGCTGACTTATCATCCCATTGGATACAATAAATCTTTTAAAAAGATTTATTTATTTATAAAACTTGGCAACTGGTTTAATTTTTAAATAAAATAAATTGACTTATCAAATGATACATAGTTCTGGTAAAACCTCATAACAATACTACTGTATTTTTAACTCTTTGGAAAGAAAAAATAAGAGTACCATAAGTGAGAAAATCCACTAATTAAAAATTGAAGCACAAAAGAGCCAATAAAGGCAAAATTAAGATCCTCAGCCTAACAAAAATCAAGTTATATTAAACTTAATATGTATTTAGTTAGGCTATTAAATATGTATTTTAATGTACAACAAGCAAAATGCAGTGGAGTTAACATTTGTTTCTATAAGAATTGAACTTCTATCTGGTTGCAATGGCCCAGTTATCCCAGTGACTAGGAAAGCTTAGGCAAGAAGATCTCAAGTTTGAGGTGAGCCTCAGCAATTTAGCGAGGCCCTAAGCAACTTAGCAAGACCGTGTCTCAAAATTAAAAATTAAAAGGGGTTGGGGATGCAGGTCCATGATAAAATTTCTCTAGTTCAATATCAATACTGAAAAAATTTTTTAAAAAAGAATTTAACTTTTATACTTTCTTACTTCCTGATACTCCTATATTTAAATATGCAAATTTGAATTAGTGTAACATAGTCTTTTGCAGTTAATTGCTTTGTGTTGGTTTTATTTTTAAAAAGACAGTATTTAGTATTATTCATATTTAAATGATCCTTGTTGATTTCAAAATAATACCTTAGTAAGAGAAACATATTGGAGGATTTGTTTATATCTTTGCTAGTACCTTGGCTAAAGCTATGATTTTGGGTGGATTATATTAATAAGCAGTAAATCACTGTTAAAATCAATTGAAAGAGAATTTTTCATTTAGTTGTGCTATTCAATTTTAAGACAAGTAGCCACCATGACTTAAAATCTCATTCCAGTATTTCAACAACAATGAAATAACTAGAAACTACAAAACTTTGAAACCCTAACAGAAAAAGACAATGTTTTTCTTGGTATTTATGGAAAGCATGTGCCTCATTAAACTTTTAGTATCCTAGACCACGCTTGTTTTCTTCAGAAGCTATAACCCTTTTGGGTTGGTGCTCTCCAATGCATCTTACATGTAGAAGGTAAACCTTATTTTGGTTTGTGAATAAAAATAAGAACTCTTCCCATTATTCTCATGGAGTTGCAGCCTCAAAGTTTCTGGACTCCTGTGATTACCTTACAGTAAATGGGCTCAGTGCCCTGGACTGAGCTCTGGGGTCCTTAACCATAGATTCCTGAACAAGTAGGGGAAAAGGTTTCAGTGTTGACTTCAGAGAAGCTGAGCAGAGGCCCTATCAGAATATATTTTGTTGAGTTACAAATAGTATAAAGTCATCCAACACATTCACTGATATTTTAGAGCCATCAACTCCTTATGCTAAGGCTGGTTCAGGTGATATACTGAATCTTCCCTTCTCTGCACAGAGCTGTGATCTAACTTCTTATGACTTTGCAAGTCTGAGCCTGACCATCTCAACAAAGTCAACTTCCAGGATGACGGTGTAATTTTCCAAATCAGTTCATTTTGTGTATATATACTCTTTGGGAATAAATGTCCTGGTCAATCTTTACCTTCTGGTTACTCATTTACTTTCATTTACTCTCATCCTTGAGCAGTAAGCAGTACTTTAAAAGCAAATCTAAATCCTAGCTCAACCACGTACTATCTCCACAGATTGCATAAATTATTAATTTCTTATAAACCTATTTCTTTATCTCCAAATTGGAGATAATAAGCGTTCCTCAGGCTTGTGCTGACTAATGAAACACTAAAAGCAGGCATGGAACAAGCACCCAGTAAATGCCAGCCTTCCCAGTAGCAGTACTCTAAATACTCAGAAGCACTGTCAAAGAACACCTTCAATTAGCAAGACTTCAATCAGGTTTGAAAGGCAACCATTGGAAACTGATTAAAGGCACATCAGTCTAGACTAGATTTGACTTATAATTATTGTAGTGATCTTCATTCATTCTTCATTAAAATGCTTACTGAGCACCTCCTGCATACATGCCCCTAATCAATTTGATGCAGGAAAGAAAAATATGAATATGTCTCCAGAAGGCTTCCATTATCACAGGAATATAAGAGAATTACATACAGGAGTATGATACAGGGGTTAAGTGTGGCCAATCACAACTGAAGCATCTCTAAGCTCACCTTAGCAATAAGGAGTTCCAATCTGGAAAGGAAGATTAGTACACCATAAAATGTTTCCAAAGGAGGCAAGATTTATTTGTTCTGAGTATATTCTTCTGACTCTGCTCTTTCATTATCCACTAGAAGTGGATTCCAAAGGTGATCAAGGGTAAATATTAACTTCTTTTACCCAACTAATATTAATTAAGGTCAACTATGTGCTAAATATTTAATTCACTAAATCTCACACAGCACTCAGGGATAAAAATGACTTTTCTTCATGTAACAATAAAATCTTGTTTTTGTTTTTAATCATGACTGTCTTTATTTTGGCAAAATTTTGATCCCTACTTAATTGCCTCCTGAGGAAAACTGCAGGATTCACCTAAGTTTATAGCAACTAAAAACAGCACTTGCTCCAGGAGATGTGATTCAAAATTATTACACTTTCTGGAGTACTGAAATTGGATGGAGAAGCCTACCGATTTATAAGATGATTTTTCTCACTTTTGTAATGACTTTCTTCTTTTTCTTCCCTTTTAAATTAATTAATTAATTAATTTTTGGAACTTGGGATTAAACTCAGGAATGCTTTACCACCAAGCTACATCTCCAGCCCTTTTTTAGTTTTTGTTTTGAGACACAGTCTTACTACATTGCTGAGGGCCTTGCTAAGTTGCTGAGGCTGGCCTTGAACCTATGATCCTCATGCCTCAGCCTCCAGAGTGACTGGAATTACAGGTGTGCTCCATCATACCCACCTTTTTTTTTCTCATGAAGCTATATTTTTAAAGTGTATACTGGATCTAGAAACACAAAGACCTTAAATTCAATTCCTAACTTCATAACCTAATAGTTGTGCTGTTTCTTGGAGCTAGGCTCCTTGTCTGTTTAAAAAAAATCTATACAATAGAAATAAATAATCATCACAGGATTTTGCTTGTACCTTGTGATTCTTATTTCATTGTGCCAATTTTTTTGCAACTGAGTCTCCCCTAATAGATTGCTTGTTAGAAATAGCATGTCTTACTCATCTTTACATTTCTAACATAATTAACACAGGGCTTTGCACATATCAGGTAGTAACTAAATGCCTAACACTGTTTCCCATGCTTGGATAAGAGCAAGAGCATCAGATCTACCCTTAACCAGTAAAAAAATACATACTTATTTCATGTACTTCGTCATGGGGACAATCTCCGAATTCATGGCAACCTAATGTTTATCTAAACCTCAGTTAAGAGAGATAATATTAATGACTATCTAAATGTCCTTTATGTCACCTTAGATACTTCAAATATGTGCTTCTCTTGCCCTGAAGATTATGACTCAGTAGCTCTGAGAAGGGGTTTGAGAATCTGTATTTGTAACAAGCCCCCAGGTGATGCTGAAGTCTCTGCCCAGCTGTTGACTGGCCCAGTTCTAATTCCCTCCCTTACGGTTTGTGCTTGGCATACATTCTTTTAGTCCGTTTATCCTGGGTGCTTCTTAAGCATTATGCAATTAGCCAAAAGCATAAAAATTTACTTTAAGAAGTCTTAAGACAAGTTTGCCTGATTTACTTATAAGGATGTTTTGAGAACATTCATTATGTGTTACATTCTATGGAACTTCTCAGAAGACCCACAGAAAAGATATTTCCAAGACCTGCTATTAGGAAGAGTTGTGCTCCTCCTGAGCAGCTGGCTTTAGATCACAGACACTGTCAATCTCATAAACTTGTCATCATAACATCTCTCCTGTGCCTTCTGGAAAACTCAGATACAGATATGTGAGTCACTTATTTATACAAAATTATATTACCTTAGCACCTGGATTTCATGTACATCTCATCTTTAATTCATCAAACATTTTCTTCCCTTACTTGTCCTTATTACCGGCCCTTATTTCCCTGCATCTTGGCTTTTGTATTGTTACTTTTATATACTTCAAATAATCTTAAAATATTGATCAAATAAAATTAGAATAGGGAAAAAAGGATGGATTTGTTCAACTTCTAAGAAGAAAAAAGTAAATTCGTCAGTTTTTAATCATGCTACCACCATTTTATAAAAAATATAAAACGACTGAATTTTATTAACTGATTTTAAATTAATTTCAGAGATTAATTAATCACTGCCGTTACTAATGACAATGGGCTACTTACAACAATGTGAGAAACACCAGCTAAAAGATGGGACCAGCTCTTAACTGGCTGAGTAATCTACCAGAAGCTCCCTGACTATTCACCATCAGTCTCATTACTCACTGCGGGCCCTTGGCTTTCTCTTCCACCTAGTTCCTGTGAATTACAAACACAACTCTAAATTCCTACAAAGGTAATTTTCTATTAATTTGACATCTTCCAAATGTTATATAGTGTTAAAATAATAACATCATGTTTTACATTTTCCCCTCACTTCACCTAACACCCCCCCCACCTTCCATGTGGCCAGTCAGTAATTCCCTCTCCTTATTAAATAACAGCATTACTATCTTTATTTGGGATTCCTACAACAGGTGGCACTGCATGAAAATTTCAGACATTCACCATGGATCTAAGAAATCACTTAAAAATGTGGGGCAAACAAAATTAGCCACTCGAGCTACTAAGGAAGATAAAGTTCTAGATATGCTAAGATGGAAAGGTTTCTGAAGAGTCGACAGTAATTATGAAGTTATCTCAGAAATTATGACTTTGAAAATGTTCTTTCAAAGCTCTCCTAATGATGTCACTTCCTTTGGCAAACTCATCAGTGTCTCATCAAATCTGATCATACAGTTGTCTGGCTTTAAGGTTATCCAGGGTCTGATCACAACCTGTTTCCAAGCTTAATACTGTCCCATTATTCTTTCATACATCTAACTCTCTAGGCACATCTAATGGCTTCTCTGTCATCATCTTTTCTTGTTCATGTCATGCTTGCTACCTGAAGTACTATTCATGACTATCACGCTACTAAATTCAACCCATCCTCCAAGAATCAATAGAGATACTCCTAATACATGATGCTGTCTTTCCCTGTTCTTCAATCCAAGAGGTCAAAAACTGGTTTAACTGCATTTTATTTATCTTACTTAGTAGATATATGAAAACTGATAAGCTCCCCTTGAAGGAAGTTACAACTACTTTTTGTTAATATCCTGAAAACACCTACTAGATCCCCTACTTCCTACAGCAGCTCGGTCTTCAAATATCTGTTGAATGAACATATCATGAACTCCTGGTAGAAAACCACTGACAATTCATTATACAGCAGAAAGCTCTTTGACTTACAAAAAAAAAGTCACTTTTAATCACACCTACCATTCATGTGTATGTATAGAATATCTATTCATAATTTTGTGAGACACACAATGAATATATAAAATGCTTAGTTGTGTTTTTAGTTTTGATTACTCACAGCATGGATTTCCTTCACAGAGATTGGTAAGAGCTACTAATAACATGCAACTCCACATAATAGTACTATTGTACTTAATAAAGCACTAAATTCATGTGAAAGTACAAGTGATTTAAATTGCAGGATTCGAATTATTTTAAATGTGTGATTAAATATGCTATAAAATTTCTCATCAGAATACTTATTTTATTTGTTAAAGAACATATGTTCTTCCTCAAAATAACTTGCTATTTTTAAACTATTACTCAGCCACATACTTGCAAAGACAAGCAAAGGTTACCTCAGATAAACCTTGATTTTTACAATATTTGAAAGATTTTCTATGCTACTCTATGCCAACTGAAAATTCATGAGTCACAGGTGAGTGACAGTAGTACTCTTGGAAATAATTTTCTCTTTAATGCAACTAGCCTGAAATAAAATGTTTTCTAGTAATTCATATTTTTTTAACCCTCCCACATACATGATTTTGTTTGTTTCACAGCAAGGATGAAAACAAATACCAATATTATCTCCACTTTTCATAGGAAGCATCAAGTCTCAGAGACGATAAGTGAATGGCTTAATGATACATAGCTAGTTACTGGTAATACTCATGTGTCTCTTTATCCCATTTAGTCAAAGATTTGAGGAACTGATTAATCATCTTTCACTTCCATTTGAACTGTCTTTGGTCAGTCATTTCCTTAAATACAGATACTCTCAAATTTGTCAATTAATTTGATGTCTTCCTTCTTATTATTATAGAGGACATATTATTAAGCTACTCTTTATAGTTGTGAAAATATTAAAAAAAATTTTAATGACAAATTTAATAACATCAAATACTGTTTGTCACCCCTAAGGAGAGGAGCAAGTTGACACATTATGTTTTTTGTCATTCCCTTTCATTGGATCTGTGGGAACTGTGGTAAGTTAGAAACTTCTGAAATACATGGAAAGTCCCAAATTTTTCAAATTAATGTGCAATGTTTAAACACTATTGCAAAGATAGTGCTCTACATTTCCAAACCCTGCTTCCTTTTCCTCCAGATCAAAAGGATTTCCCCTGCTACCTTACATTAAGCCAAACTATGAATTATGTGATCAAATCATGACCAAAAGAAAGTTGGTCCGAGTGATGGCTAGAACCACCAGGTATGGAATTAAAACACACCGTCCACTGCCATCCTCCAAATTCTCTCCCTGTTTGTAGGCTGGATGCTGGGACTCAAAGGCCTTCCTTGAGAGTGAAGCCATTCAGTGAAAGAAGCCAGAATTCCTAAATGTCTGGATGGAACCAAGGATCACCACACCCTCCCCATTACCACCAACCCAGATTGGATAACAAGAAGGTGAGAAACCATCCTTTACTATATCAAGCAATCAAGATTTGGTCTCAGTAAGTATATTCTCCTCCCCTAATAGAACATGAATGAATAACTTAACTTCTTTTTTAATAAATATTTATAAACAAAACTGCGTAAATTCAGGTATAGGTTCCCCAGCTATTACCTACTTTCATAACCAAATCAATGCTTTTGTGCTTTGGTGTTACATAGGATTGAGACAAATACAGGACTATATTAAAAGTGTTAAGTCACTTATATACAGCTTCATAATTCTTGCCTTCAAAACATGGCAATAGTATTCATAATTTTGATATTTCTAAAGTAGTTCCCATGTTTCATGCACCTTATGATATACAGGATAAACCTCTTACATATGAGATGGAATAAGTTCATGATCTAGGACATATTGTTAAACTACTCTTTGTAGATGTAAAAATATTAAAAACCTAAGTCTATATGTATAATGTTCATATTTTAATGATTAATTTAATGACGTCAAATACTGTTTATCATCTCTGAAGAGATAAGCAAGATGACGTATCATCTAATTTTGCAAAGTCAGCCTAAGATGATCCATACCATTCCAGGAAGCAGTGACCACACTGACTTCAGCCACCTCTCAGGATGTGAGGATTCCTGTAACTGATTGTTGTTCCATATTTCTCTTATTGGTGCCTCAATTATCTCATCATTTCTTTGTCCTGACCTCTTTGTTGAAATGTTAACTTCATTATCTGTTCCCTACTTTATATTTTTCTGTGCTAGTAAGTGCTGAGTTCTCTCAAGACCAGCTTACTTCCATGTAGAACTATCTTTAGTTATTTGTAGGAAAGGGATGGAAGTGGAAATATAGGGAAATACAAAGAGGCAGTGCTTCCTTTTTGAAAAGTGCACTGTGGAGGAACATAAGCATGTATCATGCACCTGATTCCTTTCCTCAACTCATATCCAACCATAACAAAGTCCTTTTGCAATGCTAACTTCATAGTAGTTTGTGGAATTGAGAAATATTAAGTCTAGAAGACACACATGTACATATACAAACTTCATTGACCTGTTATCACTCAGATACTTAAGAAACATTCTTAAATGAACATTTCATGAATGGAGGTGACAGCACTGACTTAATACAATATGAAAAGCTGTTCATTTTACTTTTAACTGTAGTTGAAGTCCTGCCTGAAATGGCTCCAAGGATCAACTGGTATGTTGTTTTGATTTGTTTAAAATATCACAACTATTTGTTCACACAACCTCCCTACTCTCCACCTGCAGTTCAAATCAGTAAAGGCTTGGATATGTGCATGGTAATCATCTTGCTAACAAATATTTATTAGGTCGGACTATGTGCTAGGCCCTCCACTAAATGCTAAGGAGACAGGGTGGTCTCCTATTTTTGCCTTTGTTTTGGTGATAGAGTATCAAGGGATATCCACAGAAAGCCCTTAGCTATGAGAGAAAAGCAGGCTGATAGAACAACAGGCACATGAACAACCAACAATGGTGACTCAAAGTTCAGGGACATAAAAGCCTGGAGGTTACTCAGTGGGGACCATTCTCTGCCTTTTCATGAGGATTCTTTCTGTATGGAAAGAATACTTGAGGTAAGAATTTGATGGCCTAGGAAATACTTTCCCTTTTACTAAGACATTAATTTCTGCAGGAACACAGGTGTGCAAAAGAATCACTTGCTTTAGGATGTTACTTCTAAACTCTATCCTGTTTGCTCTTCTGTACCCTCTGATTTATCTCATGCAGGCCCACCCCACCTTGATAATATGGTATTGCAGTGAAAAGCATTTCACAATCTTTATAAAAGAAACATACCTCACTATCGCATGGTTTCCCTTCCTATTTGAAGAATCCACCTTTGCTCCCATCTTTTCATCTTACTAGCAGAGCTTTTAAACACAATTCCACCTGAAAAATGTGGGATTCCCTCTTTGATTCCCACTGGATTATTATTTACTTCAGAGTTGAAAAACTATATGCGTTTTCTTTGGATTCCTCCAGTTGCTAAGAAAGAATCTTGCCTAAAATTAACAGGCATAATTAATCAAATCCTTATTTTAAAAATATTTACTAACTTCCCATCTTAGTTTTCTACCTGCAGAGGGAGTATAAAGAGGAGGAGGGAGAAAAGTCAATTTAGCAGATATTAGTAAAAACTGTTGAAGACCTTAGGTACCTAATTACTTAATTGCTTCCTTCCTCCAGAGAAACAGAAAGATCATTCGTTGATAAGGAAAAGTTAACTTGGGGGTGGGGGCATAGGTGTCTGTAGATGGCAGCAAGCAGGGACACATTTGCTCCCTTGAAGGAATCTTAAGAAACAACTTCTCACCTATAAAACTACCACTTAAAAAATAGACACTTTAGCAAGACTTTATGAGAATATTCTATCTTCCACTCTAACAAACAAGAAAATTAGTATTTTCCTGTTTTAAAAAGTATTCTAAAATTGGAAAATGTAAAGAATATTAAATATAAAAAACATTAAGAATTTTCTTATAAGCTTTGGGACAACAGATACAGGAACTCTTTCCTCAACTATATCCCTAAGATTCTAGTTTAAAGTAGTTTGAATAGCAGACCCAACTAGAAATATAAGTTATAGCAGGTAGCCTACTAGATTGATTAAATTACAAAGCAAAGGTAAGCTTTATCTTCATTTTTTACTGCTGCAGAGTAATAACTACCTTTAGATATTTGTTTGAATAATCTAAAAGATTTTGCACAAATGTTGATTGAATAATTGCTGAATGAATGAGTCTAGCTCTTGTCTTTGCCTCACACCATCTAATACAATGCTTGGCACATAGCAGATACTCAACAAATGCTGCATGAAATGTTCCCTTCCCACAGCCTGATGAGAATACTGGAGACCTAACCCTTCCAGACTTCTGCATCTTGTGTTTCAGCCTCTTCTGCCTCATGCAGTGCGTGGTGGGGGGTGACCTTCATTTTGAAACACTGACATTAAACAACAATTATAGAGCAGCATGCTGAAAGGAACTAGGCATGACAGTGTGCCAGAAAATACTGCAGAAGACAATGGCTCAAAACCTGCAAAGGTCTGCACCAAATTTCACGTCAAAAAATACCATGTCCAGTGAATGCATGGGTTCTCTCTTTTATTATAATTTTCAGAAAACATGACTCTCAAACTTTTTTATGTTATAAGAGCACACAAATAGTTTAAAAAAATCAGTTTCTTTTTAATATTAGTGTTGACAGTTGTTGGTTGTTTGCCTATTTCTCAAGTACTGGAACACATAAGAAACGTTAAATTCATTTCACCTCAGCAACTTTAGAATCCCACTTGTGATTTAAAAAAATTAAAAACATCAAATAGCTAACTGAATTAGTAAATCTGCAATGGCTTTGTTAATCTACCATATTTTTAAATTTTAATTATCCCAGATACAACTTTATTAGCTAAGTTATACATAATACATTTTTATGTTCCTAAATAAATTAAACATTGTAAAAGCCTTAAAATAAGCATTGCATATAATTTTGTTTTTTTCCAAAGAACTAGAAGGAAAGCTATTCAGATATTCTCCACATGACTTCAAAATTTTCCAAAATTTAAATTTTCCAAATTTCCTTAGCTTTGATAGACATAGTTATAAGATAACCTATAAGAAGCATATGAACAAAATCTTTGCAGTTTTTAAAGGTTTTTTTTTTTATTTTGTAAAACATTAGGTTTCTTATTAGGCAGAAAGAGAATGTTCACTTTGATGTTTCCTTCCCTTCATTCTCTTGCCCATGGGTTTATCTTTCTTTTGAAATGGCAAAAGTTGTCCTAAGAATGTGTAGCGAAGAAAATGTAACATTTTGAAAAGAAAAATATCACTTGCAAGAATTAACAATATAATTATCTGTTATAAAAATTAAAAGAAAGTGAGATTCCTGGTGAATGTGAGGGGCTGAAGAAAGGGGATTGCTCCCATTTCTTACAGCCCTTTTGCAAGCAAGTTTTCAAAACATTCATGTGTAGTAACTGTCCCTAATTCTTCTTTTTCCATTTTTCCTTAAAAGGGAAAAAAATCAGATTTTTTCAATCTTATTTTCACTTCAGTTTAGTTTTGCCCCACAATCATTAGTCAAAAGAGCAGAATATCTGGGCATGGTGGAGCTTGGATCACTCCTTGGCTCGCTCCCTTCTCTTGGCTTCAAAAACCACTATACCTCTCCCTCATTGTCCTACCTCAATTCCTCCATTTTTTATTTCTTCTGTGCTCCTCAACATTGAAGGAGGCTATGGTCAGTCTTCAGGACTTGGTCTCTTATCATTACCTGTCCAGTTGCAATCCCTTGGTGACCTTGCCCACACCTGTGGCTTTAAATTCCATCCCTATATTAATGACTCTCAGATTTTCCTCTCTACTCTAAACCTCTTTCAGAACTCCAGATACATGCATCTAACTATTTACCTGACATCTTCATTTGGGTAAACGCATTTCAAATTCAACCTATCCCAAACTATATTCCTGATATTCCTCCTTGAAACCATTTTAAGCTATAGCTTTCCCATTTTAGTTGATGACTACTTAATCCTTCCAGTTGCTCAAGTCAGAATCATTGAGCAATCCTTGGATTCTTTCTATATCATCTGAAATGGAATCCATCAGCAAGTCCTGTTGGATCTAGCTTCAAAATATTTCCAGAATTCTACCCCTTCTAAGCAATTCCACTACTACCACCATGTTCTGAGACATCATCTATCTTACCTAGATTATACTGATAACCTCCTAGACATTCTTCTTTACTCCCTTCTCCCCTCCTCCACCTCTCTCTCTCTCTCTCTCTCTCTCTCTCTTTCTCTTTCTCTCTCTCTTTCACACACACACACAATCTACTCTTCCATAGAACATTTTATCCATAACTTTGAAATTCTAGAATGTTCTTCATTTCATTCAGAGTAAAACTCATACTCCTTACAACAGGTTTTACAGTGGATTATAATCCAACTCAGTTAATTAATTCTCTGGCTTTATCTCCATTAATTCACTGGCTTTATCCACTATTAACTCCTCTTCACCTGCTATGCCTCAGCCCACACTACCTCTTAGTCTACCTCAAAATAACAACACTTCCATAGAAGAAAGCAGACTGAGGGTTGCCAGGGACTAGGGGGTCAGCTACTCAATGGGTAGGAGGTCTCCTTTTAAAGTATTGAAAATATTCTGAAACTAGAAAGCAGTGATGGTTATGCACTGTGAATGTACTAATCCCAATGACCTGTACACTTCAAAACGGTAACAATGGTGAATTTTAAGTCAATTTTATCCATTAAACAAATGTACCAAGCACATTTTCAACATCTGTAGTAGTTGTTTCCTCTCACCACAGAGTAGTCTTGCCCCAAATATCCATTGACTACTTTCTTCCATCTTTAAGTCTTCATTCAATATGTTCTCAGTGAAGTCAATCTTGGCCACTCTTATTTAATAATGGCAACATCTTGTTACCCTGCTCAATCTTTTTATTTTTTTCTGTAATGCTTGTCTTCTAAAATACTGATAACTTATTATTCAATATAGTTTTTTGTTTGTTGTCTCCTTTGTTAAAACGATAGCTTCATGAGGGCAGTGCTTTGATCCATTGTGTTCAGTAATGGATTCCAAGTACCCAGGTATGTGTCTGATGAATATAAGCATACTTAAACCTCTGTGAATAAATCTTCTTTGGTGTTCCCAGACATAGGCAATGATGAAAACTACCTTCTTGGATCTATTTAAGAGCCTGATACATTTACTATTTATTAAAAATATATATATTTGACCTACTATGAGCCAAATAATTTGCTAGGTGTTAGGAACTGAATGATTACCAAATAGGCAAAGACTTTATGGAGATTTTGTGTGGCAGAATAACTGAGAATTTAAATTAGACTTGCTTTTCTTGAATTGAGCTTCACAAAGGACGAATAAGACTTTTTTTCCCCTCATCCTCACTTCCCCAGAAGCTAACCTTGAGGTAACTCAATGTTCTTAAAATTAGCCTCTTGAGTGATTACGCTGAAAAGAGGTTCAAGCTACATGGGCTCCCCCAAAGACAAACCCTTAATGGGCCTTTGCATTGGAAGGTCATAGCTTATGAAGTACTAAATGAGTTTCTTGTTTGAGAATGAAGAAGCAGAGGAGAAAGTGTCTTAGAGTGGGGTATCCTAATACTTTCCAGAAACAGAAAAATCACAGTTTGCAATTCTACTGGCTATAAGACATAAGAGCCCATTTGATATTGTAGCCTCCAAGGTGATAATACCACACAAGGATGCCTGCTGGCAGCCTATGAGGGAGAAAGAATTAGTACTAAGCACTAATGCTTTGGGAGAGAAGCAAAATGTTCCCAGCTGTCCCAGAGTGAGATTGGCTGCCAGTGGAGCCATCCCAATTGAATTAGCCCCCCACACACAGGAGAAGCGACCAATATGCACCAGTACATACTGAGAACCCCTCTCCACTAGGATTGAGTAAGCCTTGAGAGGATTATGTATGTATGGTGTTTGTGTGTGTGTGTGTGTGTGTGTGTGTGTGTGTGTGAGGAGGAGGAAAAATGAACCCCTAAGATCAACTGGTATAAGCTTTCTAGTCAATCTTGTTTATAAAAGACAAAGATTAACTCTTTCAGCATCTTAAAGATATACGGATCTGTGAGCTCACAGAAGTAAAAAATAATGTGTCATATGTCTTCAGCTCCTATTATAACTAATGCAATCCTTTCCACCTAGCAACTTTTCAAGAAATTAATGAAGAATGATTTAAAATGAGTTGAATGGAAATGTGTTTGCATTTTGTAGTAGTTTAATACTTTTCCAGAAAAAATACCACTTCATTTCAGCTATAAAATTACCTAGGAATGGGATTTTTGTTTGGAGTCCTGAAATTTTTTTCTGCTATTAGGAGAACTACAGTTTCTATTGCACTAAAAAAAAAAAAAAAAAAAAAAAAATGCCGCCCGCAACCCTTCATCCTCCTGCATGGTTAGCTTTTCTATTACTCTTGCTCAGCTGTTCCTTTGCTCATATTTAGGAAGTTACTAATTTTATTTTGAACTTACTTTAAGCCCTTGCCTCAAAAAAGAAAAAGACTTACTGTCATGCTGGGCTATTCAGCAACAATCTACTCCCCTCCATGGGATAAACTCAGCCTTCACCACCACAGTTTATCTGCTTTGGGAGCTGGATTACTGCCTCATAAAACAGCACAACAGTACTATTATCACATAATCATTATCATTACCTCACTCTCAGCCATACAGATCCTTCTAATCCTGAACATCTTGCCTCTCTAATCTTGCTATATCCATCCTTTCCTGCTGTGAAGCTGGTGTGTACCATTTGCACAGAGGTTTAGTGTAATCACAAATGGAAAAATAAAAAATATTTTTTAACTAAGCTGCATCTTATATTGATACTGTTGTGGAATTTGAAATACCTCCATCTTTCATTCCAATAAATAAAACAAAGGTATGGTGGCAAAGAGGGATAGATCTTAGCCTAGGTCCATGCTTTCTTCTCCAATCTTATCTTTCTGTCATTTGCCATATTATTAAGAGAAATTATGACTCTCCTAGGTGTTCAGTTCTGTTTCTGCTCAGTCAGAAATAGGTTGTCCCCACCCTGAGTGGAGTTTAGAAAGAGCAGTACCATTCTACCAAATTTATCCAGAGGTCGGGGGTCATCATTGTTAAAATGGGCCTTCTTCACGCCCAGGTAAACTTATAGGAGATATCCAAAGTGAGGTCCTTTCTTGATCATGCTGACAAAATATGGGCCATTTAACACTAAGAGGAGGACATGATCTATGCCTTTCAAGGATCAACAGAGTAGCATTAGACTTGAGTCTAATAAAAGAAAAGAAAGAAGTTCATAACACTGTCAGTGAAATAAAATCATTTAACAGTTCACAACATTTCTTTACATTAGTGACACTTTTCTTTTTTTCATGTGAATTTATTTTTCCACTTAGTGTTTGTTTTTAACACTAATAAGACAGGAAATTAGAAAATAAACATGTACAGAAAAAGAACAAATGAGTGAATGAAAAAGGAAATAGTGGAGAAAAAAGAAAACTATAATTACCAATATTTTAAACAATCTCAGTAATCAGTTAATACTTTGGTGACTAAACATCAACATCTCTTTATATGCAAATAGCTGTACCAAATTATTTATTTTTCAAGAAATTTAATCACCCAGCGTCTATTGTTTGGTGCTACTTTATGCACTTAACAATAAAGCATGAAAGTCTGTTCCTCTGTCAATAAACATGATGCAAATAAAAATATTTTTCTAATGAGATTCTTCCATTCTACACACACATGATAAGCCAAGAGATTCAAAGTAACTGAATTATAGAGACTGGGGAACTAATAGAAAGCAACAGAATTCACTTGTGATTATACTAAGGAAAATGTCAGGAAAACATGTAAAGTAGAGAAATTAAGAAAAAAGTACAAGGCAGAAAAATAAAAACATGAAAGACTATGATTATCAAACAAATTAAGTAGAATTTTATTCTGGTATCACAAAGAGAAACTACTAAATACTGGCCCTAATCCTGAAGAATAGACAATAACATACATATAAATTCCTTTCTAAAGAAGAAAATGAAAAAGAATATCAGAAAAATTGAGAAAATATGGATAAATTCTGAATGATGATACATGATCAGATAAAATCATTGAAAGGAATGAAATTCAATTTGATATTCCTAGCTTTCCTACCCAGGCACTTTTCTCAGAACAAATCAACTGGACTCCTGCTTCTTCCAATAACTGAGGGCTTCTAATATCTCAGAAAGTTCTTCACATGCAAAAATAATACAAAGATTGTGATAAGAAAATACTACCTGTATATCATACAACTTAAATTCTTCATCAAGGAGTATCAACTGTCTACCTCTATCAGAAGCTGGGCTATATGTTCAGAAAACTCTTCAAAGAGCCATAGTTGATGGGGGTTTCAGTGTCAGGATATAACTTAGAATGTGGCAGAGCACTATATATTGAGGAATGACCAAAGATATTCAATGACTCTTTAAACCAGGCACTGGAGGAAAAAAAGAAAAATCCAGAAGGGCCTGATGAAGGTAGAGCATCCCTATAGCTGGAAGTCAGCTGTTCAAAGCCCACAATCTAAAACTCAAATCTTTGCCATTCCAAAACGTTCGCTAAAAATCCCAAAAGTGAGTTGCTGTGGTTATAAAACAGAAGCAGCCCAATCTCTAGACAGACTATTCTCTGCCTTACCTTCCACATCAGAGCACAGCCTTACAACCTATGTTTAAAAGCAAATGCATTCTTTGGCCCAAGAAGCAAGTCACTACTCTTTTAGTTAAAAAGCATGTTGATATATATGCTGCAACTGGCAATGTCATCCAGACACGAGTGGAACCATGATGGTAGTCAAGGTGAATCAGTTTCAGAGAACACTTAAACTTGGTATGCAGCTATGGTTGAACCAAGTGCCCAGAAAACATTTAAATAAATTATACTAAAATGTTAGTGACTTGGGCTTTTAACTGAAGGACAGTATTGCCCCTTTAAGCCATTAATAAGATAGAAAGTAATTTTTCTTTTGTCCCTTTTTGACACAGATCTACATACAATGAAAACAACAAACAGCTGAAAACACAGAGAGAAACAAACAGGTTTCAGTGTCAAGAGGACAAGGTTCAGTTCATAGAAATAGATGCAAACAACACCTGAACGGCCAAGAACCAAGAGAAACAGAAACAACAACAAGAAAAGAGTTCTGAGTAATGCAAGGAGAAAACACCTTTCCTTTGTTACCACCAGGGAAGACTATAAACCCACCTGTGGCAATAGCGGGCTGCCCAGGAACCACCAAGAGGACATTAGTAGATCACATTTTCATTGGACAAGCGATGCGCTCTCTGAAATTTTCAGTATGCACTTGGTTTTGCAGAGTGGTAATTAACAAACTTGATAGCTAAAAACACACAGCAGATCAACGATATAGCTGGAGCACAAAGCATTTGTACTTTGAAGTTACCCGTGTTTATGCTAGGGTCTCCTGCTTTGGGATCTAGAATCATGAGGATTAGTATGTGCTTTGCATCATAGTATCTCCAATTATAAATCTAGGAAACAGGCAGACATGTGTAAAAGAATTTGTTCCAAATTGCTTGCATTTAGATCTTTAATCGGTTCTATCACCTTCATCAGTTCCAAGCTACAGGATCCCTTCTGACCTTTAAGGAGATCAGACTGAACACATGGACTTTGGAAACACTGGAATTTGCCATCTTGAATAAAGTCCAAATTATCCAGGAAAAGAAAAAAAAAAGGCAGCATAACTCACAGGATAGGCAACCTGTACAGGATTATTCCTTTTAATAGGTTGCCTCTTAATCCTATATTTACACAATATTCCCCTAAGTGTTATTTGTCTTTATTTACCTTGGAACATCTATCCTGTATTGTGATAAAAGGAGGTTAAGATTACGGAAACTGCTAACCGTTCCCAAAAGGCATTCCCTTCTCCTGTGGCAACTTAATATATTTGAAGCTGAGCCCATGTTTGATTAAACTATAGGAAGACTCTGCCAGGTCTTTGCTGAAATTTATCACTGTATTTCTCTTTCCTATCATCTGAAATGTTTTTGAAGAAAATCAAAGGTACATCAAAAATAGAACTTTATTTTTAACTTCTTTTTACCACTTGAAAAGAACAGGATTGTCAATGACGCTGATCTATGGGTGAAGGACAAAAACCAAGGTAGTCAGGGAGGCAGCTCAAAGTTTTCACAAAATCCTTGGTCAGCTTTTATGTACATCAGAAGGAAACCTATGCCCCTGACGACTGAAGGCCTTCACCCACTTGCAGCCTCTGCAGCCACGATGTGGTGGCAGGGCTCTTCCTTTTCAAGTCGGGATGTCAGGCAAGAAGCTGCCAGTTGTTCAAATTCCTCCCTTTTGAGAGTAATGTCTGTTCATTGTAACCCAGATAAAGTGGGTTTCCTTCTATTTCTAATCGCAGCTTAAACTGTTTCAAAAGGATGCATGCCTTCTATTTGCACATGCTCCCGGGTTTTTTGTTTTCTTTTCCAGGGTACCAGGGGTTTTCTGTCACTTTGTATTTTGAACGTTATTATCTTTCAAGGGAAAAAAGAAAAAGAAAAACCAAAGTATCAAATCTAATACTTGGAAGTATTGTGATCAACTAGGCAATTTCCAACCATAAGTGGAACGCTAGCAAAAAATCTTTAAAATACACTTAAAATATCCATTAACCGGAGAAGGACTGTATCTAGGGTTTAAGAATTACGGGAAAAAACAACTTGTAAGCATTATCAATTTGAGGCTGAGTGCCTAGGGCAATGTTCCACAGAAGCCAGTGATTTGCCTCTGGAGTCTGTTCCCCACCTCCTTAATAGGCCTGGAAGCTACAGACAATTAATTATTAGATTATGTAACTCCCACTGCTAAAAGTTAGCAGAACATTCTATGGTTCTACTTCAAGTGTACTGCTTTTCAGCAAAGGGTGCAATTTCATCAGCTCACTCATCTGCATCTTTGTGCTACTTAATCCTGGCTTCCCAGGGTTTTTGTTTAATTGGCTCAGCCTTCTTCTGCCCTCAATCAGCCTGATTTTATTCTTGGGTTCTCCGTGAAGATGACTGAATCTAAAAATTCGGATACCCAAGTCTTAGAGCAGTGTCAGGTATATTTACCCATCTAAAGCATCTACAAAAAGAAGGTCTATCTTTGTGTGATTAATGAAGACAGATCATCACCATGAGCTTCTGAAGTCCTCACTGTGCGGGTAAATACTGGAACAACCACTCACTAGCATGAAGTTGTGGCATCTGGCATGCCTGTAGCTGTGGAAGAACCTGACTTGGGTGTGGTTTATTTTACCATAGTCTTTGTAACCATCACTCTGAGCCTCAGTTTGCTCATCTATGAGTTAGGGATTAAACCACTTACCACAAAGGGTTTTGGTCTGAGATAAATGAAACAATGAATGATAAAATGCTTTGCAAATGATAAATGCTATAGAAATGAAGAGATTGAATCCTATCAGTATCCTACAACACTAATTTCCTTATCATTGTCACTATGATTTTAATATACTTTGGCCGCCAGAGGTTTATGTCATGGGAGCTTGGTCCCTGGTGTGGTGGTGTGGAGGCAGTGGAACCTTTGGGAAATTGGGCCTAGTATAAGGTAATTAGGTCATGGAGACATTGCCCCTAGAAGGGATCAATACTAGTCTCTTGGAGTGAGTTAGTCCTTTATAGATCAGGCTGTTGCAAAGCAAGGCCACTCCCATGTATTTATCCCCTTCTGGGCATTGCCAGTTCCCTTTCCGTTTCTTCTCCTTGACCAGCCAAGGGCATCCTCAGTAGAAACAGAACAGATGAGGTCACATAATCTTGGACTTTCAGTCTCCAAAATTGAGCTAAGCAAACCTCTTTTTTTTCTAAGTACCCAGCCTCAGGTATATCATTATAGCAACAGAAAATGAATGGATAGAATTGTAGTAACAAACTACCTTTTGAAAACTTGTTTTTTATTATTAAAATATTAATTGAGAAGTATTTCATTAACATGTGCAATCAAGTTCATTATTGTAATTGGTTCACCAAATTTTAACTGAAAAAACAGGATGGAAGAAATTACAATAAAGTCCAGAATACATTTTACAATTATATAGCCTCAAAGTGTATTGAGGAATAACCAGAAGATTTACGGTCCATGACTTTGCTCAACTAAACTATGTGCTCTTGACAACCACTTGCCATATTGATGCAAAGTAAGCCACCTCCAAGGTTTCAACTGCCACCTTTGATAAAAGAATACAAATGGGCAAATGAAGCCCATACCTCTCTACTGGGACTTCACCCAAATCTCAAATCATTTGAAGCATCTTAGCTCCTGACACTTACCTGGAACTGAGTTCATTTCAACTGTCTAAATTTAGACTTGCCTATTTGTTACCAGTGATATCATTCTCTTAATTACCCAGGTTATTACTTCATCCATTCTTCCCTCAAAATATCTTAAAATGATTATTTCTTTTTCAGACAATTAACATCCTGGTGTGCCTTTATCATCTTAATCCTTGATTGACATGTATTTCCTCATAAGCCTCCATACCTCAGAATCCCTCTGTTCTATTCTACATACAGCAAGATGAATGTTCTTAAGATCCCACTTTCAGGTATCACTCAGTTGTTCCAAATAATCAATACTCCAGTGCCATGCCAGGCTTTTAAATTCTACCCTGAGTGATTTTCCTTAATTGAAGTCATTCCACAGCAAGATGTTTCCAAGCTTTAATAAATTGCTCTTAGTAATCTGGCTGTGTCAGTAATATGTGACTAGATATTTTTAAATCAGTAAGAAATACTTAACACAGTCTAAAAATAACTCCTAATCATACTTTCTACAAATATTACTTATGTGTACAAGAAGTAAAAGTGACTATTCCACAGCAACTCTCCAGTTGCCCTGGAGTTCTCAGGAACGGCAAGCTAGGCTTGCCAGCCTGCTAGGATTGTGCGATCAGCCCACAGGAGTGCAACAAACAAAGTAAGTACCCATTGGGGGTCTTAAGTTAAGTGAGCTAAGAGTAGGGTGACTAAGTTTGTGGGATTTGGGATTTGCAGTTTAAAAGCTGGAACAGTCCCAAGCACACTAGAATGGGTTGGTCACACCAGTTAAGACTAGGGTGTGGTACGCCAAGCTGAAGAAGCACAATGGGGTCTGGGAAGTCAAAGCCACGAAGGAAGGAGCCAGAGTCCGTGGTGCCAAAGGCCAAGAAAACTTCACATGGACCATATTTTGAAATAGCTTGCTATTCCAAATGTTTTGCCTCCCCAGCCCCACAGCTGTACATAATGAGTCTTAATTCAATCGAGAGTATGAGCTGCCACTTAACTCTATAGATGTACCAACATGTATCGTTCACTTCACTTGTTTGGTATAGTACAAATTCCAAGGACATCCAAAGTGTACAGAGAGAACCCTATTTTAGAAGCCATAAAGCCAGCTGTATGTGAAAGGTAACTATCTTAATTTCCTTAAACTGAACTTAATTTATACTTTAAACCCCCAATTCTACCTAATAGCATATAACTTAATTGAGTCTCTTAAAGTAAATGCAATCAAATTAGTGATTACTCAGTTATTTCTGATTTAAAATCTGTCAGCTTGGAATGAGACACCCAGGTCTTCTCTTCTTTAATGTCCTACAGAATTAACTAGGCTTTCTGGGTCTGAGGCTTTAGAAAAATCTAGAGTTTTTCTCAACCTTCTGCAAGCATGAGTATCACCAGGAGGGCTTATTAATTTCAGATCACTGAGGACAGGCCCATAGGTTCTTCTTCAGCAGGTCTGGGTATGGGCCCAAGGATTTGCTTTTATAACAAGTTCCTATGTGATGCTGATGCTGCCCATCTCAGGGGCCATGCATTAAGAGCCACTGGCCTATGTGTAAGTATCTCCTAAAAGACTTCAGCTCATTAGTCTTCTTCTAGCCTCTGAATTGTCTCCTTCAAG
The DNA here is from genome assembly GCA_028644305.1 of Xerus rutilus. Taxonomy (NCBI): domain Eukaryota; kingdom Metazoa; phylum Chordata; class Mammalia; order Rodentia; family Sciuridae; genus Xerus; species Xerus rutilus. The sequence goes on along the minus strand of CM053407.1, from coordinate 68,982,829 downwards.
CTTGTCATTTCTCTATGTTGCAAGAAAACAACTCCCAGAGAAGGTGGAATGAATGCCTTACATGTCTCAACTTGGGGATAGATCATATAATCTACACACGTACAGTAAATGTGTGATTGTAGAAGCACCTCAACTAATACATCAGAATTACTGTATCATTTTGCTACATCCATAGTGTCAGTAATTTAGCATTGCATACACGGTTCCTCTTGGTTGCATCCTGTAACTTGTTAAATACTAAAGCTCCAGTGCAAAATGAAGAAAAACAACTTGGCCAATAAATAGTCTAGAGGCAAGTCAGGTATTGTCTCTTAAACTGTCATGTTACCTTAGGTGATTCTTTAAATGTAGTGGTTCTCAGCTTTCTTCACTGTAAAATAAGGCTGAATGGCAGTCATCAAGAATATAAACAATAATAAATAATGGTGAGGATGTAAAGAAAAAGGAATAGTTTTACATTGTAGGTGTGACTGTAAATTAGTACAATCACTATGAAATCAGTATGGCAGTTCCTCAAAAGAGTAGGCATGGAACCACCATATGACCCAGCTATCCAACTCCTCAGTATTTAACCTAAAGAATTAAAGTCATCATACTACAGAGATACATGCATACCCATGTTTACAGCAGCACAATTCACAATAGCACAACTATGGAACCAGCCTAGTTGTTCACCAACAAATTATATATATATATAATAGAATCTTATTCAGCCATAAACAAAAATGAAGTTATGTCATTTGCAGGAAAAGAGATGAAATTTGAGAACATTACATTAAGAAAAATAAGTCAAACTCAATAGGCCATAGGTTCCATATTTTCTCTCATTTGTGGAAACTAGAGGGGAAAAAAAGGAAAAGAAAGGTGGGGTGTGATCTCATGAAAATAAAAGAGAGATCACCAGAGTAGAAGAAAGGGACCAGAGGGGTTGGAGGAGGAAAGGGAAAGTGGAAATACTGGGGAATGATATTGTCCAAATTATATTGTTACATTGTGAGTATGTACAAATATGTAACAACAAATCCCATCATTATATACAACTATAATGCACCAATAAAAAATGTGGAAAAAACAGGGCTCAGACTACCTTCCCTGGCATGACATCTCATGGAATATCTTCAAGACTCAAAGTTAGTAGATGAAAACATGTTTTGAAAGGTAAAATACCTTTTATGATGTACATATCTTCCCATCAGCCTAAGTCATTAAAGGTTTAATAAACTTGGATATATATAATTTTTTCTTTTAAATGTTTGCTAATACTTCCAATGTTGTCAGTCACTCGTTGTTGAAACTCATAATCAGACAGTGGGGAACTGGAACCAATCATGTTATTTCTCAACCACATGTTTCCAATCTTAAGTTGGTAGCTTGAAATCAACACAAGTGCTACAAATCAAAACTTGAGTGTTGTTTTATTTTCAAAGAACTTCTTGTTAAAAACATTTACTAGCATACTACTGCTTTAGTGATTTTACTAATTTACAATCCCACCTACAGTGTAAAAGTATTCCTTTTACTTTACATCCTCACCATTATTTATTATTGTTTTAGCACATACTGGCCCCTTAGAAGTGTACTTCTAGAGTTAGTTTTTTATAAAAATGATATTTTTTTTCTTTTCTCAGTTATGTCACACGAAAATGTTATCATTTAAGCAAAACATTAAAAATATAAACAAATATGGTGTTTTACCACACGTTCCTTTACCTGTGCCAGTGGTTTTCTACCTAAAGTGGGATAATAATCATCTGGGACACTTGTGTAAAATGTAAATTTCAGGTCCTACTCTTCAGAATCTGAAGGAAATTTCCAGTGAAGAATCCAGAGGGCAGTTTTCACAAGCTCTGGATGAATCCCAAACAGGAGATCCTAAGATGACATGTGCAGCTATGAATGAAACACAAACTCCACATTATAACTTCAAACTCCACCTGATCACAAATGTCCTTCTCCCCATCTCCTTCTGTTCCCTACAGTGCACCTGCCCTGAAGTCAGAAGCCCTAGTATTTGATCTTGCTTCTGCACTTTCTCAAATAACCCCAATTTCTAAAAGGCAGGGACTTATTTCTCCTTCTATGTCCTATCCCTCTCTGAGAACTTACCACTTGACAAGGAGTCAACAGATGTTAGGTCAAAACCTATAGGACACGCTGGTTAAGAGCAGCCTCTGGAGCCAGACAGATTGCCTTTCTCACCTGACTCTCCCACTTCAGTATCAAGTTGGTTTTAGACAAATTGCTCAAATCCTGTGACTCAGTTTTCATTTTTGCAAAATGACATAATATTGTGTGGACATACGTAATGATCAGTGCCTAAACAGCTAAATGTTAGCTGCTTTTTTGTTGTTAATAAAGATGTTAAATGCATGAGTCAATAAATAAATGAGTGAAGAAAACAATTAGGGAAACATCCAAGCTGTATGCATATTTTTGGTTCTATTTTCCGCAGCCTAGGCTTAATGAGTAGCACTCCCTAATGCCTATGCACTGCTTTGTGGACATAACAAGTGTCTGGAAGGGATAAACCTTTTGCTTTGAATTTCCTGACAACAATAAAATCTGACACAGATCACCCAGTCAGACAAAACAAAGAGCCAGCAAAAATAAAAGCATCCAGATTAAGAAAGAAATCCTTACATATTATGTCAGTATTTTGTTATCAAACTATGAATGTAATTGATGCATATCACTTATAAAATGAAAATCAAATTCAAAGAAAAATGTGGAATTTTGTTTTACCTATTGGAGAAGTTTCCTATAATATGATTTGAGAGCTTTCCAATGCAGACCTTGAGTTGACAAAGATAAAATTGATTTCATAGGCTTTTACATCCACAAACTTAGTAATTGTTTCAAGGGCACAGGCTGATGATGAGTCAGAGTAGGTGTACAAATTGAAATCTCACCCAAAAAAAAGGCAAGAAAAAGGGGTCTAGAGTGAACGATGAAGGTTCATATATGCATCATTTGCCCACAGGCTACAGAATAAGGCTGAGCATTTTGCTGAGGCAATTTTACTTTAGTCACAAAAGTCCTGTGTAAAAATAACTTCTTTTATAAATTAGCTGTCAAATCCTTAGGGAAGCCAACCATGAACAATTTGTTGTTGGTTATATTTCCATTATTGTCACTATTTAATCCATAGTTTAGTGATTAATGGGTTTCTAGGAAAACTTGTTTGAAGTATAAAGAATGAAATCCGTTAAACCAAGTACAACCCGACAGGATTCATTTCTCTTGGGGTCTCATCAGTACTGAAACCGCTATGGCATAATTAATGGTCCAAGAGATGAAACAGGGCTTCTATTCTGTCATGTCTCCTCTATTTAAGTCTTCAAAAATGAAAAATAATGAGTAAAGGTGTAAAACAAATTGCTTGATATGCCAAGAAGCAGAATAATCCCATTAAAATAATTAGAAGTTCATTGCAAATTATTAGATGCTGCTGTTTCATTGGAGGAAACACTTACTCTGGGTGATGCCCTGATGTCTGTGGGCAGCATTTGTGACAGAGCCATTAGAGATGTTGGAAAGCACGGACTTTCCGAAGCTTGATAAGAAACCTCTAGACACGCTTCTCTCAGAATTAAAAGGCTGTTTGCGGGCAGCAATCTTTTTCAAAAGTTTGTACTTACAGAAAAAAAATTGCTTTTTCCTTTAGTTTAATTGAGTCTCCTACATATCTGACAGAAGAGCGTAGAATATAAAATGGTTTATTATGAGCCTATGCTTCTGGATTCATAGAAATAATGTTTGCATGCAGAGCAGACTGGAAAGGGCTACAGAAAGGGATGGTGACAGGAGGTTTGTTCAGGAATTGTACAGCAGGCATTACCATTTTCCATTGTGCATTAAACAAAATAATGTTAACAACAACCCAGACTGGCTCAATACCAAACTGAGTCAACAACCTATGTCCTTGAAATGTTAGCGAATAAACCACTAATATAATCCAAACTAATTGAATTAACTCTTTTTGAGCACCAACTATGAGAAAGGTATTTCACTAATATCATAAGGAAGAGTGATAATGATTAATTAGAATCCACGTCTCCAGAGACCTTGAAGTCTAGTGGGAAATAAATACAAGAACGGAAATAACTGTGATAGAAAAGTAAAATTTGAAGTGCTCTAGGAAACACTAGGGAGGAAGTGATTAACTCCAACTAGGGAAATACATGTAGATTTTACAGAGAAGATAGTGATAAAGGGAGGTTTAAAATTTTGCTAAGATCTGAAGGCCTGGGATAATGGTTAAAAGGTACTTCTCAGGAAGTGTTGGGGACTACAGTAAAAGGGGAGAAACAAACTATGAGGAGAGCTATAATTATACCACACACCAATTATACTGCAACCCTGGTAGATTTTGGTCTGGGATCCTCTGGCAACACACTGGGCACAAAACAGGCCATCAACATGCAGAGGGAGAAGAGAATCGAGCCCATCAGCATCAAGGAGGAAAATTCTTCTAGCTAGGACAGTCATCTAAGTGTAATCTTCCTAGATAACTAGTGTTTTAAATGTGAAAGTACAGGGTAATTTTCGTTTTATATGTGCTTACATACCATTTCTCATCATTTGTGCAAGCAGCACAAATCACAAATGTGCTCATTATTTTACCTTCAGTGGAAATTAGCTTTTCTCACTTTGCTTTTACAAAAATATCTGATTTATCAGTGTGTATCTTTCCATGTGTTTATGTGTGGTTTCACATGTTTTCATTAGTTTTAACAAAGGAACAACTGATTTATTTTATAACAGAAGATTTGAAACACTTAAGAGAATATTACACTCAAATCAAGTAGTACTTTAATCAACACAAGTAATAGTTAAATGAGCCAATCCCCTGGGAAGGAGGTACCTAAACCAAAACCAACATAGGAGAAAACACTGTATCTGTTTCCTTCTGTATTTATTTCCCCTATTCCCAAGCCCTCAACTCCCACATAAGCACATGCCAGTTATCCCACTGACTCAGAAGGCTGAGGTAGGAGGATCTCAAGGTGGAGGCCAGCCTGGGCAACTTAGCAAGATCTTTTCTCAAAAAAAAATCCTGGGAAAGCTGCCCTGGGTTCAATCCTGTGTGTGTGTGTGCATACATGCAAAAAGAGAACTCCCAGCAGGGCCACATGGCACATGCCTGTAATCCCAGTGGCTCAGGAGGCTGAGGCAAGAGGATTGTAGTTCAAAGCCAGCCCCAGCAAAAGCAAGGAGCTAAACAACTCAGCAAGACCCTGTCTCTAAATAAAATACAAAATAGGGCTGAGGATATGGCTCAGTGGTCGAGTGCCCTTGAGTTCAATCCCCAGTACCAAAAAGAGAGAGAGAGAGAGAGAGAGAGAGAGAGAGAGAGAAAACTCCTATATAGAGGCTCTGATTCTTCACCTCCCATAATCCTGTCAAAAAGTAGAAGATGATTATTCTTATTTTACTCCAATCAGTACTTACTCATACTGAAGATTAACTGAAAATATTTTCATTTTTTTAGCTCTCTGAGAATCTTTTTTATTCCTAATAAGAAAAGGCCTTTTCTCATTTTAAAGATCTCCTGAATACTCAGACTTTCTACTAAGCTTACTTAACTGGCTGTTGAGTATCCAAACACTAGTTTACATGGTGCTCCTTCCAGAACATGCCCCAGGAGAAGGGATGCAGCTCGCTCTTCATAAAGTGTGGAGGAACTCAGATGCCACTCAACTGTCACCCAATGAATCTGTGCTGTGAAAACCCTGGCACAGCTGAACCCAGCAGCCCTGTTGGACACAATCTAATTTGATTCCACTGCAATAACTTGGGGAGGAAGGCACAAAGATCAGTCTTCATGAGCCAGACTCATTCCTTCTTCTTCTGGGGTGCTGGCTAAGGCTTCTGGAAATTTTAAGGAATAGAAGAGCAAGTTGTCATATTTTCTGAGATGAGCCTATGTCAGCCTGGCAAAGGACTGTATTCCCCCAGATTTCTCCTCCTCTATACTTGCTCCACAAAGAGTCTCCTTTTCCAAGTATAAGCCAAGCCCCAACTTCCATTTCCTTTAACTTTAATTTCTTAAGCTTTTAAGACTAAGACATTTTTATTGCTATTTAAAATTTGTTGTATACTGTTACTTATCTGAAATGCATCCTTCTGCTTCACAGATATTTCTGTCTGTAGTTAGGAAGTCTCTAATAAGTAATTATGTTGTTGGAATGAAAGCATTAATGTCATTAATAGCACTATTACTGCAGTCAGTAAATAATGTTGATGAGGATAGACTTTTTAAGTCAACTTTTAAAACCATTTTTAAGGGTTTTATTTATGCTCTTTACCTACTTTCAAAAGTATCTGAGGTGGCTTACAATGACCAAAATCCATTAACATTGCACATAAAATCAAAGTCAAATAACAAAAAGAAAAATCAGAAAATACAAACTGAAAAAAAGAAAATGATCTCATTTGAGCACATGCATCTGTACTGGGGATTGAACCCATGAGTGCTCTGACATTGAGCTATATCCATAGCCCACTCCCCCATCTCTCTCTCTCTCTCTCTCTCTCTCTCTCTCTCTCTCTCTCTCTCTCTCTCCATATATATATATATACATACATACACATTTTTTTAAGACAAAGTGTTCTCACTAAATTATTTAGGCTGGCCCTTGCAATTTAGATCCATCCTCCTGCCTCAGCCTCTTGAGTAGCTGGGATTACAGGCTTAATTGTGATAATTAGTGTTGCTCAATCAAAGGAAAATAGTGGGTCATTTAGGAAGATCAACCTTCTTCTGGTGCTGAAGTCAAAGAGGAATTTACCACATGAGGCTTTCTTGACAATTCCCCAGGTAACACAGTAATTAAGGTCTTCTATAACTATGCAAAGGCATCTTTGAGGACCAGCTTCTGGGTGCATGCCCTGTGCAATTGCAAAGCACCCCAAACTTAGAAAAGCCCCATGCTTGGTTAAATTATCTCCTACGACTATCTTGAAATTATTAAGAATTTTTAAACAAAGATTTTCATTCTCATTTTACACTGGACACCACAGATTATGTATCAGGTCTTGACATCTTTCCTACAGATAGGTCTTAGATAAGCCCCTAAATTTCTTGTTCTAAGATGTTTATCTTTTGGCAATACAAAGTATAATATTTGCAATATTTATCCTATGTTGTTCTAAGCATTAAAAAATAATCCACCACCAGTTACATAGACCCTTACCCACTAGCCTGATCTTATAAACACTAAACTTAGGCAATACGAATTATTTTGAGGAAAGAGAAAACATCCTATTTCTGCTTAAATTCAAGAAATAACATTGATTGTGATGGTTTTTAGATACCGTTAGATGTCTTAGTTATAAAATCTGTAAACAGACTTCTGGTTTAAAATCAGTTACTCAGTCTAGCTTGATCAAATTGAACAATTTGATCTCTGAATTTTTCTCCCTGAATCTTATTATCTAAGGAAATAAATCTTCAAATGTATTGACAGATGAGTAAAATATCCTCAGAGGGCATTCTGAGATTCTCTGCCTTCAGACCTGTTATAATTACCCCTTCCTACCAGAAGGATGGACTTCCAGCCTGTTCATTACCAATTTTTGTGCACAGTTGGAAGGCATCTTTTCCATAACTTACTCACCAAATAAAACCTGGCAGCCATTGTCCATATGATTGATGAAACTGTCTCTGCACATAATAGCACTAGAGACTTCTATTAGCACATCAAGTACAGCAGCTCGACTGCTGTTGGAATGTGCTGGATGGTGTCATGACTCCAACTTCCCCCTATTCAACTTCTAGTAACTACAATTTTCCAAGCACAGAGCAAGGCATGCGAGGTACAGCACTGAGCAGGACATCACAGCCTGTATGCAGTAGAGAATTCGGGGGTGATGGGGGGAGAAGCTGGGTCTTACCACACCACATATGAGGCATGGAGAATTACAAAGGAAGGGAGCAGAGAAGTTTTCCCCAAGAATGTGGCATTCAGCCTTATTTTAATATGTTCAGTTTTATCATCAACTCATACTTAAACTTCATAGATACAAGTTTACACAGAAGGCTAGAGCTGGATTTACTGTGAATTCTGAAACTTAAGTACAGGGCCCTTTTACTTGAATCAGCCCCTTCCAAGACCTTTTCACTAATTTTTTTTCTTTTGTCATTTTGTGTTTCTCTTCTTAAAGAGCCTCCCCACTCCAACAAACACTGTATAAAATTTACACCCAACAAAACCTGAATCCTTTCCCATACAAGTCCCTATACAAACTTTTGACTTCTCCACACACACAGTCCATTTCAGAGTAACAGGCTAACCCAGCCGTATGCTGCTAAAAGTGCCAATCTCTACCTTTCGGACTTACAAAGATAATTGGGCCAGCTTCAAAGACTGCAAACTTTATCTCATTCACCCTAATTTTCTCAGGCTAAACTCTCTGCCTGAGCTCAGAGTCATATGCCAATTCCAGTGTTCCTCCAACTGACACATAAAGACAAAAGCAAGTGAGCACATTTATCCCAGCATTGATCTCAGCACACAGAAAGGGCCAAAGAAAAGTGTGCTAAGAAGGAAAAAGCCCACCCCTTTCTAGAACTACAACTTCTCACTTCTAGGCTGACTTCACAGCCTGCAGAAGCTTTCTAGACAATCTCCCTGGGAGGAAGGAAATGTAATTTGCCTATTTTCTCTAGAAAGATTATCTGCTAATGTCACAGATTTCCTTTATAACAGTGACAAAAAACAAACATCAGAATTGTTGTACAGGTGAAATTGTGTGATAGGGAATGAGACGTTTCAGATTATTTGAATCAAGGGACTATGTACCTACTACCACAAAAACTGAGTTTTAAGCTTCATTTTCTATAAGTTCATCTGCTATATTTGACAATGAAGTTGTCTAATTATGAAATAATTTTTTATTTAAACAAATCACCTGGCAACAATAAAAATAACAAAACCAGAATAGGTATAGTGAATTCTTGCCATTGTAGGCCATCTACAATTTTATTCTATGAAAGTGCCTGTGAAGAAAGTTATGTTTAGTGATGTTTGCAATTCTTTTAGCACCAAATATTAACATTTCCACCAGATAAAGCACAATGATTAGGAATTTCAAGCTAAAGAAACTCAATTCCCATGATGCCATTTCCAGCAAAATTTATTTGGATTTCTCCTGAATAGAAATGCAAATATATCTTTTGAGCACATATAGAGTAAAGAAGATTGCCATGAGACTTAAATCATAACACAAGAGAAAAATGAATAAAAATGTATTAGCATGACAGCTTAGAAAAAGAGATATTCAAAGCATATAATTCACCTTGTAAGCACTAACAGGTCACACTGTTTCAAACTGGGAGTACAAACAAAAGTTATCAAAATATTAGGAGAAATTCTTTAGAAGTTATTACACAAAAGGCATTAAAATAATAATATGATAATAGTTCTAATAAAGGAAAAATGAGCACACAGCAAGTGCACTGGTAGTTGAAATTGCAGGACCTTCAACTGAGCAGCAGGGGATTATCTTTACAAAAGACTTTCTCACGTAAATTTAGAAGTTTTATGGTTCTAGGCTCTTTATTTGTATTGAGGAATGTTGATAACAAATTATTTTCTTTTGAAATAGTGCAGCCTTTAAATAGTAGTTGTATATTAGTAACAGCTAAGATAATTTGGCTGTACAATGTACTCTTGGACGTGATTATGAAATTTTAACAAGTTCAGTTTCAATTGAAATGTGTCTTCCCCCAAAATGGACATAAACTTACCTTTTTTTCCCACAAACCAGAAGGCTTACAAGATATCAACAGCATCTTGTAGTAAACAGTGGCAATAAATTCAGTTTTTATGTTCTTCCAAAAAAAATTTTTAGTTAAATTTTATTTAAATAATTGGATTTATGAGAAAACACTCAAAAGTACTATAAAATCTCTATCGGAAGATAAGTTAAATTTGTAACTGCCCTAGTTTAATATAAATTCACTGATCAGTATTTCAAATAAAAGGCATTCATTTAACTTTTATGTGTCGCACCAAACTAGCCTTTTAAACATCTTTACTTGAATGCCTTGTCCTTTGAGATTTACAAAAGAATCTCCCATACACCCCTCCCATTAACCTCTTCCCTTGCATACCACTAACAGGTCTACCTCTTTCTGACTTTGCTTTCCTCTAAGCTATAGTTAAGATGATCTTTATATAGTTAACCTGACTTTGTTATTGCTCTTTAGTGTTTCTAATGACCCTTCATTTACCTGAATTTGACACACAACCCACTCGAGATTTGGTCATTTCCCACATACCCTGTTACATCACCCTCCATTCTGTCTCATAGTCTAAACTGTAACCAACCAGTCGTGCTGAATTGCACTAAATTCCATAGACATGTCAGGATGCCTCTCTTCTTGTCCAAAAGCCCCTTCCCCAGTCCTACCACCTACTTTAGCTTCAACATCACTTCCACTGAAACTTTAGGTCAGGTTATATTCTCATAATATTCCATGTTCTTTCTCATAAGCCCTAAATTACATCCATCCTTACTGTTAAGGGGGAGGGCTGGGATTACTCCTTCCCTATTCATGAAGTTTCTCTGGTGTGGAAGAATCACTACTTGTATGACATTTTTACTCTTCCACAAAGGAGCAGAGACTGACCTGGTTTTTAAAAGGAGAAGCACAACCTGTCTCCTATCTTCTTCCTAGGAGGCAGCTTAACCATGGAGAGCATGTGCATTTCCTCTGAACACTACATGTTACACAGGCCTTCTTCCTGTAGGGAAGCCCACAGTTGTTCACCAATCCCAGAACCAGATGGATAAATCTCTCTAATCCTGGGGTTTAGGACAGTCATCCCTGGACCTGTGGTGGATGCCACAGATTGATTCCAGGACACCCCACAAATACCAAAATCCACAAATACTTAAGTGCTTTATATAAAATGGCGTGGTGTTTGCAGAGAATCCTCATATATCCTCCCATATACTTTAAATCATTACTTTTAATACCACATACAATATCAATGTTATGTAAATTGCTGTCATACTATTTTGTTTAGGAACTAATGACAAGAAAACAAAGTCTGTACATGCTCAGTAAAGATTTGGCCATCACAAGCCTAATTTAGTTTCTGGTCCAGGGTGGGTTGAGTCCACAGATGTGGGGTATGGATGTGGACGGCCAATTGTATTAGAATGCCCACTTGTTCCTTGATATAGGACCGATGTCCCAACATCAGAAGAATCTGTCTAAAGTTGATATTTTTATTTCCCATTCATCATACTATTTTTTCTTATTTCTCAGTTTTCAGAAATCATGCAGAAACAACAAATAATTTTTATAATCTCTTGGATTATAATTATGTACCATCTTTGGTGATAGTCTGTAAGCTCTGAAAGTAAGAAAAATATATGTAAGCCTGATTGACTATTGTAGTCCCTTTATTGCAGCAATTGCCTAGCCAATAGCAGGGGCTTCATAATTGTTGTTTATTAAATAAATAAGTAATTAAATCCCATACTTCCATCTTATCCACTATTTTGTCACTACTATTAACATGAGTTGCTGCTACTTAATATATTACCCCATTCAACACCTATTTTAATAAATACTAGATTCTTGACATAAATTTGATATTTTAAAAATTCCTATTAGTAACACTATAAGTTATTTAAGTAAATTCTAAATTGGAAACGGATGATTTAGCACATTTAGAATTCACTAATTTATAGATTACTTTCATCCATTAGTTCACTGCAGGAAAAATCACACATTTAGAAAATAGTTCAAAGAACAATTTCACAAACGTTTCAGCCTACACTTTATACTCAAAATGTATATTGTTCAGGACATGTAGACATGTTACAGTTAAGTATAGTTCAACATGCTAGAAAGAGGCAAGATAGCATTTTGAAAATTGGAACATTGGGTTAATGAATTAGATAATGAGTGAGAAAAGAAAGACTAGTTATTGTACTTTGAGAATTTCTGGTACTTTCATTTTTAATTTTAAAAAATTCTGTGAAGCATAACAGAAAATATGTTAAAATTCTAAATATATGTGTCAATAAATTTTATAACATTATTTTGTGTTTAAATATTATTTTTGAAGGACTGATGTATTCCTAAAATGACTTCTTATTTAAAATCAGGCTGAGTTCAGTGTCATACACCTGTAATCCCAGTGGCTTGGGAAGCTGAGGCAGGAGGATCAGCTCATAAGTTCAAAGCCATCCTCAATAATTTATCAAGTCCCTAAGAGACTTAGGGAGATCTGGTCTCAAAAAATAAAAAGGGCTAGGGGTGTAGCTCAGTGGTTAACTGCCCCTGGGTTCAATCCTGGTACTTAAAATAAAGTAAAATAAAATAAAAAATGAAACCAGGACACAAGTTTTCGCTTTGACAACACGAATAAAATGGGAACTCAACAGGAAAATATACATCATATAATAGAAAAGTTTGTCAGAGAATTTTCATAAGATTTATCTTTAGACCTGAAGGAAAGAAATATATATATATAAAATATATATTCATATATCTTTCAAATTTTGATATAAACTACCACATAAAACATAGTTAAGAATTATATGTCAATAACTTCCTTTTGTATTCATAACAAAGGAAAAATATTCCAGAAAGAATTGTAAATGAAGATCCAAGTTGTACAGGACAGGAACAAAATGTGCAATAAGCAGAAGTCTTTTGGGATGTATTTTTAAACAGGAGGTTTTGAAAACTCCAAATTTAGCTTCATAAAAAGAGGTAGTGCAAGTGTGAAGCATGTGGTCACTTTGGCATAGTCGGTGTATAACTTCTCTCTTTACCTATATAAGGATATAATAAAGCTTCAGAAATGTGCAAAGCAGAAATTCTCTAGTTCTGTTTATTCACTTTCAGTCAGGTAGTAAAATATCATGTTCCATGAAGAAACCTTCAAAATGCACTACTGAAATAGCCTACTACAGAGAAATCAGCAACTTCTTTATTTAGACACTGAATAGTTTAAAGGAAAAGATCAGGGAGAGTTTTTTTAAGCCAACTATATCTGTATCAGTCAGTTTTACCAAATTTTCATCATCTTACATTGTTACAGTTGTTCATACTGTTTGCTCCTTCAGCTCTTGTTATTTTCCAAATTTCTCTACAGCTTTTCCTGTTTGTTTAAATGTCCTTCATCTTTTCCTATTTATCTCTTCTTTATTATCCTGCCTCCTTCTTCCAGCTTCCCCTGGCCTTCTTTCATTGTTGCAATTGATTACCGGCCTTGCATTTCTTTTAGAAATTCAATTTCTATTATACTCTGTACTCACTTCTAATTCTCCAGTCACTGGTCATGTTTTGTTAAGGAAGGTCTGCTTTCTTCTGTTCATCTAAGACACAGGGCGGTAATGAAAGGAACAGCAGGGTATCCACATGTGATGTGTGTGACATCACCGTGGCCCTCCAAGGCACTTTCAAAGAATTTTGGTCCTCCAGCAACCACTATGGTTTTAAATTACCATTTTAAATGGATATCCAGAATTCAAATGAACCAGTTATTAGCAATTATATAATTAAAAAAGAAAAAAAAAACTACCGAATATACAGATACTAACAGCTAGTTAAGCAGCTTTTGGCCATCAGGACATTGAAGTCATTCCTCACTTTCTGACACTGAGTATACAAAAAGAGGGCAAGAACTAGCATAGTTTCATGAAATAGAACTTGACTTTATAAATATCAATGATAGCTAACACATAGCCACTGTCCAAATGGCATGCAGTCATAAATTTGAACAAAAATCCAGCATAATCAAAATTTAACTGAAGAATATACTTAAAACAAAATGTTCAAAACCCAAATTAAATCAATGACACAACTTTATTTAAACTGTTAATAGAAAGATGCACCATTTTCTTGCATAGAAAGATCAATATTGCAGTGATGCTACTTGTTTTATTGTACTTAGTATAATTATAAAGTATTTTGAGGGAAGAATTTGCACACTGAATTTAACATATTGATTCTGGAGAAAACGTGAATGAGAATAGTCAGGAAGAATTTTAAAGAGAAAAGTAATGAGGGAGACTTTCCCTTAGAGTGAAAAAAAAAAATCTCTGAAGCCAGAATAATTTAAACACTGTAACTCTGGCAAAGAAATAACATAATTATTATAATATAGACTATAATGAACTTGTAGAGACACTTGTATATATAAAATAATTTTAGTATAAGGTGAAAATGAAAATAAACAGATGGATTCTATGGCAATTAAATATACAAAGATTTTTTACACATGAAAAGCAGAAATATTACAGGAGGTTTTGTTATATGTATTAATAATCTTGGGGCTAGAGAGGTATCTGACTGCCTATATTTGAAGTCTGGCACTATCAGTTAAAACTGTGCAATCTTGGAAAAGTTACTTAGCCATCATTTATGAAAAGGAAGTTAATAGTGTCCTATTCATAGGACTATTGTATCAGACTTCGATAAGATCATGCACATAAAATGCCTAGGTCTCCGGAAAAGTTCACTGGGGTTTTTACTCATCATGCAAATAACAAACAGTACAAGCCATAAGCAAAACAAATGAGCTATGTGAATATATAAACTTCAGCCTTTGTATGACAAATATTTGTATATAATAAAGGTAAAAGAAAAAAGCAGATAAATATTTACAACATATATTTCAAAGGATATTAAAAAGCTTTTTAAATTAATATGAAAAACAAGCACTGTATGAAAAATATGCCAAATGTCATGAACAAGCTGTTCCTAAGGGAAAAATAAGAACTCACAAACATATGACACTCTTTCCAAACTCACTAATAATCAAAGAAATACACTGACTAGTAAAAACTATTATTCACACTGTTCTAAAGGAGCAAGGCATAACATTTTTTCATACGACACTGATAGAAAAATGAATTAGGCCAGGTGCAGTGGCTTACGCCTGTACTCCCAGCAGCCTGGGAGACGGAGGCTGGAGGATAGCAGGTTCAAAGCCAGCCTCAGCAACTTACCAATGCCCTAAGCAACTTAGGAAGACCCTGTCTCAAAAGTAAAATGAAAAAGAAAAAAAGGACGGGAGATGTTGCTCAGTGATTAAGAGCCCTTGAATTCAACCCATGGTACCAAAAAATTAAAAAATAAATAAATTGGTAAAATATTTTATGGTGCAGTTTTTAAAAGGTATATGGAAATTTGAAATAGACATTATCTTTTCCACACCAGATCTATTTGTATGAATTTAGCCTAAGGAAAGAGAGAGGCATGCAAAAACATACAAATATAGTATTTGTTCACACTGTTTTTAAAATGGCAAAACAACCAACAATCTAAGAGGTAGATCTAATACTACTGAAGGGAAATAGGTCAACAACAATTTTCAGTAAGAAAAACGAAATTACAGAATAGTCCATGCATTATAAGCAATCACCCATTAAAACATATGTAGACAATATAGTATTTGCAAAGAAAAATTCCTACAAGAATATACCAGCATATTAAACTGTTATCAGTGGTCATCCAAGTGGGATAAGGTTATGGGGAACTTTCACTTTTTAATGTATGCTGTTCAGTATTGTTTGAATATGTTTTAACATTAAACAACTGCTCTTGTAATAAGAAAATGTAGAGCCGGGCACGGTGGCTCAAGCCTGTAATCCCAGCACTTAGGGAGGCTGAGACAGGAGAATCGCGAGTTCAAAGCCAGCCTCAGCAAGGGCGAGGCACTAAGCAACTCAGTGAGACCCTGTCTCTACATAAAACACAAAATAGGGCTGGGGATGTGGCTCAGTGGTCGAGTGCCCCTGAGTTCAATCCCCGGTTCCAAAAAAAAAAAAAAGAAAAAGAAAATGTAGAGACATTTCCCTTTTGAAAAAACGTAAAAGATTAAGAAACTCATAATAATTACTTTCTTAGTTTCAGATTCTCATATAATACTAACAGCTACCTGCCTTTTTAAAAACACTTTTTACTTCAGTCTAATAAGGTCCTTGTCAAGAATTAATAGATACTTAAGTGTTAACTTCCTTTTTAAAAGAACTACAATTAAAAGAGCCACTTATAAAGGAATTCACAAGCATGTTTTTCAGTTCAGGGTTTAACTTGCAAGTAACATCTCCATTAGTACTTGAAACCAAGAATTATAAACCAGATCAGGGAGAGTGTTTAAAGATACGTTAATAACAGGAATGGGTCCAATTTAATTCAACCTGCAAACTCTTTTCATACTAGAAACTAAGCAGCTCCCTTACCCAATAAACCCTATACTTTTCATCATAATTTTTAAGAGGAGAAAAAGCCACCTCTTATTAATGACATACTAATTCATTTCTTTCAAAAACTACCATTATGTAAAGCATTCATGATCATTCACAAACATTCATTCAGTAGTAACAAAACAAGATATTCTCTTCATCAATACAGAATATTAGATTTCTCTTGAGATTATTTTCCATAGTTTTTAACAATTTGACTAGAGCATGTTCTAATTATCTTTAAACATGAAAGACCACCACTCAACTTCATGAAGAATCTCACTTCCTCAGGAAGCAGAGGAACAGCTCTATGACTAGCTATTATATCTCTGAGAAAGGGTCAAGTTGTATCCTCCAAAGACAGACTCACTTCTCTATTTTGGAAACACGAAAAAAAAAAAAAACCAAAATCTCAACATTACTGTTCTTGGTTTAGTCCTTAATTTCTCCTGCTACAAACAGAGCATTCTGCACAACACTCACCAGAGTCTAATTTTACAAAATCACAGAACATTCACCTATAAAATAGGGATAACATCAGCTACTTTTTAAGGATGTTAGAGAGAATAAAGGGGATCCTGCACTGATATTCATAATACAACACAGAGGCTCCAAAAATGCTACTTTCTCTCCAGCTTATCTACAGCCACGATAATTCACAGTGAGCACACTAAGCACTATTTTGTTTAAATTGTGAAATAAAACAGAAATCATAATTGTATATTTATATGATTTTCAAAGTATGCATTTTTTTGGCCTACTTGAAAAATAAAGGGTTAAAAGAAAAAGTAAAGTCAACCAAAGGTCAGCAACCATCATCTCCATTTTAATTACTTATTTTTGCAATATATTCACAAGACAATAAAACCAGATCACTAGAAGCACTTGGAAAAGCAGAGAATTTGAAAGTGATGATTCTAGTGTTTGGGGTCTGGCAGCCTCTGTCCTGCTCTTTTCCTGTTGTCAGGGTGCACATTCATATCTGAATTATGACAGAGGCCCTGCATCACATCTCCTACATTAAATTCTCTCAAACACTTGAATAACTTCTCTCCAGCTTCAAGTGATGGTCCACTGTGTGCTTAATCTTTTTCCTGATAATCAAGGTCCTCAGTGGTCTAATCACACCTTCCCCATCCACTCTGAACACCAAACACAGATCCTTGAGGCCTGGTTAAGTCAATTTGCTCAGGACAAAACAGCAAGTGGACATCAGCACAGGTTTTCATACCACCCCTAGCTTAGGACACTCCTCCCCCTTAGTCACAGTGTCACAGAATGAATCACATCAATCAGTTTCATTTTCATGCTCACAGGATTTGTTCACAGCTTACTTTGCCTGACATGACCCACAGTTCGGAACAGAAGAGAGTCAAAGCTAATGTTACTTTATCTCAAATCATTTAGCAATTTTTTATATAAATACAGTAACAGCAAAATTCCTTACTGGTGCAAAGTATTTGCTGTCCTCTCCTCTTATGACTTATGACACAAATTTAAATCCATCTACAAATCACTAAATTTTTCATTTTGCCAAAACCTTAAGAAGAAAAACAACTTTCCAACCACTTAGGTTAAGAAGAGTGAATACTTCTTAAGCCAATCCCAAAAAACCAAAAGCCAAATGTTTTCTCTGATAAGCGGATGCTAATCCAGAGTGGGTGGGCAGACAGGGAAGAATGAAGGAACTTTGGTTTATGTAGAGGAGAGTGAGGGGATGGGAAGGACGGTAGAATGAGACAGACATTATTACCTTATATACGTGTATGATTACCTTACTGGAATGACTCTGAACCATGTACAGCCAGAGGACTGAGAAGTTGTGCTCCATTTGTGTATAATATGTCAAAATGCATTCTACTATAAAATAAATAAATTTTTTAAAAAAAGAATAAATCAAAATCCTAAAAAAAGTTAACATTTCCATAGTATTCCTGTTGCCTCATACACATATCATTGCACACTTGTGCATGCCAGGTATTATGTGTACATTATATAATTTAAGTTTGAAAACAAACTGGCGAAGTAGACATTTTTAATCTTTTTTCTACAGCTGAGAAAACTAAAGCAAAAAGGGCCCAGGTCATAAAGCAAGTTAACAGAGCTGACTGTCAAATAAGGATGTTTTGGATTCCAAGGTCGTTTTGCTATCCCCTGCTCCTGCCCAACCTCTTGGCAGTGTGCGTCTCATATCCTACCCACACTCAGTGCTATAGCTTCTTTTTTTAAATATTTTTTTTGTATATGGACACAATATCTTTATTTCATTTATTTTTATGTGGTGCTGAGGATCGAACCCAGTGCCTCACGCATGCAAGGCAAGAACTCTACCTTTGAGCTACAATCGCAGCCCCAGTGCTATAGCTTCTTAATGACATTTTGACTTTTAAAATTGATTATGATGACAATGCACAACAATCAGTGAATTTTTTGAGATCTAGAAAACTGTTCTGCAAGTTAATTTTTTTGGTACCACACTAAGAAATGAAAGTGCTGAATAGGAACTTTTTAAGTAGTAAGTCATTCTATCACATGAGAACATTGAGAATGCTTTTATTATTTCTTTATACCAGACAACTCTCAATTATGCTTTTAGCCTTGACAAATGTTCTTCAACACTCACCAAATTTTGGCAGATGGCTGGCAACAAAAGTGAAAAAAGCATCCTCTCACACTTTAACCTATTATTCTAGCAAATGTTCCATCAATAAAATATAAGTTAGGAAAACTGTGTTTAGTAACCATCAAACTAATTGGCATGGTATTTCAAAAGTGCTCAAGTTATTCAATTATTTTTCAATATTCCAAGTTTACTACAGAACAGTCTCATTGTGCACCCTTAATAGAAAAATGGTCTTTTCAAAGAAAATAAAGATTTTTTTAAGAAAACTACATATATCTTTTAAAGTAAGTAAGACAAACACACACCTTTAAAAAATCAAGAAAAGGAATACTATTTAGGTTAAGGAAAACAACTTTCAAAATAATTCCCCTACTTTATTAATAATCAAAAGAAAAATTAAGACTATAATGAGATACTACTATGTTCCCTATCAAGGTCTTTTTATTTTTTAAATACTGGACATAGTTTTGGTAAGCGTGTTAAGAAGTCAGGTACCCTTTTGTTATGCCAATGAGAGCAAAAATTTGGTACACATTTTCTGGAGAATATTTTGGGAGTATATGCATAAAGCCTTCAAAGGTTTATATGCCTTGACATAGGAATAACATTTCTAGAAACTTATTTTAGGCAAATAGTGAGAGCATGCAAAGATTATGGGAAAGCAAATATGATAAACAATTTATAATAGTCAAACACTCAAATCAAGGTAATTAAAAAGTAAGGTTAACAGACTGGCATGCCTACACATTCCATTGTACAATAAACGGAAACATCATATTTCAAAATGCTATTTCGAAACATGAAAAAATATTTGTGATCTGTTATGGGAGGAAGAAAAAGAACTGGCAAGAACCATTATGACTGGATGGCAGACCTAAGAGTAATTTTTATATCTTTCTGTATGTGTGGTGACTACCTTGCAGGGTGGCCCAACCATCCCCACCTTCTGGCATTCATTCTTTTTTCCCATCATCTCCACACTGCATCAAGAGAGAAAGTACGTCAAAGGAATATGGCAGAAGGGATGGGATCACTTCTGATGGTAGTGCATAAAAGACATTGTAAGTTCTACCCCACTCTCTTGGATCACTCACTCTAGAGGAAATCAGGAGCCCTATGGAGAACAGCTAAGACCTTCCACCAAAAGACAGTGAAGAACTGAGGCCTCCAACTGATAGCCATGTGAGTGAACCATCTCCACAGAGGGTGCTGCAAACCCAATGAAGATTTCAGATGAGGGGCTGGGATTATGGCGCAGTGGTAGCGTGCTCGCCTAGCACGCATAAGGCACTGGGTTCGATCCTCAGCACCACATAAAAATAAAATAAAGATATTCTGTCACCAACAACTAAAAAATAAACATTTAAAAAAAAAAAAAAAAAAAAAAGATTTCAGATGAGAACAGCTCTGTCCCACACCATGACCACTACTTTATGAGAGCTACGGAGCCAAAACACCCCAGTTAGGCCACTCTCAGGTTCCTGACTCTCAGAAACTGTGGTGGAAAATAACTGTCATTTTAAGTTGTTAAATTTCAGGGTAATCATTACATAGCTAATCATGGATATTTTCCAAATATCCATGCATCACTGCTCTTAAAATTAAAGAAATTCCATTTTAAAACATTAGACATTGTTTGACAGTGCAATCCTAACACAAATTTTTAAGATTAACCTAAGTGTGTCAATTTCGCAAGCTAAATGTTTCCAAAGAGTTCTTGGACAGGTAGGATACATGTAAAAGCCCATCTGCAAAGAGGTCCTATGTCAAGTATACATTCAATCCTCTGATTGCAGGAAATCAGTAAACTCAAAAAGTATCTAGAAAGTTCTTTTGTAAATAAAGAATAAAAATAAGTTAGCTAGGAACTGGGGGTATTACAGTTCAGTGGTAAAGTGCTTGCCTAGCATTCACAAGGCCTTCAGCTCCATCCTCAGCATCACAAAAAAATAAAAAATAAAAAAACAAGCTAGATGTTCAGTACAAATATTTTTTTAAAAAATAAACTATATCTAAGGAAAAAAAAGAAATACTAAAGACAAAAATAATTATTAATCTAAAAAATACTAAAACATATATTCTGGTAGAGAAAGTCAAATAAATTAGGACAAGAATAAGAAGCAAAAGGCAAACCTCAATGCTCAAAAAAAGACCAAAAAAAAATTAAATGAGAATACAAAGGCAGGATAAAATAATTAAGGCAGAAGAGACTAAAAGAATTTTTAAAAGTATTTGTATAGTTTGTCACTGCTGTGGATATGGTTTAAGTGTGTCCCTCCATGTGTTGGAAGCATGGTCCCCAGTGTGGAAATGTTAAGAGGTAATGGGACCTTAAAGATGTGAGGATAGTGGGAGGTTGTTACCAGTCTCTCTTTTCTCTCTGATGTCTTGTCTTACCATGTGATCTTTTGCTTACGCGTACTTCCGCCACTGTGTTTCCATCTGCCATAAGGTCCTTACCAAAGCCAAGCTGATATTGGCACCATACCCTTGAACATCTAGGACTGTGAGCTAAATGGATTTCTTTTATTTATAAGTTAACCTGCCTCGGGTATTTCTTATAGAAACAGAAAACTAATACAGTTGTTAAAGATTTTTAAAAATTCAAAAGAACTATAAAATCATCGCGGATGAGTAGAATTGGTACCTAAACAGACCAACATTTCTAGAAGAAATTTAAGTAAATAATTACTGTTAAATAAACCCCTGTGTGTGGATTCTTTGAATACTTAAGGAATATAAAAATATGGAGTTTTTAAAAATGCATTTTATAAGGTTAAAAAATTTTGTTAGCTGGGGCTGGGGTTGTGACGCAGTGGTACCATGCTCGCCTAGCATGCGTGAGGCACTGGGTTCGATCCTCAGCACCACATAAAAAAATAAAAAATAAAAGATATTCTGTCCACCTACAACTAAAACATAAATATTTTTTTAAAAATTTTGTTAGCTGATATTTAAGTCTATGTGATATAAAAGTCCCTTCCTCAAGATATTTTATTGCCCTCCTTTGCAAAATTGTCATAACAACTACACAAATTATAATATTAAAGTGGTAAGGTGTAACCTGTACAATCACAAGTGATGACCCTGGTAACTCTAACACTAAAACCTAAAAAACAGCTCATAAAACAGAAAACTACAGGTTGATATCTGTTATGAATAGAGAGGCAAAAATGCTGGATGAAACACATATCCAACATAGCATTATATTAAAATAATAATAAAATATGTCCAATTGAGTTTGTTTCAGAAATCTCAGCAATATTTAATATTAGTCAATCTACTAATGAAGTTTTATCAACAACAGACCAAAATCAACTCAAACAGATCCTCCCCTTTCCCCCTAAAAAATAGTCATCTTGATACATATCCATAGGCTGGTAAACCAGGACAGTTCAAGAATATAATAAAGACGTCCAATCTTCAACTTTGAATCAGTATCTTATAAACATTTAGTAGAGTTATTTCCAGTAAAGTCAGATGTACAGATTTCCATCACTAATATTAGGATGAAATTTTTCCCTTTTTAAAAATTGGTTCTAATTAGTTATACATGACAGTAGAATGACATTTTGACACACTGTACACAAATGGAACACAACTTCTCATTCCTCCAGCTTTACATGGTACAGTCACAACAGTAGTGTAATCATACATATATATAGGGTAATAATATCCATCTCATTCCACTGTCCTTCCCATTCCCACACTCTCTTCCCTCCCCTCACTCCCCTCTGCCCAATCCAAAGTTCCTTCATTCTTCTCTACCCATCCCTGGTTATAGTTCAGCATCCACTTATCAGAGAAAACATTCGGCCTCTGGTTTTTTGGGTTTGGCTTATTTCACTTAGCATGATATTCTCCAGCTCCATCCATTTACCTGAAAAATACCATAATTTCATTTTTCTTTAAGAGTAGTGGAGTAATATGTATATATATCACATTTTCTTTATTCATTCATCTGATGAAGGGCATCTAGGTTGGTTCCATAGTTTAGTTATTGTGAATTGAGCTGCTATAAACACTGATGGGGTTATGTCACTATAGTATACTACTTTTAAGTCTTTTAGGTATAAACCAAGGAGTGGGATAGCTGGATCGAATGGTGGTTCCATTCCAAGTTTTATGAGGAATCTCCATACTGCTTTCCATAGTGGTTGAACCAGAAATTGGGATATTCTTACCAATAGGAAAAGAACTAAAATTTATAAATAATGGAATGCAGATTATATGTATATATAATATCATTGCCTATCTTTAAAAAACTTAATGTCTATGTGAAATCCATGAAAAATAATGAGACTTTGGTTAATTTTCCAATATTTCAACAAAAACAGTGGAAAATTTTTCATAACAAAGCCCCAATCACAATTAATCAACTAAACAACCACCAATCTCTTCTCTCTTCCTCTCCTTCTCCTCATATACCTGATCCACACACTTGAAATAAAATTATAGTATTTAGTGAAAAAAGAAAAATCAGGTGGCCTTCAGAAGAAGCACAGGACAAGAGAAGCCACAGTGGAGAAATCAGACAATTCTAGAAAGCCATCATACATATTAATGTGGCACACCCAGATGAGTGACTTCTCTCTTTTCAAGGAATGGGAAGTGTTTCACAAAGTGTCTAAACATGTATTTATATGATTGACAATAACAGCTTGGAATATTCCAGTAAAGCCCAAGGGTATATAACAAATATTTTCAGCCCAATACTTGTCTTCTCTTCAGGAATACCAAGGCAAGAAAACCTTTCATGGGATAAAAGAATAAAATTTCCCTTCATCTATTCCTTTTCTGGGGCCCTGTTATAAGCCACACAAGAACAAGGCCCTCTTTTGGTGACAAGTCCTAAAAATCCTTTGAGGACAGGACATAGCTACCTCTCAGATGCTTAACACTTCCTTAGTATAGCATTTGATCATAAGAAACAAACTGCTAAAACCTTCAGAGGGAAGGAAAGGAATAATTTGCTCATATTAGAATACACATGGATAGAGATCAATTTTAATGTATCATTTTCCTTACCCAGAGCACCAACTATAGGACCTCACACATTAGCAGAAAATTGATGTATTTACTGACTGCATAAGCCCTTTTGGCTCACTGTAACATAAGTTTTTCCACGTAAAGACTGAGAATATCTCTAGGCCTTCTATAATTTCTCCCATCCAATGATAATATTTTTTTTTCCAATCGGCTCAGGCAGGTATCAGATTTCATATTAAAATCTGTATTTAATTGAATATAATTTTGTGAAATATGAATTTAATATTGTAGAGCAGAACAGAGTTAAATAGAATAAAAAATAGAATAGAGTTAAATAGAATAATCCATTTATTAGAAAGACTATTTTCTCTGCATTTCTCTTTCATTTCCAGAAACAGCAAATAACATCAACTTTTCATTTATAGATAGCCTAAGTCCATTAATTAAACCATAATGCATAGGTATAAATTTTTCTATTATTTTACATTATCTTTCAAGAAGCAGCATTTTATGAGTCCATATGAAAATAAGACCAATAGTATTCTCTCCCAAAACAGTCAGAAATAATATTTTTTCCATGACCCCCAGTTTGCTTTTGATAGAACCATAACTAAGAGGTCTTCATGAAAAATGCTTAGTCTTACTCCCTGCTGACACTGACTCAATGTGCACGTATTATCTGCTGCATTCATCAATTAATTTCTCTATTTTATTACTTGTATGTTACATAAAGTTCTAAACATAGGCTTGGTAAATGTTGTGCATGTTAGTCTCCTATGCTGTTTCATATCACCCGAGTACCTACCAAATTTTCCAAGCATTACCCAACAGGGTAATTCTTAACTACCTACTGGCACCAAAATGAGATTTTTTCCCCAGTAACATGAATTATTTCTAAGGCACATCAGTTATAATGTATCTAAGAAGGTAGAATAAGAGAGATCAGATCCTTTCATATATCAATCTAAACTTAAATTCTAAGAAGCAATGCTGTGAATTTCTTGAAATATATGAAGATGGACAGAGGCACACATTTACTTCGGAAAATACAGTTCTAGTTAAGCCAAATGCCAGTTTTCATAGCTTCATGGATGGAGTCAAAAGATCATGAGTCAGACAGACCATTAATACAACAATGGCTTCAGATTCTGGCTCTGATACTCTCTGTGTAAGATTGAATAATTACACTCCAAAGCCAATGCATCCTCAGAAAAACAGGATAAAAATATATTCCTTGTAATGCTGTTACATTGTTATGAGGCTGGATGCAAAAATGTATAAAGTGATTATCATGGTTACTGGAACCACAGTTAAGAGTAAATAAACCTGTAGCTATTATTATAACAGTGTTTATGTTCTAATATCACTAATCCTGTACATGAAATACCTTTTCCTCTTTAAACTGAGTATGGAAAAAAAAAAAAAACAACTGCTGAGAGATTATTAAACTTACAATGCTGGAAGCCTTGGAACTATGAAAAAATTGTGACATGAGAGATCCTTCAGAGGTACTTAGCAGTCTGTTACATGCTGGCTGGTAGATGTCTCAAGAAATAAAGTACAGAATACTTTGGCACATATGATGGGGGACCAGGGCTTAAAAAATGCTTTTTCAAGAAGTGATGCTACCAGTGGAAATGGCAGAATTGATAGTTTCACATCTCAAGATCAGCCTGTATCGGAGATTAGGTGTTAGTGGATAAACAGCTCGAACAGTGTTAGCTTTGATGATTTATCTGAGTAAAGGAATAGTTGGAAGAAATTAGAATTCAGTCAATGTCAGTGTCCATGTTTTCAGTCCTCAGCCAATGAAAATCAGTCATGTTTGCATTAGGCTAATAGAGAATATTCATTTTCTAAGAGCAGGACTATATAAGTAAAATCACCATAACCATCCCACTAATAATGGTCCTGTGGACAAACAATAATCCACTAACAATCATCAGAACTTATACCAATGAAATCTATGTACAAGAAAGTTAAAAATTAGCCAAATCATCTTTCTAGAGATAAAACACAAGTATGAAGAATCCTGTCCTAAAGAGGACATTTTTTTAAGGAGAAAAGTGAAGAGGTAGGTCAAGAATAATCCTTATCCTTATTTAAATGCCAATTCTAAAAATTAACCATCAGCATACAATAACTCTCTAATAGTATTCTGTCCCATGAACAGACATTTCTGTAACCTGGTAGAAGTATTTTTGTCTTACCCAAGAGGGAAAAATTATTAAAATAAATTAACATTTTACTGTGTCTCTAATTGGAAGTGGCTGTTCTCAACAAATATGTTTATCAAACAGTGTGACTGGCAAAATGTATTACTGTAGCTGTACTTATCCAAATTACATGCTGTCTAAAGCAAAAAGGGCAAAAGCCATCTGGCTCATATAACTTGCATTTTCTAGACAGCTTGCAGCTGGTTCTGATTAAGCAGCATCTCAGAACTCCCAGAGATCTATTTTTATCCCTGGAAGTGTATTTTTAGGGCTCACACATCCAAGGCACAGGGCGTCTACATTAATAAATGAACAACCACCATCAATTAGGAAAAGGTTTATGTGACATTCTGGTTTGGTCTCCAGCTGTACAGGAGGGATTGTAAATTGAATTCAACAGTCTGAAACCTAATTTTTAGAACCTTCCTCCTCTCTGATTGTTTCAGTATTCCAAGAGAGGAACATAGAGATGTTTCCTCTGTCTTATAAAATAGTCAAGGATATAACAAGACACTGGATGCAGTATCTTATCTATCTAGGATGCAGGTACAGTTATCACCCCACTTTACAGATGAGGAAACAAAGGTTTAGACTGGCTCAATAACATGCTTATTGTAAAAAAGCTGGTAAATAATACAACCAGGATTCGCACCCATATCTTCAGGCCCTGGGCCTGTCTTACCATATTGACAGGGTTAATAATGAATGTTAAACATTCCTTTAATCATAAGAAAATGCAACCATACTACAAAAAGTAATCATAAATTTTGATGAAAGAAGCATTTTAGAATATTCCAGAACTAAATGTTATAATAATAAAGTGATGAATAATAAACTTTTTTCTCCTAATTTCACTCCCCATTGTGGTATTACTCATCATCCTATCTGTCATAATCCCAATCATCACATTGGCATAAAAGATTTGGGTGCTGCCTGGAAGCACGCAGAAAACACTGAGATTACTACAAAGACATGGCACTGTACCTTTTGCAGGCCTCTGCCCAAAACACACAGTCAATGAATCACTAAATTCAGCGAACAGCTCAATCTTTGATAACTAAATAATTCTCTTCCAAGAGAATCCTTGGACCTTTTCCCTTGTCTCTGCCACTTTTCCTTTTGCTCACTCCACCACAGTGGCCTTTTGTCCTCAAACTCTCACTCTCCTTCTTCCCACCATAATTCCTCACAGCCTTCCCAGTTTCCTCTTCCCCCTTCTTCCTCAACTAAATGCCCACTCCTCTCCTGTAGGCTGTTTTCATCCCTCCCCATTATTCCTTCTCCCAACAATCTGAATTCACCATAACAGAAATAATCACAATGGCCATCTTTTATACTAATTAATCCGCTGTTAGCGTAAATGTTATTCAGATCTTTCCAGCTAGACTGTGATCTCCATTATTATAGATGCAGTCTTCACAGGACATTTTTGCATCCTCAGATCTTAGCACAATGACCAGCATTCAGAAGTGCTTGCAGAGAGCATGACAATAAAAGTCCTCCTATTGGGGCACAGATTCTGGATATCTAGTTCTCTGGCCAGGTGTGGTGACACACACCTGTAATCCCAGGGACTGGAGAAGTGAAGCAAGAGAATCACAAGTTCATGATCAGCTGGGCAACTTAGCAAGACCCTGTCTCAAAGAAAATAAAAAGGACGGAGCATGTAGCTTGGTGATAAAGCACCCCTGGGTTCAAACTCCAGTGCTGCAAAAAGCAACAACAATAAAACAATTCCCAGTTCTCCAATTCTCTCCATTAATTTCCTTCCTATTTGTCATCAATTAAGTAGATACAGGAAATGTCCTTCTGTTAGAAGGACCACGTCAAATAGCAGCCGTGGAATACTGTGACCATTTCAGAAGGAAATCATGAGGATATCAACAGTTCCATAGAAGCTGATCATTTTCACATGCTAGGATAAAAAAAAAAAAAAATGAAATCACTTCAGATGTCCTTGACATTGGACTTTCCTCAATATACAGCACTATCATGCACAAAACAAAAAAATACCAGAAACTCACCCACAAAGGCTATATTTATATTTGAGATAAAGCATCAAGGCCTTAAAGTCTAATTCTTTCTAAGCTCTCACATTCGTCATGTTGAAATGATGAATTAGTGGGCTTCTCTGATGAGTGAATCTTCCCACAATCACAAAGGTGCAGAAGCACAGCCCAGCAAGAGCTTTGTAAAGTTGCTTAAAATCACAGATGAAATGCTGTTGCGTCGAAGGTCACTGATGGGATTCCTGAATCACTAATTCAAGACTGCCATTTTCTCTTTTTATTATTAGACATTCTTCTTCCGCAGCTATAATTACATGCTTTCAAGTTTCCAGGGGACTCTGCACATCTTGACTGGTAACTTCTTGCGTTCATTTTAAGTAATTATGGTCATATTTACCATCAAGATTCCAAAGGAAAGGCCGCCCTGTATCAAAATGTCAGAGAGTAGCTCATTCTTATCCTTGACGTCACTGCCACGCTCCCTTTGCAAATAAATACCTTCCGATGATAAAAACAGATAATAATGAAGGGTTGCCAAGTTCTCTCCTCCGGACTGTCATGGAGAATTAAGTGTTAAAATGATGAACTTGGCTATAAATAAAAGGGATTATTTCATTATAAGTAAATAAAAACTGTCATTTTATAACATGAGAAGCTATTTCATGCCTAACATTAGAAGGAGAAAGAAGAGAATTTCAATGTAATTTACTATCTTGAGCTAAAAAATATTAACCATATTAACTTAGTTTTGTTCTACAAAAACAATACTTTCCTGATTCTGGAAGTCTATGTGTCACAGGGTACAAAGAAAGAAAAGGAAGTGACTGGTTTTAAAATAGGCCTGGTGAGTGACTCAATTACATTATAATGAACTCTTCTCTACATCCTTTAGTTCTAAAGGTAAAATGTGGGTTATATTTGAAAAAGGTTTAAACTTACGGTAGAAGCATTGTCTAAAACAGGAAACTCTCTTAACTAGAACTTGAATTTTTCATTAGGAAAGTTTTAAATGTCCAAAGGCAATGATTATAGTAGGCAATTTACTGAATTTAAAATTTTGAAAACTGGGCATCTTATTAGATTAAGAGTTTCTCCATGAGAGTATAATTATCTTGAGAATCAGAACTATGTCTTATTTAAGATTGTATCACAGAATGTAGCTAAATATCTTGATTATAGTGGGTGCTCAATAAATGTGCTCAACTAAATTATACAACTAAATTTTAAAGAATTCTTCCTATGGGCCTCACTTTCCTCATTGTATCTGTATATACTGTCTGTAGTTGTCCGTAGTCCTCAAAAACAGCTATAAGGTCAGTGTCAAAAAGATTACATGTTCTTTTTCTTCTCTTAAAGAATTGTTCCTCTTTTCTTATTAGGCTCTAATCACTCTGATTTCAATCCAGGGAAATTTGATTTGGCTCTTCCCAAAAGGTATTGTACAGTCAACAACAATCAGATCTGCATCTCAGTACTTCAATTCTACAATTTGGCCCAGGTAACAATAGTATTCTTAGATTTAATAGATTACATTTCACAGAGGATTAATTAATAAACAAAGAGCAGAGTGTATCTTAAGTAAAAGTCAGAAGGGATTTGCTGGAGACATGGTCATAAAAGAACTGACTTCAACAACAAATGACTTGGACTTGAGTCAAAATTCAGCACCATCTAGCAATGTGACCCCCCAGCTACCTTCTCCCTGAGGCTCAGCATTCCCTCATATTCAATGGGAGCCATGAAAGACTTACCTCATGAGTTTATTATGGGAAATTATATAATTATGAATAACATAATAAAATAAGATTTAAGAACAAAAACACCTGCTAAATATGGTATAACAGGTACTTATGTGGATTCAATGGATTCAAACTTCATCAAGAAACAATTAAGTCACATATAATAAAAACAAAATGCAGAAAACGCATGCTTGAGCAAGGCAGGGGCCATTTCTAACTTGGTATTATGCTAAGACTTTTTCTCAGACTTACAAGCCACATAATTTAAACATCTCTAATTGTTTATACATCTATATATTTTCTATATATTTTATACATCTATATTTTGTTTTTCATGTTTCTCATGCTAGCTTCATTTTTATTATTCAGCTTGTTTTCCTTTCTCATTGATAAACATATCAAATTTTTCTTTAAATTGTCTTCCTATACTCTATATTCATGTAGACTTCATTTATAATTTAAACCTAAAACATTCTGGATACAGATGACTAGATTCACCAAGTAAGTTAAAACTGGCTTCCAATTAGGGGAGTTATTTTTTTGTTTTGTTTACTATTTAGGTGACATTAAGGTAGGAGAGGGACCTTGATATTGAGATAGAAAATGTAAAAGGTGTTGACCTGGGAAACTAACAAGAAGCACTTGACTCAGCAAGGGCGAGGTGCTCAGCAACTCAGGGAGACCCTGTCTCTACATAAAATACAAAATAGGGCTGGAGATGTGGCTCAGTGGTCGAGTGTCCCTGAGTTCAATCCCTAGTACCAAAAAAGAAGAAGCACTTGAAGCTGTCTCTCAAATAAAGGATTTGGTAAATTTTTTACGTCATGTCTGCTCCTCTCTCTCCAATATTTCCTGCTCCTCCACTCTTGAACTCACTATTGAACAGGTTGTTCTCAAGTCACCCATAACTAAGCCAGTTTGTTTAAAGGGAATCACTTAATAAGACTGGTAAGCACATCACTTGGTACATGATCTGTATAGGTCTGTATGAGAAATAGTTTTTAGAAATTAGATTCACATTGCTGTGCTGCCCCTAAGGAACATCAATACAATTTGCTCTTTCAAAATAACATAAAGATCTAATAATAAGTAAAACAAACCATTTTAATACATATAATAATGTGTGAGTATGCACATGTGAGCACCTGTGTTTTGTGTGTGTGTGTAGCAAAGAGACATGGCATTTGTATCCATCTATTTATGCCATAGCTGCTAGAAAACTCAGGGTCACAATAAATGATGAATCAAAACAAAACAACCACATAGGTCTTAAAATATTTTCTTTCTTCCACTTGGGATTTCCTACTGACATTTCTCCTTGATACTATACTTCTATATACATCTGCTCATTATTAGGTTGAATATGTTCTTATAAGGAATGCCCAATCATTTTGTGAATGAGGCAGTGTATAAATTAAATAAGATAAACACTTAGCCAATTTTCTTATCAAGTTGTTGCCACACCTCTTCCTGCACTTGAACTTCCTCTGAAATATGGAACTTGGATCACTAAAACAATTTCCATGTGTCCCAAGAAAACATTATGTACCCCTCCAAAGAATTTTTAAAAGGCTATCCATTTATTCAAGTCAATGGTCCTATGTATACCCATATTATCTTTTATGATTCACAAAGGAAACAAACTCCTCATTATTCTTTTATCCCCTGTAACCACAAGAATAATCAAGTAATTGAAAGGCTGAAATTCAAGGAGTCTCTTTGGGAACACTCACCCCCACACACACACACACTCCCACCCTTTCTTTTTTATAATGGGATCCTGGCCAAGAGACTTGTTCTTGTATATAAAAATAATTACACAAAAGAGAAAGTCCAAAGACAATCTTTCCCTGGGATTTGTTTATTTACGTCACTAAGATCTCACTTATTCCTGACCTAATTTGCCAATAAAAAGTATTTTTAAATAAAGCATAGGTTAGAAAATTAAAATAATGCAATAAACTTCTGCATCGTAAAAAGCAGGATTAATATAATTGATACAAGCAGAATTCCAAAAATGATTAACATTTGATGTGTATTTGTTTTATTTTCCAAAACTCTTAACACCTTTTGTCTCTCCTCATTGCCAATTAACAGCTGCAATGATAGAAAATATATTCACACACCAAAAATAATGAGTCATAGGTTTCCATGACTATGAAACACATATAGTTCCATAGTTCCAACCAAGTATTCATAAGACTATGACTTTTTTGGCACAAGAATTTCTCATTGGGCTATCATTGATTTCAAAAATTAACTATTCAAAATTTTAACTTCTAAAAAATTATTATTAAAAAATAACCTCAAAGACACTTCCACATTTATCATTATGTGTATGCTACATCTTATCAAGTCCCAGAAGTGTTACCAATGAACAGTGAGCTCCCAGACTGAATGAATAAAGGAGAATATCTTCCAATTTTCTCTGAATGTTAGACTCAAAATAAAGACTTTCTAAAAAGAAAGAAATCAAATATATAATTATTTGCATGCTATCATGAATAATATGCATGCCATTGACATGTTTAACTTGAAATTTCTCTAAAAAGTATTTCACATTAAAGAAAACTACAGAACTTAATTGAGAAAGAAAAAAAATGACAGATACTAATTCTGAGTGAGAAGACCACATGATAAAAAGAAATTAAATTTTTCCAGATATTTTGCAGACATAATAAAATAGCAAACTTACAATAGAAATTTATCAGAACTAGAAAATATGTTAGAGAAAAATAAACTGATGAAAACATACTCATCTTTTCTGTTCCATCACAATTCTTTGTTCACCTCTCCTTGGTGGTTTTTTTTATCATGTTATAGTATAATTACATTTTTGCATGCCCATTTTTCCAGCAAGACTTTTATTACCAGAAGGAGGAAACTGGGTAATTTTAATTTCTATATGTACACTTTTTCTGTCATGTAGAAACTCAATGATATTTGAAAAAGAAAAAACATACTATACAGCATTAACAACTTAAATAATATACATATATATTTTGGGGGGGTACCGGGGATTGAACTCGGGCACTCGACCACTGAGACACATCCACAGCCCTATTTTTTTATTTTATTTAGAGACAGGGTCTCACTGACTTGCTTAGCGCCTTGCTGTTGTTGAGGCTGGCTTTGAAGTCGTGATCCTCTTGTCTCAGCCTCCCGAGCTACTAGGATTACACTTATGTGCCACCATGCCTGGCTTAAATAATATAGTTTTGATATGTAATTTGAAATAGAACACTGAATAAGAATGGAGTGCACTAAAATATTTAATTCATATAAGCATGCAATAATATGATACAAGGAAAATTCAAAATAACTGAAAAGAGGTAGAAGTAAAGTTATTTAATAAAAAATATTGGCATAAATGGTTGATAATTTGGGAAAATGGGTCAAAATTTATAGTGCTATCATTGTAATACTAATCTATCCCTTTCTATCTCCATGTATGTATGTATATGTGTATACACACAAAATATATAAAATTTAGCTGCATATATAAAAGCTCATTAAAAATTTGCATAAATTGGTGATTTTTTAACAGAATGAGAACTTTAAGCTTTCTAAACCTTGAGTCCATAAAAGAAGGAGTTAAGTTATATAATAGTTTAATCTTTAATAAGAAAAATAACAATCATGGTAAAAAGAAAAACAACTTACTACATAAATGTTTATCAAAAGAGATAAAAAGTTGATTTCTGTGTTACATAGAGGAGATAATCTGACAAAAGCATAAAATTCAGAAGAAAAATGACTCAATAACAGATTTGCACAAGAGGAAACTAAATTATTAAGCATGCATAAAAGAAAAGAATAACATGCAAGCATTTTATTTACTAAAGCAAGGCAAATTAAAACATCATTTATTGAATAAATATTAAAACTTCTAAATACATCCAACACTAACTATCCAATTTCTTTAAAACTTGGAATCATTAAGTCCATACATTATTGCTGAGGTGAGAAACTATAAACAAAGTAAATAATTCCAAAAAGAGAGAATTCAAATAAATGTTCATGTTGATGTAATTTATAACAGCAAAACATTAAAAATCAATACCTATACCCTCATAGTGATGATTAAATAACTATGGATTAGCAAACAATCACTGTAGAAAGGATACAATACTACAAAGTCATTAAAGTGTATAATATACATAAAGGGCAACATAAGTTGAAAAATAAACATGCCCTAAAAAATAAAGGAAACAAATTACACAAGTTCGTATATTGGCATAGTTCTTGATTATAACATTATTTGTTCTATAATTTAAAGTTTAGAAAAAAATTGTTAGTTGTTATAAAATTACTAGTAGATGTTAAAATTAGGGATACATGAAAGTATCACAGTAAGGCCGAAACTAAAAACAAAACTAATTATTTTTGAGAAAAGTTACCATTTCTGGAGTGTGATACTTGCTCTGATATTTAAATAGAAAAAAAAGGCTAAAACTAAAAGAAAAAATTAATGTAGTTAATCTATAATGGACAAAGCAAAAGTAAAATGTGTTTTCTCCATGGAAATCAAGAATTAACATTAGTTTTAAGCTAAAAACCAGCAAACCAGGGCTGGCTATATAGCTCAGTGGTAGAATGCTTGCTTCTCAGAATCATGGAGGAAAAGAAAAACCTACCAAATTAAAAAAAAAACACTTGCCCTATAACTGCTTCTTTTTTTTCACTCTTCCCTACCAATCATGCCTCTTCATTCTTCTGCCCAATAATAGCTCACTGGTGTCTTAACTAGGAAAAGCAAGAAGGTTACAATCAGCTTTTGTGTTTACATTCACCATGCAGACACAAGCTTTAATACTACTTTTTTAATAATGTTATTGTATTTTTTATACCTTTATTTTATTCATTTATATTTATGTGGTGCTGAGGATCGAACCCAGTGCCTCACACATGCTAGGCAAGTGCTCTACCACTGAACCACAGCCCCAGCCCTAATATTACTTTTTAAAAAGAACATTGATGGGTAGGTTTGTAGACAAAGCAGGCCACCCCTTATATCTGCATAACATTATCTGACATTAGAGTGCTCTTTCTCTTACTTTCTGTGACTTTCATTAAATGTAACCAAAATGAATAAAAATTTGTCACATCACAGGTGTTCACAAAACTCTACTGGATCAGTCACCGTGTTGAGACACATCTGGTGTGCCAGAAACAAACTAGGAAGTGGTGTGTGGGAGGGAAAAAAATTAAAAGTTGTCAAACATATTTCTTTAAGCATTCAACATAATCTGTTATTCTAATTATTTTCCTGGTATTTATGTAGCCAAGTTAATTATCATACAAACTAAAGTAAAACTTTCAGGTTCCCTTAAAATCTTTCCTTCAATACTCCTCTTCCACAAACATAAAATATTATGAAATTTTCACCTTGAGATATTATGCCTCTGCGTCTTAGATTATGCTACAGCCACTGTGATTATAGGCCTGCCCCACCCCACCGTACCTGGCTCAGAAGTCTTTTGATGCATGCTTCACATTTAAAAATATAAA
>CM053407.1:68819085-68947421 GCA_028644305.1 Xerus rutilus | reverse complement strand
ATCCCAGCACTTAGGGAGGCTGAGACAGGAGAATCGCGAGTTCAAAGCCAGCCTCAGCAATGGCGAGGCACTAAGCAACTCAGTGAGACCCTGTCTCTACATAAAACACAAAATAGGGCTGGGGATGTGGCTCAGTGGTCGAGTGCCCCTGAGTTCAATCCCCAGTACCAAAAAAATAAAAAATAAAAAAAAATAAAAATAAAAATATAAACTGGAGGTGGAGGGGGTGTGGATACATGAGCTACACTAGCACAACCCAACTTTGATCCCTAGTACTGAAAACAGAAAACAAATCAACAAAAAACTAAGTAAGTGAAAATACAAGCCAGCAACACCTCAGAAATGATCATTTTAGCCCAGTTTTCCTAAATAATACTGTTTCTGAGAAAAAAACACTAAAAATACAGAGAAACCTGGATCCACATACCCAATCTGGACTAACAGCCAACATTTATAAAGCACATACAATGTTCTGGACACTGCTCTAAAGTGCTTTACATGGATTAATTCATTTAATCCTCACAAGATCCTCCTTTTGAGGTAGATCTGTTCATTAGTATGTCCATTGTGCAGATAAGCAAACACATGGAGAGAAAAGAAAGTCCCTGTTAGAGATGAGTTTCAACAGAGGCACACAGATCCAGAGCCCATGGTCTCCACCAGCACTCTCTGATGCTTAGGGATCATGCGACCTGTGCTGGGACTAGTTTTGTGCTATTTTCTATCTGTCATTTCTCAGTTTCCATTCGGACAGATACTTGACATGCCTACTAAACTAAAGCACAATGGTGATTCAGTTAAATCACTTCTTTGGAAACAAATCATCTGAAAGATGATGATTTCAATTCCAAGAATGGTATTGGAACATCTTAAATCTTAAATCTATTAGTGTGCAATTGGCTCTCTTTATCTAAATGGCCTTCAGCCTACTGAGAGGAAGCAAAGCCTAGTAAGCATAAGAACAGCAGGGAAGGGGAAGTGTATCTAGAACATTAGAATTTTAAATCACTTTTAATTTACCTCTGAATTAAGTACAAGTGTCTGCACACAGGTGCACCATGCTCCACAAGACAGGAAATCCTAAGTGGGGAAAATCTCCTAATAGGAAGGAAACTGTTAAATAGTCTTTGGGTTGTTGTAGACAGATATTTTCATGAAAGCTAATGAAAGTAAAGAAAAACAATTTTAAAAAATAACTGGAAGAAAAAAAAATGAAACCTAGTAGAAATCTACGTACATAGGTCAACTAAAAATCCAAGAGATCTGTCATCTACCATTTTACTTAATTTTAAGTCCACAGGAAAATGAAAGCAAAATATTAAAATGTTTTATATTTATGTAACATTCCATTGTTGGAATCTGCCTATAGACAGCTGGAAATACATCTATTAATATATAATGGTCAGTCCTGACAGCAGTCTAGAGCTTAAACAAAGATTGTAAATAGAGAGGTAAAAGTCTTCTTCAGTTTTCTTGTCTTAAAAATGTCAGAAGAATGGTCTGTTCTTAATGTTCCATTCCTGTGAAGTATTCTGAGCACATTTTCAAAGTGCCATCTCTCATTATCAGCTCCCTAATTCTCATTTGTTTTCCTCAATTGTAAATAAGCAGTTGCCTAGGCTTCTTTCACTGCCTTTGCTTTTTCAACTCTATTCAAGAGGATAATAGGAAAATAACTCATCATGCAGGGAGAAGAAATGTAAATGACATTGGTTTCAGAATGCTAGCAGAAACAGAAATGATAAACCAAGAAGAAAGAAAAAATGAAGATCATTACCGAACAGTGAGCTACTGAAAAAGATTGTTTCCTATTGGTAGAGCCAGACCTGCTTTATTTGACCAGAGTGGAAAAAAGGCTCTGAATGAGGCCCTTGGCTCCTGGGTCTCTCTGAGGTGCTGGTTTCTCCATCCTCCCTTAGGGCTGCCTTACAGGGGTTTAGACCCTGAACTTGGAGTTCCACACTTCTCTATGAAGGGGTGAAAATTCAACAGGAAGTTGGGGGAGGCACTTTAGCCTTTGGTCCACTACATCCTTCAACCCAACATTACTGTGACAGAACCTTTCTATCAATCACATTGATGCCTTTCCCTTTCCTATACTAATCTCCTAGTGGCTCAGAACCCAAAGAGAATTGAGTAGTAGATAGCACTCTGAAATCCCAACAAGATATGAAACAAATGCTTTTGCTGGTTTCCCAAATTAATGTGAAGTATATATAAGGAGCTAAAAAAGCATTAAGAAAAATTACCCAGAGATACAAAATTTGAGATGGGGAATTTTTAAAGGGCAGATCTTTAAAAATTCGGAGAGACCTCCAAAGACATGCAGCCCAGCAGGACCATGGCTTCCTGGGAAAACTAAGGAACTGGATGATCCTGGATCCCCTTATGTGTAAAACAAGGGGGCTGTGCCAAACCTTTCCTAGGGCACCATCAATATTCTATGATGTTATAACTAAAATTAACTAGCTTGGGTGACAACTTTAAAGTGAAAAATAAGTCCTACATCACAAGAATGAAGTCAGCCAAGAGCCAGAGCCATCTTGCTTTGAAAAAGAAGAAAAAAATGTTGATCTGTGCAAGCTTTAGAATTGACTAAAAAAAAAACTATATATATATATAATTTTATACACACACACACATATATATAATAAGTTACTAAAATAGGATGCTGACTGTAAAAAAAGATAGAAGAAAAGTAAGGGCTGGGCTAAAGGAATTGTAGCCTCTCTGTATTATTTTTTAAGTAGTTATGTCCTTAGAAGGTAGTGTCACTAATAATGTCAAACATTCAACTGCCCAATGATGTTAGCCCTCTACCAAAACCCAACAAAGTCCCACAATGTCATAGACAAATTATGGCTTTTAGGGTTTATCTGCAATACAATGTGATCCTATGGATAGGTTGGGCCAAACATCACACAAAATTCCAAGAAACATTTGAAACAGTCCAAAAAGTAATAAAATGTTCCACTAACAGAAGTCACAAGTCAATGCGAACCTTTCTCTGGAAGACAAAGCCTTTGAGTACAGTTTTCTAGACATCCAGCCAAAATTCATAGATTATTGAAAAAGCATCTCAAATCCCAAACAGCTCCACATGGAGGTCTGTATGAGAGAGGAATTAAGCCCCCAAATTTATCACTCACAACCAATGGATTCAATTGCTGATCCAATTACATGAGAACATTTTAATTCCTCCCGGAAATTCATTACAAATTACAGGTAACTGCACTCTGAGCAGAACTAAAACTTCTGTGTATTTTTAAACAAGTCAATTGTTTCAATGAGATAAGTACATTATTTCCACCAGACAGATAATTGTTTTCTTGTTCAATTGCATTACATTTGTGTAACCAGGTATAAAATGTTACAAATGGAAAATTACTGAGAAGCAAAGCAGTCATTAGTGTGACTTATAAATGGAGGAAAGTTATCACAAAAGTTTTACCAATTTTTTTATGTTCCTGAGTATGTGGATCTCATTATTATTATTTTACTTTCTTATATGTCTTATTACAAAGGAAACAGTGAAAGCAGATCTTTATATCTAACAGATCCTTATTATCTATACAACTATATATAACACCAACAGATTAAGAGGGCAGTTGGCCAATGTGAATGCTGAATGCATTGTATTCAAAAATATAGATAAAATAAAATAAATCCAAGAATAAATTATTGTACTTCACAAGAAATCCAGAAATTTAGAAAATGTGGAAAGTCAGACCCATATCCTATGTGTTATCAGTCTCCATAGAATCACAACCAATAGGAGGTACATATTAATTCTTACAGGTGGCTGAAGATTCTACGGAACTGACTCACATGTTGGAGTCTGAAGGCCAGAAAGCTGCTGTAGAATCAGAAAGAGTCAATCTCCCAGTTCAGAAGTCACTGGGCAGAATTCTCTCTTACAAGGGAGTAGAGGCAGAGGTCAGTCTTTCATTGTGTTCAGATTTTCAACTAATTGGATGATGTCACTCATGTTATGGAAGGCAATTTGCTTTACTCAGTCTAATTGTAATTTAAATGGAATCTTAGCCAAAAACACCCTCACAGAAATACCCAAAGTAATATTTAACCAAATATCTGGGCAAACTGTGGCCCAGTCGAGTTGACACTACAAATTAACCATTATGGCTTACTTTTCAAAAGTTTCCCACCTTTTTGTTGGTGCTTATCACCATCTTCTCATTAAAGTTCTTATAATCTCCTACTTGTTTTCAGGAAAAGGATGTGAACCAGCCCTATTCTCACCCTGTCTCCATCTTTGGTTCAGGCATCACTACATATGTCATGGCACATTTGTTTCCAGAAATGTTGTTCTTACCATATGATTCCTACACTGCTCTTATTGTTGTTGTTGTTGTTATTATTATTAAAAACTCTAATTATTTTTCTAATATATTGTTCTTCATGATCCAGCACCAATTTGTAAACTGACCTTTTTCTTCTATCACTCTCTTAATTCAGAACTTCCATTATAACAGGCCATTGGATTAAAAATCTTCTTCACATATCAACACCTATTGTCTCAAAATACTCCCCTTCTGTGGACAGCACTATATGCTCTTTGCCTATTCTAGCTTTAAACACCTGCCAAAGTTTGTCTCAAGCTTGACACCTTTATGAAGTTTTCTTAATTATTCAAATCATTCAGGTCTTTGAATTTTTTAATCCATACATCTATACGAACTAAACAAAAGTATTACCCTACACTAGTCTGCCTTGTTATATAATTTATTTATTTCTATTGTGTATCCCTCTTCCCTTGGTCTCCAAGTTATCCCACAGCCTCCAAATACATACCTTCTATTTATCTTGGTGCTAAAAAGCTCTGAATCTGTGACATGCCAGCACTATACAGGGCAATTGATATACAGAGAGGTACTATCCTCAAGGAACTGATGTTATAAAGGATAAATATACCAACAATTATGGAGCAATGCACTACATGCTATAACATAGGTAGATTCAAAGCTCTAAGGAAACAGCAAGAGAATGTAACAAAGGAAAATACTACATTTTACTAGTAGAATCATGATTCAAGGGATAAACTTAGCAGGAAGAAGAAGGTAAAAGACATTTCAAGTATTGAAAATAATCAGTGCAAAGGAACAGAGAAAAGAGAATAGATAATATGTGTGTTTAAGATATGATGAAACATTTACAAGTAATAGCAAAAATGTCAAGTATAAAAAAGGTACACAATGGCTAAAAAATAAGAGATTAAATTCAGCAGAGAAACACGGGGTAAGAAGGTTCAGAACCCCAGAAGCAAAACTGTGTGTAACACTGAGAATGCCAAATCTACAACATGAGTGGCTAAGGAGCAGGTATGGCTGGAGCATGAAGCTAAGCTGCTTCTAACCAAGGGAGTTGGAAGTCCTTAACGCATAGTGAAGTTTTGTTTATCCCCCTTTGTCCATTATCTGAAAGAACAAATGATTTTCAGAACTCATTTGGTGACAAATCTAAACTCATCAGGGAGCAAAAACTGGCCTAAGCACATATAAAGCTATTTATTATCTCAATTTATCTCATTTAGTATTAATATCTTTGAATTTCACCACAGAAATATTAACATTTTTCATTGTGGGAAATCACCTCAGATCCCACTGCAGGTTACAAGTAATAGAGGGTAAATGGTAATTTTCAAAACCTAGTATTGCAAATATCATATTTCAAATATTATACTACATTTTTAAAATCTGGTAAATTCTCAATTCCAATACACAACTTACCCTTAGCATTTTAGATAAGATTCTCTGAACCTCAAATTTTGAGCTTCCACAAAAATCAGTCAAATACACAGTTATGTTTTCTAAACTGTTTTCAGAGCCCACAGAAGGTCCATTTGGAATTGTTTTGCTGAATGGGAGATAAGTCCTCATACTTTCTATTATTGGTTGCTTTTATGACCTGTGGCAAAGTTTATTTTACTTAAGTAATATAATTTAAAAACAAAAATAAACTGCCAATCATGAACTCTTAAGTCAACTTTCCCACCCCCTCATAATGCCAGGAACACCACAAAAAAAAAAAAAAATGAAAAGCAACATTATCTTTGCCTCCTATTACCTTAATAGATAGTTTCCTGGAATTGTCTATTCAAATAGAAAATTAATTTCCATGCACAGCTGGA
The DNA here is from genome assembly GCA_028644305.1 of Xerus rutilus. Lineage (NCBI taxonomy): Eukaryota > Metazoa > Chordata > Mammalia > Rodentia > Sciuridae > Xerus > Xerus rutilus. The sequence continues at coordinate 68,941,273 of CM053407.1, read as the reverse complement.
AATACCACAGTGGCAAGCAAGAAAAACATCAAACACCAGTAGATGAAATAAAAAGTGGAAGAACTATAAAGAGTCCAGAAACAGAACTTGCTCAGTTAAGATGGTTATAAGAGAACAGCTGTTCAATTGTTAATTTAATGTATGAAAACATCTTTTAAAATGAAGTAGCAATAATTATGTCAGTTTTGATCCAGATAACTGATTAAGGGATTATGTCATTCAAGAAGTGCTTCTAGAGTTGTATGAAGAGAGGAGAATTAGCATTCCCCTTGACAGAGATGAAAGAGGCCCTCAGACCTACACACATATACATGGTTAGGGCTTTGCCACCCACTTCATGCCTTCTGTTTATTTCAGGTTGGGATGATGAAGAAGTTCTGGAGATAGATAGTGGTGATGATCACACAATAATATGAATGTACTCAACACCACTAAAGTATATACACAAAAAAGGTTACAATGGTAAACTTAACCACAATTTTCAAAAGTCTTATAAATCAAAGTAGGACAACATAAAAGAAAAATAAACACAAATTCAAAAGTGGAGGGAGAAAATACCATAAAGATATGGTAAAAAGTTCAAAATCACTAGTAATCAAAAATGCAAGTAAAATTGGCTACAAAATATTACATTTGATCTTTCCAAATAGTAAAGATTAAAATGATTGACAATTAAATCTTTTAATAAGCAGGTTCTCTAAACCCACTGACAGAGCAGACTCTTTACATCTCCCTCCTTAGGCTTGGACCTAATGGGCATCCCTCTTTGCACTGACAGCTATCAAGAAGAGGCTCATGGTGCCATCTGGGGACTATTTTCTGCTGCTATTACTGCCTCAGGCTGTGAGTCATATGACTAACACTCAACTAATAAGCAAGCAAAAAGTAGAATGATATCCTCTGCATGAACACTTTAAAAACAAAAAGAAGAGGCAGAAAACAGATCAACACCTTCAGGAACTGCCACACAGAAAGGAAAACAAAAGGTGGTATCACTGTGGAAATGACAGAGCTCCACGTGGCATCCAGACAGTGGCCCTCAGTCCTACTGCCCTGATTTTGAGGTTGTCAGGGGAAAAAAATCATCAATTCACAGTACAGAACTGACACTGTGTAAATAGCTACAGGGGGAAAGTTCAATAAAAATCAATGTGTTATGAAAGCAGAGATAGAGAAAAACATTTAAAGTGGACTCCATAGGTGATCTTTGCAGGACTTTATAAAGAATAAAAGGTCAAGTGCAAGGCATTGGGAACATTTCTAGATGTTATGGTTTGGATCTGGAATGTTCCACAAAGATTCATGTGTTGAAAGCTTGGTCCCCAATGCAGAAATGTTCAGAGGTGGGGCTTTGTTGAAGTGATCGGATCATGAGGACTCTGATCTCACCAGCAGGTTAATTCATTGATGGATTACCGAATTCGATAATTTCTATATTATAAGGAATAGTAGAAACTAGAAGGTGCACCTAGTTGGAGGAAGTAGGTCATTGGGGGCATCCATAGAAGGCTACGTCCCCAACCCCTTTCTCCTTCTGTTTCCTAGCTTCCCTAAAGTAAGCAGCTTTCTTTCACCATGCCTTTCCACCATGTTTCTGCCTTGCCACAGGCTTAAAAGCAATAGAGCCAGCTGACCATGGACTGAAACGATGAGGCAAAATAAATCTTTCCTCTTCTAAGCTGATTTTCTCAGTGATGAAAAGGTAACATACTAGATAAAACATAACAAGAGTTCCAAAGAGTTATACTGTGTTGTAAATCATGGAGCCACATTTCTTTTACTTTTGATGAATAAAACACCTCAATCTTTAATAAATCTCCTGGCCTATACTGCAAACAAAGAGAGGGATCAATATAGTTACATGAATAAATTCATTCCTCAAAAAGGAGGAAATACGTAGTTGGTAAAATACCTGGCACAAAGTAGAAGTTCAACAAATATTTGTTGATGTGAACTGAAACAAATGGTAGGAGCTAGTAAAGATTATCTGTATCTATTGATGAAATTTACTAGATTATTGTAAATTTGTTAAATTTATTATTGTATTACCTATGTAAAATAACTCACATCTTCTATAGAAAGAGCTATAAATATTCTATTCTTTCCACTGGTAGTACAGTTATCAAACACCTACCCATGGTGCTCAGAGACTTGGTGATAATTTATCTCCCCATAATCAGCATCTTCAATCTAGTTCTTGGTCACAAAAATGCAAGAATGCTAAAGCATAGTGCAGGGAGGGGGAAGACTAAAATATTAATAGCTGATCAAAGAGATTCTAAATAGAGAGAAACTGATGTCAGATAAACCACCTCAAAGAGAAACACATAACTGTCAGCCTCCTTTACTTTCCTCACTTGTAAAATGGGAGATGAACTGAGGCAATGGCTTCCATCTTTTTCAACTACTATTCACACCAGCAAATATATTTCATAGTAAAAACAGTGTATACACACATACATAGAGATGCTTATCTATATAAAACTCAAACATCAGCTTCATAAATTAATACTAAATCTTAAAATGTGAGTGCTCCTTGGTATATTGTATTATAGTCTATTCTATTCCATTGTTTAATTGGAACCTACTAAATTGATTTCATAACCCACTAATAGTACACGACATGCAGCTTGGAAAACACTGAACCAGATGATTTCTTTCCAGTTCATTAAAAAAAAAACACACAATTTTACTTAAAAGCAATCTAAAAATATCCACCACTCCCAAATACTACTTCCTCAATGACCTTTCCAAAGCTGATTCCTGAATAAAATGACACAACCCTACATATTTGCCTTCCCTTCCTCCTCACTATACATGCCCATAATGCTTTACTCTCAAAGCCTTTAAAAGTGATCTTCCCAGGGTGTATGCTACTGCTAAACTTGACAATGGAAGTGCGCACAAGGGGTTTTGCAATAAAAAGTTAAACATTTACCCAAAGAACTCCATTTACCCATAACAAAGTACACTTGAATCTGTATAAACCATTAGGCATTAGCCAAGCAAAAGTCAGAATGATATTATACAGCAGCAACAAATGACATAAATCTGGATTTTAATTAAATAAAAGACATTTCAAAGAAGTTGTATTCTTTGTTCCTTGAAATAAAAAATATTCTAACTTTCTAAAATAGCATCTATGGTCAGTTTTGCAGATTTGCTTAATCTGCCACCTTCCACTGAAGCACCCTCCACCTCATCTCCAGAGGTTTTCAGGAAATCAGTGGTTTAAAAAAAAAAAAAAAAAAAAAACAAAGAACTGTTTTTTGATTCAAGCAATATTTTCTGATCACAAGTCAGATGTATTTTTCAATTACATATCTGGGGAAAGGCCTTGTTTACCTCTTCTCATCACAGCTTTAAAACCATCTAAAACTTTGTATCCTCAAAGGCAATACAACCTTGACATGGAATCCTCATGGTAATATTGTGCTTATCAATAATTTCAAAATGCTTTACTCAAAAACTTCTCTTGGTTTCTAAGTCTAGAGGGTAAAGAAGAATAAGTTCCACGTGTATTTTATGGCATTTGGATATTTTAATCTTTATAGTTTATAAAATAAAATTTAGAGCCTGAAAAATTTAAATGTTAAAAAGTTTGAATGTATAAATATCAAAGAAATACAAATGTCAAAAAGTTAGGACCATTGTAATCCTGTATGTAAAGCATTCTGTGTATCTGAAAAACTTGGCAAGACACATTTTGATTTTTAATTTTTGAACTACTAATTCTAAAGGAAAAACAAACACCATTAACTTCCTCTTCAGTCACTAGCTGTCTGTGCCATGTGTTTTTATCGCTTCCTGCCACAAGGAAATAACGTTTGAAACAAAGAATGATATTCAAAGGGAGTTCTCTGGGGTAGTCTAAAATCATTCTTTCAGGAACTCAGGAGCAATGTAAACATATTTAAATGATAGTACAGGGTGATAAAACACCTCAGAAGACCTTCACATTTTTATTACATGATTCCATCTAATGCTTACCAGGTCTGCAAATATTACTTGAAGAATGAACCAAACTTGGTCAAGTTAAGTAATTTTTCTCCACCTACATGGCTAATAAATGACAGAACCAGAATTTAATGCCTGCTCTATTTCATACCCAACCTCATGGTAAAAACTATCTCATGCCATTTTGCCTACAAGCCTTCTGATCAAACTAGAGGTTTTTATTTTAACCTATTTGTTTAAATTGCCATGAGGTTGTTTTGTTTTGGTGGTAATGGAATTGAGTCCAGGACCTTGTGCATGGCAAGCTAGGCAAGCATTCTACCACTAAGCTATATTCCTGTCTCTATTCGTCACCAGTTTCTGTGTATGGGTAGTGGGGAGAGTGATAAAAGGAATTGTAGATAATAATAAGATCATGAAGACTAATTATTCTGTATGCTAAGTTCAACAGTTATTTATTGAATCCAGCAAACACACTAAAGACTAGAGAACCTAAACAAAGATGCAAAATTATAGCCTTTGTGCTAAGGTGTTATTGACAAGTTTAACAAAAGAACCCAACAGGCAAAAAAAGAAGTACAATTAGTATGATATCTATAATTCTAAAAATGTTGCCACTTAATTGCATTGGAGAACTATTTACTGGTAGTGCAAGAGAAGTAAACTTTGACAGTGTATGAAATCCAAGAGATAAATAATATTTTCCACATTTTTCAAATGTAAAAAATGATAATTTTCCCCAAATCAGGTTAGAGGTGAAGACTGGGTTTATGTAGTCTTAGTATAGTTAACTTCAAAGCCCATCCTCTTTCTACCAGAATAGGACAGCTATAATCAGGGGCAACCACAGCCTATCTCATTACCTCCCCATAGGCAGGTGTGGTACATGCAGCATATCCAAACCCTGTTTGTATAAGAGGGGACCTGCATGCATACTGACACAATGTAGCAGCAGATCAGGGAACTATTTAAAAGCACATATCCTAGGCCAGTGATCCTATTTGGAAAAACAGCTTTCTACCTAGTGAGACCTTGGAACTACTGTAATTGTCAAAAGTTAAAAAAAAAAAAAAAATAGGTTTTGCAATATTTAGTTACTTGATTCAATATTTAAAATACTAAATATATGTGAAAATAACAAGTATTTTATTGTTGAAGCAAATCAATTTAGAGTGATGAGACAGTCCTCATTTATCTTCCTTCAGCTTTGAAAGAGTCATTACTGAGGGAATATCCAGGCTAAAGTAAACTTTTAAGAGTGTACATCTGTTGCACTATACATAGGAGGCATTTAATAAATACACTGTGGATGGACGGATGGATGGATGGATGGACAGATAGATGAGTGGAAATAGGAAAAAAGATAAAATGAATTAACATGCCACTTGGTCATATTCAGAATGTACTTTAAAACTTCATTTTTCTTTGGAATTTTAAAAAATGATTTCCTCACTTTCCAGTTACACATCTATCTACACGTAACATCTAAGCATAATTGGTATAAAAGCCAAAGAATTCATTTTTGAAACAGAACAATTACATGCTACCATCTTCAATTAGAGTTTTTTAAACTTTCAGTTAATAAAAATAATATTAACTGAAATATTCAAAAGGAATTTTGGGAAAATAGAAATTCTTAAGAAAAACATCTGTAAACATGTGTGGTAATACCAGTGATTTTAAAAATGAATTTTACTTATTAATAGTGAAAACTGTGATGTATAAAAGAAAAAGAGAAAAGCAATGATCTTTATTTCAACATACATATTAATGACAATGTAGAAAGTTTTACCGAAAGATTTACCACTCCAGCTTACTTTCTGGCTAGTGTTTTCCTCTTAGTGTATATGGTCATTAATGTATTTTATCTTGCAATTTTGAAAGTGTCATTTTATAACCCAGCTTAAATAAGTTTCAGGGAAGGCAAACCATCCATTCACACATAAATTCACACACATTTACACATATGCCCCAAATTATGTACACACATAGGCATATTTAATTATATATAACCTCTACATGTATATAATTTCACAAACAATTCATAAGTTAAACATTTGTTGACAAATTTAACCCCTTCATGTGTCTCACACACTGTGCTCAACAAAAATACCTCACGCTCACACAAATGTGAGAAAACTATCTCTTTGGAAGATTCACTTGAACTAATGTTTCTTGGGAGGTCTGGGCACTTGGTTTGTACCCCGGTGATGTGTGAAAAAGGGCAGCCAGGAAGACTCAGGTATGATTAAGTGTCATCACCTCAGGTGACACTGGCTAATATTTCCTCAACACACAGCAGTAGCAAAAGAACCAAGATGGTCCTGGCTCTGCATCTGCACCCTGAGTATTTCAGATGACCAGCAAGCTCTGCAAATCTCTGATGATTCTGGCTCAGTAGGTTCAAGAGAGGCCTAGGAATGTGCTTACTAATAAGCCCCAGAGGATTCTTATCAGACAAGCCTGGAAAGGATTGATTTTGTGTACAAGAAGCAGCATATTGAGGAAAAAGGTTGAAAATGTGGTTTGCCCTAATCCCTGAACACTAGAAATGCATTGTGAGTGTTTTAGTCAGCTTTTTCACTGCTGTGACCAGAAGACCTGACAAGAATAATTAGAGGAGAAAAAGTTTATTTGGGGGCTCATGGTTTCAGACGTCTCAGTCCATCACGGCCAAGTTCATTCCTCGGGACCTGAGATGAGGCTTCTCATCATGACATCATGACAGAAGCATATAATGGAAGATAGCAGCTGGGAGCTTGGCACTAGGGAGCAGAGAGAGAGAGACACTCCATTCACCAGGGACAACATATATACTCCCAAGGCATGATCCCAATGACCCACGTCCTCCAGCTACCCCTCACTTGCCTACAGTTACCACCCAGTTAATCTCTATCAGGGAATTAATGCACTGAGTAGGTTAAGGCTCTCCTAACCCAATTATTTCACCTCTAAACTTTCTTGCATTGTCTCACACATGAACGTTTGGGGGACACCTTATGTAAAAACCATTAACAGTGAGTACCGACAATTATGACAGATCTTGGAAAGCCATGCAGGACTTGGGGAAGTGGACATATTTAGATTTATGTTTTAGTAAGACTCATCAGGCTGAATGGAAGAGACTAGTAGAAAGAAATGGAAGAGAAAGTAGAAAGACTATGCAGGATCCTACTACAATGGAAGGAGCAAGAAGTCACAAGAGCTAAAGGCTAGCAACAAAACTGGAACAGGAAGTTGATAGAGGCTCAACCAGACAATGCAGAGGGGAAGAAAGCATGAGTTTCAAAAGTGGTGCTATTGTTTCAAGCACAGATGGATAAGAAAATATCTGTGATGTTCACAGAAAGAATATGAAGAAAGGTTAGATTAAGTGAAGTATTAGTAAATGAATGAGTGAATGGTCAAAAGAAAACATTTGCAGAAAGACAATTGGAGTTTTTTTTTATTCTTTTTCAGTTGTCAGTGGACCTTTATTTAGTTTATTTATTTATATGTGGTGCTACCTCATACATGTTAGGCAAGCGCTCTACCACTGAGCTACCACTCCAGCCCAGCAACTGGGTTTTAATCCCAGTTCTACCAAAATCTTGCTAGGAGGGGCTGGATATTTTTCTTAAATTCTCAGAACCTCAGTATCCTCAATCCTAAGTAATGCTGGCAAAATACACAGTGCAGGATTTTTGTGAAGATCAAATAAGACTGTAAATCACACTTGATCCATATTGTGGGTGTGGGTGTGTCAGTGCTGGTAATCAAACTCAGAACATCAAGTGTGCTAGGCAAGAGCTCTACCACTGAGCTACTTTTTTCCACTGATTTTTATTTCCTTTTTTATTTCACTGACTCAACATACCATTGTTGAATGAATGAATTATTGCTTTACTGCTATTACAATTCTATTAAAGGCTGAGAAAAGATGATGGGATTTGTGCATTAGGTAGTAATCGGTGCATCTGGAGACTACTTAAATGCCTAGGAGTTTTGAACACTGGGGGAAGTAAAAGTCAGCAAGGACTTGTGGGAGGACTTTCTAATTCAAGTAGAATTCAGAAGTAAAATTGAGTTGTGTATTTTATTCTGAATGTTAAAGGGATAAAGTTCACCACCTAGAAAATCTTCTTTATTAGCAGTTTTCAAAAACTCTTACACTTTAGAGTTTTTACAGCATATTGTCTTGTTTAGATCTTTAGCCCCTTCAGGTAAGGAATTCAGTTACAACATCGTAATTTCTATCATAAACATGAGAAAACAGAGATTCAGAAAAGTTGAGTGACTGTAAGGGTACATATGGCAGAGCCAAGAATATAATTAAGGTCCTTTTGACCACAAGTTTGCTGGGCTTCCTACTACCACCTCCCACCAAACCGATTCATTCTCATCCAGGTGAGCTCTTTTCCATCTTGCGCCCAGGCCAGGTTTTCTCTAACACAAGAAAATGAGCAGAAGGGCAGTCTTAAGGACTTCAGGAAGTTTTGAGAGTAATGCTTCTTCCTCAAAACCCAACCAGCACCAGAGAGCAGCCATCCATCCATCCATCCTTCACCATACCAGTGCCAGGAGCTGATACTAATGCCAAGCCGTTCACCGGTTTCTCATTAGCTTCAACAACAACAACAAAAATCTATATTCAGTTGGGAGGTATTGAGACTATCATTTTGTTTTTTTGGTTTTTTTCTTTTTTTATTAATTTATTTAAATGCATTTCAAGTCATAGTACATATATAGAGCTCAATTTTTCCATTTCTCTGGTTGCCAACCAGACAGAGTCACACCATTTGTGTCTTCATACATGCACCAAGGATAGTGATGACCATCTCAATCAACCATCTTTACTACATCCATTCCCCTTTCCCTCCCCCCACCTCCCCCCTGCCCCATCCAGAGTTCCTCCATTTCTCCTATGTTCCTATCATTTTGGATAGCTCCCCTGTAAAGAGGGACAAGCTTTAATTTCTAGTCTTAGTCAAACAGAAAGAATTGCCTTCACAGTGGGTCACTGTTAGGTTGCTATTGCTGGTCCTATTGCTGGACTGCTGAGATTCACATTGTGGCCCAGTCTCTAAGCAGAAATGCTAACCTAAGACAAGTCAATGAGACTCGGTTTCTCATCTTTAAAATAGAACCTTAGGGTTTTTACTATGATTAAATGAGATATCACATATAAGGCACTTAGTACATACACTTGGAAGCTGAAATACAAGGAACACTCAGCATATAGTAACTACTATTCAGCAATGTGTGATGCCCCAGTTTCACAGAGAAAGCAACCCTAGCCCATAATGATCAACATTCTCTGCACAAAGTAAACAAATATTGTTTGTTAGGGTAACTGTACTTTCCTTATGGAAAAAAAAACAATGCCCAGGACAATCACTGAATTCTTCACTGACTGCAACCACGTTCATTGTACCGATTTTCAATTATTCATTTGTAAATTAATGCACAGCTCTGATTCATAGATTGGAATAATTTAGGACTGAAAATCTAGGCCCCTGGTGGAGATTCAATAATCTTGAACATAAAATAAATGAGTTTAGGAACACAGAAAAAAAGGCTTTTTAAAAAAATGTTAAGTTTGTACTCTCACATAGCCTTATAAAAATATCTACATGAGATTAATTTGCTTCCTTTCAAAATAGAAGTGAGTTTTCATAACTAATTAAACAATATTTCCTCTGTTAGAATATGTCATATACTAAATGGGAATAATTCTTATTTATTTACTTTGTGCTGCTCCTCTGTGTTTTTCTGATGCTTCCTTTAACAGGGGTTCTCAGCATTGGGTGCATACTATGATCACCTTGGAGATTCAAGAGATGCCCATGCCTATACCTCATATAACTCAAACTGCATTTCAATTATTTAGATGATAGAACTGGTTCAGATTTTATCTTCATTTTTTTCCAGTTCTCCAGGTAATTTGAATACATACTCCAAACTGAAAATCACTAGCTTCTCCAATATCTTTCAAATAACAAATGATATATTTTGCCTTGTTGATTGCTATCTATAAATAAAGTTGTTTTACTCTAGTCATAAAATCATTGGCTGTGAAAGCCAGTTTTGACCTTTCTTGCATGGTACTTTGATTTCCCTAGATTCTAATCAAACTCTTTGTGAGATTCTCATTCATTAATTTTCCTAATAAAGTCAGGTGGGATGAAATATGTAGGAAGACCACACTGTACATAGAAACTCGATTAGAGTACTAGAAAAAAAAATAGGACAGGCAAGATGCAGAGGAAAGTGGGCACCACAGTATTTTTTTTAAGAATTCAGGCATGATGATAATTTTGTAATGGCTGAAATTATAAATCCCAAAGAGGAAAAAAAGAGTAATTCCGAGAAAACCAGCACAAGCAACACAGCATTATAATATTAAAATATTTACACAATCATATAACTATTCTGAAGTTCTTTTTATTCGATACCCTGAAAAACTTCAAATGAATATACTAGATTGTGATTGCGGAACAATGAGGGTTAAGAGAACAAGACAAGCATACAAAACTTATCTGGTTATAATGACAGGTAACAAAGAAGAATATAATTTATATTTTTGAAGGCAATAACTGTATTTCCTGGATTAGTGAATAGTGCCTCTTTATGCATACTCATTATGAGAATGGTAGAACAAACAAGTTTCAAGGCACTCTCAGAGGATGTGGCAAAGAAAGCCACTTGACAGCCCAGAGACCTCACAATTTAGGGTATTTGTCAATCATATTTTAGTTCACAGACTGTTTAAAGTGAGAAAAACAGCAAACTGTTCTGCCATTCTTCTTATACTAGCATAACCTCTCCATAAGCAACCTCTTCTGCTGGAGAAAGATGGAATAAGGCAGAAAAACAGAACCTAAGAAAAGCCCCAAGGATTTAAAACTGAATTAGGTTCACAGAAACAAAAACAGAAGTTAAGAAAATTGTTGACGTTTGTCTCCTTCAAGTCACTGTAATTATTAAGTAGGTAAAATTGTAAGCGCAGGTAGAAAAATTCAGAACTGAGAGATCAATTCCTGTGCTTCTTTAAATATTTCAGAATTTTTCTTCAAGGCATCGCATGTTCATTGACTGGCAGCCATAGGAAGGCATGCCCATGCAGAACATTTCAGTGAGGACTGATCCTTGTCCTGCTTCTCTCTTTCTTCCATCTTTTGATAAGCGGATGCTTGCTGATTTGATGCTTCCCATGTTTTCATCTGCAGTCTCTCTTCAGATACTTCTTAAACTCCTATCTTTGGGTCCAACTTCTTTTCCTCCATTTTAGTCTCCGTCTAGCCCCCTGACAACCAGCAGACTGTGGCTAACAGTATCAGCTCTAGAATTAGGTACCTGTATCTAAGTGCTGGATATTCCACTCAATTTACTGTGAGACTCTGACAGAGCAAGATAATTCTACTCTCAAGGTCTCAATTTCCCTATCTGTAAAATAAGGATGAGAATAGTACCTACCTGAGGGTTATGTATTGAGTTCAATGACCTAAAGAAAATGCAGGGGAAAAGCCCCTGGCTTGTGGAAAGAATTAAATGAATGCTACCTTTTCTATCAATATCACTCGTTCATGCTGATTCTGCTATCATTTTTGAACTTCTCATTTACCTTAGTTACTTCCCGCTGTTTTTCCGTCTTCCAGTCAGTTGTTATATCCTGGCTATTCTTCTTTTGAAACATTTTAAATTAAACCTTCCTCTCCATTTCTATTTCTCTCACTGTAGCCTCTGTTCCTAATGCTTATGGGAGCGAGAATACAAATGGAAGCCCAGCTATCTTGTTTCTAAATTTTTAAAAAGTCTAAAGCAAACTACCAGCTGTTAAATAAAATATGTTCTACCCTCCTACCTTTAAAAATATACCTTGGTAATGACCAAGAAAACCAGGTTTAAATTTAGAACTCTCAAACTCCACAGGGTTACAGGCCAGAAAGTCACAGCAAAAGGAAAATTGGTGTGTAGATTTTGGCCCCAGAACCCTGCTGCCAGCCATGATACACTCCCTTCCCCAACTCAGAACCTCTGTGCCCTCCCCTAAATGAGCCTGTGAAAACCGTACATATCCATCAGGGACATTTCAAACACTTCCTTCTCCAAATTTCCCTTGAGCCAGGTATGATCTCATCCTCCTTCAAGTATCCAAATTACTCTATTTCTATATATCTTAATGGAACTTATGGCATTCCACCTCACATATTTATCAGTACCTTTGTGTTTGTTTTCCTGTTCTATTAGATCAGAGAATCTCCATGTTTGATGCTAAAGCATGTTAAGAATCTCCTGACGAGCTTTAAAATAGGTACCCCTACCCAGAACTATATACAGGTGGGATAGGGGTCAGGTATATGAGTTTTTAAAGCTCTGATATTGATGCTAATATGCAGCCATCATTAATAAGAATTGTATAGAATTAAAAATTCCCTGGGGGAGTGAGGTCTAAGATTTACATTTGTATTCAATACTTTCTTTTGAGTTGAATTTATATTGATATGTGCTTTCTCCCTCTCCCCTTGCAAAACACTGTCTGTTCTACAGGCTACACATAATTCCTACAGATACAGAAATGATTTATGAGCAGTGAGGCATGATGATAGTTTTTTCTATAGAACCAAGTAAAAGGAAACATATGAAAAACGAATCCAACAATGTGGATTAGCTTGTCTATGTTATTATTCTATATGGTAATCTTACTGACAACATAATAAATTTATTAAAGGCATGGACAGTAGATTATTCCTAATACCTAGCACAGTGTCTGGCACAAAGGGGAGATGAAATGAAAGTCTGATGAGTGCATGAATGACTACCAAATATGTAAACAGAAATTATAAGCTAGCATGATTTCACAATAATTTTAGGTTTTTGGTAGCTGAATAATGACCATCACCACCACCCCAGAGATACCCACACCTTATCCCTAGAAGCTGTGAATATTGCTTCTTATAGGGGGGAAAAAGAAACTCCACAGATCTAATTAAAGATATTGAGATGGAAAGAATATCCTGAATTATCCCACTGGGCCCAAGATGCAATCACATGTATCCTTTTAAGAGGAAGGCAGAGGAACATCTGACACACAGACACAAGGAAAAGTCAGTGTGGCCATAGAGGCAAAGACCAGAGCAATATAGCCACAAACAGGAATACCAGCAGCTGCCAGAAGCTATGAGAAAAGGGGTGGACTCTCCCCAGAGCCTCTGGAGGGGGCACGGCCCTGCTAACACCTTAATTTCAACCCAGTGAAACTGATTTTGAACTTACAGCTGCCAACCTGTGAGAGAATAAATTTCTATTGTTTTAAGCCACCAACTTTGTGGTAAAATGTTACAGCAGCCACAGGAAACTAATACAAGACAGAAAAGTGATAGCCAGAGAGGTAAAATAACTTGTCCAGAGTCCCAAAATCAGCTAGGGCAGAGCAAGTTTTTAACAGGGACACCCTGGATCCACTGGTACTCTCTTTCCATCTTGCTGTGCTGCCTGCTACATTATTATGGAGCTCACAGAGGTCTGTGACGTCTGGATCTAGATACAGCTTACAAGATGGAAACTTTGAAAAATGGTAAGATGGTAAATCCCAATTGTATCCATGACATATCTGATTGATCAAAAAGTAAACAAAAATATTATTTGACAAAAATGACAAGATGAAGTGTCTAGTACAAAGTGCTGAAAGATACTCAGAGAAAATATTTTAAATTACTCCATATACATCAATGTACAACAGTAAGTGTCCATAGGGTAGGTGGGGGGGGGAGTGGCCCCCTTAAGACATGCTGGCATGTCAAAACTATACAAACACACCAAAAAGGTGAAGCAAGGCAAATAATTCATTCACTATTGGGGGTGGGCTGAAATAGAAAGCTGGCATGTTATAAAAAAGAGGCATGGCATAATTCTCTTTGCTCAAATGTGAACATTTCTCCTTGAGAAGGAAACGAAACTGAAAATTGTGATAGGACTGGGAAGTGATGGCTTTAGGTGTCAATCTTTTCAGCTTAGAAAAAATTACAGACACCATATTCTGCAGTGATGTTCACTCCATCAAGGGGGAAAAAAGAGCAACGTCATGTGTGATCATTCTAAATGAATACTTGATACATTAAAGTATTAAAATTTTTTTAAAATTATACCTTTTATGTACCACTGTAACAAATTCATGGCATATTTTCCAAATGAGGAAACTAGGACAAAGGGAGAGTTAGTGAATGGCACATAAAAGACAGGTGTTTTCATAACCTGTGCTTAAGTCCTTGCATTTATACTAATTTGTATAACTTTCCTTAATAGATGAATAGATAAGGTAACAAAAATATCCCAAAGCAAAGAGGTATGGGACCCAACGAGTATGAATTTTTTCCATAGGGGTAGAGAGTAGAGAATGATCAGGAAGTTAAGAACAACAGAAGCAAAAAAAGATCAAAACATCTTTACCCTATATATTGGTTAAGAACATATGACCACAACAGGATGTAAGCATTTCCTTAATGATCCTGAAGTTATAACAAGCAAAATAAACAATCCAGTCTTAACATGTCTCTACTCCCTAAGGACCTCAGCTTTCCCTTGTAGTTTAAGAATTAGTCACTCATTTAGATTGGGACAAGTCCCTATGGATTCAGGGAGTTTGTGATCAACTAATGGGTTGTGGCATTAATGTCAGAGGATGTTACCCCACAGGAAGCTAGACCATTGCATCATTCAGGGTAAGACAGATTTGTTAGTGTGTAACAAACAAAGTCTACCCAAAGAGGTTCCCCAGAGCTCTGACTGAAAGACATACAGTGCTTGTCTCTTCCTCATCTGTTCTTTCCATTATCCTTAGAAAAATAAACTTCTTGGGCAGATGCAAAAAGAACCTCACCTAACTATATATATTCCAATATAGGAGATCACTTTTACATCAAATGCCACACTACAACATTGTCAAGCAATAAAGCCAAAAATGCATCTTCAATAGAGAAACACAATAAAGTGTTAGATCCTAATTTAATCTTTATGAAGACTTCAATTATTAAAGTTTTTATAAGGTAATCATTTTAAATAAGAGGAATTGAAAATATACAGAGATTGAAAAGTTGTCAATTTTAAATCATCTGCTTTCCTTTTTATATAATTTTACTGAAGGTCCTCAGAAATCTAACATATAAAAAAGTTAGCATTAACACAGTAAGCAAAAAATGCATTAATTTTCCAAAGTTTAAAGACCAGTGGATTATAAACTAACATAAAATAATTTCCTGATCAACCACTACTCAAAATCCATTTACTTTTCCCACTACTCTTAGCTATAGTGTGTTATCTGTTGTGAGGAGGGAGGTGGCTTAAAAGAGTTGGAACAGGGAAAAGTCCAAGTTTCTAAAAGAAGAAGGGTAGTGGGTCTGCTTCTATTACTGTGCTAGATAAAACAGATCCCAACTGGGTAACTTTTCCACACTGAAGAAATTCAGTATGAAGCCACAAGCTTTGTAATCAATGACTATTGTAATGTGTATTGTTCAAGGAATAGACAAGAAACCTTACAAAGAAGGGGAAACACTTCAATGGGTAGTACAAAATGGAGGCAAAAGAATAAGATTTGTCATTTGAAGATGTGAAAAATAAAAGTTGACAAATGAGTAAATAATAGAAAACCAGAGGAAGGGCCATGATTTACAACAGAGAGGAAGTAACTTGGTTTTGCTCAGGTGTTTTCAACTACCTCTTCCTTTTCCAAGCACCATCACCACTATCATCAGTCCCCTCCCAAGGTGTCTTTTGTTCCTCATTCATTTGGCTCCTTTAATGTGCTAGGCAATTTATTACTCAACTAAGGGAGGAACCATAAATAAAATGGTCAATTGAATCCTTTATACCCCCAAAAAGGATCTTAGGAAGATGCCCTCTGTCCTTAGAAAGCTCAGGGTATTTGAGAAAGACAACCCCCAACACTGAGAGATGAATTGATAGAGGTAATAAATGTCAGGGTCACCCAGGAACACTTCACAGAAGAATGGAGTCAGAGCAGATCCTGAAGGATAAGTGAACAGGGCACTTCCAGAAGTGAGAAAAGTACCTCGAGAGCTCTCAGGCAGGAAAGCTGGACCTGGAGAGGGCACACAGCTCTGTGTGCTGAACAGAACGGGATCCACTGGAGAGAAAAAGACAAACCTAAAAAGGGCACAGAATCCTCATGTACCTTAGAAGTGACAGTCACTGACATTACTTAGAAAAGTGACAGGATCAGACTTAGGCAAAAGGAGGATTCATCTCATAGTCAAAAACAGAATTGCTACCATGAAGCCCAGAGACAGATCCAATCCTCTTCCGTTAACGAAATACTAAGTACTAAGTACTAAGTACTAACAGCACTCACCCAATTTCTCTTTCTTTTTTCCCTTTGTCCTCATGTATTTCATTTTTTAAAATTTAGGAGATGGAACTCAAGTCCTATGTAGAGTTAAGAGGGATAAAAGAAAAACAAAGAAAATAAGAAAGGTAAGAAGGCAGATGGATAGGCAGATTATCAGTTCTCCTAACAGAAGGAGAAATGAACTCCACTTCGACATACTTTATTGAAATTTGTAAATTCAATAGCACACATTACCTAATACAAGTTGTGGTATGTACTATTCTTCCTCTTTCTATAATTGGCTTCCCAATTTTTTTGACTGATTTCTAGGTCTTTTCACTAACATACCATGACCTTTTAAAAATCTGCTTTTCAATTTATTTTTTCACTTTGAATGTAAAACCAAAATAAAATACATTCAATCTTCCTTCCTTTAAAATTAAAGCATGATAATACAGGCATTAAGCACAAAGATACTAATATATTCAAAATAACAAAAATACACTTAAAAGAATCTTCATACTTACAGGCTGTGATTTTCTTAATTTTGAAAATAACTCTAGGGGCTAGGACTGTAGCTCAGTGGTACAGCGCTTGCCTAGCATGCGTGAGGCACTGAGTTCGATCCTCAGCACCACATATAACTAATAAATGAATAAAATAAAGATCCATCAACAACTAAAAAGATATTTTAAAAAAAAAGAAAGAAAATAACTCTAATCATGATATTTTAATGTAACATATAATGAGAGGAGCAGGACTTTTGGAAGATCTCAAGATCAACAGATTTATCATTTATTTCAACAGGCCATACACCCTGGATGGATGTAATATGTCCCAAAATATCCACGTCCGTGAACACTTTAGGCAGAATCCTAGAATCCCAGTGACAAAACAAACAAGTAACTACAATGACTTGAAATAGTTTTTTTTGTTTCCATATCAAATAGAAATTTAAAAGAACTTTTCAGGATACAGTTCCAGATTTTCCTTTAACTACAGCAATCTTGGATCTCTAGAAAGTACTGTAAATCTTGAGATCAGAAAAACATAGGTGAGGTAAAGTAGCCTTTCCATCAACAGTAGACCTAAAAGGTGTTGCCAGGTTACATTTCTCAAGAATCAAAAATTCATGGTTAATTTTTCTTAATAATTTGTCATTTCAACATTTTGACCTTGCTTTCTGAAGAATACATTCTTCAAAGAGCAAAAGACAAAGGTGAGTGCCCACATAGGTACCATTATGATTACCTGGTCCTCTAACCGAACTCTCAGACTTAGGAGAAAAGGTTAACTACCCAATTATATCTGAAGAGCAACCATCTATCTTAAGAAGAAATAGCCTTATATTATTAAATGCCAGAAAGTTGTCATGAGAAAAAATTTCAAATAATTTCATAGACTCAGAGTTTCTCCATTTCCTATAAATTAATACAAGATTTTAAGAGAAAACCCACCAATAGTTCAGTCATGAGCCTTTCATTTTGGATACTAAAGTATCTCCAAATCAACACAAATCAACACATAAGCATGCAATATAAAACTAATTATTCATAATTTGCGAGGACAGACATGGTAAAAAAATCAAAACCACAAATATGCTTCAAGTACTGGAAACTTAAAATGTTGCAAATCTATATAGAAAAGACAAAGAACCCAGAGAACAAAGGAGGGAGGGGAGACAAGTGGAATAAATGCAAGAAAAAAAAAAACACATGTATTTTGTTCATGAAAGAGATCTATGTGCTTATTCAGAATGTACTTTCTTACTAATAATTTAACATTGTTCTTAGCTTCTGACCCTAATAAGTCACACACACACACAGATTTGGAATTCAAGAGCAAACCTTAAGCCCTACAGAAGAAAAAAATTCTATACCTGTCCCATATAATGCTATAAACAAAAGGCTGTCCATGTGTATTCTGCAGAGATAACAAAATCGTGCTCATGGAATTTAAAAAAATACATATTCTAGTATTGTTTTATGATTATGTTCATGAAAAGATCAGTGTAAAACAGGCACTGATCAACCATTGTATATTAGGACTAGATTTTTATCATAATATTTAAAATTGTAAAATTATTTAAAAACATGTTCCCAACATACAATAAAGTGCAACCATGTGGCTGGGAATATAAAATTTAAAGTACTTCTTCAGCATATATGCCATTGTAATTTCAGATAAACCAATATGATTTTTTATGTGAATTAAGGACACATAATAATCTGTATCAGCCATTTTATTCACAGTGGCTGGAGAGTTACTATGAATAAGAACTTGAATTTTTTAACGGCTACTTTAGCCAGTATATATTTAGCATGATTCATAAAGAAAGTTTACTTAGACAAATTTTAGAAAATATAGTAAACTGATTTGCCCTGTCTGTACCTCTTTAAAGAAACCTTTACTTAAAATCAAGGTATAGTGTCTCACACATACATACACAAATTTTTCAAAACTACCAATAAAATGTCAATCCTGAAAATGAAAAAGAGTATAATATAAAATACTCAATAATAAGCCACACCATATTTGTAGTCCTAGGCATAAATGTTCAAGACAAAGGTACTGCTAGAGACTGGCCAACTCTTCAACAAACATGTTCCCACCATTTCCTGGAGTACTGCTAGGCTACATTTCCCAGCCTCCTTTGCAGTTTGGTGTGGCCATGTGACAAAATTCTACCCAATAAAACGTGAAGGGAAATGATATGCCTATGGAAACTACCCACAGTCTACTTTTTCCATTTCCCTCCCATCAGCTCCATGGAGAGATGCACATTCACTTTGGAATTCATGAATGAAGAAATAAGATCCATGAGTTGGAAGCTACCTGAGGCCCTAGAGAGCCAGAGAAAAAGAACAGCCCATCACTCAGGATAACTCTTTCACTTTATTTGAGAGAAAGGACCTTATTTCCTGCTTGAACTATATTATGGTTTGTAAAGTGTTATAATAATGGGAACAATGAGAAATACACAAATTGAATTACCCACAAAAATTAATTTAATTGTGAAGAGCAAATTTGAGAATATGTGAAATGTGGAAAATTTATACTGAACATTTTGGGAAAAGGTGCGCCCCTCAGGAATTGAAGAATGAATACAAGAATGAATAAAATTACTTTAGTGGTTAATATTGAAAACTTAAATATCCGACAGATAAGTTTAGACTTAGAAATAGCAGAAGAGGGCTGGGATTGTAGCTCAGCGGTAGAGCGCTTGCCTTGCATGCGTGAGGCCCTGGGTTCGATCCTCAGCACCACATACAAAGCAATAAAATAAAGACATTGTGTCCATCTACAACTAAAAAAAAATTAAAAAAAAATTTAAAAAAAAAAAGAAATAGCAAAAGAACGAACAACTGTGAAGTTAAAACTAGAACAGAAAATCCAAACCAATATTCAATAAATTTAATTCATAATGTTTCCCATTATTATTATACCCCATTTTCAAATTCAGTCACAACAAACTTCACAGGACTAATTTATTACCCTGGAATATTTTTCTTCAGTACTATCTGAAAGAGAAAACTGGCCAGAAGCCTAACATGTTTTAGCTATAAGAGCTTCTTGTGTTGCAGTTTGACCTGTATTTCACTACAAAGCCAAGTGATCATATTCACCCAGAGAAGCTATGACCTACATGATTTCTCCTATGATTCTGTTTCATTTAACATTCATTTTTTATGGTAAAATGTTGTGAACAAACTGAAGAAAAAATACCCAATTGAATGTTATGATATTTGTTTGTAGCTTTGTCCTGGTTTTAGTTTCCTACTTAATGACTAAATGGTACCACAGTGGGTAATGCACTGGAGTAAAAGTGGTGAATCATTAAAGAGTTCGTAAATTTTAAAAACAGGGGCAGGCCTTCTGGGTCCCATATGCTTCCAGAAAACCCAATGTTGTGCTGTATTAATTGAACCATGAAGCTTTTATTAGTTCTCTTTAAAAATGCTTGCAGTGGAGCTTTTATTAATGTTTGCCCTCAAATTGTTTATACTACTTAGCATTTCCATGACAATTTATATTTCAAAGAACTTTTTGATCATTAGTTAAACCTATTCTACATTTATATGAGAGAATTCAGCTGTTTAGCAAAACAGAGGCATGAAGGGAAATCCCTTAACTAATTTTTGCCCACCATTTGCCAATGAAAAACTGAATAGAACACGAGATCTTGCTACAAACCTATGGCTTTAATAAACAGCCTGGTTGTCTCACTTTCTATGAGTAGAATTGTTGTTATAAGTGATCCCACAATGGTGAAGAGAAAGAAAAGTTTTATACAGTAAGCTTTAAAAACTAATACAATAAGACCTTGCAACACAGCTACAGCCACTCTACCTTCCAAACTTACCTAAAAGCCTGCAAGGCCAAAGCACTGCACAGTTCTAAGGGGCATCATGAACACTGAGATCGAAGCTTGGAAAATTCCTCTGGATGCATTTTTAACAAAATTACAACATGGAAATTAGACTCATCAAAATTGAAATCATTTTAGGGTCAATGCAGTCCAATTATTTACTCTAAAAAGTGTTCAGGCTCCAGTCAGTCATGTTTTCTAAAATCATGGAATCATACTAAAAAGCTGCTTTAGGTTAAAATAAGTTTAAACTTCTTTTGAGGAAAAAAAATGCACTCTAAGAATCTCTTCTTAGAGAAGAAATGTAGACCAGGATGGCCTACATAGCAGAGAATACCTGTAAACCCCCTGGATTTTCCCCACAAATTACTGCTTTCTCTAGGCTTCAATAGCATTTTAACTATTTTATTTATTTACCCTCAGAAAACAGAATAACATAATTATCAAATCTTAACTCACAGGAGAGAAACTTATCCTATCTTGCATTTGCAATAGAATTTAGTGGCATATGTTTTGTTTTCATGGAGTCTCAAAATGAGAAAGTACTGCTACTAGTCAGATTAAGTTCATGTGCATTTTGCCAAGTGTAGGGAAGAGCACTAAAATGTATTAAATGTATTAAATTACCTAGTACCAAACTCCCCCTTCCCTCCAGGTCTATAGCATAAGACTCTTTTCAGAAGGAGGCCAGGAATCAGCCCCAGGTGAATTTTATTACCTGACATGTTTGGAAAACACTAAATTAAATGCACCCTAAAATCTTTCCTTCTGAGATCTGCTAATTCTGATAAAAATTAAATTACTGGAAATAATTCCTAGGCCTATATTTATTAAAATAACTCATGACACTGAATGGACCAAAATATTAACATTTCTGTATCTCCTTTTAAATGGGTTTGTCCATATGGTTGACCAAATTTTAGTATTCTTTGTGTTCCTATTGGGTAATACACTGCCTGGTGTAAAATAGACATTTGGTAAGTTCTGAATGAATGAACAGCTCTACTGCAACAGTTAGCTGCCAATCATAACTAGTCTACCTTCCATTCAGGGTCTTCAATACCAAAAAGAATACCCAACATTGATTTAGAACATTATTGGAGAAGCAAGATTAAAACAAAAAAACCAATGAATTCTATATACAAAATCAGCACTTATTGTTTGACTGAAAATGTGATCAAGACAGTAATAGCATTTACTTCATATCAATTGTAGTTGAATATGGATAGGAAAAAAATTTCTGAAACTAGAGGAATATAAGAATTCACACTATCCCAGAACCAGTTTTTGAGGCAAACATAAATAGTATGAATTACTAGCTATTAAAGAATTTCTGGAACTACTGGAGTGAGTCTATTTTTCTTTCTGGTGCATGATAACTCCTGGGAGCCATTTGTGGAACAAAAGTAAAACAAATGGATTGGTGATTGCATAAGACCAATTTCATTATCTTTTTAGATAGTTTTTTTAAAAGGACACATCTAAGAGAAACATTTCTTCTAAGTCAGATAAACAAGTTATATTTCACCAGTATACAGCAGAATATTTTTATATGTGAGTGAAGAACATTTTCTTTAATACACACAAAGTGTCTTTCAGGCCCCCATCACAGTTTATTACTTACAATAAATAAAAGATTTCCACCCACCTTGCCATTTGCTATGACATTTATCAATTTTAAATTTCATTCATGAAAACTTCTCAGAACTGACTGAGACTCCTGTACAATATTGTTCTAAACCAAGAAGGATTATGTAATAAGAAAAAGTCAAAGAAATGTTAGTGACCCTAAAATCAAATGATCTTCATTCAATTGTTGCATCATTTATCTTCCATTTTTTCCTTTCTCCTAACTGAGAAATTAACTATAGCTGGCAAGCACTTTCTCTTTACAATAGCAGCCTCAAGTTTATTTGCATATTTTAAATCAATTTTCTGGGGACAGGGTATGTCAACTCCAATTGCCAAATATTACCACCAGAAATACTACCAAATAATACCACAAGAAAATAATATTTGACCAGGGTGGTCTAAATGTAATGCCTTTTCTAACTATGCAATTTTGAAACAATAAATTTATACAAAAATACACATATATTCACGTGCTCTCTCTATATACATACACATGTGTGTATATATATCTCAGATATTATTTTAAGTTCATCTCAATAGACAGGATAATAATACAACTATAATTATAGTGAGCAACACAGCTCACAGGACACACTTCAACAAGGCTCTGTGGGGGATGGAGGAGGAGGGAGGAAGGAGGCATGGGATGCCAGACCTATGGTTCCCAAAGTGTAGTCCCTGGACAGCAAGATATTTATCACCTTGGAGAACTTGTAAAATCATAATTCTTTGTCCCCATCCTGGATCTATTAAATCAAAAACCATTGGTATGGGGCTTATCTTCACAAACTCTCCAAGTGATGCTAACTCATACTAAAGTTTGAGAACTACAGGACTACATAAAAACTCAAATACAAGAGGCCTTGGTAACTCTTAATCTTCTTAACCAGATGACATAATGCCAATTATAAATCAGGGTGTGACTAGTGACTCTGGGATATATTCACTATATCCTTTAGAATCAATAAGCACAGTTGTACTTCTCTATAACTTCCAGTTCCAAATTCAACATAAAAATTGGAGGTCTATTGGAAATGTGGAGAAAGACTGATGAGTCAGTGGAATTCCAGAATAGCTAATCTAGGCTCAGCACTCCAGAGAGTGAAAATCTTGGCCAAAGGTTTTCCTTTATGAGCCCTGAATACAATGTTATATTAGCTTTGACCTAGAGAGGTAGATAAGTAAAGGACAACAACATGCTGAAGAATGCTCCTATAATGAGCCAAGCAGAAAACTCATTAACAAGTTGTCCGTGACTGTGGTGTCTGACCCTACTCTATCATTCTCAAAACTTTGGTTGCATTTGTTCAAAAAGTCACATTATAGTTTGGACATGAGGTGTTCCCCAAAGCTCCTGTGTTAATGCAGAAATATTCCGAGGTGTGTGACTACAAATTGGTCCAACCACTCTGGAAAACAATATGGATCCCTCAGAAAACTTGGAATGGAACCACCATTTGATCCATTTATCCCACTCCTTTGCATATACCCAAAGGATTTAAAATCAGTATACTATAGTGATACGGCCACATCAATGTTTATAGCAACTCAATTCATAATAGCTAAGCTATGGAACCAACCTAAGTGCCCTTCAACAGATAAATGGATAAAGAAAATGTGGCACATATACACAATGGAATATTAGACATAAAGAAGAATGAAATTATGGCATTTGCCAGTAAATGGATAGAACTGGAGAATATCATGCTAAGTTAAATAAGCCAATCTCAAAAAAACAAAAGCCAAATGTTCTCTCTAATATGTGGATGCTCACTCACAATAGTAGGTAGGATGGGAGGGTAGGGGGAGAAGTGAAGGTTCACTAGATTGGACAAGGGGGAATGGAGGGAAGGGAAGAGAGGATAGAAATGGAAAAAACAGTAGAATGAATTGGACATAACTTTCCTATGTTCATATATGAATACATGACCAGTGTAACTCCACATCACGTACAACCACAATGGGAAGTTATACTCCATGTATGTATGATATGTCAAAATACATTCTACTGTCATGTATAACTAAAAGGGTTAAAATATTTTAAAATAAAAGATAATAAATTTCTGAAGACAGAAAATAAAAGAAATTTTCCAAAGTAAAATGATTGAATTATGAGAGCTATGTCCTAAATCTTTCCATCCAAGTTTGAATAGCCTAACTAGGTGGTAACTGTAGGTAGGTGGGGCATGGCTGGAGGACGTGGCTTACTGGGGCATGCACTAGAAGGGTTATTCTTCCCTGTGCCCCTTCCCCTTTCTCTCTCTGCTTCCTACCTGCCATGAGCAACTTTCCTCCACCATTCCCTTCTGCCATGATGTCTGTCTCACCTTGGACCCAGAACAAGGGAGTTTGTCTACATAAACTAAACCTCTGAAACCAAAGCCAAAATAAACTTTTCCTTCTCTAACTTGTTGTTGTTGGGTATTTTGGTCACAGCTATGAAAAGCCAACTAACACAGACACCCTGCTCCTGGAAGAATGGGTGTTGGCTCTACTGATCACAGCACCACGTGAGCCTCACATATCACTCTGGTCTCTGAGGAAGCAGGTGCTGAGATTATAATTAAATATGTATATAGGAAACAGGAGCGGCAGCAAAGAAGGGTGGAGAGGAAAAATATCCTTCCTGTGTGTCAAAGAGATAGAGGCGGAGTCAACCCACAAGCTGACTTCCAAACCCACAGCATAATTTAAAAACAAACTGACACACAATAGGTCAGAGAGACTATGAGTACAAATTAGATTCCTTTATCATATTTAATATTCATAACTTCATGAGATTCAATCTGAAAGTTACATGAGAAGCAGAAGAAGAATCAAAGCCAAGTTCTCAGACAACAATGAAAATGTAAATAGTTGCCCAGAAAGCAAACTGGGTTAATCGAAGATTAACTCTACAATGCAAAATTCAAGACTTATTGTTATATTAACTAATCTTCATCAGAAAGAAAATGTGTCTTCATGACTTAAATTGCTTGGTTTAGAGCGACACAAAGCAATATCCCTCACATAAAGTCTGTACCAGTTGAAAAAGCAACAAGACTGACCAGGCTGCACTGGTGAGCTCATCATGAGATACAGAAGGGCTGACAGGCTAGGATGCTGATTCACAGGCTTCACTCCACTGGCAGAGGCAGTTCAAGAGACAAAGGAGAAACCTAGGATGTAAGAAAAAAAGCAATGTATAAGATACAATTTATGTCAATCACACCAAAAAAAAAAAAAAACAGATTTGGCCTTGAGTCTCAATTCAGCCACAGCTTGACTATATGGATCTCTGAAGCAGTCACCTCAGCCTCTTAGTTTCTATCTATAAAACAGAAAATGTTCCATCCCTGCTTAGAGCACAGGAATACTGTGAGCACTGAAATAAAATGATGGGTGAAGAAGAAATCTGTGGAAAAGTACTTCATATAACTAAAACAAGTTTATTATTCCCTAGCTACTATCATAACTATAGAGATTAAAAGTTATTTTTTGGCTATTTGGATATAAATATCTCACTACATAACATTTTAGACTCACTGCCAAATATTTACTTCTAGAGGTAGGACCTGTTAGTGAAAGAAATTTTTAATGGCCTAAAAAAGTAACAGTTCATACACTGTAGGAGGGACAGAAAACTCCCGTTATAATTTCCATTTCTTGAAATCTTTAGCAATCTTGTTCCAGCTAAAAGTAGTAACAGTGATAGTCCTTCTAGGAGTGGCACCAACAGGATGGACTCCTTGAAAGGAATTTAAGGGACTTTCTGCTTTTAATCTCAATGTACTCCCACTTACAGACACTGCAGCAGAGGAAAAGCAATAGGAAGGACATTTCCCCAACAGTATACTGGAATGTCAAATCGTAAAAAAAGAAAAGCTTTTAAAGTTATACTCCATGAGTTTCTTACTAAAATAGTATATCCCAGTTGCACTATTTTTATAGACAGATGCTGTAACTCTGAGAATTGTACATCTCTTTATCTTGAGAATCCAACATATTTATTGTGACTCGTTTTCCCATCAGTATTTTGAAAGTGTTATTACTATTTTTTCCCAAAAGTATAAAGCCAGATATAAATACATATTTTCTTTGAAGAACTATATAGCACCAAGAATATCTATAATACTTTAAATTATCTCTGAATAGAAATGTTCTATTTAGTTATTGAAACAACTCAGTAGAATCATCAGATCTAGCAAGCTACTTCTCATCCAGTCTTTAGTGCTTGTTATAAGTACTGAGATTTAGTAACAATAAAAATGTACATTCTATAAATCCTGTTCAAAATACTGATATGCTTATTTTATTAGAATTATGTACAGAATCTTCATTTATGTCAATAAGATATACCAATAAGAAAGCGACATGCTCTACAAAATGATGAAAAATTAAGAGCAGAAATCTTTTCTTTAAATTTTTTATCGAGACATTAACATTCTGCCATTGGCACCTAAACTAAGAAATGCTAATGTTATATTTATTATTATAATAACATTATTTGCTAAGTTCCTTACAGTTATAAGGTTTTTTACACCTATCACTATATTTGATATTATTTTCACACTACACACACTAACATAAATTACTTCTCAGCCCCCATCAACCACCTGACAGGTGAGAAAATCAACTTGTCCTCTGCTTCAGAAGTAAATATAAAAAATTTAAACTTACTGGGATTTGATTTTATCTAAAATTAACAAATGTGGCCTTAAAATTTTGCCGTTTTTATTCTTTCAGATTGTACTCTGAAATATTTCACAAATGCTCTAGATACATTGTTTTTTTCTAGATCCATTCTTGATTCTCACTGACACAACCTGATTTTAAATTAAGAACAACAAATAGCAAGAAATAGAAAACCTCCAGAAAATGTAAGTGAAGCAGCCCTGAAAAGTATATTTCATCAAAGGCATAATCTGTTTTAAAAAAATGTTTTTATTCTATAATTTCACTTTATACAATTAATAACTTGTATATTTACAAATATAGTTCAATTTAACAAATGATTTCCAAGAATTTAACTTCTGATAATTTCTGCCTCTTATTTCCAGAAATAACATACGTTAACATCTGCCTGTGACATGCTGGTTTGTAGCTAGGTAAAGAACTACAGCGTTTTGATTTCATAGCTCCAGACTGAAGTCACAAAGTGAATCTGGGATGGAAATACAAATCTGGCTTCAAAATTCCACTCTTTCTGAAATTTAGGCAACTCTCTTTGCCATTTGATGTTTCAAATAACTGTCTGATCATGACACATTTTTCTAACACTATGAAAGTCATTATTTGAACATCTTTACAAAGAAAATTAATAGACATCTATCTCTATGTTGATATGTATTAGTTTCTGTTTACTGTATTTTCATCCCCACTAAAGTACAATGAACCAAAGTTATCACTACAACTGCACAACTGGAATATGATCATTTGAAGAGTTCTCCCTGAATGTTCCAGAGGATAGATCTGCAGTATATGCATGCACAATGATGTGTGGATGTGTCATAGGTAACAAATGCTTCCCTCTCCTGCTGGCCACAGAATCAACACA
Source organism: Xerus rutilus (assembly GCA_028644305.1). Taxonomy (NCBI): domain Eukaryota; kingdom Metazoa; phylum Chordata; class Mammalia; order Rodentia; family Sciuridae; genus Xerus; species Xerus rutilus. The sequence continues at coordinate 68,913,454 of CM053407.1, read as the reverse complement.
CCAGCAGCCTAATTCACAAGAAAGGACACAGACTTTTACATTTATTAGGACCACTTTTAAATGCTTAGAATAAAAGAGCAGTCAATGGTCAATATTTCTCAATGACAATGGGCAACTTACTGTCAAATTGTCCCACACTTCTTTATCCAAATAGGCTGCAAAAAAATATGAACTGTTTAGAATGGCAAAGTTTTCTCCTAGTATATCTGTCATTTTTATAATAACTGTGAATGAGTGATAGCAGGAAACTGGCCTTCAAACAGGTAGATAATACAAAAGAAAGAAAAAAAATGCAGATTGTTTACGAATACAAATTATCAAAGCATGTACTATAAATATACCTGCTTTCAATTAATAGTCCAATCAATTTGAATATAAGTTTGCCCATGTTGCAAAAATATACAGGTACACACCAAAGAAAAGATAGAAGTGAGAAGAAAACGCAACTGCTGCTGTGACACCCTGTCTCTTGAGGTCCAGGAATTCTGGCTTTGACTATCTTCCTTAAGCTATTTGGATCCACAAAAGAGGACTAAGAACATCTCTAAACACAAAATGGTCAACTCTGAAAGTAAGTTACCACTATAATATCCTGGGTCATAGCACAGAATGACAGTCCAAGGGGGTGACATCTTGCAGTGTCTCAGCATGCCCATGCAATCAGGAAGAATGCACTAACAGGGTGCATTGCTCCAGCCAACATTACGCTCATGAACATCATTGTGGTGATCCTAACATAGGTCTTTCGGCCATTCTACCCACCTTACCTGTTCAACAGTAATAACACTGCAAGCCAGCAGAGCTTTACAAGTCACAGAGAATTTGCACATGGGTATTTCTTCTGATCTTCACAATAACCCTTTGGGGTATACTAAATAAGCTGTTATTACTCCCATTCCACAAACAAGGAATTTGAAAGGTTTGTTCATGGACTTATATTTGGGAAATGGAAGGGCTGACTTTTTGCCAGAGTTCTTTGGTGATATCACAAGGAATTATAGGCCATTCTAAGAAAACTGTTTGAATATCAACACCCTGCCTACCTAGTCAGGGAAATTTCAGTTGTGGATCATTGAGTTACAGGTCTCCCTTACTAATGAACCTATCTAGCCATTTAACAGACTGTACTTTCTCACAAATGATAATAAATAATTTGAAAAGTTGGGATAAATATCTACAGGTCATGTCACAGCAGAAGCTTTCAAATTTGACGTGGACTTCATGACCTTAAACATCAATATTCTGCTGGGTTTTTAACTATATTCTGAGTTTCATATTATATCTTTCTCCCTCCCCCCCCCACTCTTTTGGTCCATTGCTATTATTTTGGACAGTGCTACCAATTAAGCAGAATGCTTTTGTAGTCTATGCAGCTCTCACAAACCTCATCTGTACATCTCTAATATATCTTCCCCAGACTTAGGGCAAGTCATAATGTACAATTCAGTGTATACGAAGTCATTTATTAAGCAGCAAGTCCCTCTCTTTACAGATGGAATCATTAGCAGTGATTCCTCTATACAAATGACTTTCATAAGCTAACTCAATTTATCACACCCACTGTACATACAGTTTATTGGTGACATAAGTCCACTGTGCCAATGAATTGAGCACCAGGCCCTCAGCCTCAGACTCTCTCTTATACCTCAGAACCTGAAATAGAAGCACTATAAAATTGCTCTTAAGGCCTACTCAATGCAACAACCATAATTGAGTAAACACAAGACATTCTGTTACCCACTATGGAAACCTGAGATTCTATTTAATGTCTCTGTTTCTTGCACTTCCCAAAAACAGTAACTAAAGCCACAGCATTGATCTCTTTCATATCTGAGCCCCCCCCCCCCTTTCCACTTCAGCACTTTAGCTAATACTGCTTGGCTCAAGTAATTTTTCTTGATTAGATTCTTGATCGAGACTTCTATCTGGCATCCCTATCTCCAGGGAATGTATGAATGAATGAATTTGCAAGTAAAATAAAATTTGGTGGCACACAAACTCCTCAACAGCATTCAAATTCCTTCATAATCACTTCTCACTTCCTTTTTCCTTCTTTCCCTCACATATAACTCTTAAGGTTCTAAGCAATCCATCATTGCTCCTAGCATAGCACTCAACACTATTAGCTAGTTCTGAAGCATAGGCACTGGCTAATCAGAATGAACACTTGTATGAGCATTAGTATGGCTATACTGAAGTGCATTAGCTATTAGTCCTGATTATTCATATATATATATATATATGTGTGTGTGTATATATATATATATAAAATTCATATTCACATCTCCAGGCTTTTCCACCTCCATCTGCAAAGGATACTACTACTTTTTTCTACCTCATACCTCGAATTATGTAAGGCATGCTTAAATGTGAATTCTTAACCAGATACTCCAAGTAAAATGACAGCTTCTTCATCTAGGTTCCCACCATATCTCTATAACACCTCCTATATAAGTAGATTACTCTCATCCACAATAAGACTTCTGTTCTTCAATTCAGAGACTGTGCTATATTCATCTCTAAAACCCCCACAACCTTGCACAGAGCCTAGTACATGGCAGGTGCACAGTGAATTCTTGATGAATGAGTGAAAAAAGGGATAAAGCTAAGACAACAAACCTGTAGTTACTTGATTTGGGGGCAAAATCATTTATCTGCTTTGTTATTGTAGAATTATGTAGCACTAGAACACAGCCCTTTGATTTGACCAGAGAAAGAAAATATTATAGAGTTTGGGCCACCATCTAGAAAGAACAGTTCCAGATGGAAGGGTACCTTCATGGATGGGGAAAACATCAAGCACCTGCCAAAAAAATTGCCACGAATGATGTTGTCCAAGACAGAGTGATTTCCCAGTCTGTTCAGTTGAAGTGATTTCTCTGATCAATGGAAGGATTCAGCTTCTCACTTTCTTATTAACTTCTGCTTTTCTGTCTCCAAAGAAATCCACAGTCTTATCAGATAAGTTATACAAGCTCAGGTTTGCATCAAAATAATTGAATCATATTCAAGACACAAGAGTGAAATACAAAGATTGGTTCCCTTCAACTTCAGGACCAAAAGGAGGATTGTTCTTATAATATTCAGAATGTTCCTTACTAGATTTATTTTGTCCTAAGGAATAGGATGCTGGGGAGTCTGGAAGCTCTGGTAAATGGTAACAGGGAAACTGACAGACACAGGCAAGAGCCACACCAATGTTGCAATCCATGATTTAACCTTCTCTAAGGCCACAACCCAAACCTGGTGTACTGAGTCACTGAACACGCTGGCAAAGACTGGTGTGTCAGTTCATTTCAGCTCATTCTGGTCTATGCAAAACTGTTGGTTTCAGACCCCACCAGCACTGCCAAAATATTGTTGACTTCATCCTTGGAGCACAACTAAAAGCAGAAGGTGAGTGACCAGAGGGTCACACATTTTACATATACTCGCTGTGCTTATATTTTAAAACAAATAATAAGCTCCTTTCTAAGACTTTTAGAAGAACCATTTAAGCACAGGCTACATTGTAGGGTGTAATATAGAGCAGGGAATGCAGCTTGGGAGGTTAGTTATGCATACATTTTGCATATTTAAGATAGGATTCAGTAGTCTATACTATAAATATAACTCAATGGTAACATCTAAAAATACATAACATAATCAGGAATGGTCTGCTGGATATTTCATTTCATAAGAAAAAATCCTGCCAACTACACTACCTGCACTAATAAAAAGATCTTTTTGTAGTAAACCATGGTATTTAAAACACCAGGCTTAGCCCTCGGGTGCCCAAAACCCAAGTTATATCCCAAACAGCCTCTATATAAGAAAGATCATTTAATCAAAAAGCTTTACTCCAGTTGTTTTTAATTGAATTGTCTTTGAAGGTGCCTATCTGCAACTTACTTCCTTGGACAATAGAGAGTTACAGTTACCATTATCACCAATTTGAGTTTAAAAGGAGACTCATAATGCCCAGACACTGCAGGATATACAAGGCCCCTTTACAGTCCTCACAAAAGGGTTGTTTAAAAAAAAAAAAAAAAAAAAACCTTTGTCTAACTGTAAATACAGATGACAGAAGTCCAAAATAGAATTGTGGAAAGGAAGTAATAGTGGAAGTGAAGGAACTTGTAACAGACAACCTCTGATACCTGTGCAGCAGGAGGGCTTTGTGACTCGCACACTATAACCTTCCCTTCAGAAAACTGCCCCATCAAGCTTGCTTAAAAGAACCTGGCTTCCCTGGTCTACCTACTACCTCACTAGCATGGAGGCACAGGTTACCATGAGCAAGCCAGATACAAAAGACCTTTATCCATAATTGTAATTTAGAATGACATGGTTCTCCTTTTCAAGTTCCAATATTGTGTACATTATTAAAAAAAGAGTTCTGAGATTTCTTTAATGCTAGAGCCTACCTCTTGAAGATCTGACAATACCTACATGCAGCAAAGTGTCCCTATAAAATGTCTCAGTAGCTGGGTGGTCTGGAAGTCAATTAACCTCTTTGAGTCTCAGTTGCTTAAACATGAATTATTTAACTTACCAGGTCATTGTGTGGCTTGGAGGAAATAATGTGAAGTAACCGGTAGGGAGAAAGTACTCAAAAATGCTGGCTATTATTATCATTATTATTATAGAATTGTGTTTCACTTCAGGCCAAATTCTATCCCAAGAGAAAAGTGTGACACACAGTGCCTCTGACTGTGGAACAGAGTCCTGCAGCACAGCTATTAATCTTTCTCACTCCACAAGGGTTATAAAAGGGATCTAATTACTAAAGCTTTTTTCCTATCTTTCTGTTAGAAGGCAAATGTGTACTCCAAGGAAATACACTGTGCTACCTTTGCTTGTGAATATGCCATGCTTACTTTAATCTTTTACTGATGTTATCTGCATTTTAAAAAATCACTTGGGTGTTGATTGCAAGGGAAATGTTAACGATTTTTTTAAAACTCAGTAAGTTAGTAACAACTCTCATTTAGTAGAAATTTGAAAAGAAATATGTGGTCTATTCCCCTAGTATGATACAGGTCCTTCTATAAAGAACTTTTCTGATGTTGCAGCAGATCATCACGGGAATTTCAAAAGACCCTATGGCCCCTTTTCTTATACTGCGCAGGATTTCACTCATCATTTTATACTTGCTGCTCTATGTATTGCTAGTGGTCTATCCAATTTTAAGCCACCTAGACACACCTCCAGGTATGAACAGCTATGCCCCTTAAATAAAGAAATGATAACAGCAGAATCCCCACACAATAAAGAAGGAAATCACAAAAGAGGACTGAGGATTGGATTGTGAATCAGTGTTTGAGTGCCCTTGGGTTCAATCCCCAGTACCAAAAAAAAGGGGAGGGGAGGAGGAGGAGGAGGAGGAGGAGGAGACGACCAGCATGAGTCTTGAGCTTCTTCCCCAAACAATATCCACACTATCACTGATTCTGTTTAGTAGTCATTTTCTCATTTGCGACCCCTTTTTCCATTAGGCTTCTCTAAGATTTCTTCCAATTGAATAAGTCATTCCTTCACTGCCTCCTTCCAAAGAACCTACCTTTACTAATGAGATGAATCATTTTTATGTCCTCACTCTCTCCCAAAAAACTCTATTTTATATCTAAAATTTATCTCAATGTCCTTCTCTCTCTAGTTCTTTTCTATCCTATGCTTTTCCTTCTTCTACAGAGCTTCCTTGTGCTACCTTAGGATATCTCTAAATTCTTGGAATACACTAACATCTAGCAGATGAATCATCCTACTAAAATCTTGTTTCTTGAGCTTCACTCTACCCATTAGTATTGACTTTTCTATCTTGCATAAACTTTATATTTAGATTCAAGTTAAGAAACATGCCCGTTCATGCCAAGGAACTTTGTGGGCTGTATTTATCACAGGTACAACAATTTAAGCTGGGCTGGAATTTAATGTGTACTTACTGGGTGCATGCCATGAATGTTCAGTACAGAGCTAAAGGGTAAGGTCCTCACAGATTTCACATCATGGACTTCTCACAATATGGTACCAGAACCAGTCTGAAAATGCACATTCAGAACTTATCTGAGACATCCTGTATCAGAATTTGGGGAATAAAGGTCTAGAAAGAGCATTTTTAACATGCTTGCACAGTGATTCAAGCTGACTTTAAGCATGAAAACCACTGGAGAAACAACATATGCACAATTAAGGAACAACATAATAAAACATAGATAGAGCAACAGAGTAAAATGTGCACTGGGTTTGGAGTCTGTCCTTATGGCAAATTCTACCTCTCTGATTTCCCTGCTGTATGTTCACAGTCAAATGACTGTACCACTCTGACCTTCAGTTTCCTCATCAATAAGTTGCTGGAGCTAATAGCTACTTGCAGGGTCATTAAGGATAAGAGACAATATATTTTAAATACTTAAATAGTGCTCAGTAGGTGAGATATCATGACAGGGCCTCTGTGTTGCAAACTGCCCCTGGAATTGTGAAATACTGCAACCCTGATAGCTATCATTTCCTAAAAGGAACAGGATAACATAAGTGCTGTAGGGATTTAGAGAAGGAAATTTTCATTGTGGTTAGTGGAAGAAAGAGAATGTACCATGGAAAAGCTGGCATACAGATTTAGGACACTAATTTTTATTCAAACATGCATGGTTGGCAAAAATGTCCTCCTTGCCCCAAAGTTCCCTAAGTCTTATCCTCAATGAATTTAAATAATTCAAAAAAACAATTTTAAAATTACATATCTGTACCTCTCAACCATTTTTGATTTAAATTATTTATCTTTGTATTCCCCCCAAATAAAATATTTTCAAGATCAAAATTAATCCTCAAAATTACCTCATTTTCTGTGCTAGTAACAGCATATTTCTGGTTGTTGTTTAATGTAATACATTCCATTCCCAACAAGATGAAATAATTTTGTACACAATGCTTCTCAAACATACCATCAAATTTTTATTTACAAAATGGTAGTGCTGACCTCCTGCCAGGAGGGGGCACTCTTTGAATTACTATTCTATTTTAGTATAGCATGGGTTGCAGCTTTTCTGTCACTCTTGGAAGAATCATGTGACTGATTTCCACTGAGGGTCTAGGAGACTGCAAAAACGAATTCACCAGCTCCAGGAAGCTAACTGGCCCATGAGGGCATCAAGCCTCTTGATGATCCCATTAGTAAAATAGGCTAATCAATTAAGCTAAATCACTCAGAAATAATCCTATTAAACCTCATTATTTCTGTGAAGAATCAAGAGCAACTGCAACTCCATTTCAACAAATGGAGAAAAGTTTCAAATTACAAAACCTGCAAAACTCAGGTAGCAACAATTACTGATTATAAATACAGTGTAAGAACTCAAAACAAAATCAGTAGAGTCTTCGGGACATTTAGTCCCTCTGTGTGAGAAAGCTTCCTTTGAAACTGAGAATCTATATACAAACAAGAAAGCCAAAGCAATTTTTATTATTGCAAGCAACTTCTATTAATGTCATATAGTGGAAGGGATATAGTCTTTGCTTTCATATTTCAGTTCTGCAGGAAAAAATGTCTGCATATATATATGTATGCATATATTAAAATAGATCTAGACAGATCAACACATATAAATAGCTCAATGCAACATCTGTAGCAGTCCTTTGGAGTATATTAAAGTCCTTGCTGTTTATCAGGTTGGTAAATCATATCAGCTCCTAGTTATTTAAATTGCCAGTTGCCGGGCAACCACATCTTTGTCAACTGTCACTCACTCTTAAGTTCCTTTGCAACATTTCCTTAAGGAAAAAAAAAGTGAAAAATTCTTGAGACACTTATTTTAGGCATAAGAAATGCACTTTATTTTATCCCTGATAATATAGTTATATTGGGGAAATAAAACCTATTTATTGAATTTGGAGTAGGGGCAATGTGTGGTACAGTTCCTGGTGTAGATGCAAAAGTTGTGGGTCTTCACTAAAATTTCCATCTCAGGACCTGGCCCACAGTAGAGGTATGTTTATAACAGAAGACTACCAAAAGAAAATATGCACTCTAGAGAAAATAAATGATTCTCAACAAAATTGATAGTTAGCTTTTGTTTCTATAATTCCATTCTCATCACTGAAGAATGAATAAAAGTTATGATCACAGTAATCACCTGCTACTTGCTTCTGACACCACCTTTTAATTCATTTATTTATTTTGGATATTTAGGAACAAACTGTTTATCTTCCTGTGAAAATTTCTACCATGTATATGTTTTATTTTTATAAATGTAAATTAGCATAGGTTACTCAATCCAAAAGTTAATTGATTTGCTAGTAGTATAAAACTTTTCCTCAAGATAAATCAGGCTCCTGTGGCAATGAAGATAATAGAATACTGAGGGTATACGATTCACTGTGTCAATACAGTACTTCCAGAATTGTCACTTCCTATCTTTCTGGACATTAGTTTCAGATCATATGATCTGTAAAGTTCTTCCTAGCAATGACATTTCATACACCCACAATTTTTAAATGACACAGTTCTCAGTTCAGATTTTAATGTTAATACTACATTTTCCAAAACAGAGATATATATCTATCTAGATACAAAGGAAATTATTAAGTGGTATCATTTACTTCATTATGCAAACATTTAAAGAATAAAGAGGGGTTAACTTATGACTTCAAGTAGGAAATGACAGAATTTGTCAACTTTGAAATTAAAATCTTTGTGAAAGAAAAGTAACCCCAAAAGTCCAAAGATAAATCAAAGTGGGGAAAAAGTATTGCAATGCAAATAATCAACAAAGAATTAGTAATGGGATTATTTAAAGAACACATCTAAATGAGTAAGAAAACTAAACAAACAAAAATATCAAAGCAAGAACAATTTAAAAATAGGAAAAGGAAAGGAATTGGTAATGAACAAAAATGAAAACTTCTGCAGCCAATATTTATATGAAAAGCTGCTCAATGAGATACCGAATCACACCCATCTGACTGGATAACATTTTAAAGTTTCATAATCCTTGTGTTGGCAAGAATGAGGAACAACTGAAATTCTAATACACTTTCAGAGAGTATTATGCACACACACCACTTAGAATAGCAATTTAAGACTATCTAGTCAAGCAGATGGTATATAATAGTCCATGTCCTGTGATAGGAAGAATAATGGTCCCTCAAGATGTTCATGACCTAATCCTCAGAATTTCAGAATTTGTACATATGTTTCCTTACATGGCAAAGTTTGCAGATGGAATTAAGGTCGGTGATAAAATGACTTTAACATTGATATTATCCTGGTAATTCAGGTTGGCCATGCACAAGAATTCTTAAAAGTGGAAGAGGGAAGCAGAAAAAGAGAATCAGGCAGAGGTGTGAGAATGGAATAATCGTTGGAGAGATGCAGCGTTGTTGGTATTAAGAGGCAGGAGGAGGCCATAATCCAAGGCATGTTAGCACTTTCTAGAAGCTAGAAAAGACAAGAAAATGAGTTTTCTCACAGAGGTTCAAGAAGAAACAGCACTGCCAACACCATGACATTAGCCCAGCCAGAGTCCATAGAACTACAAAAGAATATATTTTTGTTGTTTCAAGTCAGCACAATTGTAGTATTTTGTTTCAGCAACCATAGTAAATTAATAAGCAACCCAGAAATTCTACTACTAAGGAAGTTGTCCATGTGTCTTTGTAGGAAAGAAAGAAGAAAAAAAAAGAACAGTGTTCATAGTGAGGCTCTTCAGAACAGAAACTCTGGAATCAGTGTGAATGTCCATGAACAGGTGAAGGAATGTATGGAGACTTTGAAAATTTATATAATAAGAACACACATAGTAATTAATATCCAGGGTTTAGGCTTATATATATCAACATGGATACACCTCAATACTTATGGTAAATAAATGAAAAATAAACTAAAAGATTCATATGCCATGTAATATCATACAAAATGACATATTTATTAATAAGTATTTCATAGTTAAAATAATGAATAAGTGAATGAGAATTAAAAACATCACACTCAGGATAGTAGCTAACTCTGAGAATGAATGAGTTGTATACAGAATGCTTCAAATGTACTATAAATGCTTTATTTCCAGGATAAAAGGAAAAAACAGCCCTGAGGTAAACAAAACAAAATGTAAAGATGTGACAAGAGTACACGATTAATAGATGAGTATTTATTATTCATATTTTATGTATTACTGAAATATTTCATAATAAAAAAAATAAACAACAAACTCAAATGATGTATTTTCCAATGTGTCCACTGGCAAACAGGCAAACTGATTCTTCCCAAGTTCACAGAAAATGATCTCACCCAACAAGTATCCCTATAAACTTGCCAATTAAAAGACAAAAATACCGAAAAGCAAATATCAATATTTAGCCCAATTTCTGTAACCTTACAAGTGTACACTAAAACAAGCAGATTTTTATTTTTCCTTTTATTTTAAGTAATTTCATCTTAAGTCTGAAGAGTCAAGAAATAATACACATTAGGAAAATCTTTTCTCCATGTCTCCTAAGAGGCCCACTCAGGTATGAAGGGGTCTACTTGCAAGTGGATATTTAAGAATTGGACCACAGTAAATATATTGTCACCTTCCAGATAAAAAAAGTAAGATGGCTCATTTAGAAACAACAGTGTTTTAATAAGTTGTTAAGTAGGCAAAATAATATTCTACATATCCTTATCAATTAAGGATTAATAAACTTACTAAGAGACACAAACACTGAGAGGAAAATATGAATCTACTTTTTGTGGTTTACTATTTTTCCCTTATTACTTATATCTCTATAAAACATTTTGAAATTCCCCATTTCTCTCTCTTTTAAATGATAATGCCTGTCTAAGGATCCCAGGGCATTATGAAAAGATTAGGAAATGATTATGCTGTTCTTAGGAAAATATTAAAAATTAAGGGGTTTTCCACTTTGACTGCTTTTCTCCTGAACTAGAAAACTAACTCTTTCTCTAGGAAGCATTAATAACTTCAAATAGTGAAACTAAATTATTTTTGCTAGAAGGAAAAAATAAACACAAAAAGAACCTAAGAATAACATAAGTTAAATATATGACTTGGATAAATGCAAAGGCATTTCACTGCAACCCATTGTTATTCAAATAAAGCTTAATCGCTTTACAAGCCAAGGTCCCTTTCTTTTAAGCCCAAGAAAACTAAGTTAATTATATTTAGTTCCGGGTGGCACACAATTTAATACCCATGCTGCCAAAATGCCAACCACAATATAAAAGGCAATAATAGCAGCTATGAATAAAAACATGGTCATTTGTTGTTTTCCTGACGGAGCCAATCCCTGAGTTCAAATAATTTGATGCTTCAACCAGTAACTCTGAATATTAAACATGAAGACTTGCCATACTAGTATGCCTAAAATGAAAGATAAGAATACTATTGCAATTAATATATACAATGCTATCAAGGTATAACTGGACTTAGAACTGTTACCTAGACATAGTGATGTTAGGAACACCTAGCCAGAGGTTAACCTGTAATCAAAGCTGAGCACTTCAGCTGGCATCTTGCATTTATGTAGCACAATCCTGCACTCAACTTTCCACAAATGGAGTCCTTCTTCCTCAGGAAGAGCCTTTCCTTTGATGTTTTTCTCTTCTTCTTTTTTCTTTTCTTTTTTTTTTTTTTTTTTTTTTTGGTACCAGCGATTAAACTCAGAGGCACTCGAACACTGAGCCACATCTCCAGCCCTATTTTGTATTTTATTTAGAGAAAGAGTCTCACTGAGTTGCCTAGCGCCTCGTGTCTCCGAGGCTGGCTTTGAACTCTCAGCCTCCCATAGTGCTGGGATTACAGGTGTGTGCCACCACGCCCGGCTGTTTTTCTCTTCTTTCTATTGCCTTTTCTGCTAACAAATCTGCATGAAGACTCCTTTGCTGCTGAATCAACATGCAGCGGAGCCCTTCTCCAAAGTAATGTCCTCTCCTTCCACACATCTCTTCAGAAGGGTCTTTCTGCTCTATGATTGTCTCTTCCGAGGTACCTACTGTAAAATTCACACGACCAGGAGAAGATGAATTAAGCCACTCGGCAAGGCGAGCCCTCGGACCAGATCCCCCATCCATCAGAGCGGGTAGGGAGAAATGGCGTCAGAGATTATGTGCATAGAGAATTTCAAGAAAACCCGGTCAGGAAGGAGAGGGGTTGGGTACAGGAAGAGAAGGCCGAAGTCCTTCCTGATGGGTCAGGAAAACTCGCTGATTGACAGGAGGCGTGTCCACTAGTGACATCACATCTGGCTTGCAGCTCTGCTGACCAGCTTCCTTATTTGGGCATCTTGGACCCTGACCAAACCTGACACCTACCTCTATTCCTCCTAGTCATGCTCCATAAACTTAACACAACAGGGATCTCTGATACTACCTAGGCTACTTCTCACCCTAATTAACATAATAGGGCCACTTTTAAACTATCTGGGCCACTTCTCTCTCCTTTAGAGGAAATTCTCCACTCATTTCTGACAAATCACCTGAACACCTCCCCTGTCAAAGATTCACCACATCCATTCTATTGATGGTTAAACTATAAACATTCAACAAATGTTCTCTGTATGGAGAGAAAACATACCTCTCTGAAACTTCTGTTTATTGATTAAATTCATCAGTCTTCTGGGGTGATCTAGAATCTCTTCATGTTATATAGTAATTCAAATATTTGAATAATACCAAGTTTGTTTCAAAACTTAATTAAATATCCTCTGTTCATTGAAATAAGGCTTTAACCCTAATATCTTTAGCCTACAAATATAAATATGTATAGCTGTCAATATCAATTGATGCTAACTTAGTGTATGACTTGGGTAATACTTTGACCTGAATTGACACAGGATAGTCCTTATCAATTAAGTCAATTTAAAAATATGAGTGCACACAATACCATAACATCACCCATATTTACCACTTCAAATTATTTATCTCTATCTGAAAGTATCTTATTTTTCACTGCTCCTTGTGGAGTGTATCTCCTACCACTGTAGGAGCACTCTCCATACCTTCAACCCCTCCCTTCCATCTTTCCCCATTCTATGCTAATGGATTGTGCACTAGACAGAGAGCACCCCTTTGTTTGTAACCTTGGGCCTTGGTTGGTCCAGGAGTGTATATAAGCTTCTATACCTTCTGGAATAAACTGTGGTTCTGCGTCTTGTTCCTGGCAGAACTATTTACCTACCCAGGAGTCTGGATTGAGTGACTGCAAGGACCGTCACCCCAAAACCTCGTCCTGAGAGACTCCACTTCGTCCCCTGAGGAGCCCCTTTTCTTCATCTCTCAGGACCCCAACTCGTCAAGCGGACCCACGCAGCATGATTTAAAACAATATACCACCAGACTAAAACTTCTATGAAATCAAGGATGATGTCTCTCTAATTCACAGGAGCTACAAATTAATGCCTGGCATCTGATGGACAGTCCATATAATTTTGTGACTGTTCTAACAAAATCTATCTAAAGTCTGGACACACAAATAAGTTATCCATGTCAACTTGGGCTTTTAATTCTTCTAATTAGATTATCTGCTACATGACAAAGAATTTTATGTAATGCCTACTGTGAGGATATGTACACCATACTCTGCACGAAATTAATAGGTAAAATAAAAGGGACAGTCACTTCTTATAAGTTAAGTTGCATTTAATTTCTATTTAATTATAGTATCAATTCATCTTACTTACATGCTTAAAAATCTTGGCATGGGCCAGGCAAGGTGGCACACACCTGTAATCCCAGCAGCTCAGGAGGCTAAGGCAGGAGGATCATAAGTTCAAAGCCAGCCTCAGCAACTTAGCGAGGCCCTAAGCAACTTGGTGAGTCTCTGTCTCTAAATAAAATATTTTTCAAAAAGGGATGGGGATTGTGCCTCAATGGTTAAATGCCCTTGGGTTCAATTCCCAGTACCAAAAAAAAAATTGACATGATAATTTTAAAAGATTCATCACCTTGCCAATAATCAGAACTTCTTATAAAACATGCCATCTTCATAAACAGACTGGCCAAAGCCAGAACTTTCTCAGAAATGTCTTAACACAATCAGTTATATGGGAAGGACTAACAACTAGAATCTCAGCATTTCCTAATTTCCTTGAAAAATTTTTTTCAGGTTTTAGAAAGAATTGTTACTAGTCTTTGCCACAAAATGAAAAAACGCCACTACAGAAATTTCTTCATTCAACAACAGGCTTAAGTGCATACCCTTATGTCACTTACATTTGAGCAAAGAAGTGGTAGAGGGTAGGGGTAGGTATTTCAGGTCACTATATATAAATCTAAGGAGATCTAAAACTTTTGTGACCCAAAGATTGGAATTGAAGGACCCTGAGGAACTTAATGTACCTAAAAACTTTAAGCCCAGGGCTTCTGTAGATGCTGCTGTTATAATAGCTGTATAGGAAGAGGACTCTCAGCTTGGTGCAATGTCTGCTGCTATGGATCTACTCCACATACTCAGAACACTCTTGAGCCGTCAAACCCTCTAGAGATGGATGACTGAGTTTCACTTAGTAAAAGTAAAAGTCTGCAGCCCTATGAGCCACTAATGATGAAGGGCCTGGGCAAGAGTGAGCTGAGAGGCCATCAGACTGGCCTGAGATGAACTCATCCAGGAAAGGACAAACCAACCATATGACCAATTGTCCCTTCTGCTCAAAGCAGAATTAACAACAGAGTTCTATGTGGCGATACTGACCTTATCCCAGTAACAAATGCACAGTAAGTATGACAGTGAAGGCACCAGTACATATCATTTCCTATTATTTTCAATAAGAGGAAGGAAATAAGAATGCAGGTGAGAGTATGGAAGAATGTGAGGAATCTCCCAGAACACTGCTCTCCTCTTAATATTTTTGAAGAACCTTATATTTTAAGGATAGTATTTTATTGGACCAAGTTAAGCTACTACTTTGGACAAAATTAAGACATGTCTAATCCCTTCTATATCTTCTGAAGTGTGTCTACAGGGAGTGGAGAAAGGAAAAGAGATGCTTGGAGCTACAGGCTCCTTGTAGCCTTACTGCAACTTCTCTAAGAGGCCTAAGAATAACTCACCTACCCAGAGCAGTGTGAGGCTGGAATTCTTCAGACAGAACTCTTTTACTGAATTAGGATTTAGAGTTAAAAAACAAGAAGAAGAAGTGGTCTTGAGACAATAAGAACCCAAGGATTTGTGGAAGAAGATTACAATTCAGGGAACTGATAGTGTGTCTAGATCCCATTCAGTATTTGTTCCCTCTATTCCAAACACTGTTTACCCTAAGATATTGAAAGCTTATGAAACGAATGTTCCAGAGAATACTAGCCTAGAGCAGGATGAAGACTATAGTTGGCAATAATGAAATAGTACAAGTAACTAAGAAGAAGGGATATATGGAAATGGAAAATGATAAAAAATGAGCTCCACTCCCTCCCCCTGCCTAAACTACTCTGAGAGCACTGTAGATATTGCATCAGGCATACCAATGAGCTCCAAATGCTGCAGAAGTTTAAGGTTTTATATGATGAATGAGGCTGTCTTAGTGTCCATACAAGTGCCTTGGCATCATGAAAATTTGCCCTATTTATTCAGAGATGTTTGGCCTCCTCTGGACTTAATATATCCCTTACTGAATACCAAAGTTTTAAAGTATTTACTATGCAAGATTTCCTGCTCAGGCAGCAGCTCAGGAAGCAGAGCCCTGCCTGTAGGCACTGATGGGTTTTTAGACACCATGCACCTTAGATCAAAGGCAGGATTTTCAGATAATTTTAAAACCCTTGCTAGGGTGTTCTCAAAATATTCAAGATTTTAAAATTTATCACCTGAGTTTTTAAAAAAATCTTTTTTCAAATAGATAACTTTTCCACCATCCTGAAAGTGCTTTTTAAGAAACCATAATCACCTCACTCAGATGTACTGAAACTAGCAAGGGAACAATACAGTTTACTTTTGAAAGGACTCTGCAAAATACTCATTACTGAACAACAGAAGCTGTGCTTCAGCAGGGCCCTCAGTTCAATTTTAAAATGCTTGAAGCCTCATTTGGCTTCCTTGCTAATCAGGGCACACAACTTCTCACCAGCTGAAGAGGCTTGTTTTCATAGTGACTGGCTTATTCTAAAGAAAAACGCTGCTCATTGAGAACTTTAGCTTTATGAAGGGACAGGAAGTCGAATTCTAGTGTAGCCACTCAATTAAACATTTTGATTTCCCATTCAAAATATCAGGGACCTCCAAATTAAATATGGTGTCAACAGACCAGATTTGTTATTAAGCTCAGATTTTGTTGTTAAAGAATTTTAAGGAAAAAAACGAGAAATGTGTATATATGTTCGTGTGTGTGTGTGTGTGTGTGTGTGTACACATACATACATTCAATGGTATAAGCATGTAGGTTAAAATCCTTGGTACAGGAAAGAGAAACATTAATTTCATTTTTCAAAGTATCATATACCAAGCAATAACTTATAAAAAGTTCTGTTTATTTGCACAGTAAAGGAATAAAAGGAATGTCCTGAATAATGAATTATCCAAACATAACTACTAACAATTTCTCCTACATACAAAATTGTTGTTGCAATTTCCTAATTTTGTTTATTTAAGTTAAAATAAGGAATAGAAGATCGGATGATATCTGGATCTAGTTCAAGAATAACAGATTTTTTTAGGGTTTATCATTTTTATTATTTTGCTGGACTCAAAGAAAAAACCCTAAAAAATAGCCCATATATTGTTACTCCAATTTTTTAAAAAATACAATGAAATCCACTGTCTTTTAATCTCTTCTTTACATAAATTCTGTCTTTTTCCAGGGGACAGAGGCCATGTCCATGTTGCCAAGAGTACCCGTGCAATGGACTGATCTGCTGCCTCTGGTTTTCCATCGAAGACTTTTTCCCCCAGGTGAAAGGCCTCCTGGGTATTTAGACAGTTCATCTGGCACCATATGAATTTTGCCTAGCTAATGATTGTCCTGGCTTTGGGGGAAACAGCCTTACGTGCAGCCACTGATTTTTCTCATGGACTGAGCATGGGTGAGGTCTTAGATTTCTCTATGGTGTTAATGTAGTTTCTATGATTGTTGTAACAAATTACCACAAATTTAATGCCTTAAAAAAACAGAATTTAATGCTCCAGTCCTGGAGGCTGGAAGCCCTATGTATCTGCTTCACTGGGCTGATATTACAGTGTTGGCAGGCCACATTCCCTCCGGAAGCTCTAGGGAAGAATCCATTCCTCGCATTTTCCAGCTTCTGGCAGCTGTAATCACTCCAATCTTTGCTTCAGTGGCCACCTTGCCTTTTCCTCCTCTCCTGTATGTGTCAAATATCCCTGTGTCTCCTTTATAAAGATATGTGTGATTGCATTTAGGCCCCACCTGCATAGTACAGAATAACCAAAATAATCTCCCATTTCAACTTCTTTATTTTAATCATATCTGCAAAATCCTTTTTGGTCATACCAGGTGACATTCATGGGTTTCAAAGATTAGAATTATGAATAAAATAGTTCATAAAACCTGCTGATTTACTTCTTCCTGATTCTCAGGGGAAAAAAGTAATCACAAAACACTATAGATATTGATTAGAAGTAAATCATCATATGTTCCATTAATAGCTTGATGAAAGTTGGGTGTGGTGACACATGCCTGTAATCCCAGCAGGTTAGAAGCCTCAGGCAAGAGGACCACAAGTTCAAAGCCAGCCCGAGCAACTTAGCAAGGATCTAAGAAACTTATGGAGGCCTTATCTCAAAAAAATAAGTAAATAAAAAATAGCTTGGTGACAGGATAAGATTAAATATTCTAAAAATTCCAGATAGTAATAGTATGATGATGCTAGTCAACAAAATTAAATATTTAGTATTTGTAAACATACTTTGCATTCTCTAAAATGTAGCATTTTAAAAAATTTTAAGACATCTGATTACCAAGTTTATAAATGGGAGATCAGAACTACTAGTAAACATAGAAATTATCATAAAATTTATTTGTTGGAACTCTACTGTCTTATGCTAGTAATCATTATTTTAGAGAGTATACAAAGTGTAACAAAGAAATCAAGCACTCTGTATTGACAGAGACCTGCATTTGTATCCCAGACTTGTTACTGAGTAACTTTGAACAAGCACTTACCCTCAATTTCTTTTTCCCCTCCTCAATTTCTTAATCCATAATATGAAAGATATCCCTAGGCATTTCCCTGCCAATCAAGATTCATAATAAAATAGACTTAAGCCCTTAATTCACTGGCTTCTGCAAGTTCAAAGCAATCTTATCTCTTTTGCTATCAGTTCCTGGGAAATTGCAGCCTGCCCCATTCTCAGCTTCTGGAGCTCTCTTCAGCACTCTATTGTGCAAACAGCCCAAATTTATGTGTGTGTGTCCCTTAAAAGGAGACAGAGACAGAGAGGCTTGCAGGTGAATCAGGAGTTCAGTCTCCCCAGAAACACTATCAAGAAACTTTTTTTTTTTTTTTTTTTTTTTTTTTTTGGTACTGGGGATTGAACTCAGGGGCACTCGACCACTGAGCCACATCCCCAGCCCTATTTTGGGTTTTATGTAGAGACAGGGTCTCACTGAGTTGCTTAGCACCTCGCCGTTGCTGAGGCTGGCTTTGAACTCGCAATTCTCCTGTCTCAGCGGAGGCTAAGTGCTGGGATTACAGGCTTGAGCCACCGCGCCCGGCTACTATCAAGAAACTTTTGCAGGGAGCAGGGCCTGGGACGCAAGCCTATAAATAATCCCAGCAACTCAGAAAGCTGGAGGATTGTAACACCCAAACCAGCCTCAACAGCTGAGACCCTGTCTCAAAATAAAAATGATTTAAAAGGGCTGAGTATATAGCTCAGTAGTAGAACACCTCTGGGTTTGATCCCCAGTCCCCCCCGCCAAAAAAATAAAACAGTGGAAATTTGGGGGCTGAGGGTATAAATTAATGGTAGAGCCCTTGCCTGGGTTTAATCCCCTGCACTAGCAAAAATAAATAAATAAATAAAGGAAAAAACAATCAAAGAAACAAAAACAGGTAAGAAACTTTGGCAGACAAATAGAATTTTCTTGTAAAGAGTATTTTCTTATTTTTGTCAAACTGATGTGACATTTTCCACCTTGTTACATTTTAAATGAGGCAAATTCTATCCACTTAAAAAAGCAGTTATGAGAATTTAAAGAAAAAATAGATATAGTAAATAATTTAGCATACACTCTGGCATGTATTATAAACTCAATAAATGTTATTGCTATCATTACCATTGTTACTATCACTATTATGCAACAGGAATTGAAATTAAATCTGTTTAAAAGTAAGAAAATCTATAGTCAATATTCTTAAATTGACTACACAAAAATTGTTAAAGTCAGAATCAGTTTGATTCAATACTATATTCTAAGGGGTTGTCATGCATAAAAACAAATGCCAATGAATTCTACTCTGAAAACAATTTTGCATAGCTTTATTTTTAGGTTCTCAAAACTGGCCTGATTCTCTTCTCCCAGGATGAACAAAATTCCCTCTGAAATTTCTAATGTAGCAAATAAAGAGAGAAGAATATTTCCACTTTCAGTTCAAAAATTATTTGGGTGAGAGCAGAGTTGGGCATGGATAGGAGGGTGACAACCAGAAGCATAAATCTGATTCAGAATCACACTTAGCACTTAAGAATGAGCAATAATGTTCACTATGTTGATAACTGACAATTGATGATCTTCTTTTTCCTTTTTAAGCAGTCCCTTAACTAATTTCCACCTTTAAAGATTCATATGCAATTTCAAATAGGGTCATGCATGAAAATCTCTAAGCTATATTCAATCCATGAATTTTGATTATGACAGGTGTAAGTATAGCTAATAGTGGAAATTATCCACCAGCTCCATTGATCTTGATCCATCAGAGTTATAAAGGAGTTTATATGGTCACCCAAAGGCTCATTTCTTTCCCTAGCAGTCCTTTAATAACACTTCTTAATTAATATATACCATGACATTAATGAAAAATAATATGCTACCCAGCAGAATTAGAAATAAAGCAGGTCTAGTTGGTATTACTCAGCCACTGAGAATTTAGTCCCTGAAATACCAAGCCTCTTACTAAAGATACTTGAACTTTAAAGCAGTCCCACAGCACACACGCAGAGAACATTATGATGCCAAGGAATCAGCAAATTTCCAGGAAACTTCCACAATGGCTTTAATGGACCAATTCCAGGAAGGTGAACATTATAATCAAGACTAAGTTTCACTCTATTGGCCCTGCCTAAGAAATGGCATTCAGACATTAAAGAAAAACACATAGATGAGTGAATGGGTACACAGATAGCAATGTATATAGGTACATTATACACAGGTACATAGGTACATAGGTACATTATAGATACAATGTATATAGGTGTATACATGCACACAAATATGTAGATATAGCAATCTTTTAAAGAATGATTTCAGGCAAGCAAACAAGAAAGCACAATATAATGCCACAAAAACGTTGTAGGCTGCCCATAGCAACTTCCAATAGTCAAATGGTTTTTCTCAGAGTAAGTGACATGAAAGCATTTACAGAAACATGTTGCTTTCCCTTTTTTCTATAAAAATCATTTTTCATTTTATACTTCGGTTATCTGTCTCAAGTGCCATTTTAAATGCAAAACAACCAACATAAACTAAGCCCATGAAGTAATTTTAAAAAGTATTCATGTATAGTTTGCTAAGTAAAAACGTTCATATCTGCTGAATAACACATGTACCCTTAATTGTAAAATTGAGCCCAGGGATAATAACCAGAAAAAACAGATATCACACTGCTAAAAATAAGCTGATGTCAAAGCTACCAGACTTAGCTTCTAAGTGTCTCTAAAATGACAAGAAGTCATGCTGTTTCCAGTTTTAAGTCATGGATATTTGACAAGTCTCCTCATGTCATCTAGAATATCAGCACTGCTTAACTAAAAGCTCAGTGGTTTTTTCCCCCTCCCTTAGGAGGGTGATATCAGGAATGAATTGTTCTAAATATATTATAAGGTTTTGATATGTCCAAAAACTATAATTAGTTTCTGTGATTAATTCTGTTTTTTATTGACATATGATGTGCAATTTTGATGGAATGTGGTTTTTTTTGAACCAGAGTGCATAGCTCTGTGTTTCTGTTATTTATTTCCAATGAGATTTGTGACAGAAGTTAAGGATGGTGAGCTGGGGTGTGGAAGAGAAAAATGAACAAAGATTTGCCTTCCTTGACAAGACCACAGGCATCAAGTGTTGCCATGGTGAGCAGTTTCATCACATTAGAGGCCAGAGGACCCACAGTTAGGCCAGGACCCAAAATTCATAGACAGTTGATTTAATTCTGAGAGTTACTTTAAAAACTGTTAACCTTGGAGTGCTATACAAAAATCAAATCAAATCAAAAACAAAGTCACCTTACTCAAGGGAGGGGGAGCAGGGCACACTGAAATTCTGATGTACACAACTATCTGAAAAGGCTGATCCTCACTGTCAACCTTGCCTGACCCTGCCCTCCCCTCCACATGCCTTGCTAGAAGTCAATTTAGGCCAAACTCTTTATTTTATAGATATTAAAATTAAGCCCTCACGGGTCCAAAGAACTCAGCCAAGGTCATTTAATGTACCTATGCTATATTCTGAATAATGTTACTTGAAGAAACATGTTGTCTTTTTTGAAAATGATTCATTTCTTCCACTTGATTCAAAAAGAAATACTAAATTTTTTGATTCCCAAAACGAGTAGGCTAAAAACTTCAATCACTACTTTGGAATATATTCAGATTATGACAAAATATTTTACCTATTATTCCTTATATTACTACACTTTTATGAGAGTTTCTAAACACCTTGAATGTAGTTCTCTCTTTTACTTCAGTAGTTAGCAATTTGACTGTTGTAGATTTTGGAAGCTACTAATTGTCTGAAGAAAAAAGAAATAACGTCACTGGGACACATTGGCACACTGAAGGCAAGAAAAAGCCCTTAATTGCTGTGACTTGGGAGCAAAGAGAGGGAAACAAATGAACACGCAATAAAGAATTTTCAAAAGAGGCGTGTGAAGGTGTTAGAGAATGGAACACATTCAACTCTTATTTCTCTAAGTCTGTAATTACCACCTGAGCCAAAGAACAAGCAGTGATTCTCCATAATCTATCTACTGCCATTCGCTAAAATAGCTCTTAAGTACCTGATGTCGACCTCTTCTTTCCCTAAAACAAATTGGGGCAAGGGATGTCTTTAAATTGTGTCTCCAATCATCAGCCATTGCGACCATAACTCTTTGATTTTTTAATGGTCAGATTTTTACAAAGAACAAAGATGAGCAAGCATGATAGCCTGCCTCACCTGCTTTCTTTGAGGAAAGGGTCTTGGATATAAGGTGTATCTTGAAAAGCTCAGCTCTGGAAAAGCTGAAAAGTAGCAATGCAGGAATGTTGGAGGTGAAATGATTAGATGGTAAGAGCTATAACCTAATCATTAGATTAACTTACTTGGTGAATTAATCATTTGACTGGATTACTGATTTTATTTTCGGCAGAGAGGATATGACTAGAAGAAGTAGGTCACTGGTGGCATGCTCTTAGGATTATATCATGTCCCTGGATCCTTGCACTCACTCTTTCTCTCTCTGCTTCCTGATTGCCATGAGCTTAGAAGCTTTCTTTCACCAAGTCCTTCTGCTATGATGTTCTGCCTCAGCTCAGGTCCAGAGCAATGGAGTTGGCCCACCATGGATTGAAACCTCTGAAACCTGAGCCCCAAACTTTTTCTCCTTGTAGTTGTTCTTGTCAGGTATTTTGGTCACAGTGATGTAAATTGAGTAACACCAGCCTGAAGCCCCTCACTGTCTTACAGTATCAAGGTTTTTCTTACTCCCTTCCCTTGCTTATATATGGGAGTTTCTTTCCTTCTTTGGTGAGGGGAGAGGAGTAGTAACAATGGCCAACACTTTGGCCCAGGAAAAACACTGACTTCTCTGAATTAACTGCAGAAAGTTGCTCAATAGTATACAATCTATCCCCACACCACTGAACAAATGGTCTAGTCAAAAATCAGCTGGCCATGGGGCACATGCCCATAATCCCAGAGGCTCAAAAGACTGAGGCAGGAGGATTGAGAGTTCAAAGCCAGCCTCAGCAACAGTGAGGTGCTAAGCAACTCAGTGAGACCTTGTCTCTAAATAAAATACAAAAAAGGGCTGAGGGTGTGGCTCAGTGGTTGAGTGCCCCTGAGTTCAATCTCCTATACCCCCAAAAAAACATTCAATGAAGTCACTAATTTAAATAATAATAACAGAAGAGAGATCAGAAGGGTGGAACAAGTGAATCATGAGGAAGGAAATGGGGAGAGAAAGGAAGTTATTGGAGAATGAGAATGATCAAATTATGTTATGTGTATGGATGAATATGGCTTAATAAATCCTGCTATTATATATTGTGTATAATCATAATGTATCGATATAATTTTATTAAAATAAAGATTAATACCTCAGTTTTATTCCTACATAGGAAAGAAACAATCTTCTAATTTCCCAGAAACCAAGCAATTCTGATCAGTGATTTTAAACTAGCTACTAAACTATAGCATTCTGACTTTTCATCAGAATCTTGATATCCAACAAGCAATCAAATAGTGCTAATAGCTCTCAATCAGTACTTATTAAATTCCTAATAATAAGTATTTAGCACAAACTTTTCATTGTTTTATTTTTAAGGCAGTAATTCCACCTTTAAAAATCATGGAAATACATTTGGGGTAGTATACCCCATTCTTTAAGCACACCACCCGAAACTTCAAAATGCACACTGCGTTAGCTTTCCATCACTATGGCAAAATATCTGAGATAAATCAACTTAAAGGAGGCAAGGTTTATTCTGGCTCATGATTTCAGAGGTTTCAGTCCCTTTGCTTTGGGCCTGTGGCAAGGCAGAAGATCATGGCAGGCCACACACAGCAGAGAAGGAGGCCTGTGCACCTCAAGGCAGATTGGAAACAGAAAGAGGAAGGGGCCAGGGTCCCAACAAATCCTTCAAGGGCACACCTCCAATGACTTTACTTCCACTAGAAACCCCACCTCCAAGTGGCATTACCACCCAGTAGTGCCACAGCTGGCAATCAATCCTTCAACAAATGGACTTTAAGGACATATAAGATGCAAACCATAATTCTCTTTCAAGTTTTCTTCTTGTTTGGAGAGGCATGAAAGTTGTGTGCTAAGTGTCCATTACAGTTCAATGTCTCATTCAAGATCCCTAACTCTTTTAGGTAAAAGAGACCAGATTTTAGTCATTGACAAAAGAATATAGAAGGATATTCTGTGAAGATTTCTAAACACTGAACAATAATGAGTAACGAGAAAGACAACTTTTCTCAGTATGAGTTTTACTACTGCATTTAGCAATATGGAAACTGTTCTAAATTTGAGTGTGATGATGATATGGAGAAAAACAAGAGAAATATCAGCACTGGAACAAGTTGGCACACTGAAGGCAAAAACAAGCCCATAATTGAGAGCAAGGAGTGAGGAGCAAATGAACTTATTGTATGGTCCCATGTATTTGAAATGGCCAACATAAATAACTCTCTAAAGGGAAAATATAGACTAAGTGTTGCCTGGGGTTTGGGGAGATGGAGGGATCCAGGTGATGAGAATGTTCTAAAATTGATTGTGGTGATGCTTGCACAACTCTGTGAATGTACTAAAGACCATTGAATTGTATGCTTTAAATGGGTGAACTATATGGTATGTAAATGATATCTCAATAAAGCTGCTACCAAAAAAAAGAAGCATATGTTGGAAAATAGAACACCAAGAGAAGCAAATGCAAGGGAGAAATTTAGTAAGGGAATAAAGAAAGTGAGGAATTGGGCACTAGGAATAGCATCTCCTCCTCTCATCCCACTAACCCTCACTCACATCTTTCAATTCTCCGAGACTACATGGCTCTTTACCACTTGGGAAACTTGATAGAAACCATGTAACACATTTAGTCCACTGGACATTGGTTGTTTTATTTTGTTTTGATTTGGTTTGGTTTTCCTTAGCCGGATGCTATCTACCCTCTTGAGTAGATCTCTCTTAGCTTCAATGCTACTTCCTCAAGAGTTTAAATACATCCAACCCAAGCGGGTGACTTATTCTTTCTCATTTGAACTCTTATGCCTTCCTTCATAACACTTACCTTTAATTACATATTTTTTGTGTTTACTCTTTTATTCCCTTGTCCTGCACTGACTGCATGCTTCTTGATAGCAGGAACTATGTCTGTTTTGTACCTACCACAATTCAGGGGACAATTTATAGAGAAGTAAGTATTCGTTGGGTAAATGAGTACATTATGAATGAATAAGTGGACACAACAAACAATGTCCTGAAGGACTTCACCAGTTACAGAAACTGAACATGCAAAAATGAATAAACAAAAAGTAAGGCATTTAGGGCTTGGGATATAGCTCAGTTGGTAGAGTGCTTGCCTTGCATGCACAAGGCCCTGGGTTCAATCTCCAGCACCACAAAAAAAAAAAAAAGTAAGGCATTTAATCAAATATAATAATAAAATAAAATATCTCATATTCCTCATGTTTTAATATTAAAAACTAGACAGAATCATAGGTCAAATAAAAGTTGGCTAAATTTACATGTCACATTACAGACACATTAATACAATACCAACTAACTGCCTATTCATCAATAAAACTATTAATTGGTGTTAAAAATGGATAAAATGAAGCCATTTCCTTAAGGAACTTAAAGTCTAGCATGCAAGTCAGGCATGTTATAACATTACTCTGGAATTACAGACAGAAGAGAGAAAACAAGTATACCTAGGTATGTGAAGTCATCTGTATAGTATATATCATTTAAAAATACTTTTCAATAAAATTTCAGTGTATCATATGATACATATGAGTCTAAAAAATACTTTCCAATAAAATTTGTGTTAACAAAACCCTGAGAGTTCAATAAGGAGTATTCAATATAAAGAAACATATTTAGGACTTCTCCAATAGTCATACAAATAGTAATTAAGAAGAGGACATAGGATTCAAATTCCAGTCTTCTTGCTCCCGTTACAACATCAGTCCCTTCAATGAATTTGAAAGGATCAAGGCTTGCATTTTCTTTTCTCTACTGTTAAAAAGCACATGGAGAAAAATGGGCTCTGGAAATTCAGATAAAGCAATACAATGATATCATTTTTGGAAAACTATTTCCTGAAAGACCTAATCTTATCCTATTAAAATGGCAAGGAGGGAAGAAAAGGAAAGATGGGAATGAGGGAAGGGGGAGAAAAAAAAGGATAGAAGAAAGGAGGGAAAGACAAGGCAAAGGGAAGAGAATCAATATTCAGATGCATTAATTATAAGGAATAAAGAGACTCAGCACAATTAAAAACCCATTAGGTAGATCTCCTACCTTACCCCCATCATTTAGGTAAAACATGCCATTCAGCCCTGTGACTATTACCGTAGTCAACTATAAGTGCATTATGGCCAGCAGAGACCTTGGGGACAGCCTTCCCAGATCCACTGTTCCTATCACAGGAATCTGCATACAGTTGAGATGGTTCTTGTAATTACTCAGCCATGCTAAGCTCCTGAAAAGTAGTTCTGAAACAGCTTCTTATGGCGTGGGGCATCTCAACTCTGCGGGAGCCAGAAACAAAGTAATAAAGACCTCAGAGATCTCCCAGTCCCACCCCTACTTTTTTTCACAGATAAGAAAGCCAAGGTCCAGAAAGAAGAAATGAGCTGATCCATATTATAGCTAACAGTACACTATTTCTGCTTAGTGGTCCAAAGGACTCTGGGACCCCGTTAAATTCCTTATAGTAACTAGATAATAAAACAAACCTCCTCATATACCTAGTGGTTTTCCAGCCCAGTCTCTGAGAATTTTTGGTAAAGATACAAGTTTCCTATAGTCTTGGCAGAGTATGTACCATGCTGGCTTGGATTCTCTTCACTGAGAGGCTTCTTGGCTGCCACCACCTTGATATATGGCTAGGTAGATGCTGAGAACTCTGACTTCTCCCACTGAATTCTGATTGCTCAAGACACTTTTTTTTTAAACTGTAAAAGTGTTACACTTCTTTCTAAAAGTTAAAACAGTTTAAGAATTATTAGAAATTTCCATCACCAACAAGATTTTTAATAAGTACTTTATAGCCAGGTGTGGTGGTACATACCTATAATCTCAGCAACTCAGGATGCTGAGGCAGGAGGATTGCTCAAGTTCAAGGCCAGTATCAGCAACTTGGTGAGTCTCTGAGCAACTTAGCAAGACCCTGTCTCAAAATAAAAAATAAAAAGGACTAGGGATGTGGCTTGGTAGTTCAGCGGCCCTGTGTTCAATTCCCAACACATACACACACACAAACACACACACACACAAATTTTCATAACAATTTGTTTTTAAAAGTGCACTAAAATTATCTTCAAAATTTTTGAAGCACACAAGAATCAAGGCAATTAATAATAATTAAAATAATCAAAACTTAGGTGAGATTCTATAGTTATAGTCATGAATTAAGGTTCTGTGAGACAAACACACTATCAGAATAACTAAAAGAATGGTTTCTAAACCCTTCACTTTCTTTGTAGGGGATTTGAAATTCTGGCTTCTGTACTCTGCATTAAAGCATTAACTCCAGCAGGTCAGGCTGAATAAATATGTAACCTGGAAGAAATAATGCATGAAGCCATTAGCACTGATAAACAAGCTAATCCTCATTACTTTATCAGTTTAGTCACTGGACACTTTGAGAATCAGAGAAAATAAGGGCCTCAGTTAATGGTCCTGAACAGGTAAACTTCAAACTAAAGAAGCAACAAATGAGGTTAATAAACCAAAGCCAGAAGCCCTGGGCAGGCTGATGAGAGAGGAGGCAGGAACGCTACTAATGCTGCCAGATGCAGCCAGTAACAATAATAATACAAGATACCCAGTTAAATTTAAATTTCAGATAAAGAACAGATGATTTTGGAGTACAAGTATGATCTATTGATATTTGGAACATACTCAAATACTCAGAATATTATTTGTTCATAATATAAAATTCAAATTTAACTGAGTGTCCTGTAATTTATCTGGCAAACTAGACACTGGTGGCAAGGAGAACAAAATCATGAGTCACATTGTGCAACTTTGATTCATTTACCAACTCCACCACTGACCTTGTGCAAGGACTTTAAATTCTCTGAAAGCCACTTGGAACCTGAAAGGGTTGGTGCAGGATTAAAAGTAGGTAATACTTAAATGTCTATGCATCAATAACTACTAACTCTCTTGCCCTTATGTAATTTTGTCTGGGGTGAACCTGGACTGGAAAACCACTTTTTTATGCAGATTAGTCATTGTAATCCCAATGGTTTCTCCTTGAACCCAGGCAATACATAGGGTGCTTAAAACCTCACCTTATAATCAGACTACTACTATCTCTCACCCAAAGAGAAAACACAATTTGATTTAGGGAAAGTGCTAACAGCAAATTGATAGTCATCACTAATAAACCCCTCACCCTCAGAAATTGGTAATTTCCACAGAAAGATTGGACTTTCTGTGGCCAATAAACTAAATTGAAAAATCTCCAGCCAACTGTAATAAACACAGAATTGAAAGCTAATAAAACACCACAGGGCATTTCAAGGTAACTCAGCAGGAGAGAACTCACCAATATAGATGTGTTTACAGATGGTGACTAAAGATATAATAATTAATCTGCTTTTGAACTAATGAACAAATCACATGCTTCCTTAAAATACAAAGCACAAAGCTCTTAGCTGCTAATTAAGTTCATGAGTGGAATAAACACTTGATTTGCAGTGAAGGATAAGGCTCATAAACTGTAATATACAGCTATCCAAGTCTTGCCTGTCTGACTCAGAAAAACAAGTGCCTTATTCAAGATGTAAAAACTGACCCAATGCTATATATCATACACCAGTGGTTTTCAAGTCTTAACAAGATCCCAGGTAATTTATTATTACATGTAATATACTTCCTTAAGGATCTTTTGCTAAGGAATTACTCTAAATTGGTTATAAGAATGCTATCCATAGTATTTTGAAAAATAATAATAACATTAAAGCTTGTACAAGTTCAACCACTGAAAACGGAAGTGAATCAACACTAGAAGTCTAATAAGTCAGTTACTCTACCTCCCTTATAAGTAGTTAGAGCAGTTGACTATTGGAATAAGAAAGAATTCCTTGTATAAAATTTAGCAGAATCAAATTCTTGCTCATAGATGAAAAGGAGAAAGAAGGCATACGTAGGTAGAGGTAGACACACACACACACACGATAGACTGACAGACCCAGAGTTGACAAATTATAGCCCACACACTGTTTTTGCATAGCCCATAAGGTAAGACTGGTTTTCACATTTTTAAATGCTTGAAAAAAATTTCTAAAAAGAAAAATATTTCATGACACATGAAAATCATATGAAACAGAAGGAAATGCAAGAAAGTTGTCCATAGATGAGTGTTACTGGAACACAGCCATGCCCACTGGCTGAGCTATTATCTCGGATGCTTTTCTGCTACAAGACCAGAGTGCTTGTAACACAGATCACATGGCCCAGAAAGCTTCAAATATTTACTATCTCATACCCTCTTGCTGACCCCTGAGATGGACAGGTAAGTAAACAAATGACACAAACTATAATCTTATACTATCTATATGTCCCAAAAGGTTTCCAAACCATAGAAATTAAAATCACTATGGTACTTTGGCCAATAAACTAAATTGAAAAATCTCCAATTGATGAAAAACCTAAATTGATGAATTTATTTTATCATCAGTTAAGAAATAAACCATATTTATCATCTAGTTGCTGCATTTGACCTATATACACACCCTTCCTTGAAAAACTGATATTCAAGAAAATCCTAGAATCTCACGTTATCTCCCCTATCCTCCCAACAGCGGATTTCTTTGCCATTCATCCCCACCCCACCCACCACCCTTCACTCACGGCCCCCACAAATCTGTGATATTTGTCTTCACAGGCCCTTCCCTTTCCAGTCCTTGATCCTCCTCCACATCCACACTGCAGCCATTCCTGGGCAGTTCTGCAGTTCTTCTCAGCCACTGATCTCTCCAACACATTTTTCTCCTATCTCATAAAATCTCTCTATTTCTTAAAAATATCAGTAGATCTTACTTCAGTATTCTGGACTCAAGAAATCACTATTATTTATCTTCTTCTATTGGTCAAAGAAAAAAATGCAGAGAAAGCGAAAAAGCTCCCTCCCAGACACTACCACCATCTCTTTCTCTTGGCTGATAATAATATTAAAATAATTTTTAAAAATAAACAAACTAAGAAAACCTCAGTCACGTTATCTGTTCCTTTTGAAACCAGAAGCAGAAGTGTATGGAAAATGCAGCGAGTTTGTATATTGCTCTAGAATGGACAATCTCAGGGACAAAAACCTGGTCAGAAACAACACCTAGGAGCAGGACATATGGACCAGATCAAGCTCTTGGATTCTCAAAAGAAAGGAAGTGATATGAGCAGGCCAAGACCAACAAACTCCTCCAAAGTTACACTACATGGAGGTCTTAACTGTGCACACCATCCACACCTAATCCCCATGGCTTTACCAGGACCACAGCTTCTTCAGTGGAATTACACAGAAACAAGAGAGCTAGGAAAGGCTGCTGAAGATTAACTATTGTATCCTCTGTGCCTAAAATATACACCTCCTTATTTTATAAGAAACCAGAATCCTTATTTTATAGAAACTGAAGTCCAAATCACTTGATTTTTTCAAGCTCACACAGCTCTTTGGAAAGCTAAAACTAAAATTCAGATTTTATAAGCTTGCCCTTGCCCCAGGCCATCATTCCTTGGTGACAGTGTGAAAGACTTAGATAATCTTCACCCAACAGACAGTCCACCTTCTCCTTTGTCCACAGTTCTCTAAATTAGCTCTGCAACATGCTCAGAGAAGGGAGCCATCTTCCTACCCAATAAGATACCTATGATTCATCTAAAACTCAGACTCAGCCACTTCCAACAATCTGATTCACAGTGGCCATGACTGGTTTAGGGCAGGCCTGTGACTCAGAGTTCTGGCCAATGATATGAAGAGGGAAATCTGCAGGAGGAAGCATTTGGGGAAGCACTTTCCTATTTAATAAGATAAAGAGACCACTCCTCATTCTATCACCTTTTAAAGGTTGTTGTGGGAGGCTGTACCTGTCTGTGGCTACAGTGGACATCTTATAACCATGAGATTGTAAAGATTTCAAAGAACTCTGCCGGGCGCGGTGGCTCAAGTCTGTAATCCCAGCACTTAGGGAGGCTGAGACAGGAGAATCGCGAGTTCAAAGCCAGCCTCAGCAACAGCGAGGTGCTAAGCAACTCAGTGAGATCCAGTCTCTACATAAAACCCAAAATAGGCCTGGGGATGTGGCTCAGTGGTCGAGTGTCCCTGAGTTCAATCTCCAGTACCAAAAAAGAAAAAAAAAAAAAAAAATCAAAGAACTTGACCTAGAACCAACTTCATTGAACTGTTATATTAACCAGTGCTGAGCAGCCTGTTCTACATGTTTGGGTGAGAGGAAAAAACTCTCCTATTCAAGTTGAGTAATCTCTTGCTTACTGCCAAAAGCATGTTGAGTAATAAATCTACCCTTGGAAAATGCCCTGTCCCTGTCTTAGCCTCCACCATCCTACAATCTCTGCCCAAGTCATGGGGACCATAGATAGCATCTTAGGGAAAAAGTGTGGAATTTCTTTGGCAAATAGGAGGAGGATTCTAAAATGTCCAGTTCTATCCACAGGAAAGCTCTAGTCTTTACCAAGCTAAACTCCAAATGCATTTTCCCAATAGAAATATTATTATATATGTTGTGTGGGCCCCATGATGATTTTAGAGCAGAAATTATACAATATGGTTTAAATAGGCTTTTGTGGGTTGGCCTGGAAACCTAACATTGTTACTATGGAAAAATGTTTCAAACTCCAAACAACTGTGTTCCCAGTGAACTTTTGAATGCAACCTATTTTAAATTGGGGGGTTGCATATTTATTTATAATTAAAATACACAGAGATGAAACAGAGTTATTAGCTACAAAAATTACATTTAGATTTCTAGCATTAATTGATAAATGTTCCTTTGCCATTTTGGATAAAATAGCTCTGGGTAAAAGTGGGTTGTGATCTCCTGCACCTGGTAACTATGCTGTCCAAGCTGATCTCAAACTTGTGAATTCAAGGGATCCTCCCAACTTAGCCTCCCAAGTAAGCAGGAGTACAGGCCTATACCACCACACTAAGCTAAAGGTCAATTTCTTGATTTTTGTCTCTATTTTCTTAACTGCAGAATGAAAATAATACCCTGTAAAGTCCCAGAGACATTGTGACATTTATACACCATAGCATCCCCCAATGCTGTGCCTGAAAGCTAGCAAATACTCAGTGTCAGTTCCATTACTTTCTATCCTCTTTTCTCCCTCCAAGAATACTGCCCTCATACAACATATCAAAATTCTCACCAACCTACACACTAATTGACAGTCAGAGTTTATTCTACTGGTAAATGTGCATAAGGTCTCTAAACAAAGTCAATTCTAGCATAATCTTTCAACCACTTGTGAAAATGAGTTACCATCTCTCCTCACCTTAAAAAAAGCACCATGATTGAATGCTATGAGGGCTTTTCAATACTATAATTATTGTAACTTGTATTTAAATTCTACTGAAGCCATGGATCTTGAAGTTGGCTTCTGGGGAATTGGCATGTTGAAGAAACACAGGAATAGCTTCATTTTATAAAAGGGTGAAAAAGAAACACAAATTAACAATTGCAATTCAAATCAGGGTTTTATCTGATATAGAAATCTCATTTTTTCTCAAGAACTCATCTTCTTTATGGGAAATGATAAGTTTCAGAATACCTAAAACTACTCTCAATAGTACATCAACTTTTGCTCCTTAAATACAAATTGCAAAGATCAGTAAATGTCTGTAAAAATAATGGTGACAGTCTTAGGATAAGACAGTAAGGGTTAGACCCCAGTGCTCTTAATGCTTTGAAATTAACTTTGAAAATCTGGAATTCATTCTTTTGGTTAACTTGACTGCCACACTGAGCACATCTCTGTGTATTGCTCCCTTAAACTGTTCAATTTCTGGATGTTGATTAAAAGCTGTTTTCAACTCCTCTATAAATAATTTCAGTGTTTTACTTGCATATTCTTGTGGTGCCTGCCTTACCTTTGCTGTACTAGCTACATGTCCTGCCTCTTCTTCCTTTGTTAAATCTACACAGAGGGAACACCAGGAAAGTAAGGGATACCTTTGCTTTGGGTGCCAATCACTGCACAAAGAAACTGAAGCAGCCACCACAATTGTCCACCTGAGAAAGTCCAACTCTGCACACATAAGATTCCAGGGGCAAGTACACACTAATCAGGGCAGCTGACTCTATTTTTCAGTGCACCAGTCCCAAAATACACTATTCAAAAGTCAGTTTCAGCAAAAATTAAAATTATAGAGGAGGAAGTCTTATCAATTTCCCTAAAGCACCCTTTCCATTCATAAAATATGTTTTCAAATAAAATAATCTAAATTAATTTTTCCCCACCTCTTAACACTCCAGTAATCTTATTTATCTGTCAGGCTTTACTCCAAAAGTGAAATTTATCAGTGATGAGGGATGTAAATAAAACACAGCATCCTTGTGTGGCTCTCCACAGTTTTCTCCCCACAGTACAATTTGGCCTTTCTCACATTTCTGTATCTTCTATTATGCTTTAAGTTCAAAATGCCCAAAATCTACTTCACTGCCAGCATGGAAGTAAACTCTCATCCTTAAGTACCCACAGAGTCTTCAATTTCTCAACAACCAGCAGGCTCTACAAATCACCATCATGCCCAAGAGAAGAGCAAATCAAATTGCTTTTGAAAGATACAAAGAGAAGCAAAAACTAAAAGCTCTCATTCTTAATCTAAAAACAATGCATATGTATGAGCAACACTAAAGTCTAAATATACACTTTGTATTTCACCCACACTGCTTATGACTACAGATTTTTGCCAAAAATATTACATTTAAGCATAATACCTCAAACTTTTTGAAAATCTCCAAATCCCCTGTTTCCTCCCCACTAACTACCCCCACCCAAATACACCACTATGAACTTTTGATAAAGGACAGAAAATCCTCTCATCTTAAAGATGAAGAAACCAAGGTAGGGGAGACTTCCTAGTAGAAAAGCTTTGTGGTTGGGGACCATCCATCCATTTAAGATGGATGGGCTTTGCAGACTGGGATGGAAAATTGGCTCTGTCTCTAATGAACTGCTAACACTGAAGAATTCACTTACTCTTTTTGAACCTCAGCTATAAGATAAGCATAACATCTTCTATGATCAACATATCTACTAAAAAAGTGAGAGGCTGTAAACCAAGGCTTCTCAACCTCAGTACTACTGGCACTCCGGACCACATGATTCTTTGTTGCAAGGGGTTAACCTGTGAATTGTAGGATGTTTAGCAGCATCTGTAGCCTCTACCCACTAGATGCCAGTAGTACTCTCTCTCCTACTGTGATAACCCACAATGTCTCAGACATTGCAAACTGTCCCAATGGGACAAAAATTTTCCCTTGTGTTATATCTGGTGAATTATCTGGCCAATAATAAATGTTCACTAGATGGTAGTCACCATTACCATCATCCTTATTGTGATCATTTTGTCTATCCACCAGACATTGGTTTTCAGATTTTTAAAAAGTGATAAAATCCACATTTCAAACCTCCTAAACATCATCCCTAGAAACATTCTTTAGTGGCAAAGATGGCAAACATGACAAGGTCGTGGCGAACATCCCCAAGACTGATGAACTCTTTATAAAATGCATTCTCAATGTGGCCTTTCCAGTCTTATAGATAGAAAAGGAATTTGGGAGAGGTTAAAAAGAATGTAGAAACCAACAGTTTTGACACATGGAGAAAGTTATGGCCACAAAGCACCACTTCCCAGTCATAATGTTAATCTGTAGCAGAGCTGAGACCGAAATACTGACACACTTACTCCAGTTCAACAAATATTTCACTTCACCATGACAAGTATATTGGGAAAATCCAAATTAGACAGTCAGACTTTCCAGTGTCTATTCACTGTCCAAGTGTGTTTTCCCATTAAACCCCACTGGTAAACTGGCTGAGCTCCTCATACTCTCTTCCTGTTTCCATCACTATACTGCCCAGGTTTTCAGAATACTGACAGTTCTCTACCATCTAGAAGACAGAAGACAAATTTAACCAAGGCAAGTTTGGAAAGCAAAAAACCAGTAGCTTCAGACTCTCTACTGTGCCATAACAAACATTTTCTGTGGCAAACATCTTCGGCTGAGATAGAACAGACAGTCTTTCAGACTTCACTTAACTAAAGTGTATTGCTTTCCCAGATCAATTTTGCCTCTAAGACCTACTCAAACACTACTGCTTGCTTTATTTTCTAAGAACGTTTAGTATTAGAGGCAGGTGACATAATGACTGTACATTGCGAGGAAACAGCGTGGAATGGATTTATGATGCGCTTTGAATTCAGATAGAACATCTTTATGGATTTGTAACCTATCACTATTACAAAGGTAGGTCAAGGACAGAGCGTGAAGTGTGTTACCATCTTCTTAAATAAGAGAATATAAGCAACCAAAATGTTAAAAACATTGATATTTTATTGTCTTTAATTTTATGGTAATCAATGATAAATCAGTCTAATTCTAGAAGAGCTTTAGATAAAAGATGCTGAAAGAGGCCAAGTTCAACTTTGATATCCCCATGCCAGCACACATGTGGTCCTCATGCTGCACTCCATCCCCAGGCCTATGCTACCTCCATTCAGCACATCAATGTTCAGGTGTTTCTTGATTTCCCATCTGTCTATCTCAGCCACTGTTCTCTTAGAGCCTAGATTCCTATCTTCCAAGTTGATCATTAATCTGATGAGTTAGTCCACATCACTGTAGTAATGGCTTTCCCTATCAAAAATGTACAAAAATAGGTCCTGCAGGAAAAACAGACAAGGATTTGAAGGCTAATAATTTTGACCATGTTATTTTCTTAAGCCTCAGTCTGTACTATATTGAATAATAACTTCATCCCTATCATAGTTTGCTGTACATAATGCAGTGCCTACAACATAGTGGATTTCAATAATACCAGCTATATCATTAAATTATCTTCTTATATCCTAACGCAAGTAGCTCCAGTTGTGAATTGTTGGGCAAGCCAGAAAACAAGGAAACTATATAAATTTATTTTCATAATTAAATAAAGGGAAAGTATACTGAAGAGAGAGAATTTTCAAAAAAGAACATACTTACTCTCTGTTTTATACATGAAGAAATGGTGATATGGCTAAAGTGAGCATACCATGTTGATGTCACATCTCTTTCCAGTGGCCTCCATCCCAGTTCTACCCTGATCAAATCAAGTTAGGTACCTGTTGTTACCCTTCCCATTTAGGAACCATGAAGGCTAACAATATTCCTGATCTGACTCCCATATTCAAGTCTCTGAAGGGACAAAGCAAAACATAAAAAATAAATAAAACAATAAACTGAGAAGTCACAAAGAAATGCCATTATTTGGTTCACTTGTGAGGTAGGAATGATAATAACACAGTCCTCATAGGATTCCTGTGAAGAATAAATGAAACAATGCATGATAAGCACTGAGCCCTAGGCCTAGCACAGGATAAAGTTTCATAAATGTGGACTGCTATTATTACTCTGCAGAGTTTGACAGCCTCACTTCATAGATGTGGCAAATGAGACCCAAAGAGGTAAAGTGATGTTAACCATGGTTAGTGATGGAGGAGGAAGAAGAACCCGGTTTTCTGTTTCTGGTAATAACATGGGGAGAGGAAGAAAGACGTGAAACTACAGAAGCAAACCGAGTGTCCTAGGACTGCCATAATAAAGTGTCCAAGACTGGGTGGCTAAAAACCACAGATATTTATTTTCTTATGGTTCTAGAGGTAAAAATTCTAAAATGAACATGACAACAGGGCTATGGTCCCTGGGTTGAATCCTTCTTGCCTCTTCCTAGCTCCTGGTGGTGACTGGCAATACTTAGCATTCCTGGGTCTGCAGCTCTGACCCTGCCTCTGTGGTCACATGGCATTCTTCCTTATGTGCCTCCACCACTTCTCATCTTATAAGGATACCAAGCATTGGGATAATATCCTATTTAACTCCCATATAACCTCATCTCACCTTGATTAGTCTACAAAGGCCCTTTTTCCAAATAAGGTCATATTCATGTTACCTGGGTAAAACATGGACATATTGTTTTGGGGGGAACACAATCAACCTACCATCCTCACTTCATTGGAAAATAATTTATTGTGTTGTGGTTTAGTTTGGGGTTTTGGTCATTTGTATACTACAAATGCGAAGTCACTGAAATGTTCTTCATGGTAACTGGCCAATTCAGAATTATTGTAACAAAAAGGCAACTATGCCTACTTAACCATGTTTACTTCCCAAGCTCATTAGTGGTTCCATGTGGTGAGAA
Organism: Xerus rutilus; assembly: GCA_028644305.1. Taxonomy (NCBI): domain Eukaryota; kingdom Metazoa; phylum Chordata; class Mammalia; order Rodentia; family Sciuridae; genus Xerus; species Xerus rutilus. The sequence goes on along the minus strand of CM053407.1, from coordinate 68,875,956 downwards.
AAATTTCCTACTCATTGCATCAAATTTAGCACATTTATTTAGTCTGAGTCAATGCCTGAAATATCCTTTCATACATTTAAGCCAATTTTCCCCAAGGTGATATAGTAAGACAGAAGTCACAGATCTTTCTCCTGTGAGTCAATCAGTATAAAATATAGCACTGAATTTAGTGAAAGGGAGTCAGGCTATGAAATGTGCCTGAAATAATACAGTTGATTTTTTTTTTATGTAACAAATTTTATTATTTCATTTAACACATTTGAACTAAAATCAAAACATTATTGATCTAGAATAAACTCTAATTTCATACAAATGTTTCTATGATGAAGTAGATTATTTTTTGAGACTGAAAAGCAATCACAATTATAAGGGGGCACATAGTACTTTTGATTAATATCCTTTAAGCAAAGTGATAGGTAAAAAAATAAAATTTTTCACTTATGTTATATGAGCAAGTAACATAAGCATAACTGTTCTAATCAGACATAATTGTTCATCACTGCTGAACTTTTGCATCAGATTTTCTCATCCTAAAATTTCTCTAATATAAATTTTGTTAATTTTGAGAAAAGAAAAATTAAGTAACCTAAAAAATGAACTAATCTAAATGCTAGTAAGATGTACAAGAAACAAAGCAATTCGTGTCAAATGTTCGTTAACATATACCAGAAAAATAGTTACCAAATTTGATGCAGGAGAAGAAAATTGTCTCACAGCATGAAATTGTTCAGAAACACAAAGAAGGCTTTACTAGAATTTCACAATGTGGATAAAATTCTCTTTTTAAAAAAAAAAAACTTTACATTTTATAGACAACTACATAGATACAAATCAAACTAGTAGCTAACTATCTACAGGCAGAGTAATAAAGTGGTTAGCTTCCAGATGGGTGTCAGATTGCCTGGGTTTCAAGCCTGGCATTAGCCCTGGAAGATGAAGAAAATGAGACCACTACTGAGTCCCTAACACTGTTCTCAGCTATGAAACTAGGGTGATGGTATAGTACCAATGTTTCAGATTTTAGTGAATAATAGATTAAATGACCATAAATCTTTGGTGTAATGCCTAATTGTTATTAGGAACACATGTTCACACCTGGCAGGTATGGAAAACTACCCAGTATTCATGGCAAGGGCTATGAATTACCACTATTGAAACCTTGTACAAGTAACAATCTCTCTGAGCATCAAATGCCTCCAATGGCAAAGTAACAGTGACTTCCTCAAGGATACAATATAATATGATGTTTGTGAATCACTTAGTTCAATACTGGAATTCACTAAAATCTCAGGGAAAAAGGTATACAGTGGAATTTAATTGTGCAAATAACTTAATACCTAGCTGATCATTTATTTGTACTGACAATTTCTGTCACTTAAAATTATTTTCATAAATCTAAAACAAAAAATTACTCTTTGCTTAGAAGGTCAGAAGTAGTACATTTTTGCGAATGTGAATAGTGCAAGATTGATCCAGACATAGATTTAAGAAACTATTCACTTCAGTTCTATTCATAATGTTTATTGCCTTAAATTTCATTCTTTTCTAATATTTATTAGCTGAAAAGAAATACATTAATGTATTTGAAATAATAAGTCTTGATGTATGGTCCCACACAAACCAGGCCCACACAAACCAGAAACAACCCAGAAATGTATGCAGCTCGATTTGTTAAAATCATGCAGATATAAGAAGTATTATGAGGCACATTCTCAGATTACTTTTCTCTTTGCTGATCTTTTTTTAAAGGAGCCTTCCCAGCAGCCACATTTGGTACTGAAATGTATTAATACTGGTTCCTTTTCAAGTCCAAGGTTACATCTTACTTCCTGGACTATTCTATCTAGATGGACATTGAAGAATGGATCCTCTCCTCCAGAGGGAGCTATTGTCAGGTCTTTATTCAGCAATTAAAAATAAAGTCTAGACAAAAGTCAAAAACATTCCTTACAGGCCCTCAGATAAGGAGACTGAAAAGGTGTCTTTCCAAGGAAGATGGCCTTAACTTGATAACAGAAATGCAAAGGATGGAGCTAGAAAGGACTTGAGATCATCCCATTTAGCATACTCCTAATTTCTTTACCAACTCTACCAACTTCTTTGCTGTCTCCCACCACACAGAAGCAAGCTAAATATTCACTTTTCCAAAATTGCTTGTAGTTAAGGTGGCCAATGAGTAAGCAGAACTCTACTGAGAAAGTCATTCCAGAATTTTACTTTGGGGATTAAATAGAAGACACGTGTGGATGATGCTGTCCTCACCCTTTCCTCCTTTTCTACCTTGAACATAACCAGTAATATTATCTTGTAATCAAGGATCAATTAACAAACACAAGGACTAGTTGCCTGAGCAGGGCCACAATAGTGTTCAATTCTAAAAACACATATCCAGAGTGAGAGATTATTCTTCCAAAGTCTTGAGATCCCCAACCAGATGTTTAAGGCACTATCAGACTGCAAGAACAGGGCAAGGGTAGGGTAACCACAGTGTTACACTAAAACACAAGAGCTACAATAGTATCCTAAGACTTCATATGTATATTTTCTATCAATACCCATATCAATTGCTGTAAATATTTGGGATAATTATTTAGTATATACTTGAAAAAACAGATCTGAAAAGATTTAAAGTGTTAAAGCATCATTAAAATATAAAATATTTCTATAATATCTTATTACATTTCAATTGAGAAAAAATAAGAACTACATTTTAATAGTGAAAACTAGTAGAACTAATTTTAAGCAAAAATGTATGCATTCATTTACTTTGATTGAAGTGTGTGTGTATATATATGTATGTGTGTGTGTGTGTATATGAGTGTGTTAAAAGCAAGAATCCAAGTGAAAAAGTCATAAATTATAATGTTGGAGAAAGTCATGTTCCAAAATAAGACTTGTTTTCTTCAGCAGTCTGGATAACATTTTACCTTGTGTTCAAACTATCCATGCATGCAATGAATGCAGTTTAGTCAACCTCAAATTATACCCCATTTCTAATCATCTCAGAGAAACTCAATTGGTGTCCATGGAAATGTAGCATTACGTTTGTGAGCTAAGTAAAAGAAATAATACTTGGCATTTAAATGCATGAGGCACCTTTAAATTGTCTCTCATTTTTATTTAAATATTTCAGCCTAGAAAAACAGGCTAAAAATATACCATAATATTTCAGAGATTAAATCAGCATGAAAATTTGCCCTGGTCAATCACAGTATTCACTTAATTCTATAATTTATTCATAAATGAACTGATATCTTTCTGCATTTCTTTTCTTGAGCTTATCCTGCCCATTTCTTAAATTACAATTAACTGATATTAGTGACTTTAATGTACATGCACTTGAACTTATCACACCTTAGGTTTATTGCTCTTCATCCCTGGAGGAACAGGAGTCTTCCCTATGTCCAAGGTCAATTTTCCCACAATAGTCTACATCTTAGTTCCTACATGTCTTTGTCACCTTCTTCCAATACTTATTTCTACTTGCCCCAGTACCATGAATTTCTCCCTCTCTACTCACTCCTCACTTTAGGGCTATTAATACATAAGTGGAAACACAAACAAACATACAAAGTGGCCCTTAACCTGCAAACATCTTCTGACTGGAAAGTACCTATGCAATATTCCTGCTCTCCCATACTTTTCAAAAGAATAGATGAGACAGGCTTCCTCACATGCCATGTACACAGTTATTGTGTGCTAATGTTTAGCAAGTGAATGTCACAGAAAAAAATATGTGTGTGTATGTGTATACGTGCATGTGTTATCCATATACATACGTGTGTTGCATAGAGGTATAGTTCATTATAAATTGTACTGATAGAAAGAAGATGTAACATATAATTTATAAATAGTAAAATAAACAATATTCTTTAATGTAAATTTCATATAGCCCACTCTTTCTTACAAAGTGCTTTCACTGATAACAGTCAGGTATGTTCTGACATGAATGTTGGTTGATATATTCTTTTCCACTAAATAAGATCAAATTGTAACAATTGCTGTATTTGTTGGAAATTTTCTTACTCATCAGTAATAGAAACAACTTCTTTCTTGAATTGGATAAGAGTTTACAAATACTAGAATATTTCCTCAATTTTTATGCTAGTCATAATGTAACTGCTATATATTCCAAAGATTTTAAGTATACTCTGCCTTCTTAACAACTTCTCATTCATTTTTTCAAGTCTAAAAAAATCAGCGAAACAAAACCTCTGATTTGTAGCATTTATTCACCAATTTCCATGGTATAAATATTCCCACTATAAATAATTTCAAAATAACCAATATGAAGTCAATAAGCATAGATATGGAATGTACGGTAGCATAGCACTGTATAGTACAATCCACCATTCAGATAAAATAGTGTTATTTTAGGATCTAGAATGTCCTCCAAAGACTGACTCATGCATTAAAGCTTAGTCTCCAGTGTGGCAATGTTCAAAGGTGGGAATTTGGAGACATGATTGGCTCACAACAAAGGATCCGAGCGACTATGGACGAAAGCCTCTGAAACCATGAGCCAAAATAAATCTTTCCTTCTCTAAGTATGTTTTTCTAAGGTATTTTGTCACAGCAACAGAAAGTTGACTAACAGATATAAATACTCTTAAGAGCATAGAAAATGAGAAAAGACTATAAATTAGGGAGATTGAGTTTTTAAAGTTTATTATATTTATTTTGAAATAATTATTTAATGGTAAGAACACATAATTTAATTTTCATTAGCTACGTTTAACAACCAGCTTATACAATTCCTGAAAGTTTAACCAATATGGCTCTCAAAACCAACGTAAACCAGATCCCACACATCACTGGATAGAAATATCACTTATAGCCCTACTGCTCCAGTGAGCCTGTTCTTGCTAGAGCCAACAGAGACCTGCAATTCCAAAGCCATGGAATCTTTGACACATTTGCCTTCTATATAATATTCCCAAACACTACCCATATGCCTTTGAATTACTTTACCATTCTTTTTCAGCTTTATTTGTTCATCTAACACTCTCCTAAACATTCCTGTTATACTAAGCTCAACTCCCCTTTCCTGTTCATTTTGCAACCCAGTCTGGGCAATCTCACTAATGGCTTCAGTGAGCAACTATTCACCAATGACTTAATAGACCAGACTATTCTGTTAAGCTGCAGAACGAACTGCACCCTGCATTATGAGTTAGCTCCCCTTATTTACTTACTAATTAAGTAATTAGCTGAATAATTATTTATGTCTGTCTCTCCCACTAGGATATGTTTCACAAGCATATAGAACATTTCAATTCTTTTCTTGCTGTCTCTTCAGAGTCTAGCACATTATCTAGCACAAAGCAGTTACTCTAGGAATCAATGAAGGTACAGATGAATAACAAATAAGCATTTCAAGCACAACATGTGTGGAACATGACTCAGTATATGTCCCCTGAAATGTGTTCCTCTCTTAAATTCTAATTATACTGAATGATATCAATATCCAGTCCAGGCTCCATGTGAGAGAATCCCTGATTCCCCCTTCCTGTACTGCTCACATCCAGTCACTCATGACTACCCACCTCCTCATCTCCTAAATATCTTTCATGTCTATTCTCTGTCTCCTATCTCCCACTAAGTAAGTGGTAGTTAGGGGTCACTTTTGGCAGGATCCTACAATAGCCTCCTGAGCCCTTTGCCTCCTATCCCTTCCCAGTCCAACTCAAATGCCGAGTGCTACCAAAACAAACTTAAAAATTATGACTGTGGCCCTCTGTCAATAATCAAAAATCTGTCAAGGTTGCTCCACTACCTAGAAGACAAACTCCAAACTTTCTACCCCTGTTCTTAAAAAGCCTCTATGGTCAGAACTCCATCTAGCTTCTGCCTTGATCACCTTCCACTTTCCCATGAGGAATGAACAGTCTACTCAAACTCAGATGGCTGTGGTTCCCTACCCTCTTTCAGAGTTCTGGCCCTCTGCACATTTGCCTGGAATGTGCAGACACATAATTGTAATTAACTTGCTTATAATGCTTAGAATATCCTTTCTCTCTTGTTCACACAGTAATTAAGGCTGGCTGGGTGCAGTGGCCCATGCCTGTAATCCCAGCAGCTTGGGAGGCTGAGACAGGGGATCACGAGTTCAAAGCCAGCCTTAGCAAAAGCAAGGCACTAAGCAACTCAGTGAAACCCTGTCTCTAAATAAAATACAAAATAGGGCTGGGGATATGGTTCAGTGGTCAAATGCTCCTGAGTACCAAAAAATATATATATATAATTAAGGCTAATTTTAAATATCCTTGCCACTGTGGAGCATTTCTTGACACCTTAAGGCATCCCTCTGCTCTTCACTTTCATATCACTTTGATCCCTTTATTACTATATTTGTCCTATTCACTAGTGACTACTTTTGAACTTTTATTTATTCTCCACTACACTGTGAACCCCTGCCAAAGATAGACAACATCCACCACAAGTATAAGCACACAGTAGGAGCTCACAGCTCCCAGTGTGACTACAGAAATAACAAACTTTTCTGCAGAGAAAGTACACATCCAAGTCGCTATTGTTCCTTTTAAAACCACTCACCTTGAAAGTTATCCACTTAATTTAATGATGGTGGCATTACTCCAAGTATTTTTGGAAGCCAACTTTCTGAATTGTCTGGGGAATGTTCTTTAAATTATCTCAAGTGAGGCCAAAAAAACATCATTCTAAACAGATCTGAGGCCTAGGAGGAATCATAGAGTAAGTAATACAATTATGGGTAGAAAATAGGGAATGAAATATATAAAAGATCATATAATGATTTATATGTGTGAGCTAATAAGCTGGCTCCACAAGCATACCTAAGAGGAGAATCTCAAAAAATATTTTGAGCAAAGGTCATTACTTTTTAAAGGCATTCATAATTCTTTAACATTATTACTTTGATAGACAATACTAACATTGACATATAATTATAAATAACTTGCTTGATCCAACACATGAAACTCTTCAAATGAGCATTTCCCAAAGACTGCCCAATGTGAATAGGTTATCTTAATGGGGTGAAAGAAACAAGCAATTAAAGAAATTTAACACAGAGTATTAAAGTAAAAAAGGATTTATTTACTCCCAGAATTCTCAGAGCTGTTAATATCTTAATATGACTCTCCATTAAGTCCATCTATTGTACACAGGGTTTTTCAAAGTCTTTTGACATCAGAATCTTCCTTTGTTGTGGATGCTGTGGGATTAATGTCCTACAAACCTTGGGAAACTCTGCTTCACTTGGGGCTACATGTTTCTTCAGGCACTGTGACTTGTCAATGAACCCTACTCTGATACCAAAAGCTGCAGATAGGGTTACTGAGAATTTTCCCTATTCTACCTATCTTAAATGCCTGCTACAGTTTAGATAGAGTTTGTTCCCCAAAGGTTCATGGGCTGGAAGCTTGGTCTCTAAAGTCGTAATATTGAAAGATGGTAGTTCTTTTTTTTTTTTTTTTTTAAACTTTTTTTTTTTTTGTAGGTGGACACAATAGCTTTATTTTTATTTTTATGTGGTGCTGAGGATCGAACCCAGGGCCTCCCGCGTGCTAGGCGAGCACACTACCACTGGGCCATAACCCCAGCCCCGAAAGATGGTAGTTCTTTAAGAGGAGGGCCCTGCAGAAGGTGATTAAATGATGGGGGCACTGCCCTTGGGAAGGGATTAATGCAGGAGTGGGTGAGTTCCCACAAGTAGTTCCCCAAGAGTGGTTTGTTACAAAAAAGTAAGCCTGATTCCTATCTGGTCGCTTGCTTCCTCTCTCTCCACATGTCTTCCAGCATGTTTGCATCATGCAATACCATTTATCATATTGTGAGGCAGCCTGGGGGCCTTCACCAGATGCCAGCACCATACTGTTTGGATTTTCCAGCCACGAGATTATGAGTCAAGTATACTTCTTTCCTTTATAAATTATGCAGTCTCAGGTATTTTGTTATAGCAACACAAAGTAGCATAAGACAATGATGTACCTCATTTATCCTTACAACTATTTTATAGTGTAGACAGAACTAGTACCTTCAATTTATAATTAAAGGGAGATTAAGAAAGGTTAAATAATGAGTCACAGACCACACAGCTAGTTAGCAATAGACAATATCACCCTGTCCTGGCCAACCCTTGGGCTCAAATGCTTAACCTAACCATTGAGGAGGTTCCCTCCTGCACTGCCTCCAGGACTCTCCTCAAGTTCTCCTAGAACACACTGTTCCTTCATAAACTCCCTATTCTCACATGGCTAGTTCCTACTCATTACTTAAAGGTTCATTTTATCTACTTTCCCTGGGATGCCTTCACACCAACTGGCTAAAAATAACCATTCCCACGGTACCTCATTCCTATCATGGAATTTTTAAATTTACTATCTCATATACACTGCACAGAGAGGCCAGATTCACATAGCCTAAGGGAAGAATAGCTTTTGACTGGCTAACACATTTATGGCAAGACTTCAGGATCTAACTACGTTTCTACTGCTTTCTCAGGGTAAATATCTTAAGTTACAAATACTTAAACATATGAAGTATTTTCAGGAATATGTCTCATTCTCAACTTTGGAAAGAAGTTATCTTTATAAATGAAGAATCAAAATGTTAAAAAGTTATGAATTAAGAAATCCCATCACCTAGCATAGCACTTACACACAACAGGTACTTATTTACACACTGAATATGTCTCATTCTCAACTTTGGAAATAAGTTATCTTTATAAATGAAGAATCAAAATGTTAAAAAGTTATAAGTTAAGAAATCCCATCACCTAGCATAGCACTTACACACAACAGGTACTTATTTACACACTGAATGAATGCTTGAGTAAGGCTATCCTAAATTCTGGCCTTTTTCATGCTTAGTACTTCTCTAATGATGATTGTTCCACCTCCATATATAACAGGTGCCGCCCACATCCCCAGGCCATTACTACTTGAAAGTCTGCCCACTGACTTCCAACTGCCAGCACTTTCATTTCTTTGCCTCAGGGTCTTCTCTGGGACCACTGGGTAGAAGCTCTGGGAATTAACATTCCCTAGAAGCAGCCCTCAACTAAAGAGCAACTGGCTTGAAAGTAAAGTACCCCAGTTCCCTTGCTTCTCAGGGAGATAGTTCTAAGGCCTAGTTTCTGTAGTGTTCCCCAAAGAACTCAACTTCAGTTGCTCAAAATGGTAGCTGGCTTAATACAAGACTTTGACTACCTGACTGCCTTCCCTACTCCTACTCAAGATTATTGTGCCTTCTAAATAAACTACCTGCCCTCAGACCTTTGTCTGATTCTGGGACCCCAAATGAGACACTATGGATGAAAACAGAATTTCTATATTTAAAAATCAAAGGTCAAAAAGAAAGTAATCAGTTGAAAATAAGTATAATCACATTTTTCAAAGAGAAAGCATTAATCAGCCATGTACAAGTGACTTAATATAAGAATTTTTAATTTATGAATTTTCTGATGTGGAAAAGATTATTTTCAGAAGTACAGACAAAACACTAAAAATATGTTAGGGAAAGTGCTATTTTAATACTTAGTTTAGACCTTCAATCTAACATCTTTCTCAGGTGCATAGGTTGACAAAAGTGAAAAATCTCACTTTTTTTCTTCTTCTCTCTTTGAGATAGCTTTTTAAATTGTGTGTATATGTGTGTATGAAAGTGAGAGAATATGTTTCAGTAAAGTCATCTAATCACACAGCATCCCTTAAAGTGTCCTTAGGTCTCTGATGGCCTGTAGGGCAAATACAAGTAGCTCTCCCAAATACCTACAATTGATATCGCTAGGGATGCCCATTCACATATTAAAAATTTACCAAGCACTTTCTACGGAAAATTAGTTGGGGGAAAAAAAAAAGAGGAATGATGGAAGGAAGGCAGCCAGGCAGAAAAGCTTTTCTCAGAGAGTTCCCAGTCTAGATAGAGAGACAAGATAAGATGATTACTATTTAAGGTGCCAAGGCTGCCCAGCATGTTTGAGGGTACACAAACACCCTAGATATTGCTCCTAACCAACACAGAACAGGGGAAAGGGAAGTAGAGGCAGCAAAACCACATTAAGACTGAAACAATGTGAGTTCTAAAATCTGCTGGTTTCCTACACCAGTCAACCATAATTCATTTAAAATTAAAATTAAAAAAACAGCCAGGCGTGGTGATGCATACCCATAATCACAGCAACTTGAGAGGCTGAGGCAGGAGGATCACAAGTTCTAGGCCAGCCTCAGCAATTCAGTGAGATCCTATCTCACAATGCAAAAATGAACTAAAAGGAGACAGGATGTAGCTCAGTGGTAGAGGGCCCCTGGGTTCAATCCCCAGTACCTAAAATAATTAAGTAAAATAAAAATCTATAAAACACAACATTCATATGTACACTAAAATTAAAAGAGCTTCTTTCTAGTTTTTCTCATTCCAAAATTGGATAAAGCCATCAACATTAATCTCTTCATTTTGTAGGATGCTTCCAACTGGCTCTGGGGAATACAGACCTAATTTTTCTCTTAAATATTCTAGCACTAGTGTACATAAAGAGGAGTTCAGAGAAGGTGAACTATGAACTTAAGCTTGAAGGACAATCAGGAATTCAGAAATGGATGAGAGGAGGGAAGAGCGCCTAGGATTTCTTGGTGGGAATTGTGTAAACAGGCAAGATTGAGCAACAGCATGGGGCTCTTGGGACAATCAGGAAATGAGTGCCTGGCCTGAGGGAGGGGGGCAGGCAGGAATGTGACAACGCAGAGACCAGCAAAAGTCAGATCACAAAGTATCTTGAATACTAAGTAGATTTTGTTTTACTTTTTTATTCCCTAATATTTTTAGGTATAATTCTGTATAATCCAGTGATGATTAGCATATTCACAGAGTTGTGCAACCATCAGCTCTATTCAATTTCAGAACCTTTTCTTCAACCCAGAAAGAAACCCATTTCCACTAGCATTCACACCTCATTTCCCCTCTCTTCAGCTCCTGGCAACCATGGCTCTATTTTTGTCTCTGGATATTTCACATACATGGAATCACATATTATATGGTCTTAAAAGCCTGTCTTCTTTCACTTAGCATAATGTTTTCAAAGTTCTTCCGTGTGTAGTACAAATCAGCAATACATTCCTTTCTAATGACCCAGGAATCTTCTATTATGTAGAGATATCACATTTTGTTGTATCTGTTAAGCTGGTAGGCATTTAGGATGTTTCCACTTTGGGCTATTATAAATGGCTATGAACATTTATACATTTTTATTAGGAAATTTGTTTCCTAACATATACACCTAGTAATAGAATTATTGGGTAATACAGTAACTCTACATTTAACTTTTTGAGGAATCACTAGAATTATTTTCCAAAGCAATCTGCCATTGTACATCCACACCAATGCTGAAGTGTGTGAGTCATCCAGAAGACAGATGAGCTACTCCAAGTCTTGAGGCTGGATTGGAAGATATTAATTTAATTGTATTTTTAATTGTAGAAAGGTCACGGCAGAAGTAGTATAGCAGATGACTGTAGGATTTGGATGAGAAAAGCAGCATGAAAGTCAGAATTCTGCCCAAAAGCCAGGTAAGACAACAAAACTGTTCAATGAAGACATTAATAGTAGCAAAGGGAAGAAGGAATTGGATTTGAAAGGAAAAGGACAGGAAAAGGAAATAGCTTTGAGCAAGATTAACTACAAACTTAAATTGCCTAAGAAGAGTATGATAAACTTAAGCTGCCTAAAGTATCAGGCAAATAATGAAAAGAAATAAAACACAAGATGTAAGCAAAAGGGAATGGTGACTATAAGCATCAAGAATAAGCCTCATCTAAAGGAGGCAGTTGTAACAACTCCAGCCACTCAATGTACAAGGACGATAGGCCTAATGTGGTCAGTTTCTCCTTGTTTAACATAAAATCTAAATTTTCTTATGTGAAATATCCTGTTTTTAAATATTACCAATTAATTTAATATTCTGTTAAATTATGTGCAGGATCATCAAAACATGCCTACAAGATGTCGGTTCGTAATCTACCTCTCACAAGGTGAATTGAGCCAAGAATCAGAGTATGTCCACTCTGAAGGGCTGGATTTGTTCGCACCAAGGAGATACTGAATAAAGAGCAGAAGCACAGGAGGAAATCATGGCCTCTGTGCCATCCCAGAGGCTCAGGGATGATGGTTCTAAAGGGAAAGTAGTAAACAGTGAGATGGTTCATTTCACACTGTGCGCTGAAAAATGGACTTTGGGATTTGACAACTAAGCAATAGGGAAGACTGCTGGGCATGGTGGTGCACACGTCTAATCCCAGTGGCTTGGGAGGCTAAGACAGGAGGATCCCAAGTTCTGGGCCAGCTTCAGCAACTCAACGAAACCCTAAGCAACTTAGTGAAACCCTGTCTCAAAAAAAAAAAATTAAACGGGCTGGGGATATGGCTCAGTGGTTAAGTATTCCTGGGTTCAATTCCTGGGACCAAAAAAAGAAAGAAAGAAAACAAAGCAAAAAAAAAAAAAAATACAGAAAAATAATATTTGATATGAGAAAAATAGAAGGCTGAATAATTTAGTTTCCTCTCTCTTCCTAACCCTTGTTTTCTCCCAAAGAAAGGATTATGTGCCTCAAATCTAAATTTAAGACAGAAATCAGTTAGGCTTCACTCTGTTGGCCTTCTCGGTTGATAGGTATCAGATTAATATCCTTTTTCAAAAAGAAAAAGACAACCTCTGAAAAACTTTAGATCTCTGTGATGTACAACCTACTTGGTCCTTTTAAGCTTACAGTTCTAAAAAGTAACTATTAACTTGTTTCATAAACAAATGAAAAATGGTGGCAGCAATGTTTGTAATTTGGGCTGTCTCTGACAGAGACCCCAAATAACAATGGCTTAGAAAGACTCCAAGCTAGTAAGGCAACTTCACTTCAAGAAGTCATTCATCCTGGACACAGATCTTTTTCTAAAAGCCTGTTGTTGTGCCATCCTTAGAGCACTGGCCTCTGTAGCAAGGCCTAAGCTTACATCCACATTGTCACAAGTGAGAGGGGAGAGTAGACAACATACCTCTGCCGTTTATCAGCCCATCTGGAAGCGGCAAAATTCACTCCAGTTTACATCCTGTGGGTCAAACTCTGTCAACATGCTATGATTCATAGCTGCAAAGGAGGCTAAGAAATGTCCTCTTTATTCTATAGGGGTCTGTCCCCAGCTGAAATCCAGGGTCTCTATTCTAAAGACAATGAGGAGCCAGGTGCAGTGGTGCGCACCTGTAATCCCAGCAGTTCAGAAGGCTACAGCAGGGGGATCACAAGTTCACAGCAACTTAGTGAGGCCCTAAACAACTTAGAGAGGCCCTGTCTCTGAATAAAAATATTTTAAAAATAGTTGGAGATGTGGCTCAGTGGTTACGTGGCCCCTGGGTTCAATCCCCCATACCAAAAATAAATACAGACAGACAATGAGGAAAAGAGATCCTGGGAGACAACTAGCAGTCTTCACTCCAGAATGATATTCAATTTTTTAAGATTCAGTTCCTAAAATTCTATAAATTATTTACATTTTGGTTCAGTTTTGCAAGTGAATATAAATCTGGCCTAACCTTTATGCTTAAATATTGGAAACAGCAATGTAACATCGCCACAATTTTGGCTTCATGGTGCTGATATTTATTTCAGCACTGAAGAAAGTTAAAGTTAATTTTAATTTCTTCTTACTAAATTATTTTCCCAAGAATTCTAAAGCAACTCTCATCTTCTTGCCATGCTTAACAACTAGCTTTCAAAAGACTACATTAAAAACTCAAATTACAAAATTTAAAAATCATTGACATATTCCCACAGCATATGGAACTATACCACCTCAAGAATTCTTTTAAATTCTCACAGTCAATTGTGCCCTTACTGCCAGGAAACTCTTGAAGTAACAAGATGTATACACTATAGCAAGATGTGCTCCTGAATTCTGACACTTTATTCTCATATTAGTTCACAGTACTACATTTTATCATTCAAATATGAGAATTAAAAATAAAATAATTCACCAGCACAAAGTGAAAATAATTCACTACTGCTTGATATATGAACATTCTAAAAGCCTACCCGTGAACTATCGAGCCTCCCAAATAAATCACAAAGGAGGAACAATCCATAAAAAGTGATCCAATTTAAAATAGAGTAATTTATGGGCTGTTTTACGTTCATTCAAATTTACTAAATTCAAGAGTATATTATTTCAAAGCTACTTGGCTTCTATCTTTTCTTTAAAACATGGTATTTTCCTATAGTAGCATCTTTTATCTACTTAAAAGTATGCAAATTATCATGTTCAATAAATTTAACTTCTTATTCTATGACTAGCTTGCCTTATGAGTGGTCTTGAATGGCTAGAGTGGTGACAAAAGTCACCAAGCATGATATTAGTACATAGTTGACAATGAAACTTAAATTTTTAAGAAATACTTTTTTTTAGTATACAACATTCCTTAAAGAAAATTTGGGAACTATTAAAAAGAAATAAATAGAATATCATAAAAAATTACATTAAACTGAGTCTTATATACTTAAATCATCTTTTAAAATGATCTTGACCAATAAGATTTTATATAGACAAGAAAACACGCCCACTGATGGACACCAAATCCCAACCAAGATAGAGTAAGAAGAACTAGAATTGCTTGCTTCTCTGTCTTAAAAAATGAAAGTTATGTACAAAATATGTAAAACAATAGTTTGTAAAACACTGGATGCCAGGGAATAATCCATGAAAAATAAAAAACACATGCAGTGACCTCTAAGAAATGGGAAACCTTACATAAGCCCTCTGACTGCCCTAGCTTCCTGCTCATGGCCCAGAAAAGGAAAAGCTAGGCAGAGCCTAGCACATTCTTCAAATGAGGAGAAGGATTTGGGAAACAAAGGGGTCAGGACAGAGTCCTGGAGGAAGGAGAGCTAAACACAAGCAAGATCTCTGGAAATGTGCAGAGATCCTCTTTAGATATTGGGATGTGAGGACACAGTCCAAGGCCAGGCAAAGAACCACCTAAAAGGACCAAAAGAAAGTATACCTAGCACTCACACAAGGCTGAGAATTGTGCCTATTCCCATCAACCACAAAAGGATACCTTATCCCTCGTGGAATGCTAAGTATAGTGCTCAGAAACTAATCTTAAAAGACTTGAAAGGATCAAATTGTTTCCAAGTCACTAACTGCATCCCATAAAAAAATTCTCAAGAAAATGTATCTAAATGTATAAAAACAGAAAAATATCCAGCATCCTACAAGGTAAAAATCATAATGTCTAGCATCCAAAATTAGTAAGCATGTAAACTGGATGCGGTGGTGCAAACTTGTAATCCCAGCACTTTGGGAGGCTGAGACAGGACTATCATGAGTTCAAAGCTAGCCTCAGCAACGGTGAGGCACTAAGCAATTCAGTGAGACCCTGTCTCTACATAAAACACAAAATAGGTCTGGGGATGTGGCTCAGTGCTCTAGTACCCCTGAGTTCAATTCCCGGTACCAAAAAAAAAAAAATTAGTAAGCATGCAAAATAACCTCTACAAGGAGAAAAATCAACCAAACAAAATTGATCAACAACTGAAAAAGACACTGGAATTTTTTAGTAAGGAAATAAGTACTAAAAAAGTTATTATAAATCTATCCCACATTAAAAAATGTAAATCCAGGCAATGAATAGTTTTAAAGCAACCAAATAAAATTTCAAGAGATGAAAATACAATGTTGAGGAACATCAAAGGACATGTGTTTACTGGCAGTGAACCTGAAGACCCAAGAATAAGAACTATCCAAAATAAATCACATAGAGAAAAACAAGTAAGAGCTAAACAGAAAGCATCAGTGAGCCTAATATATATTTAACTGGAGTCCCTGAAGGAGAAGATAAAGAGGAGAGAAATCTAAAAGAAATTGGAAAAAAGGATAACTAAAAAACTTTTTTCAACTTTAATATAAACTAGTAACCCAGAGCTCCAAGAAACATTTATGAACTCAAAGCAAAAGAAACATGAAGAAAATTCTACCAACACATAAAATAAAACAGTTCTAAGCCAGTAATTAAAAAAAAATACCAAGGGATATGTTACATATAAAGAAGAACAAAGATAAGGGTAACAACAGACTAATAAAAACGAACGCAGGGCCAGGCGCAGTGGCACACGCCTGTAATCCCAGCACTTTGTGAGGCTGAGACAGGAGAATTACGAGTTCAAAGCCAGCCTCAGCAATGGCAAGGCGCTGAGCAACTCAATGAGACCCTGTCTCTACCTAAAACACAAAATAGGGCTGGGGATGTGGCTCAGTGGTCAAGTACCCCTGAGTTCAATCCTTAGTACCAAAAAAAAAAAACAATGCAGGGCTGAGATTGTAGCCCAGTGGTAGAGCACTTGACTTGCATGTGGGAGGCACTGGGTTCAATCCTCAGCACCACATAAAAATAAATAAAATAAAGATATTTGTGTCCATCTACAACTAAAAAAAATTGTTTAAATATGCAAGTGAGAAAACGGTAGGGCAACATCTTTAAAGTATTAAAGGAAAAAAAACAATCTAGAATTCTATATCAAACAAAAAATCTTAAAAAAAATAAGGTGAAATAAAGATGTTTCCAGAAAATGGCAACTCCATGAGTAAATACAAAAGATTATTTTGCTAGGGATGTCTCGCATGCCTGTAATCCCAGCAGCAGGGGAGGCTGAGGCAGGAGGATCAAACATTCAAAGCCAGCCTCAGCAACAGTGAGGCACTAAACAGCTCAGTGAGACCCTGTCTCCAATAAAATACAAAATAGGGCTGGGGATGTGGCTCAGTGGTTGAGTGCCCCTGAGTTCAATCCCTGTACCAAAAAAAAAAATATTTTACTACGGAAATCTCTTTAAGAGATTATTACTGTTATCATATGGGTTTTAAAACATGTAGAAGAAACAGGATAGGGCATAAAATTTTAATGTGTTTTCAACAGTTATTTACAAATTATAAAGTCACACAGAATATTTCTTCAGATCTGCTATACTGAAGAAATGTAAACACAAACATTCTGAATCCCATTTCATTTCACCCACACTTCCCCATTTGGCTTGAATAGTTTAGCATTATACTTTTGAAAAATAAAACTTAAGTTGAATTTATCACATTTGTTTTCATAGAGAAAAGGTAGTAAGCAACTTCAAAAGAGTGTTGTTAGTAACCAAGTTAGCTCACAAGCTAGGCCAGGGCCTTTCCTGAACCTTATAAATAATAGCAAACAACTACTGTTTCACTGTAATATGAAACTCAAATATTTATTTTAATGTAGGTAACTGTTAGAAATTGGGTCAAATAGATAAGTAGGAGATTTAAAATGTATTTATAGCACAAGTAACCAAAGAAAATTCCCTGGAGCAAACTGTTACATGCATTTATGAATATGTCAAAATGAACCCCACTATTATGTATAACTATAGTGTACCAATAAAAACATTTTTTTAAAAGAAGGGAAGTTCCCTTCCTTACTTTTCCAATTTGCCAAAATTGAAAATAAGGCCCAGTTCACATCAGTAGGGCTTTTGAGGAGAATGTTTATCAGGAAGGTCAGGGAGAGAAGATAACAAAGCAGGATGAGCTTTTCAACACTAAGAAGTCAGTAAAAGAAAATCAAAGCACAAATGGAGATTCACAAGTACAAAATTCTATATATGGCTACTCAGTTTTTCTCTGATTTGGTGAAACCTATTCAAGAGCACATCTACAAGTTCCTTCCATGAATAATCATGTACTGAAGTGAAAATGGAAATATTGTAAGAATGTATCTTTTAGGTAGAGAGGGAAGGGTGGGCTCCAAGATGAAAATCTAGTCCAGACAAAATTGCTTTGCAAAAGGGGCTAACATTTCCATAAAGTAAAGTTTACGTTCTTTGGTGCATCGCACCCTAAATGGAAATACTGATGCACAATGGAGTTTGGGAAACTAAGCCAGACCAAAACAAAAGAGGTCTCCATGAGGAATTCTATGCATTCAAACTCTACCACATAAGATAACTATTTAATCTCTAGCAGTAAATAGAAAATGAATGGAAATTTCTGAAGTGTTGCTGCCTATTAGGAGAATTTATTTGAATTTATTACAGTTAGCTTCTTTAACCATTACATATTACTAGATTCAGTGTTCTTGTAAGAATTAAATGAGACAATACATGTGAATATACTCATCAAGGGTCACTGTATACGTATGGTGGATTTTAATGTAAGTGTTGCTCTAGCAGACCGACAAGTTGCATTCAATGATCTTGGCTACTGTCAAAAAGTAATTCGTAGGGCTGAAGTTGTAGCCCAGTGGTAGAGCGCTTGCCTAGCAGGCGTGAGGCACTGGGTTGGATCCTCAGCACCGCATATAAAGAATAAATGAATAAAGTAAAGATCCATCAACAACTAAAAAAAAAAATTTTTAAGAAAGTAATTCCTGTCTATCTAAATGGGCAGTACTATAATACCGATTTTAGGCATTTTGGCCACAGTTGTGAAACTTGTTATGGTGGGATTACATCTTATGTAAGGACTGAGTTTTAATATGCTTAAATGCTTTCGATGTTATTCATTCCTCCCCTGTACCCAAAAAGGAAAAAGGACAAAATAAGCAAAGAAATAAACAGGAGAAAAGGAATAATCAAAGGCATCCTAAAGAATATGATAAATTTTAAATGTTCATAATACCAGCAGACATTATAACATAATATCAGACATGGGCTAATATCATAGCAAAATCATCAGCCATGATGATGATGGTATTATTAATGAAAACAACATAAATAATCCAAGCTTAAGGGGCTTATTAGGGGGGAAAGGCTTAAAACAAATGCAAGGAAATCTGGGTCAGGAAAAAAATGCATATGTAAAACTTATTTTGGTAAAATGGTGAGGTCAGACCTCCAGCCTGACAAGGAAATGATAAAGTAACAAATTAGATGTGGGGGTAAGTGAAGAAATGACAGTATTATTTGTCATTTGGGAAAAGAATGAAAGCAACTTAACAGAATATATAGCTCTGTTTTTAAAGTAGTATCATTTAATTCATCAAATAACAACAAAAGCCAATAACATTCTTTCACCACCAACAAAATGTATTAGTATTGCATATGTGCACAAATAAGTCTGGGAATCCAGGCATTATCATCTGAATATATACTGCATACTAGCCTCATAAGACTATTTAATAATTAATTCGGACCCTTGGCCCCACTGACTAAATTTCCAGTGTCAGAACCTACATGTGCCTATTATAAAGCACAGACACAGAATATTTCCGTTATTGCAGAAGTTCTGCTGGAAAGCTCTGATCTCTACAAGTGTTACAAGTGCCTAGTGTATGACAGATGAGATCTAAAAGAACACACACTCCCACACAGAGACACACAGAAAGCCAATAAATCAAGCATGCCTTTACAGAACATTTACTAAGCATTTCTTGTGTTAGTTACTGTATTAGGCATTCAGAGACCACAAATTAAAATAAAATAATCCATGCCCTCAAGGAGCTCACAGGTTAATAGGAAATAAAAACATAAATAATTGGTCAATTAGAAAACACTTGTTGGTCATCAATAGTAGGACATGTACTTTACTCTGTGGGAAATAAATAAATAAATCAAAACAGTGGGCATTTTCTCTCTGAACCTGAAGAATGTCCAGTATAGTTAATGACATACAATGTAGAGTCTGATATAAAATGTCTTAATTGACAAAGTAATACTTGGAACTCTGTGCTTCAAACTGAGATCCAAGTTTGATGTAGAATTCTGTTTTTCTATTGGAATTATAATCTAAAAAGATAATATAAATTTATTCTATTTAATTTATAAATAAATATCTTATTTAGTTTTTTAAATTTTTTTAATACCTTTATTTTGTTTATTTAGTTTTTTTATGTGGTGCTAAGGATCAAACCCAGTGCCTCATGCGTGCTAGGCGAGTGCTCTACCACTGAGCAACCACCCCAGCCTCTTTATTTAGTTTTAAAACTACTGGTACTGAATTTTCACTTTACTGTTAGCTTTACTGTTTACTGTTTGGGTTTTCTATTATGTATGTACTAGATAAAGACAAATAATACAGTTTGGTAAATAAACTGGTTAGAGAAAAGGTGAGAATGAATTAGTCATTATAGAACACACAGCAATATAGCATCCAAAAGTACAGGCTTCCTGCACTATAGTGGTTAAAATCATCATCATCTCTGTGTATTTTCTACACAATCTGTTCTTCATTCCAACAATCTCTGAATATGGCTTACACATTTGATTTAGAATTCAATAACTCCACAATGCTAATCACATTTTCAAGAGAACAAAAAAAAAAATGCTATAGAGCTCTCAGTTGATAATCTCATTAAAACTGACATTTGAGGATTATTTTCCAGTAGAATTATGGTCAAGTATGAACCAGAAAATGAAGCCTTCAAGTTAATATTGCTTGTTTGTTTGTTTGTTTTTAATCTACTTTTGAAAGGATATTTTCCATATTTATATTGATATAAAACAGATTAAGAACAAAATCTGAGGTTACATCTTTATACTCTCAAACTCAATACTGGCAATGTAATTTCAATATACAACAACATTTGTCACATAATTCAATCCTGCTTCTTTTAATTTCATCAGTTCTTTTGTTCACATTCAATAACTGCTGGTTTTGGTTTAAATAATTTATAAAATCCATAAACAAAGGCACTTACATTTTATGATCCTACAAACTTAAGTAAAGCATTTAATAAAAATAAGTTCACACTGTATAGACTAGCAGTCTTAGCCAAAATCAGCCCATTCTTCCTGTGGCATTTGGACACAGTACCTGCTAGCAAACCAAACCTTCTCTGCCCTCCTTTCCATCTAGGCATGAAGGACCATGGTTCTCTAGCGGAACACAGAGTAACTGCAAAGAGATCATAAATTCATATGTAAATCATTCTGTATTATCAACTAATATATTTCAGAAGTATAAAAATGCTGTGCTCGGTAATGAAGTACAAATTCCTTTTAATGACTTTACTCATATAGTAGCTTTTTTAAATAATGGATTTTCTTAATTAATACTAGAATTTGATTTCTAAGCCTGTGAGAACCAAAGCCATCATCCTAAATACTACAGGAATTCAGAAAAGGGCTAGACCACAGTGAGCTGCAGTAACCAGAGAAGCATCCCAAAAGAGATGGGTCATATGCTGGGCCCAGAGGAAAAGCAGAGCAGAAAAAGTATAATGGGCACACTCCCCAAATAAAACCCCAGAGAAACAAAAGCCTAACCTGGCTACAAGATGACCACTGAGGGTTCTGGAGTCAGTAGGTTCAGAAAAAGCACTGAGAATGAAGGACTGAAAGATACCTGTGCTTTTTAGTATTCTTTCAATTAAAGGGCAGAACCTCAATTTATGTAGAGTTTATTGCTCGCAAAATAAAACCCCAGAAAAATTACTGGTAGAACTGGCCTGGAGAATGACCGGATGCAGGAAGGAAATAAATAACTATTTGTTCATTCTTATTCTTTCTCCTTCTGTCTTTTATTTACATGTTGGTTTATTTTCTCAGAGGCTATTCCTCCCATTTATCTAAAATGTAAGCCACTTGCGGGGCGCAGTGGCTCACACCTGTAATCCCAGCACTTTGGGAGGCTGAAACAGGAGAATCACAAGTTCAAAGCCAGCTTCAGCAACGGTGAGGCACTAAGCAACTCCATGAGACCCTGTCTCTACATAAAACACAAAATAGGGCTGGGGATATGACTCAGTGGTGGAGTACCCCTGAGTTCAATCCCCAGTACCAAAATAAATAAAAAAATAAATAAATAAATAAATAAATAAATCCTAAGCCACTTGCTAGCTCCAAGTTTACAATTTAAATTCTTAAAGACTTACAGGTTGCAAGACAGAGAATAGCAAAAGTTAAAAGTGTAAAGGTAATAAAGAGAGGCTAGGTCCAGACTATGAAAGAACTGGTGTCCCACTAAGAAGTTTGATCATTTAGAGTCAAATATGGCATAAGTTGGTTTAGGAAATCTAAAACTTATATGAAGAAATTAGTTTATTTCCAGATTTCCTGAGCCTCCCTGTGCTCTGGAATAGGTTACTATGAAAGATAGTTTTCTAGAAGGGTAAACGCCTGGATCCAGATGGGATAATCACAAAACTCCATCTATCTGGCCACCATCCAATCAGAGTGCTTGGGGTGTTCAGTTTAAAATGTTTACGTTTTGACTAATATTAAAGGCTTCTGCATACTGTGTTGAAACTCCAAGTATGACTCAATAAAATTAGCAGAAAATAGGTGAGCTTTCATGGGTCCCACACTGAGCTTGTATTTTACAGAAGAACAGCAAGGGGATCTGGGCCGATGATTCTGATCAATGGAATGAGATCCATTTAAAGAAGAGATTTAAGTACATAACACAGAAGAAAAAAGTAGAATATCTATGAATAGAATTCAGAGGCACCACAGAGTAGAAAGGGGGACCGAGTAATAGAAGAACAAAGGAAGAATGTCTCAATAGATGTTTCAAGTAGATCAAAACAGTGACATTCGAAAAAGCTATAGAAGGAACCATATAGCCAAAGAGGCAATGAGAATTCATAACGCTTCCTGATTTAACTTAATAGTGGAAATCTACATATAGAAGAGAAAGGAAGCACAGAGCTTTTGATTTTAACCAAAATGATAAGTTGAAATACAAAATGCACAACCTCCAGTACCCATTCTTACTTTTAGATCTAACAGAGACCTATGATCTGTGCTTCCTACTGAGAAAATCAAAGAAGGCATGATACAGCACACTTGCACTCCTCTCTCTAACCCTCATCTTCCAGTATTCAGTTCTCTCAAGGTGAATGATGGACCCCAAGAGCAATTGTAGCAGACATCCACTTCAATGTGTGAATTAACAGGCTTTCCCCCTGGAAACCTCACTTATTGCATGTAATACAGGATGTGTACTACAAGACTAGGCTTTGGAATCAGACCCATATTCAAATCCTTATGTCACTCTGACTGAATGACCCTTGGCAAGGCATTTAACTGTTCCAAGTCTCCATTTACTTGGGGGTAGACAGGAAGGGAGCTGCCTGAGATGAGATACAGACTGGATAAAACTGTCCTTGCAAAGTGCTTAGAAAACAGGCTACATTCAATAGTCCCCCATGCTCCTACATAGCACCCCATAATCTCTGGGCCACAAACAGTACAGTGGATCTGCAGTGATCCTGAATCTGTTCTCTCCCTGTAAGAGATAATCATGCTGTGGGACTCCAAATCACAGAGATAGCTGGTTCCCTGCAAGGATTGGTGGGACTGAACCCTTAAATATAGTAGAAACAAATTAAGTCAATTCCTAGACTAGCTTATGTGCCAGTGACTCATCTTTTAAAAGGATCACCACCACTCCCAAATGGAACTTCACTACCATCATTCTCCTAAATCCCAGAAGAGCTTTCTTTCCAAAGATTTGTGCAACTCAAGCCACTTTCAGTTCAATTCCATCTTTAGATAGATGTCATGCCTATACTGCTCAAAACCTCAAACATGCTGAGCACAGTGGCACATGCCTATTATCCCAGCACTTTGAGAGGCTGAGACAGGAGAATCACGAGTTCAAAGCCAACCTCAGCAAAGGCGAGGTGCTAAGCAACTCAGTGAGACCCTGTCTCTACATAAAACACAAAATAGGGGCTGGAGTTGTAGCTCAGTGGTAGAGCACTTGCCTAGCATGTGGTGAGGCACTGGGTTCAATTCTCAGCACCACATATAAATAAATAAAATAAAGGTCCATGAACAACTTAAAAAATATTTTTAAAAAAACACAAAATAGGGTTAGGGATGTGGCCCAGTGGTCAAGGGCCCCTGAGTTCAATGCCCAGTACCAAAAAAAAAAAAAAAAAAAAAAAAAAAAAAAAAACCACCTCTAATATTTCATAAGTAATCATTTGTTCACATTTCCTCTTATTCTTTTCCTCAGCAACGAGTACTTGTCATTGTTTGTGGCTCTGAGAACTGACACTAGTGTGCTGGCAGCAGAAGCAATAGTACCTCACAGGATCAACAGAGCAATTTTAAGCCTTGTTTCTGATTGAGTGGCTTCTTAGCCAGGTCTATTCACTATTCCAGAAATTCTATGAGCCAATCAATATGGTAGACACATCTCAAGGTGACCTCCAATGAGTGATGTCCTTGTATAGTCCCCTCCCCTCAGATAGAACACATGACTTGCTTTTGACTAACAGAATACGGGCAAAGGTGAATTCATTCCCATTATCATGTTATATTGTATTCTTATCTGAGTGAAGCAAAAGATACTTTGAAAAGATACCACAGCACTGACCAATACCCTATGACACACCTAAGCACAAAACTAGCTGAATCATGATGAGAATCCTCAGCAGAAGACCTAGTTGAGTCATGTGTAGACTCTGAGCAATCAGACTGAGATAATAAATGTGTGTTAAATTTCTAAATTTGTTGTATTGTGTTACACAGCAATACAAAATGAAAACAATCAATATCTTCTAAAAATTGTACTTTGTGTTTAAATTCACTCATGTTAGTTTTCATGAATTGCTACTAAATACCTCAAATGACACACAGTTTATCCAAATCTTACCCTTCTTTCAAATTCCACTCATTGCTATTTCACTCATCCAGCACCAGTCCATACCCATCTCCCTCCTATCATGGGAAGAAAGTACCATTTCCAGCAGCATCAACTCTCCTGTGTCTTATCAGCATCACGCTACACTCTCCCTGTTGCAACAAAGAATAGCTTTCCTCTCTTTGAAGCTCTAAACTGAATTTATTATAGTAAACAGTAAACCACACCTGAATAGTCCATATTTTTCTGTACTTCATGTTGAAAATGATTTAGATGAGCTCCTATAAAGCATACACTTAGAGAAAGCGATGGTAAAAAATATATTATCTTAATAGAGTAAAAACCACCTGGTACTATCTGCTTATTCAAAAAACTAAAAATGTTTTCAACAAATATGTGTGAGCTTACATAAGATTACATATTACCATTTTCTGTGAAATTGCAATGCTTTCTTCTGCATCCTGGATAATATGCTCTACTTCTGACTCTAACAATACAAAACCAAAAGTCCTTGGCTGTTACAAATCATGTGAGCAATTATCCTGAAAAATTCTGTTGAGATTTGAAAGCGAAGGGATTTGATGGGCTGAAGAAAAAGATGAACAAAGTACTGTCCATTTTCATTTTCCTTAAGTCTGTTTATAGAGACACTGGCTCTATGTGGACAAAAATGACTATAATATTCCATTAAACCTTTTTTCACTTTGATGACTGTAAATCATAGCTAATAAGAGTGTCCTGATCCCTAAAACATGATCCCTGGTCAATACAGACTGGCTCTAGAGTGGACACTCTTCTGTCAATACTCTTTCTTCTTAAAAATCAGGTTCTGATCTCTCACTGGTGATGCTGATGATCCTCAAGTTTGACAAGTGTGCTGACAAACATCAAAGGTTGCACTGATGAGTAAAAGGGGCATATCAGGTGAGGCCAAAGGTGGCAGGGCAGTGTGTGGGCTAAGGTCTGACTACCAGAATGAATCCCCCTCAGAGGAACATGTCTTAGCACTTTTAATAGGTTTTCCCCCATCAGCAGGCCAGGGCAAGGACCCATTCCCCTATGATTATATTAACTGATATAGAATCCAAGGTGCACATCTATAAAGATAAATGTGTTACAAATATAATGTAAATCTATGAAATCATCATAAGAGAGCCACAGGAGTAACTTGCTTTTGTGGTTAGGAAACAAATACATATGTTATCCTCGGTTTTTCACTTCTTCACTTGTGTGTAATTTGGGATCTATCAGTATACCTGCTGTCTCCTTCCTAAAATGAGAATAATATGTCATCCTACTGGTCTCTCAAATGTTTTGAGAAATTATCAAAAAATGTAAAAGTTATAAAAACAAGCTGAAAACAGATGTATGTATCTGTGATGTATTCAATAAAAATTAAATGTGATGTCTTTATTGAAAGGAAAGGGCTTCAAGCAATAAAGCCCCCACCAACTGAAACATTAATGTAAACTACATTTTAAAACAAACAAAAAATCAATTGAAGTAAAAATAAAAAGCTACATTTGGAAGCAATAACAAAAAATGTCCATAACTACAATATTTCACTAATGAGAAGGTACAGATGCTACATACAGAAGGATTTTATGATGCCCATATGCTTCTCGAATGACTCTCCTTGTTAGCTATTTCTCCATATCTCTATTTAAGAATAACCTACACCTTCCCCCACTAAGCGGGTGTAAATTATAATGTAACTAATTATAATATTTAAATGAATTCAAAAAGTTATTCTAATAAAAAGAAATAAAAGCTATATAAACGTTAAAAACCCTGAGACAAGAGCATTAATAAAAATCTAAATTATGGCTATCATATAAACTAGTTGAACATATCTTCATCTAAGTAGTTGGCCTTAAGATTTAAAAATCTTTGAAACCTCAAAGAGTAACTGGTCAATGGCTCAAATATAAATAATAATTAAATATACACTGACAACTTTATAAAGCTGCTCTTTATATTATAATAATGGGCATAGTGTGGTCACAGAACAATCATAGAAACTATAATAGATGTACAAGTACCTTCTAATTTCAGAAGAGCTACCATTATTTTTACAGAAGATGGCAGGCCAAACAGTCTTTAGCCAGAGTGCTGGTCTAACTCTCCAATAAAGGCCAGTCCAACAAGCTGAACTGCAAAGGGAGAGGAAAGAGAAGGCTGAGGTAAAAAAATCTGTCTCCTGTCTATAAACTGCTACTTAATTTAAAACTCCTAACTTCCTTCTGCACAACCTTCTGTGCATCTAACCGTGTCCATTCTGAAGTGAACACTATCAATTCAGGAGCAAAGCTGGGAAAGCATGTCTTTCCTTTGAGCTGGCAGCCTATCAAAGATCAGACTCAGGATTCCCACTGTACATGCACCTGTTTTGTAGCTGAAACATATATGAAAACATTAGCATTTCCCCACACAGAAAATGACACATTCTCAGAAAATACTGCTCATCTTGAGATTTGCCCCATTCAAACAAAATAGATGGGAATAAATAAATAATAAATAGTATTACAACTATTTGTTATTTCAGAAATACAATATTCTTATTAAGAATTTCAAATATAAATGGTTTCCAGAAGGCACATCAATGATTTGATGTTTGAGGAATTAAATTGGTCCAAATGGGAACAGTATTTTTTAAAGGGATAAGGAATACTAATTATCCATGGCAAAAGGCAACTATATTAAACAACAAATTTTCAGTTATAATAATTTCCATAATAAATATCAAAAGCACCAAAGAGTAGTTTAAAAAATATCTATTCCAAACATGATTTTTACATTGTCCTCATTTATTAACTGCAACTTATTCTGTGCTGTTACTCATTACAGGATTAAAAAGATTTCTGGGACATCAGAAAATAACATCCAGACCTTTTCAAATGTCAAAAGGTTTTCTTCCAAAGATTTTAAGTTGTTTTTTTTTCTTCAATATAGATTTCTACATACTCACTCCCCTTTCCTGGATTTCAATAAAGCCTGTAAGATTCGAAAACATGATTGTGCTCCAAATACTTTTAATTCCTAAATCTTTCAGAGACTTCTCAATATACCAAGAGAATCTAGTTGTATAGTACTGTTATATCCTTTGGGGGGAAAAAATTCTTCACTTTCTTTCTCGTTAAAAAAAAAAGTTAAACTTTCTTAGCCCTTCTTATCTCACTTCCATATTTTACACACACACACACACAAATATACATGTTTAATGGGACATTTGTATAACATGTATACATCCCATTTTCTGCAGACTTCAAAATGCTACAGTTAATCGAAAAGTTCCTTTGTGTAGAGTACACACCTTCCTGGCAGGGAAAAAATAAATATGACAGATCTTTCTGAAATTAGAGCATATAAGACTCACTAGAGAATTTTCCAAGTCCACATCACCTGAACCGCCATCCTCAGTTCCTTGCAGCAGGCCACCTCTCCTGATAACCAAGCCTGGGATCTGGAGGGCAGCTTGGTCCCACTGTATCACACACAGACACATAGGCCTCTGACACCAGCACCTCACACTGCGGACAAGCGGGCGATGGCCTCAAAACCAAACAAATGCTGCCTGCTGGGCGATCTGGGAACGCCCCCGTCCTCCGCTCCCCCTATTCCCCACTGCGATACCCTGTGGTGTTTAATTAATCAGTTTACCTTAATAAGCTTTCAAGATTCATCACTCTCCTCTCATTAGCCTAGGACTTTAATCTCCCATCGTTCAGACCCCTGAACTTTTCCTAAAACCTAGTGTTGTGATGTACACACTTGGAACTGAAGTCCCCCATGAAACATATGTACCCCACTAAGTATTGCGCCCCTCAAGCAACATGTTGGCAGTACAAACTTTTCATTCATAGCTCCGATTCAACACGAACTGGGTGTGTGTTTGGGGGCGGGGGAAAATCATGCCACCGACCCTTCGCCTAGGCTTGACTAGCCAAATGTCACGCTGTTCACCAAAGGATCACCTAGTACCCAACTTCTGACAAAGGTACCTCAAACCCACCAACCTCTGCCTGCAAGATTCAAGGCAAATGGTATCTGCGGAGTCCGTACTGAATTGCTGTTAACCTGGGGAACCCCGGCAGGGAATACAGCCGCGCATCCGGAGGACCCGTGGCCCCTAATTCCCAGGGCTTTCCCCGAGCAGCTGCCGGGTACTGGGCTGTGGAGCCACTCACCTCCGCCCGCTCCTGCTGAGGCTGTCGCGCCCTCCTTCGCCCCGCGCTGGCGACCCCCTAACTTCTCCCCCTTCTCCAAACAGCCATCTTTCCAGGAGGAGAAGAGAATGGCGAGGCAGGAAGCAAAAGGGGGATTGAAAGTTGACTCGGGGACCACCGCTGCTTCTCCAGCAGGGACTTACCGGCCGCTGCAGGCGCCAGAGGAGGAGACCGCGGCGAGGGCGGCGGGCGCGGCGGGGCCGGCTCGGTGCGCGCTGCGCGATGTGCGGGACGCGCCGCCGCCGCCGCCGCCGCCGCCGCCGCCGCCGGGCGGGGGGAGCTCGGGAGGGCGGCAGCGGGCGGCTGCGAGCTGCGAGCTGAGCGGGTGGCGGCGCGCGGAGGATTTGCTAAAAATAGCACTTCTTGGGGAGGAGAGTAGGGGACGGAGGTGGGAGGGAGACGGAGAGGCCCAGCCAGGAGCCCCAGAACGGCGGAGGCTGGGCGGGGCCGGGCGGGGAAGGGAGGCTGGACCGCAGCAGGAGCGCGGGCCCGGGCGCTGGAGACCTACGGTTCGGGAAAGGAGGAGGGTTTCGGGGACCCTGAGTGCGCGGCCGAGGCGCGAGGACGGACGCGCGGGGGCAGCAAGGGCCGCGTGGGATGGAGAGGAGAACAGCTCTGGGCTGGACCAACGATTCCGAGGAAAGACCAGGAGCCTAAGACGACTTGAGATTTCCAGAGCGATGCATGCCCACGACAGGCGCCAGGTGAAGGTCCGGCGGCCGTCCCCTCGGCAGCTCACCGCCGCCAGCAAGGACAGTGCGGGGGAGTAGCCCGGCCTCGGCCTCACTCTGCCCGCCAGGCGCGAAGAGCTCGGGCTGCTCAGGTGCGCGCCACTTCTTTTTGAGAGGACTAGGGAGCATAGTAGGGCGGTACCTGGGACGTCCCCACATACATTTGGAACCTAAAGAATCATTCAACGAGACTGTAAAAGAAAAGGCCACGTTTGGCTTTTTTTCTTTTTTCTTTTCCTTTTTCTTTTCTTTTTTTTTTTTTAATTTTTTACAGACCAAATGGGAAACGTGAGGGAATATGGTGACTGCTGTTCGAAATACGATTTTAGGTTTGCCGCATTTCAAGGCTGGACAGAGAGCACCAAGGCTCTGATACCAACCCTAATGGAAGGCAGGCAGTTGGTGGGTTGGAGAATTGACTAAAGATCCTCTTCAGTGGTTAGTATCTTTACCTTGGAGATGCTTTACTACTACTATAACTTAAGTAAACACTATTATTACTAATATTTACAGATTTCTTTATAAAGCATACAACACTGAAAATGCTTTTTAAAATAGTGTAATCCTAAACATACTTATCTAATGCTAACAATTGCTCACTTGGAAAGGAGAATATTTATGGCATGTATGATCTGACCCTCAAATGAATTATAAAGCTAGTGTCTCTATATGTACATTTATGGTTTTTCTCTGTCAGCTAAAGCACAGCTAGTTCACAGATTATACTGAAGGAAAGAATAAAAGAGACCTAACCCAGTGCCCTCATTTTCAGATGAGGGAACTGTGACCCAGAGGAGCAACATGATTTGCCCAAGGTCTCACAGTGGCAAGGTTCAGATTAAAACCAGACTACCAATGTCACCCACAACACCAGTATAACTTGGAGAAAGTAAGTCATGTTATCCATAATTTGATTTAAAATAATTCTGCATTTATAGTAAGATGAAATCACGTGATTACTAAAGGTTGTCCTCATCTTGCCCTAATCAGGAATTCATACTCCAAGAGAGGTCCACTGGCTTTACATTAAAAAGGTCACATTCCTAAGCCTTAGGTTCTAGAACTTCAGTGAGCTCAACTTTCTGTCTACACTGGGAATTCTGTTAATTAGCATAATGAATCTTAATAATGGGCTCTCAGTGGTGAAATTGATGGTGTTGACTAAATATTTTAGAGATGTTTCTTGTTTGCTTAGGAATCAAGTATAAATATCTAGTGACCTTTCCACTTTTCACAATGGAGTCCTTTTTGAAATGATCAAATGTCCATCCTTTTAAAATTTTCCTTTTAATGATTCAGTTTGCCTGCCATTGACCCTTTTTTTTTAGTTGCCAATGGACCTTTATTTTTATTTATATGTGGTGATGAGAATCAAACCCAGTGCCTCCCCACATGTTAGGCAAGCACTCTACCACTGAGCCACAACACCAGCCCTGCCATTGATTCTTAAGGGAAACAGTTCTTTCAAAAAAATTTTCACCAAAGTATGATTGAAGCACTTGAATGTACGAATTCCTGGAACTTCACTGGTCAACTAAAACCAGTGTAATAAAGTGGTGTTTGTGTAATAAAGGTGTGTATGGAAGAATTTGAACTGAAATTTTCTTTTTATTTTTCTTTTAGGAAGATTGTACATGAAGCAGTTAACTTCAGTTATCAAAATTATTTATGTATTTCACATCTGGGTCATTTCATAACAGGGAGCTGTCATCTTCATCATTTTCATAGACACTTGAATGCTAACTTTAAGCAAAGTGCTTGCTGGCTGCTCCAGGAGATTCAAATACTTTAAGATAGAGTTTAGTAGAAAATATTTATAATTTCTTCTGAATGTCCTGATGGGACTCCCATGATCTCTGTTCAAACCTGCATTATAACATTTGTGACTCTGTATTATGTTTTTATGGTTTTACTCTTTCTTCAACTGAGCTCTAGGAATATAGGGATAATTCATTCATATTTTTGTAGTGTTTTTAAGTAAATTTTATTTTTCAGAAAAGTTTTAGATTTAGTGAAAAATTTCAAAGATAGTACAGGTTAAGCCAGGTGCGGTGGTGCAAGCTTGTAATCCCAGCACTTAGGGAGGCTGAGACAGGAGAATCTCGAATTCAAATCCAGCCTCAGCAACAGCAAGGCTCTAAGCAACTCAGTGAGACCCTGTCTCTATATAAAACACAAAATAGGGCTGGGGATGTGGTTCAGTGGTTGAGTGCCCCTGAGTTCAATCTCCAGTACCAAAAAAAAGATAGTACAGGTTAATCATCCCTAATCCAATAATCTGAAATCTATACTGTTCTATAGTCTGAAACTTTTTGAGCTCCAACATTATTCCAGAAATGGAAAATTCCACTCATGTGACAGGTTGCAGTCAAATGCAGACACACTAAAAATATTGTAAGAAATTATCTTCAGGCTAGGTGTATAAGGTGTATATAAAACAAATAAATTTCATGTTTAGATTTGAGTCCTATCGCAAAGAAATCTCATCATACATATGCAAATATTTTAAAATTTAAAAAAGTCCAAAATCAAATACACTTAGGGTCCATGCATTTTGCATAAGGGGTACTCAAATCTTTATAGAGAATTTCAATATACTCTCTCACATATATGCAATTTTCCTATTATTAACATCTTTTATTAGTGCAGTACAATTCTTACAATTAGCTGGTATTTATATATTATTATTTAATAGAGGCCCATAGTTTATCATATTGCCACTGGTTTTTTTAATTTGTTTTTTGTTTGGGGGTTTTGTTGTTGTTGGTTTAGTTTGGTTTGGTTTTGGTACAGGGGTGCTTAACCACTGAGCAACTTCCCCAGTCATTTTTATGTTTTATTTTGAGACAGACTCTAAATTGCTTAGGGCCTTGCTAATTTGCTGAGGCCGGCTCTGAACTTGAGATCCTCCTGCCTCAGCCTCCTAAGTCACTGGGATTACAGGCATGCACCACCACACCTGGCTTGCCTTAGTTTTTAAATAATGTCCTTTTTCTGTTTTAGGATCTCATCTGCGATACCAAGTTATATTTATTGGTCATGGATCCTTAGGCTACTCTTGGCCATGACAGTTTCTCAGATTTTCTTTATTTTTGATGACCATAACAGTTTTGAGGAATACTGGTTAGCTATGGTATGGGATGCCCTTACACTGGAATATGTCTGATGTTTTTCTCATAATGAGAGTGAAGTTGTGGGTTTGGGGACAAAGGTTGTAAAGTACCATTTATATCACATTATCTCAAGAGAATATACTAGGAACATGACATATTACTAGGGATATTTACTTTAATCACCTGGCTGAAATAGTGTTTGTCAACTTTCTCTTCTATGAATTTGCTATTTTCTTCTCCCTTTATATTCTACACTCTTTGAGAGGCAGTCACTATATGTAGCTCACAATAAGTGGGGAATTAGGGCCCCTCTTTTAGGGTAGAGTATCTACATAATTTATTTGGAATTTTGTACAGGCATTTACTTTTTAACTCTAGGGATTAGCACAATGCCTTCAACATGGTTGGTTCTTAATACATGTGGAATGCAAAAATAGGATTAAACAGAATATTTTCCTCCAAGAAAGCTGACAGGGTTCTGATACAAGATGGCATAATGGGACTTTTCATGGCTGGTCCCTGTGCAGAAACATTAACTATATTTGCACAAATATATCTTCACAAGACATAAGGAAGCCATGTGAGAGGTTATAGCACCTAGGTTTAACACAGAAATAGAAGACACATTGAAAAGATTAGGAAAAACAGTTTTAAAT
This sequence comes from Xerus rutilus, assembly GCA_028644305.1. Lineage (NCBI taxonomy): Eukaryota > Metazoa > Chordata > Mammalia > Rodentia > Sciuridae > Xerus > Xerus rutilus. The sequence continues at coordinate 68,842,654 of CM053407.1, read as the reverse complement.
TACCAGCATTATCCTCTCTCCTTACCTCATGCAACAGGCTAGGACACTGGGACACAAGCCCCAGGCCTTCTCAATGCCAGGCCAGTTCCTGTGGCACCTCTCCCCAGGCCACCCAATGTGGACCCACACTCCAGCAGACCCAGAGTCTGAATATACTCCATCAGTGTCAGGCCTGTCGCACTAGTCCCCAGAATTGGACTTGTCCCCACAGACCCAATTTCCAGGACCACCCCCATGAACCCAAACTCAAGGCCAGTCCCCAAACTCCTGTGTTCCAGACAGACCACTATGGCTCCAGACACAAAGCCACAACCTGTGGTCTTTGCTCCAGACAGGCTCCCATGAATTCAGGCTATTCTCCTATTCGAACATCAGGCTGGCCTTAGGCTTTAAACCATTCCCTATGACCCCAGGCTCCAGTAGACCTAAGGTCCAACTTATCCCACTAGACCCTGGCACCAGGCCAGCTCCTATGCACCAAGACTCTAGGACAATCTCTACAGACCCAAGTTCCATGCAAGTACTCATGGACCCAAGACCCAGGCATGCTGCATAGAGTCATACTTAAGGGCCACTCCAATAACTGGTTAGTCCCCACAGACTCAGGCTCCATACCTATCCCTGTGAACCCAGGTGTCAGACTCATTCCAGCAACCGTGCAGCATCCGTAGACTTGTGCTCAAGGCCTACTCCAGTAACAGGTAAGCCCCAGTAAACTCAGATTTCAGCCTGTATCCCATGAATGTGTATTATAGGCCCACCTTAGTAAAGTGAATCTTCAAGCCCACTCCCATAGACCAATCAACAGGTTTACCCCAGTGATTCAGAGTTCAGGTCCAAGCAGATCCAGAGAGAAGTACAGCCTGCTTGAGGACACCAGCAGTAAAACTGTTTGCAAACCACACCAACTGACCATCTAGAGAGGCTGGTGAAGCACTTTCCAAGACAAAAGCAGTCTGAGAAGTCTACTTTTTCAAATTTACAGACTAAATGCATGTGCACAGGATGCAGAAAAATCAGGAAACACGACATACTGAAAGGAACAAAGTAAAGCATCAGTAACCCACTTGAAAGAGATGAAGATATATGAACTGCCTGACAAATAATTCAAAATCATTGTCTTAAAGTGGCTCATCAAACTTCAAGAAAATAGAGAAAATAAAAAGTGACCTGACTGAAAAATATATCCAAGATATTGAAATTATAAAATCAATTAAGTTCTAGTGCTAAAAATATACAAATATTGTGATGACAAAATGCAATAGAGGGGCTGGGATTGTAGCTCAGAGGTAGAGCGCTTGCCTCGCATGTGTGAGGCCCTGGGTTCGATCCTCAGCACCACATACAAAGCAATAAAATAAAGACATTGTGTCCATCTACAACTAAAAAAAAAAAAATTAAAAAAAATGCAATAGAGAGCATCAATAGAAAATTGATCAAACATAAGAAAAAATGTGTGAACTGAAAGATAAGTTATTTGCAAAAATATACAGTATCACCTCCTTTTCTACCGGATTACCTTCCGTGAACCCCAGTAGATACCCAAAACCACAGATAGTAACAAACCCTGTATATAGTATTTTTTTAAATACATGCATATGATAAAGTTTATAAATTATGCAAAATAAAATTAACAATAGCTAATAGTAAATAGAACAATTGTAACAATATTCTGTAATAAAAACTATATGAATGTAGTTTCTCTCAAACTATTTTATCATACTAAACTCATTCTTCTCAAGCTAATGTAAGATAATACTATGTCTTTGTGATGACATAGTATCACATAGAGGGGAATGATGCAGGCACTGTGATATAGTGTTAGTCTACTATGTAAGGGTTACTTGAACATAAGCACTACAAAACCATGACAGTTGATCTGATAACTGGAATGACTACTAAGTGACTATTGGGTGGGTAGCGTATGTAGCATAGACAGACAATTTGGGATAATGTGAGATTTCATCATGCTACTTAGAAAAATGTGTAATTTACAACTTATGAATTGTTTATTTCTGGAATTTTCCATTTAAAGTTTTTGGACCATAGTTGACCACAGTAACTGAAACCACAAAAATTAAAAACACAGAAAAATGGGAACTCTATAATTGGATAAGAAAAGAAAATGAAAAGAAATAAAGAAGTTTATCAGATTTATGGGAAAGCATCCAAATATTCGATTTATAGGATTTTAAGGAGAGGAGGAAACAAAAGGCCAGAAATCTTAATTAAGGAAATAATAGCAGAAAACTTTCCATATTCAGAAAAAGATACAAATATCAAAGTTTAGGAAGATCAAAATTTTCCCATCAGACTCAATCCAAACAAGATATACTATAACTGAACTTCCAAAAATTAAAAACATAGAGGCCTGGAGGGCAGGGGTATAGCTTAGTGGTAGAGCATGTGCCTAGCATGCATAAGGCCCTGGGTTTGATCCCCAGCAAACACACAAAAACAAATATTTTTTAAAAAAATTTGAACTACAAGGGGAAGATCCTGAAATCAGCAAGAGAAAAGATGTATATCATACAGAAGGGAGTTCAATAAGGTTAATGGTGGATTTCTCAGCAGAATATTAAAAGCCAGGAGAGAATGGGATGCTATATTCAAAGTTCTGGAGGATTAAAAACTTCCAAGGAAAAGTTTCACCCAGAAAAACTGACCTTTGAAAATGAAAGACAAACACTTCTTTAAACAAATAAAAGATGAGGGGGTTCATCACTACTAGACCTGTCTCACAAAAAAATACCAAACAGATTTCTGCAAGCTAAAAGTGTAAGATTGTAATTAGTAATAGAAAAATATAAGAAAGTGTGAAGTTCAGTGGTGAAAGTAAACACACAAATTCAGAATAATCTAGTACTATAATAATGGTGTATAACTCATATATCTTTAATATGAAGGTTAAAAGATAAAATTGTTAAAAATTAATAACACCTACAGTAATATTTTCAGGTAGAAACATTATAAAAAGATGTAAATTGTGATATCAAAATTTGAAATGGAGCCAGGCATGGTGGTGCACACTATAATCCCAGCACTTTGGGAGGCTGAGACAGGAGAATCACAAATTGAAAGCCAACCTCAGCAACGGCGAGGCACTACTGAGGCAACTCAGTGAGACTCTGTTTCTAAATAAAACACAAAAATAAGGCTGGGGATAAGGCTCAGTGGTCAAGTGCCCCTGAGTTCAATTCCCGGTACGCCCCCCCCCCCAAAAAAAACATGAAATGGGTAGGGTGAAGTAAAAGTGTTGAGTTTTTCTATGTGAACAAAGTTAGGCTATTATCAACTTATAATAGCATATTATAAGTACAAAACATTTTAGGTAAGCTACATACATGATAACCACAAAGAAAATAAAAGTAGGCTAAAAATTTAAAACGAGATAAGAGGATATCATTAAAGAAAGTCATCAAATCACAAAGGAAGACTTCAAGAAAGGTATAATGGAATAAGATATCTTAAAAAACCAATAACAAAATGACAATAGTAATTTCATACCTGGTGGTAAGAACTTTGAATGTAAATGGATTAAATTAAACAAAAGACATACTTAGGTGAAAGAATAGGACCAACCATATGCTTCCTATAGAAGACTTGCTTCACCTTTTATAAAATGAAAGTGAAAGGATGGAAAAAATATATTCTAAAAGAGACTAGGGATGGTTTTCCCTATATCAAATAAAATAGATAACAAAGATCATTACATAATGATAAAGGGATTGATTCATCAAGAGGATATAACAATTGTAAATAAATGCACTACATATCATAATACTTAAATATATAAAGTAAATATTACTAGATCTGAAAGGAGACAGCTGGGCAAGGTGGCACATGCCTATAGTCCCAGCTACTTGGAAGACTGAGGCAGGAGAATCACTTGAACCCAGGACTTTGGGGAAAACCTTAGCAACACAGAAGGACTCTGACTCAGAAAAAAAATGAAATAGATCTTTGAAGAAAGAGATAGAGTGTAATATAATAATAGCACAAGACTTCAGTAGCTCACTTTTAGCAATGAAGAGATCATCCAGAGGGAAAATCAATAAGGAAGTATCAGAGTTAAATTACACTTTAGACCAAATGTGCCTGACAGATAAATACAGAACATTTCATCCAATAGCATCATAAGACTCATTTTTTTTCAAGTCCACATGGAGCATTTTCCAGTGTAGATCATGTGTTAGGACACCAAAAAGTTTTAAAATTTTAACTTTAAGATCATATCATGTCTTTTCTACTCACAGTAGAAACTAATAACTGGAGGAATCTGAGAAAATTAAAAAATACATAGAAATTAAACAACATATGCCTGAACAACCAGTGTTTCAAAGAAGAAATTAAAAATGAAGTTAAGAAACAAAATGGGCATATAATATGCCAAAACCAGTGGGACACAGCATAAACAGTTCTGAGAGAAAAGTTTATAGCAGTGAATGCCTATATCAAAAGAGAAGAAAGATTTCAAATGAGTAATATCAGTTACAACTAAAGAAATTAGAAAAGAAGAAAAAATTAACCCAAAATTAGTGTAAGAAGAGAAATAATAATGATCAGAGCAGAAGTAAATGAAATAGAGATTTTAAACAATGACTGGGAATGCAGCTCAGTGGTGAAGTGCCTCTGGTTTCAACCCTCTGGGTTCAAAAAAAAAAGAGGGGGAAGAAAAGAAGGAAAGGAGGGAGGGAAGAGAGAAAAGAAAAGAACAGCAGTGCAAGGCTGGGGCTGTAGCTCAGTGGTAGAGCGCTTGCCTAGCATGCATGAGGCTGTGGGTTGGATCCTCAGCACCACATACAAATAATAAATGAATAAAATAAAGATCCATCAACAACTAAAAAAAATTTTAAAAAAAGAATAACAGTACAAAAGATCAAGAAAGCTAAGAGTTGATTTCTTAAAAACAAACCACAACCCTTTACTACAATAGTTAAGAAAGAGAAAAACTCAAATAAAAATCAGAAATGAAATGAAACATTTTAAATTATACCACAGTAATAAAACAATCATATGCTGATAAATTGTACAACCTAGAAGAAATGAATAAATTTCTAGACACGTGCAACACACCAAGACTGTTGTATGCGTTATGAAGAAATGGACAATCTGAATAGACCAATAATGAGTTAGGAGACTACCAGTAATAAAATTCTCCAATCAAAAAAAATCCCAGGTCTGATGGCTTTACTGTTAAATTATAGCACATTTAAAAAAGAACAAATCTTAATTCTTCTCAAATGCTTCCCCAAAAAATTATAGGCTCATTTTATGAGGCCACCATTACACTGCCATCAAAGACAGGCTACAAGAAAAGAAAATTAAGAAAATCATATACCTATATGCCCAATAAACATAGATGCAAAAATTCTCAACAAAATATTAGCAAATCAAATTCAATAGCACATTAAAAGGATTGTTTACCATAATCAAATGAGATTAATCCCTGGGATTTAACCCACACATATGGGGTTCAACATACACAAATCTATAAATATGGACAACACATTAACAAAATGAAGAACAAGAACCCTATGATCATCTCAATAAATGAAAATATAGCCTATGTTAATTTATTAGAAGAATTAATATCATTAAAATGATCATATTATCCAAAGTGATCTACAGATTAACTGCAACCCTTATCAAATACAATGTGATTTTCACATAGACAAAAATTCTAAAATTCATATGAAACTGCAAAATAAAAGACCAAAAACCTCAAATAGCCAAAGCAACCTTAAGCAAAAAGAACAAAGCTAGGGGCATAATACTCTGTGAATTCAAAATATAAAGCTATTACAATCAAAACAACATGGTACTGATATAAAAATAGACACTATGACCAATGGAACAGGTTAGGGAGTCTAGAAATAAACCCAAATATCGATGGTTCATTGATTTTTGACAAAGTGCTAGGAACACATAATGGGAAAAAGACAGTTTTTCCAACAATCAGTAGCGCTGGGAAAACTAAATATCTACATGCAAAAGAATGAAATTTGGCTTTTATCTCATACCATACATGAAAATCAACTCAAAGTGGATAAGACTTAATATAAGACCTGAAACTATAAAACTACTAGAAGAAAACAAAGGAAAAACTCCATAACATTGGTCTGAATAAATGGCTTTTGTGGACAAGAACTGAAAACCATAGGTAATTAAAGAAAAAGTAGACAACAGGATTACATAAAACTAAAAGCTTCTGCAATAGTAAAGAAGATAACCAATAGAGTAAAGAGACATCCCACAGATTAGGAAAAAATATTTTTAAGTCATAAATTGATAAAAGATTAATATCCAAAATACATAAGGAACTCAAACAACTCCATAGCAAGAAAATAAATAACATGATTAAATGGGCAAAGGACCTAACATATTTCTTAAACAAGACAAATGGCCAACAGATATATGAAAAATGCTCTACATCTCTAATCATCAGGTCATTGAGGTTACATTTTCAAAGGATTGTAGGACTCTGGCCTCTTACTGCCTTAAGTGAATTAAATACTACAATGAGATATCATCTAACACTTGTTAAAATGGCTGTCATCAAAACACAAAAGATAAAAAAAGTTATAGAGCAACATTGGTACACTATTGGTGGGAATGTAAACTAGTCATCCATTTTAGAAAACAGCATGGTGGTTTCTGAAAATACTAAAAAATAGAATTACTATATGATCCAGCAATGCCACTACTGAGTATATATCCAAAATAAATGAAATCGGTATTTTGAAGAAATAATTCCACTTCCTTGTTTACTGCCAAATTATTCTTAATAGCCAACATATAAAACCAAACAAAGTGCTCATTAATGATGAATGAATAAAGAAAACATGGCATGTATACACAATGGTATATTATTTGGCCTCGAAAAAGAAGGATGTCCTTTAATTTTCAATCATATAGATGAACCTGAAGGACATTAAGTAAATAATCCAAGCACTGCAAGATGAATATAGCAGGATGTCACTTATAAGTGAAACCTAAAAAGTTGAACTCAGAAGCAGATAGTAGAATAGTGGTTACCATGGAAGAGGCAGAGTAGGCTGTGGTGTTGGTATTGTGGAGATATATTGTCACAGGATATGAAATTTCTATTAGTTGGAAGAGATATACACAAGAGATCTATTGTACAACAAGGTAACTATAAATCTTCTTACCAAAAAAATGATAAGTATGTGAGTTAATGAATATGTTAATTAGCTCTATTTAGCCACTTAGAATGTATGCATGTTTCAAAATATCACTTTGTACACTATATATATATATATAAAGTTCATATATATATATATAAAGTTTTTATATGTCAACTACACTGTAAGTCAACTTTCTGTCACTATTATGAAATACCAAAGGCAATCAACTTAAAAAGAGAAAAGGTTTATTTTGAATCAAAGTTTTGAAAGTTCCAAACTATGACAGGTTCCTTTGCTTTGGGCCACTAGTGAAGCAGCACATTATGGCTGGAGTGTATGGCAGAGCAACATGCTCATCTCAGCAGGCAGTAAGGAGCCAGGGTCCTACAATCCTGTTGAAAGCATAACCTCAATGATCTAAGAACTTCCCATTAGGCCCCACCTCTTAAAGATCCACAGCACCTCCCAAGAGTGCCAGCCTAGGGACTAAGTCTTTAACACATAGACACTCGGGAAATGTTCAACATAAAACTCTAGTATAAACTAAATTAATTAATTAAAAAGAAACCTAATAACGTTCTTTGCATATTAGCAAATGTTGAACATAGAGGGGAAAATAAATGAGGTATTTATAGGAAATGTTTGGAAGTTTTCCTGCTTCAGAAGGAAAAGTACTATGTAAATTTTAGTATTTTTTTAAATATTTGTGGCATCCCCAAAGGGGCCATACTTGCTATCCTACTGATGTCTGGCTTAACCATAAGAGTTACATTGTTAGTAGAAATAATGTGTGCCACTTTCAAGCAGTATCTTTAACAGCCTTCCTGTGGCTCCTCTGTTTCTCTTTGCCCTCAGCCACTAAAATTGACTGTTTTCCAGACAAGGAAAAACTCTTCTTTTCCAGGAAAAAAGCCCACATGAAGCAGAACCCCCTCCAAATCACCAAGGATATAAATGTGAGCAAGAAATAAACCACTAAGATTTTGGATTTTGTTGTTGCTGCACATCACTTAGTCTTTCCAGTCTGATTGCAAAATCCCTTATAAGTTCCTAAAGTTGGATCACCAAGTGCTGTGCTTGATTGAATTCTCATCAGTAATCACTTTTGGGGTATAGCATTTTAGGGTCTGTTTGTGTTTGGTTTTGACACAGTATGTTTTAAAATGTTTTTCCATTATGTTTAAAAATAAACATTGTTCTTTACAAATGAAAAATCCATCTTTTGTTTCAAATAACTATTAACAATATTAGCTGAACACTACTGTGCACAGAACAGTATGGCAGATACAGCAAATTATTTTTCTGAACTTTAGTTTTAGGTTGATGTCATCGTAAGAGTAAAGGTATAATATCCGAGAGTAATAGATTAAATAAATTTAGCTATAATAATAACTATTGGAGGTGGACTTTACCATGAAGCTAATATAATTTAGGCTTCAATGATCCTCATTTGCATAGGTGCCTTAAGTGTACCAAGTAAATATAAGCCTCCAGACCCACCAAACCTGGATCTTTCTCCATGTTTTTCAGAGTCCCAAGAATAAAGAGCAACACTCTGGAAGAAAGTGAAGGAGGGAAAGGAGGAGGAGGAGGAGGAGGAGAAAGGAAGAGAAGCATTGAATGCATATGGTCTGCTTCTGGGTTTGAATCAAATTAACAGGTATGGAGCTGCCTGATGAAGTAGGTGAGCCATGGAAAAACACTGGAGTGTAACTCAAGAGACTCAAGAGAGGTAAAACCCAGAACACTGGGTTTTAGAATAATATGAGAAATAATAAAAGTAATAGACTGCACCCGCTCTGGGCCACTGGGAGCCTTGTTTATGGGGCAACTCCTCTTTGGTGGGCAGAAAGAGACCTCTCGCACATCTCAAGAAATACAAATTCTGCTAGAAAGCAAAAGTACAATGAGCAAAAAGGAGACTTGGATTCTACATGGTAAACATGCACAAGAGAATAGATTAACACCACTATCCTGTAGATAGTGCAGTGATAGGGAGCCATCTTAAGAAGGGCTTCATTGTCTAGGCTTTCTATGTGGAAAAGAAACTTCTGCATTTTTTGTATCTCTATGGCCCCAAAGCCAATTATCTTTACATTGGGTGAGCAGTGCTCACCCCGAGACAATCTGCGACCAGGAGAGTCTACGACACAGACCCTCTGAAAACTCTCAGTGGCAGGAGGTGCAGTTATCCAGTCTACCAGTCTATCAGTCAGAGAAAAGTGAAGGACACTCAAAAATTGGCAGTTTGACTTTTGTGACAGAGAGCAAGTCCAGCTGGCTCTTCCGGCATTCCTGAGGCAGCATCTGCTGGAAGTGCCCCATCTGGGTTGGGTGAAAAGCTTGGAACCCGCAGCTCCCCTCCAAAACACAGATCATTTCAGTCTCAACTACCCTTCCCATATGCAGATGAATTCGAAAGATTCGCACCGCTGGCGCAGATTTCCTGCACTGTTCATTCATTCATTCATTTACTGGGTCAGTGGACATCAACCCCAAATCTCAGTCATGGACGAGGAAGGAGACTGTGGGTGGATCCATTAAGAGCTCCTGGCAGCATGAGGTACAGTCTGCGGGTCTAGTCTGCTGCTCTACAGAGCATATGGATAAAACTTGTTTCCTTTTGAAACTGGCAGTTTGAGACACCTGGGTCCATTGCAGAGCTTCCAGAACTGCCTTGGTCCCACCACAGAAGGGCAGAGTGAGAATTATGTTAATGAATCTGTCTAAAAGATACTTTTCCTCTAGAGCACACAAAAGCTCCTACACCAGAGAGGAATCTGGATGCCAGGTTGCAAATGCCTCAGGGTTGTCCCCTTAGAGCCACCAAAGAACACACTGGTACCCTGGCCTGTCACAGAGCTACCAAAGCTGCATGGGTGTTCACTAGAGCAGGGCAAAGAGAAGACTGGATAGGCTGTAACTTGAGCTCCACACAGTTTTTTGAAGCAAGATAGATGCTAATCTAGACATGAAAAAGATACATACAGTGCCCCACATAGAGCACCAAGCTGATTTAGTAGCCACCTCCACACCCAGAGACATCCAGAGGATATGTCTCAGAGGCTTGAATATTAGCTACGTCCACAATATCTGGTGAATGCCAAATCTAGAAGTCCCTGAAAAAAATCTTTCCACCTTAAATACCTGCACAAGCAGGAACTTTTACCTTTTTAATGTTAGTTTTTAATTGTTATTTGTATTGCTTTCTGAGTGGGTTTTTCTTTTTCTGATTTTGCTCATTATTTGTTGTTATATACTCTTTACAATGTTGATGTATTTTTAAAAATTCATAAATTGAATTTATTCTTTATATCTTTAAGAATTTATTAATTGTATTTATTCTTTATTATCTTTGTTCTTTCTCACTTTTGTTTTTTTTTGTTTTTTTTTTTGTTTTTTTGGTGCCAGGAATTGAACACAGGGGTACTCAACCACTGAGCCACATCCCCAGCCCTATTTTGTGTTTTATGTAGAGACAAGGTTTCACTAAGTTGCTTAGAGCCTTGCCATTACTGAGGCTGGTTTTGCACTTGTGATCCTCCTGTCTCAGCCTCTTCTTTCTCACTTTTAAACTTTCCCCTTCTATTTTGTCTTCTCTTCTCCTTTCTCCTTCTCTGTCTCTTCCCTTTCCATCATTCTTTTCTTTTGCTTTTTCTTCTTTCCCTTTAGTGTTCTATATAGTTTAATACTCATTTTATATTCCTTATAACTTATTTTTCAGCCTCTTCAATACTATTACTCCCTTTTTCTTCTCTTTGTTTAGTGGAGTTGCAGGGAATGTTTTTAATAAGTTTCTATTATATGTTAGTATATGGCTTGCTTTCAAGCTGTTGCTACTACTGGTGGTTATTCCCTCCTTTCAAGGTGGTACTGAGGATTGATCTTACCACTTGGACACATTGATTGGGTGCTTTGACATTGAGAGATACCCCCAGACTAAGGCACATAAATAAAATATAGCGCATTAAAAGTACCCTTACATAACAGTGCAAGAAACTTCTACCTGAATAGAAGTGCAAATCTCAACATAGAAGTGCAGGAAAAATGAGAAAATAAGATAATAAGACAGCCCTCAAAGTTCAAAACTCCTTGATAACCAAATCCAGAGATATCAAAATATAGGAAATGCTGGACAAAGAATTTTAAAAGTTGATCAATAAAATGATCATTGAATTAGAAGAACTATAGAATGAACTAAGGAAGACAAGGCAGAACATGAATAAAAATTTCAATAGGGATTCAAAAAAAAGAACCAAACAGAAGCCTTGGAAATTAAAAATTCAATAACAAATAAAAAATTCAGTGGAGACCTCACCAATAAACTAAGTGGAGCAGAAGAAAGAATATTAGGGTTTGAAAACAAAGTGAATGAACTAGAATATTCAGAAACTAATGAAAGAAAAAAATAGGAAACCATTAAAAGAATATACAAGAGGTCTAGTATAACATTAAAATACCAAATTTAAAACTCATACTTCCTGAAGAAAGAGTGAAAATACAGGCCAATGGCATGGAAAACATACCCAGTGAAGTAATGTCAGAAAATGTTCCTAACCTTGGGAATGAAATGGACATGCAGGTACTGGAATCATTAAGAACTCCAATTAGACATGACCACAAAAGAAATTTTCCACAACATATAGTAGATAAAATGCCAAAAGTTCAGAACAAAGAAAGGATTTTTAAAGCTGTAAGAGATGTACCAAATCACTTTAAAAGGCAAACCCGTGAGACTAACATGGGTTAACAGATTTCTCAGCAAAAATTCTAAAGGCCAGGAAGCCATAGAATTATGTATTTCAAGCCCTGAAAGAAAATAACTGCTGACCTATATTACTATATCCAGCGAAGTTATCCTTCAGAAATAAAAACTTTCCAAGAGAAGTATAAAATAAAAGAATTCATGACTGCTAGGCCAGCATTGCAGAAGATACTTAAAGGAATCTTACACACATAAGAAAATAAAAATAAGAAACCAGAAGAAAGAATATATTTCATTAGAAGAGTAGATAAGTAAATAAGAAATAGGAATGAATCAAACATTAGAAATAAAATAAAATTACAGGAAGTAATACATATATCTCTATAAAAGTAATGTAAATGGTCTTAATTCTTCAATTAAAAGACATGGATTAGTAGATTGGATTTAAAAACAAGACCCAATTATATGCTTTCTGCAAAAAATACAAACTGGCAAAGGCATTCATAGACTGAAAATGAAAGGAGGGAAAGCAATATTCCATGCAAATGAAATCCAAAAACAAGCAGGAAAAGATATTCTCATGTCTAGCAAAGCAGATTTCAAGCAAAAATCAGTCAGAAGAGATAAAGAGGGTCATTATATATTGGTAAAGGGAACAATCCAACAAGAAGGTATGATTGTAAATATTAATGCCCTGAATGAAAGTACCCCAGTTTCATAAAACAAACACTACTCAACATAAAGGGACAGAGATTCACAATACAATAATAGTTGGTGACTTTAATACACTCTTCTCACTAATAGATAAGTCATGCAGACAAAAAGCTATATAATAGATCAAACACACTTAACAGATATCTAGAATATTTTATCCAACAGCTGAATACACTTTCTTTTAAGCTTCTTGTGTAACTTTCTCCAAAATACATCATATATTATGCCACAAAACAAGTCTCAGCAAACACAAAAAATTGAAATGTTGTCTTGTATCTTATATCATAATAGGATGAAATTAGAAATTGAGTGCAAGAAAAACTATAGAAACTAAACAAACACATAGAGATTGAACAATACACTTTTAACTGATGAATGAGTCATTGAAGAAATGGGAGAGGGAATTTGAAAATTTCTTTAAATCAAACAAAACAGAAACACAACATGCCAGAAAGTGTGGAATACAGTGAAATCAGTTCCAGCAGGGAAGTTTATAGCTATGAGTGTCTACATGAAAAAATCAGAGAGATCTCAAATACAAACCTAATCATACATCTTAACCTCTTAGAAAACAACAACAAACTGATCTCAAAACCAGCAGAAGGAAAGAATAAAAATGAGAGTTGAAATGAATGCAAAAATAAAAGAGAAATATAAAGGATCAATGACACTGAGAGTTGGTACTTTGAAAAGACAAACAAGATTAATAAAATTTTGGTCAAACTAAACAAAAGAAAAAGAGAGAAGACCCAAATTAATAAATTTAGAGATGAAAATGGGGATATTACACGAGAGTATCATTAGGGAATATTCTAAAAATTTATAGTTCAATAAATAAGAAAATCTAGAAGAAATAGATAAATTTCTAGACATATATGACCTACTAAAATTGAACCAAGAGAATATAGAAAACGAATCAGGTCAATAATAAGTAATAAGATTGAAGCAGTAATAACAAGCCCAGGACTAGATGGGTTCATGGCTGAATTTTACCAGACCTTTACAGAAGAACTAACATCAGTCCTCCTCAGATTATTCCATGAAATAAAAAGGATAATAAAACTTTTTCTATAAAGTCAATGCCACTCTGATACCAAAACTGGATAAAGACATGCCAAGGAAAGAAAATTACAGACCAGTATCTTTGATTGAACACAGATACAAAACCATTAATAAAATACTTGCAAACCAAATTTAACATATCAGAAAATTATACACCATAATCAAGATGGTTTCATTCCAGGGATGCAAGGATGGTTCAATATATGCAAATCAATGAATGTAATACACTACACAAATAAAATTAAGGACAAAAATCACATGATAATCTCAATAGATGCAGAGAAGGTCTTCAGTAAAATTCAACATTCTTCTATGATACAAATGCTGAAGAAACTAGGGATAGAAGGAACTTACCTCAACATAACTAGGCTATATATGACAAACTCAAGCCTCAAATCTTACCAAATTGGAAAAACTAAAATAATTTCTTCTAAAATCAGAAATAAGACAAGGATGTCCATTTTGTCCACTTTCACCACTCGTATTCAATGAAGTACTTGAAATTTTAGCCAGAACAATTGGGAAAGAGAAGAAAATAAAGTGAGTACAAATGGGAAAGTGAAAATTCAAATTATCTCTATTTGAAAATCTGATTCTACATGTGGAAGATCCTAAAGACTCCACCAGAAGACTTTCAGACTTGATGATCAAAATTAGCAAAGTAGTAGGATAATAAAACAACATATCAAAATCAATAGCTTTTTTATACAATAATGAACCCACTGAGACAATCAGGAATATATTTAATTCAAAATAGATTTAAAAAGAAATTACTTAAGAATAAACCTAACCAAAGAGATAAAAGACCTCTACAAGGAAAATCAGAGAATGCTTAAAAAAGAAATTGAAGAAGATGGAAACATCACCTGTGTTCATAGATAGGCATAATTAATATTATTAAAAATATTATTTTACCAAAAGAAATCTAAAGATTAAATGCAACCCTAATTAAAATACCAATGATATTCTTCACATAACTAGAAATATCAATTCTAAAATTCATATGGAAGAATGAAAAAACCTCAAAATATCAAAGGCAATCCTAAGCAAAAAGAGTAATGCTGGAGACATTGCAATACCTGACTTCAAGTCACACTGTAGAGTCATAGTAAGAAAAACAGTATAGTAACTAGCATCGAAACTGCAGAAACAAATCCACTAGGTTCAGTCATCTAATATTTGAGAAAGGTATCAAGAACATGTATTGAAGAAAAGCAAGTCTCTTTAACAAACAGTGCTGGGAAAATTCCTACATACAGATAGCCATATGTAGAAAAATGATACTATATTTCCATCTCTCAGACCGTACAAAAGTCAATTCAAGATGGATCTGCAACTGGTAGACAAAAACATAAGGGAATCAGTCATGGAAGCACATACCTGTAATCTAGTGACTAAGACAAGTGGATTGCAAGTACAAGGCCAGCCTCAGCAACTTGGAAAGACACTATCTCAAAATAAAAACTAAAAAGGGCTGGAAATGTCGCTTACTAGTAAAGCACCTCTGGGTTCAATCCCCCATAACACACTCCCACCCCAGTACACTTGAATGCACATGCACAAAGAAAGAAGGAAAGGATGGAAGGAAGTAGAGAGGGAGGGAGGGAGAGAGCGAGAGAGGAGAAAGAAAGAAAGAAAGAAAGAAAGAAAGAAAGAAAGAAAGAAAGAGAGAGAGAGAGAGAGAGAGAGAGGGAGGGAGGGAGAGAGGGAGAGAAGGAAGGAAGAAAGGAAGAAAAGGAAGAAAGAAAAGAGAAAGAGGTGATGAGAAAGGGAAAAAGAACATGAATAAAAAAATGAGAGCATTAGTGTAGATAGAAGAGGATGGAGGAGTATAAGGGGAGGTATTAGGGAATAAAATTGATCAAATCATGTTAGATGCATGTATAAATATGTCACAATGGAACCCATTATTGTGTATAATTAGTATACACCAACAAAAATTGCTAAAGTTAAAAATATACATACTTATATTACATATATAGAGAGGGAGGGTCTTTACATATAACCTTCCAGTTGTAGAACTACTGAAAGGCAGCTCTGAAGTTTGGGTTCCCTAATACTGAGTCAGCATGTGCATCATTAACTCTGAGGGAGGAAGATACATTCAGCAACAGGCAGAGCCTCTTGAGCCTAGAAATCACCCTAGCAAGGTGAATGTCTCTATGCCAATCGTAGCATTTTCCTATCATGTGGTTCTCATCTTGGTTTTTATACAGAAAAATATTTGGGCCCATTAATCATTCTCTCTATAAAGGTTTCAGTTTTCACTGAGAATTTTTTTCTTAGAAGTAATTTCATTTTAACAATTATTTTTCTCGTGGTTGCTGATACTACTTTCTCCAGAGGATTAAGTAACTATTTTTTCTCAATTAATTTTGTCAGTTTCTAGGTCTGCAACAATGGATATTGTACTTCTCATCATCTGTTCAGGAATTCCCCATTGAAGGAAAAGGTCTGAGCAGTTATAGAGGTTGTTATGTGACCCATTGAGGATTCCTTGCTAAATTTTGAATGGAAACTGGATGAATATGGTGCCTCTATTTTTAATAATTCCTTTCCTATGCAAAAGTGTGTGAATATGACAAAGTTTAATCCCAACGCATTGCTCACTTACAAAGTATTCTGAACTGCAATTAGTCACATACCACTGTTATCTTGTGTTTGCTAGCAGGCCATCAGTCAAATTTTTGAATTATATGAAACAATCAAAACAAAACCTTTGTATATGCATATATACTTCCAGGATGAGTTTCAGTTAAGAGAATAGTTTTCACATCTATTTTATACATATTTCATATTAAGATGACCTATGTATCTCAAATCTTTATCTAATTCACTTATAAGAAAATATTTTATAACCTACATGCATATTTATGTCTTTTTTTTTACTAATTCAGGTGGATGTATGTCTGAACATATAAGTATTATTTCTTCCAAGCTAAAGAACAACAATAAAAACATCTATTAAGTTGTGTCATTGGTAGAAATTCTTAGAAGAAACACCA
Source organism: Xerus rutilus (assembly GCA_028644305.1). Classification (NCBI taxonomy): domain Eukaryota; kingdom Metazoa; phylum Chordata; class Mammalia; order Rodentia; family Sciuridae; genus Xerus; species Xerus rutilus. The sequence continues at coordinate 68,826,020 of CM053407.1, read as the reverse complement.
AGAAGTGCTAGTTAAATTCATATAAATCACATGTTACTCTGAATAGGGTAGTGGTGTAGAGGACGATGATGGAACATAGCAAAGGGTAATATGGACTTGTCTTAAGAGTAGCACCACTCAGAAGTCAATTCTTTGACAAGCCAAATGATAAACTTTACTAATATTTCTTTCTACGTGTTTCTTTCTTTAAAAAGTAAACATGATTGAGACAAGGATTATGATTCAGTGGCCTAGCAAGTGCCTAGCATGTGAAAGGCTCTGGATTCAATCCCCAGTGCTGAAAAAAAAGTAAAAATAATTAAATATTTGCAGAGAGAAAGACAATGAGTAAGTAAGAGTCCAACAACAAATTCTGATGGCATAAGAAAGGTGTTTGCTTGAAGTTATGCACAATTGCAAACACTCCCTCCCCACAATTTGAAAAGTTGATTTCATCCCCAAGAAACTGATCCTTGCAGGGTCAGCTACCAGTCTCCACCACAATGTCTCTATTACAGGGATTGGACATACAGAGCACCGTTATGTTGAAGGTGTTTCCTCGTGGCACAGGGAACAAAGCTGTGGTGGACAGGTGCTCTGGCTCTAAAAGCTTCCACTTGAAATTTGTACACATCTGGCCCCCTTATATTCCATCAGTTAAAATAAGTCACTTGGCCACACCTAACTTCAAAGGGGTGATGAGCATAAACTTACAAGGAGGAGTCTAAAGTAATCTTAATAACATAATAATATGTATTAAGAATTTTCTACACACCAGGCACAAGGTTAGGTGTTAGTACATATATCATTGCACTGAATTTTTAGAACACTGTACAACTTAGATCCTAGTAACTTAGATCCCACCACTGAAAAAGAATTTGAGACAAAGTCAAAATCCTGCAACTGATAAAAGAAAATAAAGGAGCCTAATTCTGACTGCAAAGCCCAGCTCCTAACCAATGTGCTGAATTAGTACAAAGTCCTATTCCATAGTTTTGAATACAGAAGACAAAAGATGTAATATAGATAAATAAGAGAGAAACAAAGGAATCTCATAGCACTTTAGCACTAATCATTTACTCAGTAAACCTGATTACTTGCAACGCATACATCCTTTGCTACATCCATCATAGCATAAAAAAGACGTTCTTAGGAACTGCCGCCAAGAAGACCAATAAGGATATTATAAGACAGATTATATTTATTGAAAGAAACCAAAGGTCAAGACCAAGGGGACCAAGAAAACTAAGATGTGGATCCTTGGCTTTCAGGCTAGTGAAATATTTCTTGGTTACGAGAGATTTGTGGTTAAAACTAAATTCACACCAATGTTTTATTTACTTATAAGTAAATAAAGTTTTATCTATAATAAAGTTTTATCTTTAGGAATAGTTTTTGTTTATAATACATTGTCGTTACTTATTCTCTAATGATGCCATTTTATCAAATCTGAAATTTAGTATATATTGCTTTTAGTGATGACAATAATCAGAAAGAACCATTCTGACATGGCCATTGGTGGTCATCATCATCATTACATCAGATAACATTCAGTGAGATTTAATAAATGTCAGGCATTTTCTCTACATGCATTATGTCTATCAATAGAAATAACAACCTAAGAGAAATGCATTATTATCAACCATGAAGCAGAGAGAGTCTATGGACCTGGATTAATTTTTGGTCTGCCATCTCTATTGTCCAGCTTCTATATTTGTGTCTAGGCACTCATGTCCTACCTGTATCGCTCCAGAAATAATTAGGAGGAGTAGGCAAGAATGCATAGATTAAGTCCAAATTTCTATGGCTGCATAAAGGCACATGAGTTAATTAATAAATTTATTAAACAAATCCAAAATTTTACCTTTTCCTCATTCTCATCATATCAGTTCTTACACGATATCCCATCCATTGGAAGAACAATGAACTTGATATTGATTATATTCCAGTGCAAATAAATTCCCATTAGTGTGCTTACCTTGGAAAGGATAAGCCTGATGCTGTTGCTATAGAATTGTTTCTAGGGATTAAGTTTGGACAAATATGTAAGCTGCTATCAGCTTCTCCAGGTTGATTCTATTCTTTCTTTACTAACCTAACTCAATTCTGTCTTCTCTCTCTGTTGCTCCAACAGGCTGCTGCTGCTTTCTCTTTTTCCTCAAGCTCTCCAACATAAAATAGTTTTCAGGTGTGTCTGCATGTGCAGTTAGAACTTAATTACCACATAAATTTATTAGAAAAAAATGTTGTATATTTCTTACATCATTGCCTCCTAATCCTGACCCTCTGAGACACTAATAAGAGGAAACTAAAATTTTTAGTTTTAAATATTAAATATTAAGTTAGACTTCAAATATAAATCACCATTTTATTTTTAAACCACTTGCCTTGAATGGACAGGTGACAGAATGGATTAAGCAATGAACATAACATTGAATGAACACATTATTAAATGTGTCATTTCATTTTGGACTCTAACTGCAACTTTTCATTAATGCTAGGTCCTTCATCATTTGTATAATTGATAACCAGTAACCAGGTCACATTTTCAATTTAATTTCAATGTAATTTCAATTTCATAGTAATCAGGTCACTTTTTCAGCTCAAAAAGAAAATTCCTTTATCCCCTCCAGGTCCCTTCTCTTCTCAGTCTGGCTCTGTGCCCAGTGGGCTGGCCTCTGCCTCACCTGGGTTTCCTTGCCTTTGAGATCCTGGGTGGGTGTGACCAGAAGGAGAGGCAGAGAGAGGTCACATCATATATTTTAGAAGCATGCCTCATAGTTCAACCTGCTAGGCCAAAGCCTGGCAGTGACTCTGGTCCTGCTCATCCTGAAGATCTCACAGCTTCAGCTTTCACAGGGTTCTGCTGACATGCTCTTTCTCCTCAACACTTCCCACATAAGAGATTAATAGGACTTGCTACTATTACTGTAAGAATTCCAGAAGTACCTGCTCCCACGTTCCTCTATATTACTTATTGAATCCTTTAATCCTGCTCATGCCACTATAAGTAGTTGCTCAAATCTCTTTACCCCTTTGTGTCATCTATTTTCCTGTTTGGACTGTGTTATGGTTTAGATATAAGGTGTCCCCCAAAAGCTCATGGGTGAGACTATGCAAGAAAGTTTAGAGGCAAAATGATTGGGTTATGAAAGCCTTAACCTAATCCATATGTTAATCCACTGATAGGGATTAAATGGGTGGTAAATGTAGGCAGGTAAGGTATGGCTGGAGGAAGTGGGTTAATGGGGATGTTATGGTTTGGGTGTAAGGTGCCCCCCAAAAGCTCATTGGTGAGAAAATGCAAGACAGTTTTGAGGGAAGATAATTGGCTTGTGAGAGTTAACCCAATCAGTGAATTAATCCCCTGATAGGGATTAACTGAGTGCTAACTGAAATGGTAGAGTGTGGCTGAAGGAGGTGGGAATTAGGGCATGGCTTTGGTGTATATATTTGTATCTGGAGAGTGGAGTCTCTCTCTGTTTCCTGATGATATGAGCTGCTTCCCTCTGCCACACTCTTCTGCCATGGTATTCAGCCTCACCTGGAGCCCCGAGGAATGGTGCTGGACTTCCATGGATTAAAATCTCTGAAACTCTGAGTCTTTCAAATAAACCCTTCCTCCTCTATAGTTGTTCTGGTCAGATCCTTTAGTAACAGCAGCAAAAAAAACCGACTAAGGGGCTGGGATTATGGCGCAGTGGTAGCGTGCTCGTCTAGCACGCATAAGGCACTGGGTTCGATCCTCAGCACCACATAAAAATAAAGATATTCTGTCACCTACAACTAAAAAATAAACATTTAAAAAAAAAGCAACTAAAACAGGGGGTGCTTTGGGGGTGTATATTTTGTTCTTGTTGAGGCCTTCTATGGTCTGAGACACCTAATACTGTGAGCCTTTCTCTAACTTTTTGGTTTACTAGTAAGAAAGGAATATTTTATCATCTTTAAATATGAAATGCATTCGTGATTTTTTCAAATGTTACTTTATAGCCTGACAAAAACTGAGGTAAAAAATAGGACACAGAAGACATAAATTAATGTTAAGAAAAAGCTTATTTGGGAAAATATTCTTTTCTGCTTGTTTCTCTCACTTAGAAGTTTTAAAAGTATGAAGCAGCAATTTACCCAAAAAGGACTAAAGAATTATAGGATAAATTGGTAGGCTATATTAAAAAATCCTTATATTGAAAAATGCTATTTTAATATATTTCATATGGAATTATCGGAAATCCTCTTTACTCCTATTTCAACCTGGTTTAACCTCAATAGTAGCCAAAATATTAATGCTATACCAGAATACTTTTGGAAATTAATTCTATATTTCATAATTATGGCTTTCCTACAATTTTAACAAACATACAATCTATAAAGAAAAAGTTTAGCTGTGGAATACTTTATTTGGAACTTTGGGTTAAATATAGTGGATTGAATATGTATATACAGGCATCTCCTAAAACCCCATTAAAATGGCAATGAATTTTTTTTCTTTAAAGCATAAATCCATAAAAACAAAACAAATGAGAAAGAAGAAATTGACATCACTATTTTAGAGACTGGAAAACAAGGTGGATACATGGAACTGACTTAGAAGACAAGATAAAGGTAAACCCAGAAATAAGTCAACACACAGTTCAAGAATTGGAAATAACATGTACCAGTAAAAGTGGAGCTGGGAAAGGGTAAGAGTTGAAATAATGCAGGGCCACCCTGAACAGTTTTGCACATTTCAAGTTCTCAGTAGCCACATGTGGAGCCCTGAGGATTATAGATATGATATCAGATGGTGCCGAGTTCAATAATACTGTCTGAGAATTCTCATTTGCTCTCATGAGATAGTTTAATAGTGAATCAACTGAATAATTGGGGAAACTGAGGATACTTATTAGTACATTATGTTGATAAAAAGAGCGCATGGGACTGACTTGAAGCTCCAGAGCCCACAAGAGACTGCCCAGCTGATGCCCAGACTTTAGGAATTTTATTAACGCCCCCTGGGATGGAATGAGGGGCATGATCCTAGAAATCTTATAGGTTGAAGTTAGGATTTCTCTGTAAGAGAAGGAACAGCTACACTGTGGAAGTTTGGAAAAGGAGATGTTTCTAGGATGAGAAGAGATTTGAAAATAACATAATAAAGACCTGGGATCTATTCATGAGGGTCCCTCAAGTCAGAGGTTTAACATTTTGTGCTTCTCTCCTTTGCACTATGGCTTCAATCATATTTAGTTATAATTGCTTCAGTTGACTGCAATGCTTCAGTAATTCTGACACATACTTGTAGCCTGGAATGGTAACACTACAGGGGCTAAAGACAGAACTGTGGAGAATGGTGCCTGCACCACATAGAGTGCTCTAGAGGGGCTTCTGCTGGGAGAACACAGAATCCCAGGGTTCCAGGACATGTTCAGCAGCAAAGTGAGTGTGACACAGAAAAGTGTATAAGGAGGGGAAATCGCTGAGTGTTGGGCATCTCAAGAATTGGTGTGAGAAAAGTTTTTCAATCTCAAATTCTAGAATATTGTAGAAAAGGGTTGACAAGATATGTAGCAGTTGGTTTCTCCAGTGAGTACTCTGAGATGAACACTGATATTCAAGAAACTTATCAAGCAGAGCTCTGAGGACCAATACCCGCAGGGGAAAAGGAAGGCAGCAAGATTGAACAGAGTGAGACGCTGGGCTACAAGGCAGCCATCGCAGTGCCTCAGCTGATCCCAAGGGAGCTCTGAGGCTGGGATGGCCCTTCACAGTTGTCCTGAGTTGGAGTGATCAGCCATTTTTATCCTTTGTTGCAACACTTGGATGCAGGCTGCCCAGAGAAGTGGGTGTGAATTTGGCTAAGGAGGCTGTCTTCAGCAGAGTACAACTGTCCCCATCAGCCAAGGGCATCATTCCCTCAGTTCTGAACAGAGAGGATTTGGACAGAAAAGTATAGTATCCACAAAGTGAAGGAGACTGGTATCTGGAAAAATGTTAAAATAAAAAATACACTGGTTATATCCAATTATCCAATGATGCAGATTTATATGGCAGGGGAAGAGAGTTTGAAAATAATTATATTAACATGAATAAGTAATCAGATGGTAAAAATGAGTATAAAGATTGTGAAGATAGGATCAAAATTTTCTTGGCATTTTATATTGCTCTTTATGCAAATTATGACCAAATAAAAATAATACATTTTCAGCCTACGTTGTAGTCCTTATACCAACTTGAGAATAAACGTATGTTGATCTGGAATGTCCCTTCTTCAACACCCAGTCTCTCTTCCTTTTTTTCTGTCTCCGTGTCTCTATGCCTCTATCTGTCTGTCTCTCTCTCACACACACATACACACACACACACACATATACACATACCCTTAAAGATAACGGTTTTGTTGAGTAAATACTTGGATAAGTGCTTTGCTATGAGTAGCTGGTCACTTAAAGGACAAATGGCAGTAGAAGGTTATTAAGACTTTGGGAGAAAAGTGAATTTAGTTAAATGTAGGGAAAGGTTTGTGTCATGGAAGATAGACAGTAAGTGTTTTGCTCAATTTTCTGTGGCTCTGATAGAATACCTGAAAGTAGGTGATCTATAATGAATAGAGACTTATTGGGTCCCCAGTTCTGGAGGCTGGAAAGACTGAAAGCATGGTGCCAGAATCTGCGTGGCTTCTGATGGGGGCCTTGTGCTGCTTCTACTCATGGTGGAAAATGAAAAGGCAAGAGGTCAAGGGCAAAAGAAACAAAACACAAGGGGTGGGCTTGCTTCATCACAACCTGCTCTGAAGCATCTAATCCAGCCCCAGGAGAACAAGAATTCACTCATTGGAAAAAGGCATCAATCCATTTATGAGCATTCCACCCCCATAACAAAAACACCCCCCACTAGGCCCCCTTACCACTGAAAGACCCCTTCCCCTCCTCCACCTCCTAATCAGCTAGCCAGGCCTTGCTCAGAAAACCGTTTGA
>CM053407.1:68792357-68818985 GCA_028644305.1 Xerus rutilus | reverse complement strand
CCCTGCTTCTGCCACCCTGACCCTATAAAAAGAAATGCTTTCCCCTGCCCGGCACGCTCAGTCTACGGAGGGCTGAAGCGTCCGCAGGCGCCTGTGTGAACAATAAAGCTGCCTTGTGCTTTTGCATCCTGTGGTTCCGGACTGGTCACTGTGCGGGGGCCTCCCCTCAGGACGAAGGACTCTGGTTCGGGGTCTTTCACCACCACTGCTGCATTGGGGACCAAGCTTCAACATGAGTTTTGGTGGGGACAAACCATATTTAAACCATGTCAGTAAACAAGCCAAAAACCAGAAATGAATTGTTCCAGGAGTAAGGGAGCTTTGGAGAAGTAGTACAGTAGGTCGAGGGAAGAGGAACTTTGAGAGGCAACAATCAATAAGAAGATTTTTATTATATTTACCTGCGTGTGGTTTTTCAAACCACAAAATCTGCAGTAAATTCTTCATTATTTACCAAAACATAATAGAGTTGGGTATTTTCAACTCCACTTTTTTTGCTTTGAACAATGTTCAGGTGTGAGTACTGTCCTCCAGTGGGCCTTAGGTTGGAAGCCCTGGGCTGCCAGCTGCTGGCCTGCTCCATTTGGCAACAAATGGTGATGAGGATAGTCAAACTGGAAGCCAAAAGTGGAGAAAATACCTGTGTTTAACATTATCATCAATCTTCAAGTTTATCAAAGCTCCTAAAATCAACCTATCTGTACTATCACCATGAGAAAAAACAGCACCACTGGGACTGAGAATTTGATTTGGTGAGTACACCTAATCTTATCACTTTAAATACCACCTACATGTGGATAACTTCCAAATGTGTCTCTCAGCCTAGATTTTCCTGATTCTGGGTCTGCTACCCAATAAATCCAGAAACATCCAAAACCAGGCATCCAATCTCCCTTTTGCAATTCAGCATCACTTTACAGGTTCTATTGGTCTCAGTTAATAACTCTGAACTTCCAATCATTCAAGCCAAAAATCTAGATGCATGTTGAATCTCTTTCTCTTACAAACTACATCCAAGTAATCAGCAAATCCTGTTGACCTCATCTTCACAACATATTCAGAATCTAACCACATGTCATCACCTTCATCATTCCCTCCTTAGCCATCATTACCTCCCCACTGGACTACAGTAATAACCTCTTAACTGGTCTCCCTGCTTCTAACCATGTCCCACTACAGTTTATTTTCAAGACAGAAGCCCACAGGAATAAAAGCAAAGTCTTGGCAATGTCCTACAAGATTGCTGGATGATCTTCTCATTGCCTTATCTGACCTTGTAACTTTCTACTTCTCATTTTGCACTGGTCTCCTGACACTCCCTTGAACATACCAGGCACACTGCCACCCTGATCCATTGTACTCTCTGTTTCCTCTGCATGAAAATTCTCCCAAATATGTGTAGCACACATATCCTCTAATACTTTAGTATTTACAATTAAAAACCAGCTCTTCCTTGTCTCCAGGATGCTGTCACTTATCTCTTTCCCTGCTTATTTCTCTGATACTTGCCTCCATCTCTCCATCTGATGTATCATACTTTTTACTTATTTATTGGATTATATTCCTTCCTTCAACCACACTAGATACAAACTCCACAATGATAGAGATGTTCATCCCACTCGTTGTATTCCTAAGTGCTTCAAACAGTGCTTGGGATACAGTAGGCATAGTATAAAACTGATTGATTGAATGAATTTAGTGAATTAACTTTATTCTATGAGTATCTGAAAATATTGATATCTTCATCTTAAACTTTACTTTGAAAATTTTATCATGGCCCAATCTATGTATCCTTTAGTTGACCCTCTGCAAATAGGAAAAATTCATTTGGTTTTTTACCTTCTAGTATTTTTTAAATCCAAGTTACTTGGGTTTGCTGTGAAGACAGGATATAATTTTACTGTGAGTAATGCAGGAGACATTATAAGAGATGCTTATGTTGCAAAACCCCCAAATTCCCATCCTTCTCTTTCAGTTCATTCCTTGTGTAAACAAAGAGTTGCATATAACATTTCTAACAGAATGGAATCATTTGGGAAGGTAAAATGGAAAACTAAGTGGGTAGCTTGAGAAAAAAATACTGGAAGTCATAATTTGCCTTTCATAAATCCACACAAGTGAGAAATTCATCTAAAAATGGAAATTCTAAAACAATCAAAAAATATGATGTTACAAACCCAAATTTCTCTTTTTCTTTCTCTCCTTTTGTGAAAGGGCTTCCATTTCCTGTGATTGCATCTCCCAACAGGGACCATCTGTGTTGGTAAACACACTCCTGGGGCGCATCTGTCCTTTCATCCCCCATCAATCAGCAATACTTAGAGAGTGTCCACTGCTCATACAGGATACTGCATTGCATTTAAAAAGATTTATACAGTGCTTTCCTTACTCTCCTTAATTTTCACAGTTGGAATGAGGAACATTGTAAAGGCAAAAATACCTCTTTAATTCACATTCCACTAAAGTTGAATTTGAATTGACTACTCAGCTGAATAATCAAAGTCCTCTGTAAACTGGTCCTACCATATTTAATTCAACTTCCAAATAAAGATAATTTGTATTTACTGCTTAGTCTGGTATATTTTCCCAATATGAGGACCATGAAATTTGCATATTTTATATCTGCAGTTAATATATATATTTGGACATGGCATATAGTTAGGAACCATTATCCAAGAAAAGCAGAGTACCTGGAGTCAAAAGTTTTACTCCTAACCTTTCAGTTATCAATTTTGAAGAGAAAAATTAGTAAAGATGTTCAAGTGCTCCAGAGCCACAAACCCTGAATTCACATTCTGATTCCAACCCTTACTAGCTCAGTAGGCATGTCACAACCCTTCTGTGCTTGTTTCCTCAAATATAAAATGCAAGCATAAGAAGTACACATACTTAATGATTTGTTGTGAAGATTAAATGATTATTGCCTGTAATGACTTGGTTTAGTGCCTGAAGCAAAATATGTGCTCAATAAATGTTAGCATCAGTTATTACTACCATTATCATTGTAACTGTGATATCTATCTATCTATATGTAATTTACTTAATAGCGCTATAAGATAACTACCCAGTCACACACCTACCCTTCAACCAAGCTGACAGTTTCACCAGAGTTCATGGGGACAGTTTGGGCTCAGAAGAGGCTGTCTAGGGATTCAGTTCAGTGGTGACCGAAGAAAGAGAATAATCAGTTGCTATACATAAAACTGTACAGAGAGATAGTCACATACTAGATGAGCAGAACAGCTGATGATAGAAGGAAGATCTAAACAACATGGCCAAGGGAGATGTATTAAGTGTGAAGAGTTCAAGGTTGAGGAAGGAACTAATCCTGAGGTGATTGATCTTTATACTGGGGCTGTTCACGTGCTTCATTGGCTGGGGATCTGTTTTTAAAGCTGCAGGTAGAAGTCAATAGGTAGAATGCCTAAGAATCTAAGTTTGCCTGCCCTATACTTCACTATCCCTCCTTTTCACTGTTCTCTTGCTGCTGCGTGGCTACTTACTAGGTATTTTTGATCTATCTCATCCTTTATTCTTGGTGTGTGAACCAGTATCTTTTGGTTTTTAATTCCCTAGCTATACCAAAATCCTCCTCAACTTGGTCAATTTGTAGACAATTGTCAGAGACACACCTGTCCAGGCTGCAATCATCTCACACATAAGACACACAAAATTGTATCAAATAAGAAAACATGATAAAACTATTTTTTAACAAAGCATAAGTATTAATTCAATATAAACAAATACTTCTGCTCACACAAAAATTTGTATACAAATATTTATAGCAATGTTATTCATAATCACCCAAAACTAGACATGCCTCGAATGTACTTAAATTAATGAATTAATATGCACACTCTGGTTCTTTCATGCAATAGAATGCTACACAGCAATAAAGAAGAAAGAACTATTGATTCATACAACATAAATGAATCTCAAATGCATTTTGCTAAGTGGAATAAGCCAGACTGTATCGGCTACATATTATATGCTCCTGTTTATATGATTTCTTGAAAAATGTAAAACTCTTGGTACTGAAAGCAGAACAGTGATTGTCAGTAATTAAAAGTGGAAGAGTTACTGCCTAAGAGAATTTGTGGAGGTGATGAAAGAGTTCTGCATCACGTTGTGGTGGTGGATATATAAAACCAACAGAATTGTATACCACAAAGAAAAAAATTACATGACTTACAAAGACAGAACATTGCAGTTCCACAGAACTTTAAGAGGAGATCTTTCCACCTTGAGACCCAAAGAACCAAAGTAAGGATGCAGTGGACAGAATCCAGAAGACGAGTCCTAGAGAAAGAGTCACCTTGAGAGGAGCTGTATCCTTTGATTGAGGAACATAAGCAACCCCAGGTGATGTTCCAGGGAGTGAGCCAGAACAATAAACACACCAATATCACTGTCCTCTGACTCCTGATCAAATTACTATTGGCTGAACACAACAGAGAACAAGAGTTCAAGGAAATCTGTAGATGTAGTGCATATAAAAAGCATCCTTACAAGTCATTGAAGAAGATGGAGAAGAGTGGAACAGAAAAGCCAACAGAAGATAACTACATTTGGTAAGGCAGAAAATGTCAAAGATAGAGAATAAATGACCTAATCTTTATATTTTCTTGCATTCCCACTGACCAAACCCAATCAGAGGTCAGAAAGCAAGGGATCCCAGGTATCTGCAAAGGTCAGTTTCCCCAGCATGTATCTAAGCAGATAAGCTGAATAATGAACTGCAGGAAAGAAGGTTTAGGTGTGAGGCAACAAACAGAACACCAAGCACACCTCCTATGTGTCAAATACTGTACTTGGCATTAATGATACAAATTGTATGGATGTGCCAGTCCTGCCCTCATAGAACTTACCAGAAACTTGGGAAGACATAAATGAAACAAATGTATGTCATTGATGGTTCAAAAAAAGTAGAGCAGGCTGGTCTGGGAGCATAGAACAAAAACCACTGGGCTAAGTAAGCACAGGGTGCCGATGGAGAATGTGGGATGATGCCTAAACTAGTTTAGACAGTACAGGGAAGGCTTCATAAGTAAAAAAAAAAAAAAAAAATGCTAAAAGTGAAGAACAAAGAGTACTTGGCTGATGAGGTTGGTTAGGGCAAAAAAAAGGAAGTGAGAAGAGGATTACACACAATGAAAATTAGCACCATGATCAAAGAGAATTTGGCATATTCATATTGCTACCAGTTAGCTCGATATAGCTAGAATATAATTTGCAAGCCCAAGAAATTAAACCATAGACAAAAATAGAGGCCAGATGAGAAAAAGCGTTTTATCATGTGCTAAGGAATTTAGCATTAGCTTAAGTGCAGCAGATAATCCTGAAATGTTTTAAACACAGAAGTGACACAATCAAGTTTGTATTGCATACTATTCTAACTGCATTTTGAAATCATATTTGAGACTAGAAAAAAAACTGCAAACACATAAGCAGATTAAAGGGGAGAGATAGTGAGTGATCAATGACATTTTTGTATGACATAAGTGTCAGAACTTAACTGATATTTTAGGTGTGGCAAGGGAAAGAATGAAGGATGACACACAGATATTATCTTAAGCTGAATATTTCCCTGAAGTCAAGGAAAGAATACAGGGCATTTTGCAAAGGATTCTTCTATTAAATGTTGCTCAAAGGACTAAGAGAATAAGGGATACAGGTGTCCACTGAATTCTAAAAGAATTTTTGATGACCTCAATGAAAGCAACTTCAGTGGGGTGAGGGGATGGAGGGACTTGTGTGTAAAGATGGCAGATTAAACACATTCACTCTTTTCATTCTCTCCTAAAACCTTATTTTTAGAGATATAAACAAACATGGGTGGGCACAACTGAGGATGCCTAACAATTGAAAAAAAAGAGAATCAAGTACAGATATGTAGATTGTAGGCTGAGATTTCTAGTTTTCTTCTCCCACTTTCTGTCCCAGCTCTTCACTCTTGAAGAGAAGGTTGGAAAAGTCTTCCCAAAGGTATCACACTAACCTAAGAATAAAGACTTAAATATATAAAAGATCTTCCATTTCAATCCCACAATGAGATTTGCAGTCAACAAATCTCCTTGAGCTTCTAATTACTTTTTTTTTTAAATGTTTATTTTTTAGTTGTAGGTGAGAGAATATCCTTATTTTACTTTTATGTGGTGCTGAGGATCGAACCCAGTGCCTTATGCGCGCTAGGCGAGCACGCTACCACTGCGCCATAATCCCAGCCCCTTCTAATTACTTTTTCATATTCCAACCATTAAATATGAGCAGAGAACCTGGGATTGCCAGACATTTGAGATAAGTCCCTTCTTTTTTTTTTACATTTTAAAACTTGTTCTAATTAGTTATACATGACAGTAGAATGCATTTTGACACATTGTACACAAATGGAGCACAATTTCTCATTCCTCTGGCTGTACATGGTGCAGAGTCACACCAGTCATGTACTCACACATGTATATAGGGTAACAATGTCCGTCTCATTCCATCATCCTTCCCACCCTCACAGTCTCTCCCCTACCCTCACTCCCCTCTACTCAATCCAAATTTCCTTCATTCTTCCCTATCATCCCCCATTATGGATCAGCATCCACTTAACAGAGAAAACATTTGGCCTTTGGTTTTTTGGATTTGGCTTATTTCATTTAGCATGATATTCTGCAGTTCCATCCATTTACCTGCAAATACATTACTTATCCTTTAAGGCTGAGTAATATTCCGTTGTGTATACATAACATATTTTCTTTATCCATTCATCTGTTGAAGAGTATCTAGGTTGGTTACCTAGTGAATTGAGCTGCCATAAACATTGATGTGGCTGCATCACTGTAGTGTGCTGATTTTTAAGTCCTTTGGGTATACACTGAGGAGTGGAATAGCTGGGTCAAATGGTGGTTTCATTCCAAATGGTTTTCTGAGGAATCTCCATACTGTGAGATAAACCCTTTCCAACATTAAAAAAAAAAAAAAGGAAATATTAAATAGGGGAATGAAAAGCACTAGGGAAAATAGAAAGCATGCAGGGAGAAGACATTTCATAAATACATCTTCAATATCTTCAGAGAGAGATGAGAAAGATAGAGTAACCATGAAAAATATTACCATGCAATTGGTTACTTGTGGGTGGCATAGGGAGGATGAAGCATTAGCAGAGTTAGTTAGCTGTTAGCAGCCAGGGCTACTGAATAAATTACCACCGGCTTGGTGGTTGGAAACAACAGAAATTGATTCACTCACAGTTGTGGAAGCAGAAGTCTGACCTCGATTTGGACTGGTGTCAAGAGGTTGAGGTGTCAGGAGGACCTATTCCTTCCAGAGACTGTAGGGCAGCACCTGTGACTTAACTCTTCAGCTTCCGGCAGCTGTGGGCAGTGCTTGACTTGTGGCCCCATCACTACAGTCTGCATTTCCATAGCCACAACATCTCTTCTTTTGTGTGTGTAATTTCCCTCTGCTTCTCTCTGGTAAGGATACTTACGATGGTGTGGAGAGCCCACCCCAATAATGAAAGATAAACTCCTCATTAAAAGAGTCTTAACCACTTATGCAGTGCCCTTTTTCTCAGTAAGATAACATTTGTAAATTCCAAGGATTATGGATGAATATCTTTGAAAGCCTTAAAATTCTGCCTGCCACAGTCTCCTCTTTCACTGTGGAAAACTAATATAAAATACCAAAACTGAAAAATCAAGTATATTTTTAGTGACAGAGAGGTCATTCCCAAAAGAATCATCAAAAAGGGAGAAAGCTGGTTGCCTCTGTGGAGGGACAGTAATGGGGAGGTCATTCTGAACTAATGTTCCATTAGAAAGTGAGGGTTTTGAGCTCATTGCCCTAATGCATTAATCAGATGTTATGAATTAGCATCAGTCTTTTGCATCATGAAGAATGTTCTTGCTCTACTATCCATGGGAAATTTGAAGAAAATAGTCACTCGAATCCTTTCCGTAGGGCTGAGTTCTCTCATGTAACCCTGGTTGAGAAAGGCCTTTGGTTGGACAGCAAAGTAAAAGTTAATGTTTAAGAAATAAAATAAGAAGTACAGAAACTGCATCTTTCAAAAGCTTTCAATAGCTTACTGTCAAAAGCAGAAGTTATAGGTCTGACTGATGGACTGAGTTTCTAGAGGAAAAGGAAGGGTATGGTTAGATAGAAGGACAGGTACTTCTTTCTTTACAACTGATGAACACAACAAAAATGAAATGGCCACTGATAAATTTTAGGTATGTGGCAAGAAGTCAAAGAAATTCACACCTGATAACTCTTTTTCCCCCCTGTGAAAGATAAGAACTTTTGCATAACTCCATTTCATTCTCTTTATTATGACTATTGCCTATAAAATTTAGCCACTGGGAAACGACAATGTCAGAAGATCACTTGTCCTTTTTTAAACCAGTAGTTCAGCTTCAACTTGGTATTTGAGCTAGCATCAGCTAATAATCATTTTCTGAAGTGTTCCATTCAATTTACATCTCTCACATCCTAGAAGGAAGAATGTTAGTGGTGAGGAAAGCTGTCAAGTCTCTGATTACTGCCTACAAATGTTATCACTTGCTACTGCTCAACAATGTTCTGATGAAAATATTACTACTAATGGAACAACATGCATATGTTCTTAGGATAGAAATAGTATTGCTACATTCTGTTTGCTTACAAGTAAAGTAAATTAACATTGAATTGAGGTGAAAATAATTCCCTGAGCAAAGATTCATGAAATTTTAACTCTGAATGCACACATTCCACTGAAGGTTTCAGGAGACTTCAGACCTGAGTAAGTTTCTAAGTAAAGCTTCATCTAACATCATATATTGTTACTGAATGAAAGCAGTAAATGCAGTTCCTGGAGACTAATTTCATACTCCTGGGTGCACCACCCTAGGTATAGTGTCATAAACTTTCCTGAAGGCTCTGTCAGAGGACAAAAGATAAAGCTAGAAAGCACCATTAACTTGATATAAAAGCAGATTTCACCCAAACAGCAGCTCAATACCAAATACCAGATTTCACCCAAATACCAATTGTCTTTAACATCAAACTAAATTTTATAAAAAACATGTCTAATGTCTTCAAAGCTAATGAAAGAACTGAAATTTCAATTTTAAAAGGCTTTTAGGATATAGTGTATTAAAAAGTGACAGGGAGGATTAGATAGAGGAATTTTACATGAAATAAGGAATAGCAAATACATTTTTAAAGTAAAATCACAGAAAATTTATAATATGTGTCAAGAGGCTTAAGCTTTTTCATGTTTTACATCAATAATTCCAACAACAGGTCTCTATCCCAAGGAAATAATTTTATATTTTGACAACTATTTATGGGTAAAGATGTTCATAACACCATTATTTTTAGTTTAGCATTATTCTTAGTTTTGAAAGCTAAGAAACAAAATCTCCATAAATGGGGGAGTGGGAATGGGCCATGAGGAAAATACACATTCATTCAATGCGATTTTATGTAACTATTAAGATTCTTTTTTTATAATATAGCAGTATGCAGGTTTTTAAAGGGTAAGTAATAAATAGGAATGTACATGATAAGGAGTAAGATATCCAAATGTATTAAATGTAAAATGTAGGTTGTCAAACTATATACAAAGTGTGACCCCAACATTGCATGTTTACGTATATATTTATCTGTATATATGCATACAAGTTTGTGTTTAAATGCATAGGCAAAAATTTGGAAGGATATGTACTAAATTTCACAGCAGTTATTTCTGTGTGTAGATTATAATTGCTATGTACACTTACATATTATTTGGATTTCTATATCTAGCATGATTTATTCATATCATAAGAATAGCAAACAAAGAAATATTCATGTTTGGTTTTAAAAATATTCTTGTTAGGTGTTTTAAAGGACTAAGGGAAAGCCTTATGTTATGAAATTAAGCACAAGAACAGGATATAAAATTTTCATGTGAAGTCTTAAGTTTGTAAAACAAACAAATAGGAAACATGCCAAAATGAGTAGTGGGGTTTTGGATAACTGTTTTCTACTCACTTTCACATTTTCACATTTTCCAAAATTTCAAATATGAAATAGACAAACATAAAACCTAACAGCGTATAGAGTACATTGTAAAAATACTTAGAACTAATGTTCATCATTGAAAAATTCCCACTAGAACATGTTCAAGTATACATACTATACAACCATATGACTCAGCGTATCTTATGGTGTTTGTTACAGGTACTTTCTGCCAAGTGTTCATTTCTTCACTTTTGAAAAGAATCTTTAAAACTTTGGCATAATCTAGAAGCACCCAAATTTCTAGCTTCTGGGGTTCTGTGTGACTGACCCAATAAAACATGAAAAAAAGCAGTGGTTAATGTGACTAAGTCTTAGATGAAAGATTAACCATTGCATAATGTGTTATTGCACATTTATCAATATAAAATGTAAATAACAATACTTCAAATTCAGAGGCTCAAAGAGGTGTGCTACTATGGTGTAAGAAAGTTTAATAAATTGGGGCTAGGGAGGATAAGGAGGGTAAATATGTGTAGAATTTAAGTTGAGCAATATTTAATTAAGATGGGGAAATTATTTCATGTAATCATCATTTATGTATAACAGGGTTGAAACACCTCACCACCTAGCTATGCACAGGAAATTCTTTTGCATTCGATAGTGGACATAATATTTATCCCAGGCCTCATCTTGCAGGGAGTTGGAAGGTACCATGCTATAGGTGAAGGACACAAATGTACCAAATGTTGGATCTTCAGACTCTTATCTTCTTGTTGATGATTCAGCATCTTTAAGATTAATATTCAACCATTAATGTCACCTTCTGGAGGCGAGGAGGGAATAAGCTATTCTTTGTCAAAGAACAGTTACTATACTTACCAGGTCGTGAAGTTTTCTGATTGTTTTCCATAGACACATCAAGATAACATGGACTGGCTGAATTTACTCATGTTATCTTTTCCAAGAACAGATGTTAATCTGAGGAGAATAGACTTTAAATCCAAACTAAGAATGTTTCTCAGTTGGTGAGGTGCTTCTCCCTTCCCATATCGTAAAATATCACATTTGCTTTCTTCCATTTGAGGGACCCTATAAAAAAATACTTTCTTTCTTTTTTTTTGGTACTGGAGATTGAACTCAGGGGCCCTCGACCACTGAGCTACATCCCCAGCCCTATTTTGTGTTTTATGTAGAGACAGGGTCTCACTGAGTTGCTTAGTGCCTCGCCATTGCTGAGGCTGGCTTTGAACTCGCAATTCTCCTGTCTCAGCCTCCCTAAGTGCTGGGATTACAGGCTTGCGCCACTGCGCCTGGCTAGAAAAATAATTTCTTCTCAGGAGTTACAAAGCACTTTAAATGCATTTCCCTTGTTTTTCTAAGAAAGAGTCCAGGTTCTAGGAATGTCTTTAGCTTTAGGAGTTTGAAAGTGTGAAGAGTCAGAGAGATGGAGATGCCAATATTTTTTTTTAAGAGTACTATTCTTCTCATTCAACTTTCCAACTGTGCTGCCAAAAATATAGGCTCCAATATTCATCTTTTCAACATTGCCCACTAAACAGATGATTTGCCCACCACCCACTTGATGGCTCTTCTTGTGTGTCCCTTTAACTTCCCACTCAAGAGACCTACTCCAAGGGCTCCTTCACAAGTCTTGAGGAAGAAAGGAGTTGGGGAGAGAAGAGCGGGGCCTCAAGCTTCATTCAAAATTGCCTTTCCCTTCTGACCTTCAGCCTCTGTCTCTGGGACAATTCTGGAAAGCTTAGTCTCTGTTCCGCTCAGGACGTGCTCCTTCTCCATCAGACACACTGTGAAGGCAGTTTGAGAGCAGCTTTTACTATCAGTCTGGAGATACTGGCCAGTTACTCCCACAGCTCTACTCATTGCCTTTTGCTTGAGGCTCCCAGTCCATCCCACCAACTGATTGAGTCTGGTTTCTCCATGTCTGCCCCACTTAGGCCTCACTTTGAGTCATCCACCACTAATGGAATGGGTTCTGAGTATCATCCCCTCCCGAGACCTGAGCTTCAGCTTTAATTGGGCTACATGGATGTGAAAAAGGCATGCTTCTATAGGGAAGTATGCCAGAGGCAGGAGGAATTCAAGGCTAAGGAGAAAAATCCTATTGCAAAACTCTAGTGTAGAGGTTCTGAGAGGAGGGTGAGCACTGGAGGGGTCTTGAAGGTAAATTGGGGCTAGGTTAGAGAGAACATTTATTTCTGAGTGAAAACGAAATGTTACAAATCTTATTTCTTAAGCAGTGGTATTTCTGTGATTTATGTCAACAGTTTATTTTTGAATCTTAAAAAAAGTTATTTTGGTCACTTTAAATATACCACAGGCACATTTTTAAACTCTTAGATTTTTGTTAACACCTGCAGCTTTGTCATTGTACAAAATAAGTCACATTAAATGCTAAGTGGAAAAGCTTAAATTAAGTCTTTCAAGAATAGTCTCATCTGGAAACCAGTGCTTATGGTGAGGATTTAGAGCACCATTGCTCTAATATCATGCTAATAATCATTCTTAAATTTGACTCTGTGATAGATGCTCAAGGAAATGTGAAGAAAGGAAGCAAATAGCTTGTTGCTTATTCATCAAAATTATTACTATGTGCTATTTAGAAGGAAGTTAATGTGCTTCTCCCCATTTCATATTTATAACCCTAAACTATATTTACTTCTAAAAACTATAATCCCTTAAATAGAAACTCATATTGATTTTTAATCTATCATTATAAAACCGTTACATGATCTTCACATTGCAAGACCTCCCCCCATAATACTAAACACACTTTAGTTAGTGCCTATTCTATTACTTATTTACTGAATACCAATTATGTGCTTGACTTTTACATGTTACCCAATTTGAACTTCAGAACAACCTCCTGAGGTAGACTTTACTGTCCTCATTTCAAAACAAGTAACCCAACTGTCAGCGAAATTAAGTAACAGGACTGAGTAGTTACACAGCTAAAAAGTGGCCAAGCAAGGACAAAACCCAGTTTTGTCTGGTTACAAAACTTGTGCTCTTTCTCCATCACATATTGCCTGGGCATCAAGTTCAAGAAAGAAAACACACACACATACACACACCCACACACATACTGTAGAGAGGGTTAGGGGAACATCAGGGTCATAAATGTCTGCCTAATGGAGTCAGTAGCAAAGAAATCTGCCCACAGAGAGATGAAGATCTAGGTCCAGATTTAAAGGATAAGTGTTTAATTAGATAGAGAGATCACCATGTTCAAAGATGAATATTAGAGGTAAAGCAGGAGGTTTTTCCGGTGATTTAACAATGTTAGAGGATATAGCAAGTGTGGGGGGATGGCACGAAGTAAATTTGGTAGGGAATAAACCATAAAAAGCTTTCTGGAGTCTGGCTTGATGAGAAGGTCTTTTTTTCCAAAAAGTGAAAGTTTGATTTGGGGAAGTCTAGTTATAACTGAGTTTCCTTTGTTTAGGTCAAGTTGCCAAATGGAAATGTGGCACCCAGGCAAAAATTGTCTGCTGACTCATCCATCATTTGTTGAGTATTGCTATAAGTCAGGAACAATGCTAGGCATTGGGGATACAAAGATGAGTAAGATGCTCTCCTATAGTTGATATTTAGATTGATTCTCCATCATCTTTAAGTATGGACCTCAATCACATGAGGTTTCAAGTGGTTGGCTCAGGAAACCAGATTTGAGCCAATCAGAATTTCAAAATGTCCTTGAGATTTGTCCACAGGTGGACTCGATCCAATTTTTAAGAGACTGATAGATGATTGATATACCACTTTATTTTATAAAAGAATTTGAGGCAGCCTGCAGATATACCTGTAAAATATTAGGATAAAGAATAAATCAATGAACAATTAGATATAAGAGGGGGGAAATAGTGATCAGCTACTAAAAGAATCTAGTGTAACCCTAATGCTCCTAGAAGAAAAAACAACAAGGAAAACATGAATAGTTACAAGAATCAACAATTCCATATAAGAAAAAAGTCATAATCATCAAGTACTGTCTTCCAAGCACCTCTCTAAACACTTAAGTTATATTACCTCATTTAATCAACAGAATAACTCTATAAAGGGTTTAAAATCTTTATCTCCACCTTTACAATGAGGAAGTGGTGCCCATAAAAGTGAAATAAATTACTCAAGTCTTACATCTAATAAGTGACAGTGCTAATAAAAAGTTTAAAAACAAATGAGCAGCTCAGGGGACACAGAGTCTTCCTAATACATTTTTAGGAGATAGGTATCTCTCATGGGTCCTTATAAAGAAAGTCTGTATCTTGATCTCATAAAAATAGATTTTGCTATAATAGTTAACCTGGTTGTAAAATAATGCATAAAATCCCATGATGTATAAATAAGACTTTTTTTTTTAAAGTGTAGAGAAAAGACCATGAGGAATAAAGTGTAAGAGTAAAATCTGGATGCTCTGAAAGAGCTTTGTATTTTTTCTTAGTAGTTTTGATCCTTTTCTCTGCCAGATGAGTAGAGTTTCCAGTTTTAAAAATATAGGCTTAAACTGATTGTGAAATTAATCTTTCAATGAGGAGTGGAAAATCTACTTGCCTAGTGTACATACATATGTATCTTTGAAATACATATATATTTATATTATATTTATATATACTATATATAATATGCATACACACATATATGCCCATACCTATAATACATCCATATGTGTATATACCTATCTACATATAGGTTGATATATAAAGAAAATTACATGCATTCCTAATACATGCCTAATTTGATATATGATGTTACCAATAAAAATTCTATTTTAAGAATAGTAATTTCTGTATTCCTTGTTAGAATAAATAATTTTTTAAAAAGCTTGAAGTATCATGTACTTTTACAATACAATCGTCTTACATGCATTTCTTTCATCAAATTTTTGTACTATTTTCCACTTGGACAATGATTCTAACAATAAAATCACCAGTAAATCTCTCATACTCTATGACCAGACATATTACCCAGACAAAAATGGTCCACTTGTATCTGCTCTCCACACCCAGGCCCTCCGTCCCACTAAGGCTTTCCACTTCTGTCTTATTAGCAGTTGTTGCCTGGGAAGGATCTGAATAACTCACTCCCCCTAACACCTGGAAAGAACCCGAAGGATCCAGAATATAGGTTTAGGTGAAGCTGGCCAGACCCAGTATTTTAATGAAATGCTCCAGGTTGAGGGGAAGATGAAAGGAGAGGGAAGCAATGGGAATAAAGTTCAAAAATTACAGTTTACACTTTATTCTTACATTATAAGGAAAATATTTTCTGTAGATGAAGTGGCGAATGTTTTCACTATAATATTGCTTCACTGTAGATATTATAAAATACTTATTTTTGCTGAAGTGCTCCAAACTTACAAAGATACAAAGACAAACTTGCTTTTCAAAACAAATGCCACTCAGTCTTTTCCACAGACCAATACAATTCTATGAAATCTTTGCTGATAGTTCTCAAGTAGACATTGAGAATACAAATTTAGAAAGAATTGTAGAGCAGTTTAATAAAAATAATTTTATGTCTAATGCATAATCATTGAATTTTTATTGTTACATGATTTTAAAAATATTCTTCCTCATAAATTACTTTTATTGTGTTTTGCAAAAACATTGGTCTGCTAAGCATTAGAAAATTTAAAAGAATTGTTTCATTTTACCACAGTTAATTTGAGAAGTACTCTATTAGATCAGAGCACTGTTTATCAAAACTTAAGTGTGTGCAAATCATCTGGGAATCTTCTGCAAACAGATTCTATTTCAGTAGTTCAGGGAAAGGACCAAACTTTTGCATTTCTAATAAGCTCTCAAATGATGCTGATTCAGATGATCATACACCACACTTTGAATGTCCTCATATAATTGAATCAAATTTGCATTTTAATAAGATTCCCCCAGATGATTCCCCTGAATGTTCTAGTTTGAGAAGCACTGTTCTAGATTTTATTGGGAGAGGAGAAGTAGCACCTATTGATAAACTTGACATCCTGAAGATGTAAATTGATGGACTATGGGACCCAGAATTTGGGAAACGTGCAGCATCTGGAAATCCTGGGTATTTGTGACACTCCATGGAGCACAGTGTCATATTCTATGCAGGACACTGGTATGTACTGTCTGATATCTCTGGGCCTCATCTGTTTCCTGGGTCCTGGGATTCTTGATGGACCTTAACCATCATAGTAACTGATTCTGTGATAGCTTTTTTGTGACCTTTCTGAGACAATTCCATTTTCTGAAACTGACTTGTTTCACCCCTGGGCGGTACATTTTGACCAGTCAGAAAGTCACTTACTTTTCTCCCTCTGATAGACTATTCCAAGATGTAGTTGTTTTTTTCTTTCTTTCTTTTTTTTTTTTTTGCACAGCCCACCTGAAGATTTCTTGCGAGGTTGAGCAGATGTGCCTACCAAATAAGGGCTATGTCTTTTATGGGCTTGTTGAAATGATGGTCAGAATGGTAAACCATACCTTGCATTTACTATCTTTCTCTGCCTCAATTTCCTTTTTATTTCACTCATGCTACCATGTATTTATACATTTTGAACAAAATATTAGCATATAAGCCTTGAACTCCAAACCTATTCTCTAGAGAACAGGGGATAATGAAGATAGATATTTTATGTGTAAAATTATAAATAAATTTGTGCTAAATGGAACAGGCTGCAATATTTTATTATAAAACAAATGAATGGTACCTGGTGCCAGAGGTTTTTAAAATATTTTATGAGAGAAATCTTCTATTAACTCAACCACTTTTGTAAATCAGAAAAATATTTTCATTATTTGTGTAACCAAATGTATATCCAGAAATCAAGATGTGAGAAACAGAACACTCTGGTAATAAAAATCTAGATGATCAAAGATAAATTTCCAGGGGTACAGAGTAGCTTAGATGTTATGGTTTGGATGTAGTTTGTCCCCCAAAGGTTCGTATGTTTGAAACTTGATCCTTAGTATAGTGATGTTGGTGGTGTGGGACCTTTAAGAAGTAAGGCCAAGGTCATTAGGTCATGGAGGGCATATGCCTTTGCAAAGGATTAGGATAGTTCTCTTGGGACCCTGAGTTAGTTCTCACAAGAGGATTACTATAAAAAGACCAATCCCAACCCTTTCCTTTATTTGGTTTCCTATCTCACTATATGTATTAACCCCTCCTTTTTGGATATACTCCTGCCATGGTGCCATGCATCATGATACAATGCCATCAGAGGTGCCCATGCTAGAACCAGTATCATGTTGTTTGCACTTTTGGCTTCTAAAACTGTGAAATAAATAATACTTTCTTCTTTATAAAGTACTCACCCTCAAGCATTTCATCTTAGTAGCAGAAAATGAACTAATACATGAAAAATTGCTAGGCACAGGAGCTGTTGCATTTTTGGCAAATGGCTTTTTAACAGAGGAAAGATTAATAGAATCATAAAAAGTTAGAAATCATACATTCTGACTTCTTCATTTTGACAGATGAGCCCAGAATAAGGAAGAAATTGTTGGAACTAAAAAGATGACTGGTGGGTGAGAACTGCAGTTCCCAGTATATGTACAGTTTACATATATAAATATATCCTTGTTGCTATTTTGTAATATTGAGAATCACACAATATTAGAGTGAGAAGAAACCGTTGCTATCACATAATATAGTTTCTAAATTTTACATGTAAGATAACTGAAGACTAAGAGGGTGAATGACATGCATGAAATTACCTAGTACTTAAAGAAAGAAGGCATAAAGATTAGAATCCAAGTATTCTGACTCATGTCAGTAATTTTATGTGGCACCATGGAATGGGGAAATTTTAAGTGAACAACCGATAAAATACCTCATTAAACTTCAGTTCAGTATCTAAAATGGTGTATTTCATAAAAATAAAGTTTTGCTTTTCTTTTGTAAATCAATGAAAAGATTTGTGGAACGAATTGAATGATTAACCATAGGATGGAAACAGGAATTTTGCCAAATGAAGATACTATATCTGAGTGATACAATTTACGAAAGTTAGAGAATTTCAGGATTAGAATAAACCTTAACCCATTATATACCCAGCCTGGAGCAGCCACTTATCCTGCCCACCAGAAGGATGGCAATGATTTCAAGACTGAAGACTTTCATGGCTTTAGGGTCAGAAGCAATGCTGACTTACAAGAATGGAAGTTATTTCCTGAGGACATTTATAATCCAGGAACCAAAACAACTCTTTATTTAAAAGCCTCATAATGACCCTGGGAAGCAGGTATTATGGTTACTCCTGTTTTACAAACAGGATCATGGAAACTGGGAGAAATCAAGTAAGATATATATGTTTGCATTGATTGTCACTTCAGTCTGTCTCCATACAGAGTGGCAACATAGGCAGTTATAAGATCTCTGAAATCAGACTGGTTCAAATTCAGACTTTTCTGCATACCGGCTATGTGACTCTGGAAAAATTAGTTCTCTGTGCCTCCCATTACCTTTTTGGTAAAATGGTATTTTTTCCCTTTTATTAGTGCAGTATAGTTATACATAATAGTCGGGTTCATTTTTACATAATCATATATGCATGGAATTTAATTAACTCCATTTCTGTTCCCAGGACACCCCCTTTTCTTCCCTTCTTCCCTCCTCCAATTCCTCTTTGCATACTCTAAAAGCCTTTCTTTCACTCATTTATTTATTTTAATTGGTGCTTTATAGATATACATAAAGGTGGAATTCACTGTGGTATATTT
The DNA here is from genome assembly GCA_028644305.1 of Xerus rutilus. Taxonomy (NCBI): domain Eukaryota; kingdom Metazoa; phylum Chordata; class Mammalia; order Rodentia; family Sciuridae; genus Xerus; species Xerus rutilus. Next base: position 68,800,287 of record CM053407.1, on the reverse strand, counting down.
GTACATGCATATATAAATAATTTTGTCAAATTCATTCTGCATTTCCTCCCCTTTCCCATCCCTCCTCCCTTCATCTCAATCTCCTTCTTCTACTCCTCTGATCTTCCTTCTATCTTTATGATATTCAGTCCCCTGTCCGCTTTTCCCCCCTTACTTTGCTCTAGCTTCCACATATAAGACAAATATTTGACCCTTGGTTTTCTGAGTATGGTTGATTTCAATTAGCATGAAATTCTCCAGTTCCATCCATTTACTGGTAAATGCCATAATTTCATTCTTCTTTATGGCTGAATAACACTCCATTGTGTATTCACATACAACATTTTTAAAATCCATTTATCTACTGACAGGAATCTGGGCTGGTTCTATAACTTGGCTATTGTTGATTTGTGGTTGCTATAAACACTGATGTGATTGTATCACTAAAGTATGCTGATTTTAGTTCTTCTATATAAATACCAAGGAATGGGATAGCTGGGTCATATGTTGGTTCCATTTTCTAGTTTTTTTAGGAATCTCTATACTGCCTTTCCAGAGAGGTTGTACCAATTTGCAGTCCTACCAACAATGTATAAGTGCACCTTTTTCCCCACATCCTTGCCAGCATTTAATATTTGTATTCTCAATAACTGCCATTCCAACTGGAGTGAGATGAAATCTCAGTGTACTTTTGGTTCACATTTTCCTGATTACTAGGGATGTTGAACATTTGTTGATCTAAAGTGGCACATATTGAGTACTCCATATATGTTAGCTAGTATTACCAGCATTTGAGAAGCCAACTCAAGCTAAAATGGACCTGCTGGTTTTCTTGGGCATAGCAAGGAAGTGCTTCTCAGTCTTGTTTCTCCTGCTGAGCTAAACAGGCTCAGGTATTTCTCTATGCCAGAACTTGCTTCTAAGTGTCAATCACTACTTCTCTCAGAGATTATCCGTGTAATTTTATAAATGAAAAAGATAAATATTTGAGGATGATAATAAAATTTTCAAGTTGTAAATCAAAACAATATTCACTAAGAAACTCTATCATGGGGCTGGGGCTGTAGCTCAGTGGTAGAGCACTTGCCTAGCATGCGTGAGGCACTGGGTTCGATCTTCAGCACCACATATAAAATAATAAATGAATAAAATAAAGATCCATCAATGACTAAAAAAATATTTAAAAAAAAAGAAAAAGAAACTCTCTCATACTTCTAATTGAGAAATGTACTGTTTACAGCAGAGGTTCTCAAACATGGCTGGACATTAGGCTGGGAAGCTCTTCGGATTAGAATTAGGGTGACCCAGAACTAACAACACCAGAATCTCTGTGATTGGGCTGAGACATCTTTTTCAAGATCCCAGGTGGTTGTAATATGCAGTCAAGACTTATAATCATTGGCTTAATGCTACCTAACAAAAATAACAACAAAAATTCCTGGGATTGGGTCTATAAATCAGAAACATCAATTACTGGCCACATTGGGATTACTAGTTTAGAACAGATAACATCCAAATAAAATAGCTGAGAGTCCATGCCTACAGTTGTAAAACCTAAGAAAATATTGCCAATGGAATTTTGAGATAGAAAATACATGATAATATTCTGGACCCTAGATCACAAAACTGGAAACAGGTTTTTAAGATGTATTTACTAGGTTATAAACAACATGCAGTAATTGGGGTTAAAGGAAAGCTTTATATTCATTTTCCCTCCCCTGTTCTACCTAAATCATAACCTTGGCCTTGAACAAAGAGAGTTTGTCTTTTACCTACCATGAATTATTTTCATATGAAAATTGTGTGAAACTCAGTTCTTGTAATTCAGAAGAGATAATACAAAAATCACAGCTATGTAGCACCAAGGAAAAACAGTGCTGATTTATGAAACTTCACAGACTTAGAAATAGAAACAAAGCACTAAATATTCATGAAATCCCATACAGAGCTTGCACATAAGTTGTATCTCAGTGATTTGTAACTTAGTTATAGTAACAAATAATAATCTGAGTCTATCCAAACAAATGGAACCTTTCAAATGTTAAGTATCACTAATTTGGGGTCTTGTTCTGTTTTGACAAATAAATAAATTATGAACATACAACAAATGGTGGTCATAATCTAAACATCCCAAAGAAGAATAAACAAAGTTTTCATCAGCAAAACAAGAGGGTAAATATGGAAAGAAGGATTTAATGAAAATCTTCCAAGCAATGTTTTTAAAAAGTCATAGAAGCTCTTTAAAAACACAAAGCCACAAGTGAAAAAAAAAGTAAAATTCTGCTGTTCAGTGAAACAACATACACCTGCCATGCAAACACAGAGTTAAAATAAGAAATTCTGTGCCGTGTGCACTTTGGAATGAATCATAAATTCAAGAAAGAACCTGTTAGGCTAATACAGCAATCAAGGGATTCTTAAATTTCATTGAATTACCTTCAATTTTGGTGCCAGTTTTATAACATAATTATCCCAATTTTATTTAACTGTGCTAATGACAGATGGAGAATTCAAACACAAACACTATACATGCAACCCATTTTGAAGGTGAATAGATTAAAAGCATATCACTGGTGAAATCTAACAGTTCAATTTAAGAGCTATTTATTTATTCCAGATACACTGATTGCTTTAGAAAAGAAAGATTATTCAATTAATCATTAAAAATCCATCCTTTTCATCCTTTTTGCTCCGTGTGTGTTTCCTTCAATGTATAATAAATGGCAATTAAACCCAATAAATCTTGTATGTAGTGATACTCTTTAATTATTGTTAAGAACTTTAATTAGAAACAATTCACAATGAAGATTCTCTTTCCATCTCTCTCCTTTTCTTTTTCCCTGTGTTTGTGTAAAGGGAGGGTTTCTTTTCAAAGGGCTTTGGTGTTTACCTGTGACACAAATAAATAAATGTTAGGAGATAATGTATCAGCTCCACTGAAGTGTTTTTACTGTTCTTAAAGATGCAAGTGTGACCCTGGAGTGCGTAAGTAACAAGTAACGTGCTGGGGGTGTGGAGTAGCAGATCCAGCATGATACTTTCCGGCCAAACCCACAGGGGCACAATTGTTTGGATTTAGACATTTGAGAGAGACGTGGAGAGCAGTAAAATTGACCAAAAGACCCTGTCTCTACATAAAACACAAAATAGGGCTGGGGATGTGGCTCAGTGGTCCAGTGCCCCTGAGTTCAATCCCTGGTACAAAAAAAAAGATTGTAAAATAGGACCAAAATTAGGGCCTTGACAAAATGAGATTATCCAGCAAAGGGATTTTTCAATGATGTTTCTCAAGTATAAAAGGAGTATAATATTTGCTGCTCTCCATCTTCATTGAGGAGAGGACAGTTGGGAAGGAGATTAAACTTCACCAGAGAAACTGAAGTAAGATATAAGAGAATTTACCAAAAGATTTATATTTTAAAAAAAACAAATCATTATCCCCAGAGATATTCATAAATATGGCATATATTTGCTCATTCAAAATGCTTTTGTGATGTCTAGATGTGAAAAATAATCTATTACAGAACATGAAGATGAAAAAATCATGTTTCCCAATCACCATTTACTACTATAAAATATACTGAGAATGAAGATTACATATAGCTATAAAAATTAAACATTAATATATTCAAAAGATTTTATGATTGATAGTTTAAAATACACTTAAAACCTATTAGATAAACATTAGAAAGGGGAGAAACCATTCTCTTTTGGTTAATCAGTGATGTTTCACATGGCCTCATGTGGAGAAAGTCTGCTGTCACAAGGATGCATTAAGACGATAAGTAAAGGTTCACACACCTCAGGCCATGGAGTAAGGAAGTAAAATCCTGCTTACCTGTAGACCTAAGCTCCACATTCACCTGGAAACCCTCCCTGGGCACCACAGTAAAAGGCCCCTCTCGCTCTCACAACATACCCTCTGTGGCCATTGCCTTGTTCTTCTTCTGGTCACACTGTTCCACTTTCAGTTTTGCCAAGCACTCACCCTATTAATTAGTCCAAATTTTCTAGCCTCACATTGCCCTTGGGATGGTGATGTAACAGTGCCTGCCCAACTCTCACCTGACTGAAGAGATCCTTGGATAAAGGGTAGCAGAGTGAACCATGTGCACTTGGGAACAGGCCTATCTTCAGCATCTACCCCTGTCATCTAACTCCCAGGGAGAGTAATGAACACAGTGATAATGTGCCTGGTCCACTGCACTGTTATGGCGCCTCCAGAAGGAAGATATACGAAAGGCAAAGATGAAGCTGCAGTGAGTCTCCATGTAGACCAGCACTCCACTACCACTTTTCAAAATTTTTAACATCTGTTTCCTGGATACAAACATAACTTACACATACAAAGTACGTGTTACATATAGGTGATACCTAAAATTCCTAATAATTTACATTTGTTTTATTTATTTCATCCTAACAACCCCAATAGATTATTACTATTATTGTTATCCATCTTACAGATGAGAAAACTTTGGCAAAGATGTGTTAAGAAATTTGCCTAAAGTCACTCAAATATCAAACTATGAACCAGGATTCAAGCTCAGGCAGTTGTAGCACTAGGGTTTGTACATATATCCTCAATACCAAACTGACCCTCTGCAGCAAGATTAAACTTGGTCACAATTATTCACCATTTTTCTAGGCCCTGAACAGACAGAAAAGCCCCTAAAATTAGCAAAAATGAAATATGGCTTTAAAGTATGCAATTTCTAAGAAATAAAATATTAACTGATGGTTATGAATTCACTTAACCACTGGCAAAGCCTGTTTTTCTTATGTCTACAAAAGAAATAAAACAGATTGACACTAATAAGCTGTTTCTTGCTTTTCATTGTAGCTTATTTGAAACGAGAGCTCATGAATTGAATTGATAAGAAGTAAATTAACATATAAGGATATGAAGCAGAATGTATTTACACAAAAAGTGACTGTTGGTGAAGTAAACTGCTAAAGTCAACAACAATCACAAGTAACATTTTAAAAGATGAATTAGTGGAAGGTAGTATATAGAATTATATGCATTTAATGCTTGCTATTATAAATCCAAGTGTAACCTTAATTTCCAAGGTCCCATCAGACAGAGAAAATCAAGTCAGAACTATAAATACTTTTCTAAATTTCATGGCACATGTTTACAACAGCTAATTCCCAAAACTAGCCCTATCTCCAAGTGTCCCACAGTGAGCTATTTCTGGTGTTTTCTCAGACTACTGGTTTTTTTACTTAATACAAAATTCCATAGTTTCATGCACTCCAACATTTTATTAGCCACCATGGTACAGTTTTGTTACCTCTAATCTTCCGAGATGGCTTCTTCTCAGGGTACAGGTGTTGTCTGCCAATGGCAGTTGCTGCTTGCTGCCACTATAGTTCAGGGAGGCTATATAAGCATAGGCTCATCCTAAAGTCTTTGTAGAAGAACTACAACTTGTTGTAGTAGTAATGAAATACTGAGTAATAAAGTTCAAGCTTCATTTTTTAAAACTTCATTGGTCAAGGGAGCTAAAAGTTAAGAGCCAGGGCCTCCCTCTCCAAGGTAAGGAGCCTGTAGGAGACCTTCCATTCATTGAATTGGGCCCTAAGATGCATTGTCTTCAGAGGAATGATGAGCCAGCAGGAAACCTGCCTCCACAGTGCACACAGGGGTTAGCACAGCAGACAGCAGATGAAAATGATGGAGGGAATTTCCGAGAAGTTGTGACCTTAGGCCAGACTTGCATAGTTCTGCCACCTGGTGGTATATCACCTGGACAATCTGGGGGAACTTCAGTGCTGTGTTGGTTTAAGGTGGTCCCAAACTAATAGTAACTCTAGGAAGAAATTGGAAACACATTCTCTGTGGAAGAAGAAACTTTCGTTTCTAAACTTCAAAGAATTTCTACAAATAAATTCTATTACTATGGCAGTATGAAAAAAGTTATCTTGAGCAAGAAAAATAAATAGGAGATACAGACTGAAATTTTCAGATACTGAAATTATTGGACACATCTTATGAACAGCTATTACACTATATTCTTAAAATAATTTTAAATAAGAACAAGATTGAAGATATCTACAGAGAATAGTGAACCCCCAGTGCAATTGAAAAAGGACTTAACAAAATGTCTTCAAATGAAAACTACAGTAACTAAAATTTAAAACCCATAGGCTATATTTATGACAATACAATAGAGTCAGGTGAAAAGAGAGTAAGTAAACTGGAAAAAGGGGTGCAGAATGCAGCCCAGAAAGACATAGAAAGAGAAGGGGGAGATGGGGACTATAAATAAGAGGTTCATGAAAAATAGAGAGGTATATTATGTTTCATCCGTTTCTGAAGAAAGGGAAAGATCTGGACAAAGGAAATATTTGAGAAGATAAGTCATGATAAGTTTTCCATAACTGATGAAAAACATCAATCCACAAATTCAAGAAACCAAATGAATTTCAAGCAATACATTAAAAAAATTGCACATTTATAGCTGGGCACGGTGGCACAAGCCTGTAATTCCAGGACTTAGGGAGGCACTTAGGGAGTCTGAGACAGGAGAATTGCGAGTTCAAAGCCAGCCTCAGCAAGGGCGAGGCGCTAAGCAACTCAGTGAGACCCTGTCTCTACATAAAACACGAAATAGGGCTGAGGATGTGGCTCAGTGGTCGAGTGCCCCTGAGTTCAATCTCCAGTACCAAAAAAAAAAATTGCACATTTAGAAAAACATTGAATCTGCATTAAATAAAGAAGAAGAAGAAAGAAAAAATTCTTGAAAAGTAACCAGGGGGAAATGTAATTTTTTCAAAGAAGAAATTTGAAATGAATCTGTATTCTAAACAGCAATAATGATATCCAGAAAGAGGGGAAAGGATGTCTTCAATAAACTGAAAGAATATAACTGACAAACAAGAATTGTATACCTAGCAATTATATCCTTCAAGAAGGAGGATGAGGCGGTTCCAAGATGGCGGCCTAGACAGTCCACTCTGCGCTAGGCTCTCAGGGACCAAGACTGGAAGTGGGGGAGGCGCCGTTTTCCAGCCAGCTTCCTGGCATCATTCTGCGGCTCAACATCCCACGCAGGAATTTCGCTCGTGTATGTGTGAGTACAGGATCACCGGGAGGCAGTGGTAGCCGGGAGGCGTGGCTTCGGCGCCGGCCGGAGAAACGCGGTTCCAGTCCGGGCCTCGGCCCAGGGCTACGGCTCTCCGAGACTGAGACTGGAAGTAGCGGGGTGCCATTTTCCAACCAGTTTCTTGGCAGCTCTCTGCGGCATACCGCCCCACGAGTCTTGCTCGCGTGTGTGAGTGCAGAGCCAACGGGAGACAGCGGTAGCTGGGAGGCGTGACTTCGGCGCCGGCTGGCAGAAAGCAGTTGCAGCCGGGGGCCTCGGCCCAGGGCGCAGACACTCCGAGACCGAGACTGAAAGTAGCGGGGTGCCATTTTCCAACCAGTTTCTTGGGCAGCTCTCTGCAGCTCACCGCCCCACGCAAGAGTCTCGCTTGCGTGTGTGAGCGCAGGGCCACCGGGAGACAGTGGTAGCCAGGAGGCATGACTTCGGCGCTGACCAGTGGAGTGCAGTTGTGGTGGGGGATCCGGCCCAGGGCTCCAGCCCGGAGTTTACCCCGGGCGTGCCAGGCCTGCTTCCGCACAGGGTGCCTGGCCCCAGTGCCCACCCAATCGTGAGAGACTGCTAGCAGTTGCTTCTGTGGACTGACTGTCTCCTGAGCGGAACCCCAGCTATTGTTCTTTGTGGACCACCTTCTAACACAGTGGAACTTCCTACACACCAGGGGGTGCAGGTGAACACCTGGGAGCAAACCTTGGCCACAGTGGAACCATGTCTCCATAATAACATTGAATGTCAATGGCCTAAACTCAGCAATTAAAAGACACAGATTGGCAGATTGGATTAAAAAAAAAGACCCAACAATATGCTGCCTCCAAGAGACTCATCTCATAGAAAGAGATACTCAC
>CM053407.1:68727135-68791857 GCA_028644305.1 Xerus rutilus | reverse complement strand
ACAGACGAAGGAAATTAAAGGGACATGGGGGAGGCGGGGGGCAGGAAAGGGGAATGGGTATAGTAAAGATGGTTGATAAAAAATATATATAAATATATATATATACTGTTCATTGAAAGTGCATATAAAGGTGTTTAATATGAAGAATTTAATCTGCTTATAATTTTGTGCAAATTAGAAAAATTATGATTGTAACAATTTTTTTCTATTTGCCTCAAAAAATGCTTTCAGTGAACAGTGTGTACAGCTTCTGAAAATTTGTTTTTTTCTGTTATGTTTGATAACATGTATTAAAATGCAACTTTTGAGAAAAAATAAAAAAAAATAAAAAAATAATAAAATAAAATAAAATAAAAAAATAAAAAAAAAAGGAGGATGAAATGAAGATATTATCAGGCCAAAAGACAGAAGAGTTTTCCACCAGTAGTGCCTCAAAAATGTATAAAGTATAATTTAAACAGAAAAAAGTTATCCCAAATGGAAAGTTTAAGAGAAAAGAATAAAATAAGGGCAAAGAGAAACACAGGTATGTATATGTGCATATATGTGTGTAGTATTCATGTATTATATAATATTGATTATGTGAAACCAAAATAATAATGTGGTAAAAGTAAAATAAGAAAAGAAGGAAGGAAGGAACTAAAATGATAATCTCTGGCTGCTACCATTTGTTTGAAAGAGAAAAAGGAAGTTAAATAATATGAAGGTCTGTATATATAATAAACATGCTGGAATTTCTCATGGTCAGTCTTCCTTTACCAGAGGCAGGCTGAATTACCAAGCCCCAGCTTTTTCTCTACTTTTGTGTCTATTTTTCCTTTCTCCATCCCTCATGGACCAGTTGGGTTACCCCTGAGTAAACTGTTGCTCAGGACATGACAATGAGAAATAACAGACCAAACAAAATCAGAAAAGCTATAGAAGATGCAAGTGATATTACAGACAAACCAGATCCCAGACATAATGTGTATGTGTGAATATCGCAGTTAAACACTAAAGAGTACATATTTTTTCAATACCCATGGAATATTTATGAAGTATAACTACTGAGGGCCATAAAAAACAATTTTAGAAAATTTCTATTTATTTATTTTTATTATTTGTTCTTTTTTTTTAATTTTATTTTTAGTTGTTGATGGACCTTTATTCATTTATTTATATGTGGTGCTGAGGATCGAACCCAGTGCCTCACGCATGCAAGGCAAGCATTCTACCACTGAGCCATAATCCCAGCCCCTATTTGTTCTTTTTAGATATACCTGATAGTAGAGCATGTTTTTGCCTATTATATAACTTATTCTAATTAGGATCCTATTCTTGTTTATGCTGTGGAGTTATCCTGGTCATGTATTCATATAAAAGGATAGAAAAGTAAATTTTGTGTGTGTGTGTGGTGCTGGGGATTGAACCCAGGGCCTTGTGCATGTGAGGCAAGCACTTTATCAACTGATCTATACCCCTAGCCCAAGGACAGGAAAGTTATGTCCGATTAATGCTCCTATCTTTCCTATTCCCCTCTCCCCATTCCCTTCATTCCCCTTTGTCTAATCCAATGAACTTCTATTCCTCCCTTCCTCACCTTCCCATGTTATGGGTTAGCATCCACATATCAGAGAGAACATTCAGCCTTTGGTTTTTGAGGTCTGGCTTATTTCACTTAGCATAATATTCTCCAGTTCCATCCATTTACCAGTAAATGCCATAATTTCATTCTTCTTTAAGGCTGAGTAATATTCCATTATGTATATATACCACATTTTTTTAATCTGTTAATCTGCTGAAAGACATCTAGGTTGGTTCCATAGCTTGGCTATTGTGAATTGAGCTGCTATAAACATTGATGTGGCTGCTGATTTTAGTCCTTTGAGTATACACCGAGGAGTGGGGTAACTGGCTCAAATGGTGGTTCCATTCCAAGTTTTCTAAGGAATCTCCATACTGCTTTCCAGAATCATTGCACCAATTTGTAGTCCCAACAGCAGTGTATGAGTCTGTTTTCCCCACATTCTCACCAACATTTATTGTTGTATTTTTAAAAAAAAAAAAAAAATTTTTTAGTTGTAGATGGATGGACACAATATCTTGTTTTATTTTTATATGGTGCTGAGGATAGAACCCAGTGCCTCACATGTGTGAAGCAAGTGCTCTGCCACTGAGCCAAAACCCCAGTCCATCACTTGTATTCTTGATAATTGCCATTCTGACTGGAGTGAGATGTAATCTCAGTGTAGTTTTAATTTGAATTTCTCTGAATGTTAGCGATGTTGAACATTTTTTTCATGTATTTTCTGACTGTTCGTATTTCTTCTGTGAAGTGCTTGTTCAGTTCCTTTGCCTGCTTATTGATTAGGTTATTTGGTTGGGTTTTGTTTTTGTTTTTTGGTGTTAAGTTTTTTGAGTACTTTATATATCCTGAAGAGTAATGCTCTATCTGATGTGCTAGTGGTAAAAATTTTCTCCCATTCTGTAGGCTCTCTGTTCACATTCTTTATTGTTTTCTTTGCTGAGAAGAAGCTTTTCAGTTTGATACCATCTCACTTATTGATTCTTGATTTAACTTCTTGAGCTTTAAAACTCTTATTGAGGAAGTCAGTTCCTAAACTGACATGGTGGAGAATGGGCCTACTTTTTCTTTTAGTAAGCACAGGGTCTCTGGACGAGGTCCTTGATCCATTTGAGTTGAGTTTTGTGCAGGGTGAGGGATAGGAGTTTAATTTCATTTTGTTACATATGGATTTGAAGTTATAAAATCAACATCCATATGAATCAGCTGAATGAGAAATAAGGAAAAGTATCCCATTCATAATAGCCTCAAAAAAATGAAATAAAATACTTGGGAATCAATCTAACAAAAGAGGTGAAAGTCCTCTTCAATAAAAACTACAGAACACAAAAGCAATAAATTGAAGACCTCAGAAAATGGAAAGATTTCCCATGTTCCTGGATAGGCAGAATTAATATTCTCAATATGGCCATACTACCAAAAGCACTATACACAGTTAATGCAATTCCTATTCAAATTTCAATGATGTTCTTCATATAAATAGAAAAAGCAGTCAGGAAATTCATTTGGAAAAATAAGAGGCCCATAATAGCCAAAGCAGTCTTTAGCAAGAAAAGTGATGCAGGCAGCATTTCAATACCAGACCTTAAATTATACCACAGAGCTATAATAACAAAAATGGCATGGTATTGGCACACAAACATGAAGACCAACGGAACAAAATAGAAGACACAGAGACACACCATCAAATTTCAAAGGACTGACTGAAATCACACAGAACTTGTTTTCTGACTACAGTGTGAGTAAGCTATAAACTAAAACAAGATCATTAACAACATAACTAGAAATTCCTCATATACTTGTAAATTAAGAAATAAGCTTCTAAATAAATAACTCCTACAACAAAGAAGAAATCACCATCAAAATTGGAAAACAGTTTTACCTGTGGGAAGCTCTGTGGGGAAACTGTTTTCTCAAAATATTGCAGATGATTATTATAACAAACACTACAGGGCTGGGATTGTAGCTCAGTGGTAGAGCGCTTGCCTCGCATGCGTGAGGCCTTGGGTTCGATCCTTAGAGGCCCTGGGTTCGATCCTTAGCACCACATACAAAGCAATAAAATAAAGACATTGTGTCCAACTACAACTAAAAAAAAAAAATTAAAAAAAATAACAAACACTACAAAAATACTACATGTAAAACTTCAATTGGGTTGGGTGTACACATCCTAGGATGTACACATCCTGTCATGCATGAGGCCCTGGATTTGATACTTAAACTATACATAGAAGAGAAGTGTATCACTTTCAATAGTAATAAGCGACAAGCTAAACATACATCTCAAATCGTTAGAAAAGGAATAGCAAAATAGCTCAAAGAAGGGAAGAAAACAAACGATAGAAATAATCTTGAATTTCATAAAGTTAAAAGCGAGCAGCCAATGAACTACATCAATCAACCACTTCAAACATTGGGTTTATTTTTTAATTTTTTTGGAAATATTGAAAAAAATAATAGACTTCTGCTGAAATTCATTTTTAAAAAAAGAACAATTGCAAAAATCTAATACCAGTAATGACAAAGGAAATCATACTAAAGACATTATATATAACAAAAAACAAGTATATTATGAAAAACTTTTAGCCAATAAACTTGAAAGATGAGATGAAATAGATTTTCAAAAGTGTGGTTAATAGAACAGAACACCACGGTCACCTGGGATCTTATTAAAAACACCACCTCCAGGCTTCCACCCCAGGTCTACTAATCCTAAAACTCTGGGGATGAAACCTGGGAATCTGTGTTCTAAAAAATTCTCCAGTGATCTCGATGGCCCTGAAGTTTGAGAACTGCAAAACCATTCCAAAATACACTGCATTCAGTTGTGCTTAGGTAAATGGATAACTGGTCTCTCATTTATCAGGATTAAATAAATGGTCAATTGAAGAGGAAACAAGTTGTTAAAAGATATGTGAATACTTCAAACATGTATTTTGTCAGAACAAAATTAACAACTTTCCATTAATTTAATGAAATTGACAGTCTACATGAGAAGGAACATATCACTTATCGAAAGTGCTTTAAAATACTTTCAAATATTTCCTGTAAATATCAGGGTGATATATTTTTATTTGAAACTTACTTGTTATGAAATCTCTTTAAATGGCTTTGTCTATCATTATAATGAGGTAACATTCAGTTCATGTAATTTCATTTTTGTTCTAAGATTATTATTTTATACTAGGATTTTAAAGTTCATCACCATTTTTTTAGTTCCAAAGTACATTTCAAAAATACCCTCCTGAGTCCAACATAACACTCAAAATTAAAGTCATATTTCTGAATCACAACCTTTTCTCCTATTTGTTTCACTCAGCTTCATTTACCTAGTTGCTATCTACACATCTATTATATAAAATGACAGATTTCCAAGGAAAAGCTCAGTAAACAGTCACAGTAGTCAGCTTCAATTGTAAACAATCACAAAACAAACTTTAAAGGATTTATACCAATGTGAAGCTCTGTGGGAAACTGTTTTCTCAAAGTATTGCAGATGATTATTATGAACAAAATAAATGAGGTAAGGTAATGTTACAATAATGATCTGGAACTAAGAGTCAAATGAGTAAGATTAAAGGCGCAAAGAAACTCTTCCTGATAAACATGCAGATAACTGCTGGAAAGAAAAATAAGTTCCTTGTGTGAAATTAACTGCCAAGCATTCCCAACCTACACAAAGCTGCCATAAAGGACATCTAAATCCGTCCTTGTTTGTAACATGTGTTGTGACAAGATTTGACAGTTTATCAAAGAACTATAATTGCCACCTAAACATCTAGCATTTTGTCAACTGCAAGTATGTTTAGCGAAAGCATTTAGTTCACTTAAAATACAACCATTTTTCTCTTCTTTCTGAAAGAACTGATTTTTTTTTTCTCTTTAGCCCATCAAACTGCATCAGGGCTCTCTTTGAATTATTTATGTTGGAATTGTAAAGGGTAAAAGAATAATCAGTAAAGCAAGAAACTATTACCAAGGTAATATATATATTCTTGGTATTGACTCAAAAGACCTTCAAAATGCAACAATTCTCACAGATCTGTAGACATGGCATTTAAATGCATTTGCCTTGAGAAGGAGGAAGATAAGATATTTTCTCTCTATCGCAATTTTCATTTCCAGAGCAATTTATTAAGAAACAATGTCCTAAATACAGAGAATGTATTGTTCAATAGGCATTATTCCTACCTCTAATTTTTGTCAGAAACAGTCAATGATAAGACAGATGTTTCTCCCAACCTGCAGAAAACAAAGTAAACAGGAGACAAATCCCCTCACAACATACCCAGATAATGAAAATGTCAAAATAACAAAGATATTCCAGGACACTACTAATGGTTCATTTCTTTCTGTAGATTTTGTTTTGTTGTTGTTGTTGTTGTTGTTGTTGTTGTTGCTGTTTTTAAGCAAAAGAATTTGTTGTTTATGGTTTCATGTTTGTTCTGTTACGGTTACTAGATAAAAAGAGAAAATATTTTATGCAAATATTTCTGCACCACTTTTCAAGTTTTCCTTCAATCTGATAAACTTCAAAAATAAATTTTAAAAAAGGCCTAAAATGAAACAGCAAAAAAGGCCGGCCATACTTGGAAATTTAGGAATCCCATATTGTAATCCACACTCTGCCTCTAATTATCCAATAGATCACAGGCTAGTTGCTTCATTTTCCTGGGTCTCAGTTCCCTGAGACTGTGAATTGGAATATTAATATGAGTGGGTGGTCTCTAAGGCCGTTTCCATCTTTTACATTTTATGATTCTAGACAAATCCCTGGAACTATGAGGTATAGCAACAGCCAGAGCTTAGAGCAAAAATAGCAGCAAGACAAAAATGTCTCCTTTTTAACACCTCAAGAAAAAAATGCAACCAACTATGGTTTTTAAATGTTTACATTAGCATCCAGTCCTATTTAAGTAATATTAAATCTATTTAAAAATCTGTTTTGTTTTTCATTAAAAACAGAAAATGTGTGACACACTGAGAACGCCAAGAGAAAAATCAATTTAATTGAAGCTACAAGTACTTTTTAGTGTTTCTAAATTAAGCCACAAAATTTTCTTTATAAATCACTGTAGGTAGTCTGACTTAGAATGAATTGTATGGTATAGGTGGTTCTCTTGATTTTTGTGATAGGAAAGAATGTAAATGAAGGGTGACAGACAGTAGCCTGTATGCATTGTCAACCATGAAGAATCTGAATTAAGGAGGAAAAAAGCACTTTGATGTGAAGAGAGATGTGACTGGATCATTGACAAGTCATTTTGATGTAGCATTTTTAACAAGTAGCATTTTTAGCTGTTTATATGGCTTTACAACAGTAGCTCATTCAATATATCAAAGTACCTTTTTTATAGTCAACTAATGTGTTTCATAGGTTTGCTGAATCTTGCCTGTCTCTGTCACCTACCCCATCATTACTCCATCCCTGAGCTTATCCTATCAATGAATGCAACCCTTTGGGGAAACTCAGAAGTTGGTTGAAAAGATATATTCAACAATTATTTGGTAATTTTAAAATATGAATTATGACAATTTGATTTTTGGCTAAATAAAAACATTCCAGAATCCAAATGTCAGGCAACCATTAACAGGATTTGCAGTTGATGCCTCCATTATTTTTGTAAAACAGCCATTTCATTGTTGAAATTCTTAGTATCTGTGGTCCTTTTTACTTCCTGCCCCACTACCTCAACCCCTAAACATTGTGGAAGCTATAAATTTAAAATTTTCTTATAAAATTTGTCTTTTTATTATAAAAATAGTAAAAGTTCAATACTTTATTAATAGATGGCATTAAAATATAACAGTCCTTTATTCTCAACTCCTCCTCTCTAAAAGTAATCATTGTAAAAGGAACAATACTTATTTGACACTTTGAATATTACATAATCTTAAATACATAAATATAAACTTATGCATACATTCTGTGACTAGCTTTATACCTGTAAAAAATACCTTGAAGACATTTCCATATGATTACACATAAATCAATTTCCTCAATGGGTGCATTGTATATACAATAAATTATATGATAATTCACATATTGATAAATACTTGTTGGTTTGTAGATTTTGCTTTTGTAAACAGTTCTTGGGTGGTTGCTCTTTGTCACCATTTTACACTCTAGAAGTAGTATGATACTTGACATACAGGAGCTACAGATTATTTATTGAATGAATTAATACAGCAATAATTATCATCGACATATTTTGAGGGTGCTTGTGAATATTTCTCTAGAATAGATTCCTAGAAGCAGAAATGAACCAAAGTTTACATACAAAATTACAAAACACACACATTTGCACATTATATTGAAAGCCATTGTCTATTTTATAATTTTGACTTGCTTGATGTGTGAAAATAATTAGCATTTTCTTGATTAGTCACATTTTCACCTGTTCATTGGCCACTTACTTTTTACTCTTAATTGTCTATACTATTTTCAATTTTTTTTTTTTTAGTTGTAGATGGACACAAATATCTTTATTTTTTTATGTGGTGCTAAGAATCGAACCCAGTGCCTCACGCGTGCGAGGCAAGCGCTCTACCACTGAGCTACAACCCCAGCCCTCCAATTTTTTAAATTTTTTCACTGTATTGTAGGAACACGGTGTGAAATAACTATGCACATACTTTCTTCTCTCTGTAAACTTTCCTTTTAAACTTTTGAGCTTCAGGCATTGTAGAAGCTTTATGCATTTTTGTCGTCAAATTTGGTTAAGCAGCCATAGGAAACTAATACAAACATTAATAATAATAATAATAATAAGAGTAGTGTAAATTCCATGCACTAAGAAGACTAGACTCTGTAATTTAAAAGTGTGAAGCACCTGCCAATCAGGAATTTTTCAAAGGACCTGGTGTGGATTTAGCCCCGCATGCAGAACAGTCTGCAACCGCTGAGTAACCACCGGAAACCGTTAGTCTGTCGTCCAACTTCCGTTTTGATTTCAGACCCAGCGGAGACCTGTGGACAAGGAATCCCTTAGGGTAGTTGGCCAAGATGCCAAATATCAAAATCTTCAGTGGCAGCTCCCACCAGGACTTAACCCAGAAAATTGCCGACCGCCTGGGCCTGGAGCTGGGCAAGGTGGTGACTAAGAAATTCAGTAACCAGGAGACCTGCGTGGAAATTGGCGAGAGTGTGCGTGGAGAGGATGTCTACATCGTTCAGAGTGGTTGTGGTGAAATTAACGACAGTCTAATGGAGCTTTTGATCATGATTAATGCCTGCAAGATTGCTTCGGCCAGCAGAGTTACTGCAGTCATCCCATGCTTCCCGTACGCCCGGCAAGATAAGAAGGACAAGAGTAGGGCTCCCATCTCTGCTAAGCTTGTCGCAAATATGCTGTCCATAGCAGGCGCAGATCATATCATCACCATGGACCTACATGCTTCTCAAATTCAGGGGTTTTTTGATATCCCAGTAGACAATTTGTATGCAGAACCAGCTGTCCTGAAATGGATAAGGGAGAATATTTCTGAGTGGAAGAACTGCACCATTGTTTCGCCTGATGCTGGCGGAGCCAAGAGAGTAACTTCCATCGCGGATCATTTGAACGTGGACTTTGCCTTGATTCACAAAGAACGGAAGAAGGCCAATGAAGTGGACCGTATGGTGCTTGTGGGAGATGTGAAGGAGCGTGTGGCCATCCTTGTGGATGACATGGCTGATACTTGTGGTACCATCTGCCATGCAGCCGACAAACTACTCTCAGCTGGAGCCACCAGAGTTTATGCGATCTTGACTCATGGAATCTTTTCTGGCCCGGCCATTGCTCGCATCAATGGTGCATGCTTTGAAGCAGTAGTAGTCACCAATACCATACCTCAGGAGGATAAGATGAAGCATTGCTCCAAAATACAAGTGATTGACATCTCCATGATTCTTGCAGAAGCCATCAGGAGAACTCACAATGGGGAATCTGTTTCCTACCTTTTCAGCCATGTTCCTTTGTAACAGAATAACTTATGTTATTCTATTTTAAAATGAAATAAAAATAACCCTGCCCATTATTTTGCCTTACTATTTCATAAAAAGTTCAGCAGAAGACCAGCTTTCTCCAGGGCGGCTTTCTACATTTCTGTATCAGGTATATTAGAGTTTATCTTAAATTGGGGAGAGACAAAAACTGCTGGAATGTCCTGACTTGCTTCTCTCATATTAGCTTTTTTGACGATTTTGTGAGCCCTGCAGCTTTAACTGTACAACCCAGATGGTGTGAGTTTTCAGGCAGCCTTCCAGTGTGCTGTATAGAGGTGTTTCAGAACAATTAACAAGCCAATCAGTCCACTCACATCCTAACACACACACACACACACACACACACACACACACCAATGTGTCACAGGTTCTCCAAGGTCTGTGCTAAATTATAGCAAGAGTCCTGGGCAAACCTCAGACTAGTTCTCCTGGTTGCTGAACTAAAAGGCAAGAGCAAGCAGTTTTCAGCTTAAGCAGCCATTGGTATCACAAGAGAAGGAAGCAATTACAGCAAATGCTGGGTTTTATCATGAGAAAACTAATCACCATCTATTTGCAGACTATCTTGGATTCTAGTTACATGTGTTCTTTGCAATTTAGCTTTATGCCCAACCATCTTGACTTTTTCCTAGTTGGGCCCAAATGGTTGGTATACCTATAGTATTCTGGATCATACACTTCCTGCTGTATAATCTCTTTTTTTAATATTTATTTTTCAGTTGTAGGCGGACAGAATATCTTTATTTTTATGTGATGCTGAGGATTGAACCCAGTGCCTCACGTGTGCTAGGCGAGCATGTTACCACTGTGCCATAACCCCAGCCTACTCTGCTGTATAATCTCTTAACATTCATATTACTCTACTTCAATATTATTTTGCCTAATACCACCAACTAGTAGATTTTATGTGATATTGTAGTGCTTTTTGATTGATTTAAACATTTAATTTTTACCTTCTATGTATTTGGTTAGCTTCTCAACCTGAGATATTTTTAAATGGTGCTATTGTCTCTTGTAAGGGAAACCAATAAAATGTATATGGTGGGGAGCTGGACATATTATGTGAAATTTCTGATCTCTCAGAAATAGAGAAAATTTCCAAGAATTTCTAAAGTGTAAAACAAAACCAAGATAGCTTTAAAAAAACAATATTCAAATTGCTGTAAAATTCTCATTTGAACTACTGAGCAATAAGCAAAATGGAATGATTTCTTTGTAGTTCTAAAGGAATATTTTTAACCTAAATTCTGTGTCCAAACTGTCATTCAAATTTAAAGGCAATATTAAGGCATTTTAACATTAAAACATTAAGAAACTATAGCTGGGCACGGTGGCACACACCTGTAATTCCAGCACTTTGGGAGGCTGAGACAGGAGAATCGTGAGTTCAAAGCCAGCCTCAGCAAGGGCGAGGCGCTAAGCAACTCAGTGAGACCCTGTCTCTACATAAAACACAAAATAGGGCTGGGGATGTGGCTCAGTGGTGGAGTACCCCTGAGTTCAATCCCCAGTATAAAAAAAAAATTAAGAAACTACAATCAATGCTTTTTGAAAATACTATTTGAAGTTATTAGAATTTAAAAAGTACATATATGAGCAATAAGAACACATGAAATAAGACATTGTGGTAAGCAAAGAAATGAAACTTACTGAAAACAATTTTTCATGAAGAGTATGACAGCTAATAAGATAAAATTCATAAAAATTAAGCTTTAATATTAAACAAAAATTTCAAGATCTGTGAATAAAATTATACATATCTGAAGGTGTCAGGGTTAAGTGTAAGTATGCTAAGGATCCTATGTAGTTGGAAGAGAAGTTATTGGCACCAATTACTGTCATTGTAGAAAAACCTAAGTTTATAGTTTCTGAAATTCAAGGGCAAGAGTCAAGCAAGGGAATAATGGGATAAATAGCTTTCAAACTCCTAAACAGAAGAAAGAGAAGGAGAAGGTGACATAAACAAAACTGAAATCCAGATGAATATAGAAAACAAATGTGAAAACATCACAAATAAAAAGTACCAAATATATGCAATCACAACTAAATATGTTAATGTCTTAGAAGATAAATTTTAGATTCATTAGCAGAAGTATCTCACACTATGATGTTCATAAGAGACACATCTAAAACAAAAATTTAGATATAAAGTAATACAGAAAAATATAACAAGTGGTAATAGAGAATGATACTATCAAAGCAAAAATGGAATGTTTTGCTGATTAAACACATCAATAAGTTATAACTATGATCAATCTTTGTGTAATAACTATCAAAATATTTTTTAAAAACCAGATGGAAATTTTGACACAATTCATAATAAAAAGGTATTCTAGGATTTAAATGACAATTTAATATATATAAATTGATTCACATTTTCAAGCATGCATGAAGTACATATAAATATTTGAAAATATAATAGGTCACAAAAGTCATGATAAATTTTTAAAAAGGCATTTATATATGCCATAGATAGTAGATTTTCTACAATCATCTTGAAAATATTGGGGAAAGGGGAAAGAGTTAAATCTTACATTATTTGCAGATGCTATGACTGTCAACAAAAAGTCCAAGAATCAAAATTACCAAATTCATAAAAGAAATCAGTACAGTGACTACATGTAAGATAAAATCATTGTCTTTCCTAAATACCAGCAAAACATAATTGGAAAAATGTTTCCACAGTCTAAAGCAATAACATTTTTTAAAAATATTTTTTGGTTGTAAATGGACACAATAGCTTTATTTTTATATGGTGCTGAGGATCGAACGCAGTGCCTCACACTTGAGAGGCAAGTGCTCTACCACTGAGCTACAGCCCCAGCCTGCAATAAAATTTTTGAATAGCAATAAACCACAAAACTGTAGGATTTACATGATAAAACATTTATTAAAGGATATAGGAAAGACCTGAGCAAATACCTCATGAACCTGGATAGGAAGAATAATATTGCAATACTGCCAGTTTCCTCAAATCATGTAGTCAATATAAATCCAACTGAAATCCTAACAGGATTTTTAAAAAGAGAAATTTGACAAGCTTTTCTTAAAGTTCATCTGCAAAAATATGTGAGCAAAAATAGTTGCAACCTTCTTGAAAATATTTTCATTACAAAATATTAAAACATAAAGCTATAATAGTATTGAAATGTGGTATTGATGCAAGAGTGGACACATAATAGTACAGTTTTGATTCCTGAAACAGATCTCTGTATACTTACAGGAATGTAGTGTATACGTACCCTATCTAATGGAGGGACTGACATGATTACTGGAAAAAGGTACATAACTGAATCAACTCAGCAGGAGAATCACTACCACAGAGTCCCTGTGGACATGCTTTCCTGATATCCTGCCTTGGCAACCATTCTTACAGTCTATTCAGATTCTCTAAAGTGGTAAATGAGCCTTTTGCCATGTTTTTCCCCTCCCCATCTTCATATTGGTCTATCCAGATCATGGTGCTATTTATGATGGACTTCATAATGTCAGTTGTCATATGTCAGTAACTAGCTTATTGATGATCTCAATGTTCACACACATCCTGGAATGTACCTTTATAAAAACCTCTTCAAAATCTCTAAGATCCAGTATAACACTGTTTTCTTATTTATATGAAGCCTGTTCAACATTATTATTTTCACACACTAAATCAGTCATTTGGGACAAAATTCCCTCCAGAATACAAAATAATTGAAAGTGTGGTCATTGCTGAGTAAATAACACATGCTGCAGAATATATTCATACCAGGGTAGCCGAGTAGCAGGTTTCTTAGCAAAAGCTATAGTATAGTATATCAGCTGAGGGTGAGAGCTCACAGGAGTACTTAGAGGATGGAGGAAGTATATATAAATTCTCAGCCTCTAAGTGTCGTGTGTGTGTGTATGAGTGTGTGTGTGTGTGTGTGTGTACATATGCATAGAAACAGAGAAATAGAATGTTGTAAAAATGCTATTAAATATGTATGTGTATGTCAAAACTGGCATATCACAGTTAAATAATGCCCTGAGGCATCAGTGGTACTAAATAACTGACTTTTGATTGGGAGACTAATTTTCATCTTTAAATGATATACAAAAGGAAATTTCAGAAGGAATGGTTACAAAAAACAGAGTTGCAAGCACTGGAAGAAAGTGTGGAATAACCTTTACACTTTTATAGTGGAGAAGGCTGACTTGAGGAGGACAAAAAAACTAGGATCTCAAAAAGATTAGACATTACTTTTGGGATTCTACAGGCAGAAATAGGCTTATAGAGCTACAAAACTGCAAATTATGCTATCCTTTGAGAGAAAAGAAGAATGACACCAAGGGTAGAACTGGTACAGAGGCCAGCAAGGCCACTGAAGGTGGCCCAGAAACTGAGCCGCTGCCATGGCTACAGAGACTGATGGAGCCACTGCTGCAAACCCAGAGGCTGGAGCTAGGGTCCTAGCACATGTAGAATTGTCTTAGTCCATTCAGGTTGCTATAACAAAGTACCTTACATTGAATACCTTATAAATAACAGAAACTTTTTATCACATTTCTGGAGGATAAGTCCAAGATCAAGTTGCTGTGGATTCCATATCTGGAGAAGGCCTTGTTTCTGATTCATGGATAACATGTAAAGATAGGGCACATGACAGAGGGGTGAGGGAAGTCTCTGGATCTCTTTCTGAAGAGCACTAGTCTTATTCATGAGGGCTCCTAATTGCCTACCAAAGATTTTACCGCCTAATACCATCATATTTGGGGTTAGGATTTCAACACAAGAAATTTGGGGAGCTATGAGCATTCCATCTATAGAAATCATTAAGCCACAGAGGATTATTCTCAGACCTTGAAACCCAATTTTGTCCTACTAGATTTCAAAATTGGGACCAGCAACCTCTTAC
This sequence comes from Xerus rutilus, assembly GCA_028644305.1. Classification (NCBI taxonomy): domain Eukaryota; kingdom Metazoa; phylum Chordata; class Mammalia; order Rodentia; family Sciuridae; genus Xerus; species Xerus rutilus. The sequence continues at coordinate 68,777,429 of CM053407.1, read as the reverse complement.
TTGTGTTAGTCAGCTTTCCATTGCTATGACAAAATCAATTTATAAGGAAGAAATATTTATTTTGGATCATGGTTTTAGAGGTTTCAGTCCAGGGCCACTTGACCCTGTTATCTTCAGACCACAGGCAAGACATGGTAGGGTGCATGTGGTGGAGGAAACTGCACACCTCATGGAGGCCAGGAAGCAAAAAGAGAGAAGGGCAAATAGCCAGGGTTCTCATACCCTCTTCATGGACTTGTCCACCGAAGACCTAACTTTCTTCCAATAGACCCCACCTCCTAGAGGTTCTACTATCTTCCATAGCCTCATCAGCTATAGAAAAATCTTCAACTCATGAACCTTTGGAGGACTATTTAATATTCAAACCATAACATTATTCCTTTTGCTTGCTTCCTTTTTGAATGGGAATGCATAAGGATATACACTTCAGATCATATACAAGTACAAGGCTATGAAGCATAGCCCATCCATTGTATTTTAGAAGTTGATAACTTGTTTTCTATGTTCACAGGTCCAAAAATGGAAAGTGATTTTTTTTTCCCAGAATGGCTTATGCCACTCTGGGAAAAAAATAGATACTAGTATATACTAGTATATAGTAGTATATACTAGTCTCACCCATACCTGATTTAGATGATGAGATGCAGGACTTTTGAATGGATAATATTTAGATGAAATTTTGGACTTAGAGCTGATACTGTAGTGGGCTAACACTTCTGGAAATACTGACATAGGATGAATGTGTTTTGCACATGGGCAGACATATGAAGGGGGGAGGCTACATGGCAGATTTGGATGGGTTAGATAGTGGCCACCAAAAAGGAATATCCAAGAAATATCCTCCAGAACCTGCAAACATGACCTTATTTAGATAAATGTCTTTGTAGATGTAATTAAGTTTAGGCTTTTGAGATGAGATCATGCTGGATTTATAGTGGGTCTTAAATATAATGAAGGTTTAAAAGATATGGACACAGATGAGAAGGTGATTAAAAATGGAGGCAGAAATTGAAGTGATGTGTCTAAAAGTCAAGATATGCGAACAGGATTGCTAGGAGCCAACAGAAGCTAGTAAAGAGGTGTGGAGCAGGTTCTGCCTCAGAGCCTTCAGAAGGAATCAGCCATACTAGTACCTTTGGCCTCCAGAACTATGAGAGAATAAGTTTCTGTTGTTTAAGCCTTCCAGATTTTGGTAATTTGTTGCTGCAGCCCGATGAAACTAATGCAGATTTGGGGGCCAGGAGGTAGGGTGCTGCCCTAATGAATACTAAAATGTGCAGAAGTGGATTTGGAATTGAGCAATGTGTACAGGCTGGAAGAATTTTGAAGTGCATAATAGAAAAGGTCTAGATTGCTTTGAAGAGACTATTAGTAGAAATATAGCTGTTAAAGGAGATTGTGATAGGGGCTCAAAAGAAAGAAATGATAGAGAATGCTTCTGTCATCTTAGAGAATTCAAATATCCTAAACAGAAATATGAGGTTCTTATGAAGTCTCAAAAGGAAATGAGGAACATGTTATTATAAACTGAAGGAAAGTCTATTCTTGTTACAAAGTGGCAAAATTCGTGGTTGAATTGTGTTCTGTTGGAGAACAGAACTCCCAAATGATGAACTGGAATATTTAGGTGAAGAAATTTCTAAGCTTAATGTTGAGGTTGTGGCTTGGACCCTCTTTGCTGCTTATAGTAAAATGGGAGAAGGAAGTAAAAAATTGTCAAAGGAACAGTAAAGAGGAGGTAGCACTTAATAATTTTGGAAGTTCTTAGCCTACCTAGATTCCAAGGATGCTAAAATTAGGAAGTTCATTGTTGGGAAATCTTGCTCTACATAGAAGCCTAAGGGTGTGGCTGGATAACCTACTGCTGAAGAAATTAGATGTGTGACTCAGGGATCCAATCAACCATCTCAACACAGGCAGAAATAAAGACTGAAAAAATAGAGTTCTAAACAATCACTTGTGCTTTGATTGCCTTTTAAAAATTGGTATAAACTTTACCTAATAAAGGGTAAGCTTAGAAATAACTAAATGTCTTAATAACCAACCTAAGGATGTTTCATTTACTGAAAGGAAAAATAAAGGAATGGGGAGCCCTATAGCTTTCTCAGTAGTTTCTCAGAAGATGACTTATGTGATAAAAGTAGTACTTTTTGGAGAGATTTCAGCAGCAATATACAAAGTGAACTGTACTGGAAAGCGTCTACAACTGGGACACCAAATGTATCTGGGTGGATTCCATTTTGAGAAATTAGGCCTAAACAATATAGTGTTTTAAAATGTATCATAAACAAGACTTCATTTTCCTAATCCCTCAGGCACACAAGGGTTGTTTACAGGAATTTAGCATGAGTATAAATTTCTAAGTGTAACACTGACGGTATCTCTTATCAGATGACATGATTAATGATGTTTTTTTCAGAGTGGCTTCAGTTAGTGTTTATTAAGATGCTTCCCAAATCCTAATGTTATTTCAGAGATGCAGTCAGATGATTGTACTTATGAGTACCCTGCAAGAATTAGAAAAGATAAGGCAGTGATTGAATGGTTTTAAATAATACATTTTATCTCAATTAATTATTATGCAAATAGTGACTTTGTTCTCTGTTTTTATGCTCATCATTCTGTTTCTTTCTTTTCTAGAAAACCCATTAATTTTTAACCCTAACTTCTTTGGAAATGCTATGTAATGACTGGTATAACTCGTTGCTTAGTGCAAGGTAAAGGAAACTCCCTTTCACAATATTAAATAATCTCTGATTGTGGGCTCAGCAATGAGTAGAGTACATGTCACAGTCTGAAAACTGTGCATTTCTTTTTTCTCCTTGTTTACTCTTTGGTTTTCCCTTTAATTGCCCTACCACTTAAGGAAGAATTGAGGAAACTAGCCTATGGTCTTTAGGAATGTCATGAGATGCAGGGAGAATAGCAAAGCAAAAGCTCTGAGCTGTAACACACACGTTAAAGCAACTGAAAGAAGACCATTGTGGTCAGAGTAAGCAAGCGAAAAAGTCAAATGTAATTAAATCAACAAGATGGTCAGAATCGCAATGCATGATGGAGGACGCCTGTAATCCCAGCAGCTCGGGAGGCTGAGGTAGGAGGATTACAAGTTCAAAACCAGCCTCAGCAACTTAGTGAGGCCCTAAGCAACTCAGCAAGACCTTGTCTTTAAATAAAATATTTTAAAAAGGGCTGGAGATGTGGCTCAGTAGTTAAGCACTCATGGGTTCAATCCCCAGTACCAAAAAAATAAAAAGATGAGCAGAGTCAGAAAAGTTAGGTAAACTACCACATACTCTGATCATCAGTTATTGTCATATTGATATTTTGCTTGCCTCTAACCAGTAAACGCTCAAGTTTCTATTAGGAAAATTATGTCTTAAATTTTTGCTTAATAAGTTAATACTTGTCCTTCAATGAGGTTTTCTGAATGCAATAATTCATATATTCTCAAATTTGCAAGATTATAACCATCTGGGCTCCCACCATTGACCTCCTGATCTCCAAATGAGAGACTTGGGAAATTACTTTCAATAATTCTTATGATCAGACAAGTTTAGAAAACTCTAAGCCTCAAAATCAAGATTAATAGAAAGAATTTTTAGTGCAAAAGACAAGTTTGAGCACTAGTACCCCAAGTCACTTACTACTTTACTGAGGTTTTTGGCAGCTCTGGCAATACAGGACACATGAGTAACTACTTGCTCTTCTCAGGACAATGGTCCTCATCTAATAAATCTCAGGACTCCTTCCTGATGACTCTATCTGAGACCACAGATTCTTTCTCCATGCAGGAGTCCAAGTGATCATCATTTCCTAGGAGATGAAACTAAAATTCCATTTCTCTTGCAGGGTTATCACTAGATCAGGGGGAATTTTTAGTTGATTTGTATATGGGCACATATTGAGTTATTACATAGTAAAATGTGTTTATGTTTGGGGTTGATCTATAGGGTTAATTATACTTTATTGATTCAACAACATATATTGATGAGATTTTATAACTGCAGTATCAAGAAAAAATAAATTTCAACAATTTATTTTTAAAAAGTTTATATGTGGGGCTGGGGTTGTATAGCTCAGTGGTAGAGCACATGCCTAGCACATGTGAAGCACTGGGTTTGATCCTCAGCATCACATAAAAACAAATAAATAAAGATATTGTGTCCACCTACAACTAAAAAAATTTTTTTAAATTTATGTATACAAATATACTTATGAAGGAGTGATGGAAACAAAAATAATGAGCTTTATAATTAGATTGACCTTAATTTTAATCCTGCTGTTTACCGGTTATGGTACTAACTAGTTAATACATGCCTTTGAACCTCTGATTCTTTATCTCCATTATGGAAACAAAATACCTCACACAATTACTATAATATGAACATTTAATGTAAACATGTGTTCAACAGCTAAAACAGGTTTGGCCACATGACATGTACATTAAATAGGGCCTAGATTATTTTTGCCTTTACAAAACATAACTCTCCCTCTATTAACAGACTTGCTTATGGAATTTCCCCTGTTTCTCTATTTGGTAATAAAATTTGTATCATAGCACAAAAATTTTAAGACATGTTCTTAATTGTTATATATTCAAAGTTTAATCATTAATATGTATTGAGGCAAGCAAAATCCTCAGTTAACCTTTTTGTGGGAATGGGTGTATGCCCTAGATTTTTTTTTAGAATTTTTGTTTTATTTTTTATTTTTTTAAAACAGCAGAATGCATTTCCACTCATATTACACATATGGAGTACAATTTTTCATTTTTCTGGTTGTACACAAAGTAGAACCACACTGTTCATGTTTTCATACAAGTACCAAGGGTAATGATGACCATCTCATTCCATCTTTCCTCCCACTAAGACCCTTCCCTTCCCCTTTATCCTCTTATGTCCTATCAAGTAAACTGTAGAATAATAGTTCCTTCAAATTAGATGGGACCCTCAACATCATTAGTATAATGTGCTGAACTCTACAGCAAACAGTTAGAAAATAAGCTGAAAACTGGGGCCTCTTACAAATATGTATGTCCTGGAGTTAGGAAAGAATGTCTGAAAGTAAGCTTGTTGCTTTTCAGTAAAGAGTAAAGAGTAATGACTGTGAGCTATGTTCAGACTTTAATTATTGAAGAAACATTGAATTATATGCATTATACTACCATTAAGGTAGCAAAGTTAAGCTAACATAATAAAAACAAATATAAAGGAAGTTTATGTCCCTAAGATTTTTAAATAACTCAAATAATCAGAAATCTAAGTGCATAATTACAATCCAATTCCCAAACCTGATAACAATGCAAAAATTTTCTGAAGTTGAATGTAAATACTTCTCAAGTTTTCCTAAATAACCTCTATCTTCTGGCCCACGGACACATACTTATTCAAAACATAAGCCAGTAGGACAAAATATTTCTTATAATTCCTAAGAGTCTGATATGACTAATTTACAGGTCAAGTCATTTGCTCATGACAAAATATCAAAAAGTTAAGTTGCAGACTGGTATCACTGCTTATATAGTTGTATAATTGCCTCATTTGCAAAGATCAACTCCTATTGTATGTCTCTCATCTCTCCTTCAGCTTCTCTCATAGAGATCTGCTAGTTTCTCAACCAATCCTAATAAAAGTTTTGAATCTGTAATCTGATATAGGCTTCGGTTTAATCACAGCAATGCAACAGCTAACCACAGTGGTTGGGTCCCCATGTGCCCTTGTTTCTTCTGTACCACCAAATGGCTCAGCCCAAGATCTGCATTATGAGAATGAAACCTTGGGTCTCTGGGCATTCCTGGGCATGGCACACTCTGACACACCTCTTACCTTAGCCATTAGACCAGGTTTTTCCTTTGATTCTGTCTTTCCTCTGTACCCTGTCCTCGGTTTGGATTGTGTCCCTACTCTGAGCCCCCAGGTGATGTCAAGTCTAGAAGCTTCTTAGTCCTAATATTGGTGAACTTTCCTGAAGAGAAGCCTGAAATGATATCTCTTACACCTATTACATTGTCACATCTGATCAGCTTTTTTTCACTATCACCTAGATTTCCTATCTTTTTCTTCTGATTATCAAATGCACTTTTTTTTTTTGATGTTAGCACTTGCCAGTATCATGCACAAGTTTGCTGTACCTTTTGGATGCTCTGCTTTTGAAGTTCCCATCTGACCTCACCAGGTCACATTTCCACTTCCTATACCCTGATCTCTGCCACAATAAGCAGCTCTCCACCCTGTTTTGGCCTTGACATGTCCCTGCTAAAATTTCCTTAAGGTTTCCTACAAGGCTGTTCCCCTACAAAATTTGTCCTACATAATGCTGACAGATTACTCTTCAATGATACCCTTTAAATTTCATCATTCTGTTAAAACTTTAATAAGTTCTTCTGTTTGGCTTCTAAGAACCTCACAAGATCTATCCAGTCTCAAATTTCTTATAATTCCTAAGAGTCTGATATGACTAATTTACAGGTCAAGTCATTTGCTCATGCTGTTGTTTCTACATAAACTGTCTTCCTTCCTCTTCTCTACATGTCTTGGGTCTGGATATTGTTCAAAGACAAGCATGTTGGGGCAGGCTCCAAACGGCTGTAGTTAGGCACCCCTGCTGAGATTTCCGGTGGGCTATGTTTTAATGTGTAGCCAGGACTGAGAATCGGCTATGTTATGGTTAGTTAAGGTTAGAAACACTCTGATTCAGCCTATATACTCAAGGTCATAAACATTAACTAGTGAGCATGCATCTGCTGTGTAACCTGTTGGCAGTGTACCTTCTTTGTTTGACCTGCACATAAAAAGGCAGGTCAAACAAAGTCTTTGGAAAAGACGTAGGGGCTAATGGCAACAAAATGGGGCGCAATAAGGACTAAAATGGAACTGGCTGAGGGCTGAAGCTGAAATTGGAGGCCGGAGGCTGTGGTCATTTCTGAACAAAGTATGTCTACTGTCCTGAGTCTTGCATCTTCTTCCACCTGCCGAGCCCTGAACCTTGTTTTCTAGGTCTGAGTCCTCTCATGACAAAGCTCCTATAGATATTCCAACATAAAGTCTTTCCTGACTCCTTGGTACATTGGCTATATTTTTAACAGTTTAGTATTTAATTATTTTTTAGTTCCTAAAGAAATGACCACTTGTATCCCTTACAATGCTTAACAGAGTGATAGGAAGCATGAACCAGACTGAAAAAAACAAGTACAAGTGGTTTTAAAAAATGTTTTTAGTTCCATTGAAAACACATTGGTCCCTGAGCTGAAGAGTGCTTCAGTTGTGTATGATATGATGATTCAATTATGGATGCATTTCTCAGGTAAGACTAAGTATCAGGGAAGACATAAGGTGACTGATGGCCTTTGTTAAGCAGAAGCAGATCATTGTGGAAACCTGTCTGCAGTGGTAACTGGGTGGTACCTGACCCAGCCGAGTTAAAGGACCAGGAGGAACTGCCTCCACATTGTTTCACTTGGAGAAATTTTCTAGGATATTTATTTCAAACATTAATTTCTAGAATGCTTATTTCAAACAGGACAGAGGACTAAGAAAAGGTGAGGGGTGAAGAACAATGATTCCAATAAAGAGTGAGAGAAAGAGAAAAGAATATAAAGGTAAAGATTCTTCTAAGAACCAGCTAATATTTAGATCAGGAAGGTAATGGAGGAGAACTATGCCTAGCTTCCTGCTCCTTGCATATAAATTAAGTGTTTAGCAACCACCTGGGCGTGGTGGCGCACGCCTGTAATCCCAGCACTTTGGGAGGCTGAGGCAGGAGAATCACCAGTTCAAAGCCAGCCTCAGCAATGGCGAGACATTAAGCAACTCAGTGAGACCCTGTCTCTACATAAAACACAAAATAGGGCTGGGGATGTGGCTCAGTGGTTGAGTACCCTGAGTTCAATTCCTGGTACCAAAAAATATAAGGTTTAACAACCAGCTCTCTGGAAACCAAAGTTCTGATCTGTAGTGTTTGCAGATTTCCATGGAATAAATACTCCCATTGCCAAGCCAAGATACCAGTATGTCTTCACTGAATACAGAGTTGGGAAGAGCTGTGCACTTTTGAGACCTGGGAATCAGTAGGAGTTGGCTCCAGTACACTCCTACTTAAAAGTTAAGGACAGCTGCTTGGAAAACTTTCTGAAATTAACTTGAGGTCTTGTAGCTTCTCTCATATTATTCAGTCTTGTGAGTGTACAGTGAGCCACTTACTGAAAAAGGTCTAATTGCTTTTATTAAAATAGGACCAATGAAATAGTGTTCCAGAAAGACTAAGCCATTCTTCAAATAGTCTTTGGAAGCAAGCAACCCAATGTTGCATTATATATAGAAACATTTCCCATCATTATTTTTCTGATCTTGAAGTAATATTAGTTTTATAATTAATATTATTCTTTCATGTAGAATTCTTGAATGCACTTTCAAAGTTTACTGAAAGTCTGCTTGGTCCTAACTACTATTCAAGATGAAAGCATTAAAAACATTTAATGGCTTTACAAGGCATGGTGGTGCACCTCTGTAATCTGTAATCAGGAGGCTGAGGCAGGAGAATCACAAATTCAAGGCCACCCTGGGCAACTTGAGACCCTGTCTCAAAATAATGTAAAAGCAGCTAGGGATAATAGAGTGCCTTTCTAGAAAGTGCGAGGTTCTGGATTCAATCCCCTGTACTACCATACACACACACACACACACACACACACAGCTTTAGCTTTTTGTAATAATAGTCGTTTCCATATAACCAATAGAAACAAGGATGAGGAACTCAGGCCAAATCTGGGGAAAAGGAGAAATCCTAGTTGAAAGCACGACTTAACTGAAAAAAAAATCTTTCTTCCACTTGGATACATAGAGACAATAACCTAGCTATGAGAGATGTAGAAAAATCAAGGTAAAATCCACTTAAGAATTAGTTAACCAAAAAGAAAGTAAACTAACTCAGCTAAAAGATTGTCACTATAAATCGATATTAAAGTGATCTGTGCAAAATAATTGTGGACAACTTTGATTTATTTAAATGAATAAAAACAAAATGTTAATTTATGGACATAATTCGGTAGGCTAATTAGTCATGCAGTACAGCATTGCCCTTCGACAGTTTATTTCCATCAGCAGAATTAATCACAGCAGAGCAGATGTAGTAGGGACAATCCAAGGTTAAAACAAATGATACAAAATAATGAACTAGAGCACAAGATGATAACCTGGAGAAAGTCATGATTTATTATTCTGCCAGAGTCTGCTATGGATTGTGCAGCCATGTTATGCAAGCCTGTCTCCCTTTTAACCAGATATCTCTGATTGTAGTGATCTTTTACTTTGCATTAATTCTATCTGCCTTTGAAGGTAATGTAACTGTGATAAGAGCCAATTAGTTTTGCACGATCGAGAAACACAATGAAATGTGACTTACGAAAGCAAAGATAAAATTAACTGTCTAAATGAGACAACAAGGCAATCTCATCTTTGCTATTTTCTTATAGTGCTAGAGTGCCATACGTTCAGCATCATAAACTGAAGGACAACTATAAGGATATTTGAGTTGGTTCAAATACATGCTGTAATGAACACAATTCTTGCAGAGTAACATTAGCTAGTAATTTAATGCTAACTTTCCACAGAACTTGATAGCTATATCTACAGATTACATTACAAATACAAATGTCAGAGGATCAGTATGAGGAACCAACTCCTTTAAAAACTTTTCATACTTGTGAATTTGATAATGAAATAAGAGCAAATGGATCTTCCGATGGACATCATCTGGCTTTATTCTGCCATCAGCAGTTCTCTAAACCTCAGGACATTCAAGAAAATTACAGTGTTTTAACTGAAGGAGTGCTGCAAAAAAGGAAAAAAATGTTAGGCAAGGTTTAACTTTTGCAGGTTTTTTGTACTTTTTAGCTTATATTTCTGGTAAGACTTAGACGCAACTAATAGTTCAATAACATAATCCAGTTATGTTGCTTACATTGCTTATTTGTGATAAAGATCAGACTACAACACTCAATTTACTATCCTTTTTTCCATTAAAAATAATAGACATTTTAGTCTTGATAAGGGTTAGTTTTTGAGGGCTAGGAAATAATAACAGAAGTTTGTTTATTTTTTTTTTAAGTGTAGAAACTGGCACCAAAAAATGGAAACAATAAAAAAGATTGAATTATTTGACTTCATAAAAAATATATACATGGGAAAGCAATAATGAAAGGCAAACAGCCATCTCAAATATATGTACAACATATATGATAAAGGATCTATCATTTTAGTATGGGAAAAAAAATAAATCAGACAGAACATCATTACACTGAAGAAAAAAGAACACCAACAAAGCCAGGGACAGATAATTCACAGAAGAAATATAAGGGCAAAATAAATTGAAGAATTCAGCCTTCTGAATAATTCAAGAAATAAAATTAAAATAAAACATGCTGTTTTTTACTTATCAAAGAGAAAAATAACCACCAAATAATACTAGGTAAGAATGGGAAAATATTCTTAAATTGTAAAAGTATAAATTGGTGAATACTTTTTGAGGGATGCTGGGAAATAATTCATACATACTTTTTTTGTTGTTGTTGTTACCAGGGATTGAACTCAGGGGCACTCAAACACTGAGTCACATCCCCAGCCTTTTTTGTATTTTATTTGGAGACAAGTTCTCACTGAGCTTCTTAGGGCTTTGCTAAGTTGCTGAGGCTGGCTTTGAACTCAAGATCCTCTTGCCTCAGCCTCCCGAGCCACTGGGATTACAGGCCTGTGCCTTCACACCTTGCCAATATTCATACTTTCTCATCCAATAATTATAGATTATTGGATAATCTATAATTTTTTTGCTAAAAGGAAGTTCTTTGTAGTGTTTAAAGCAGTGAAAATTTAACAAACATCTTAAATTATATTAATTTATTAAATAAGTTATTGTGCCTTCATTCCATGACACTTCAAACCGTTAAATTTGGATTCCCAAACATTTGTAGTTTAGAATCACCTGCGGACCTTTTGAAAATTCCAAAACTCAAGCCACATTTCATATCAATTAAATCGTAATTTCTGAGGATGAGGTATTGACATTATTTTTCAAGCTAACAAAGTACAATATGTAATGTCATTTGGAAACTATTATATGAAAGTGATATAGAAAAATATTTGTCATCATGAAAGGATGTTCACGATATAATGCTTCATTTCTTTTATAAATTCATATGCAAAATATAATTATTGAGGATATGAAGCATTCTACAAAAATTGAGTTCTATTTTTAACCCTTAATAAATGGACAACCTCAAGGCTATGATGACAGCCTTGCCTTCACCAAGTCCACCCGGACCAACAGTGAGCTTCATACCCACAGACAGTCAAACTATGAGCTTGACCAGAGGCTCAGGGTACGTAGGCATGGAAATCATGGGCATCAGTCAGAATATTGTTCTAATAAAATTGCAGTTATGTTGAAGGATTCAGGCAATGAAGACAAAGCTGAAGGGATGTATAAAGAGAAGTCACAAGACAGAGAAGGGGCCATGAGAAAACGAAAAGTAATGAAGAAGAAAACATTAGTAAACAAAAAGCTGTGAAGGAGAGAGTGATAGGTGAAGACTCAGGGTGTGGGAGAGACAATTTGAAAAGACATGCAAAATGAGGGAAAAAAACAAGAGTACCTGAAATGTGCCATTAGTTAAGCTCCACAACACTTGCTGAGGTTCTCCAGTGCTTACATGAATTCATAAGACCAGCCTGAATCCAGCCTCCATAAAGCACTGTGGAACTCAGAGAATTGAGAATTGTCAAGGTAACTACATATGTATGGTAAGGAGTCTTAGGCCACTTTCTAGGAAAGCAGAAGCCAAAGACTATAAACACCAAGAGGGCAAATGATAAAGGCAGAAACCAAGGAAATATATCCATAAAAAGCCATAAAGAATGAATAGATAGGATAATGACACTAGAATTCAGTGAAATTTAGATTAATTTCCTAACAAGAGGCTTGTTTGCAAAGAAGCTCCTTCACTGAGTTCTCTGTACTGGACATTGGAACTATGTTAAAGCTGAACTTTAAAAAAAAAAATGGAAGGGAATTTGTGGTCCATAAGAGAACACTTGAGTTCCAAGCCTAGGAACTCTGCTACTACTGTTTATGTACAGAAAGTGTTTATTCTTTTTTTTAATATTTATTTTTTAGTTGTAGGTGGACAGAATATCTTTATTTTATTTTTATGTGGTGCTGAGGATCGAACCCAGTGCCTCATGCATGCTAGGTGAGCATGCTACCACTGCGCCATAACCCCAACCCCCAGAAAGTGTTTATTCTTACTATGGGCTTCTCAGCTTTCCACATATACCCAGGGGGATTGAGCTACCTCTACCAGCCATAATTGTTACCTCTGGAATTTTTAAAACATAAATAAATATATAAGTAAATCTAAGACTGTTAGAATCTTCTCTGAGTAGCGCTCTTAAAAAAAAATATGGTTAATGTTGATCACTTAGGTTGATGCATTTAGGTTAATACTCTTGTTGAAGAACCAGCACATCAATGATGTCCAACCCAAGATTCAGTATCTTTGGGAATACTTAAGGGTGCTCTATAGGGAACACAAATATTGATAGTTGTAGGAAAATCAATTCTCAGATCTTCATTTTTAAAGTGGCTTTTTTTCCTAAAAACTGATGCACCTGAATATCTAAGGTCACAGTATCATGTTTGTTTTTCCTTTTCCGTCCCCATTTTCCCTAACACCCATGTCCATTTTACCAGACATGGGGATAACTCTTACCCATCCTGAACCTTACAAAGGTTGCCTTTTCCCGTATGAAGACTATGGGATGCCAAACCAAGGGCAATTCATAATTTTGGTGTCCGAGAAGTCTCTTTAGGTATTGGTTACTTTTTTTAATATATTTTTTTAGTTGTCAGTGGACTTTATTTGTTTATATGCAGTGCTGAGAATCGAACCCAGTGCCTCACACATGCTAGGCAAGTGCTCTACCATTGAGCCACAACCCCAGCCCTATTTGTGACTTTTATTTCGTTTTTTTTCCCCCCATGGCTTCCAGGAGGAGTGAGGTAGTGAAAAATTCTGTCTATATTTCCTATGAGTGTCTCAAATTTGATGGAAAGAACAATGATGGAGGTAAGTTAGAGGATTGTTTTTCTTAAATTATTCTCAAACTCATAAAAGAAAAATATTTTCATTAATATTTGCTCTTTTTTTTTTTGGTACCAGGAATTGAACCCAGGGGTGCTGAACCACTGAACCCTAGCCCTATTTATATTTTATTTAGAGTCTCATCTCTAAGTTGCTTAGGGCATTAGGGCCTCACTAAGTTGCTGAGGTTGGCTTTGAACATGAGATCCTCCTGCCTCAGCCTCCTGAGCCACTGGGATTACAGGCATGAGCCATCATACCCAGCAATATTTGCTAAAATATTATTGATATTTTAAATTCACATTTTTATTGGATAGGTCTTCTGCCCACCATCATATATCAATCACTTCTCTGCTTATTTTTTCATTCCTATGACATTATTATTCATTTTGGACTAATTTAAAGGGATTGTATTATTTATTTTGTAAATAACATACTTAGAAACAATCAGGAAAAAATTCATGTAAGCTATATACTTATTAGTGATCTTTTAGTTAATTTCTAGTAAAGTTTATTTCATTTTAGAAATAAGGCATATTTATTCATGGATATATGCTCTATTTAAAAAATAACAACTGTACCTATCATATTAAGAGATGCACTGCTGATGAAATTTTACTGTGAACAATAAATTGGGGGGGATACTGGAGATTGAACTCAGGGGCATTCAACCACTGAGCCACATCCCCAGCCCCATTTTGTGTTTTATTTAGAGACAGGGTCTCACTGAGTTGTTAGCACCTCACTTTTGCTGAGGCTGGCTTTGAACTTGTGATCTCCTGCCTCAGCTTCCTGAGCCACTGGGATTACAAGCATGCACTACTGTGCCCAGCTCTGTGAACAATAAATCTTACTGTTTAACAACAGCTTATAAAAAGCACAAGCCATGCACAGTGGCACATGCCTGTAATCCCAACTACTTGGGAAGTTAAGGAAAAGAATTGCAAGCTCAAATCCAGCCTGAAAACTTTAGTGAGCTCCTGTCTCAAAATGAAAAAAATTAAAAGTGCTGGGGTTATTGCTTACAGGTATAGTGCTCCTAGGTTCAGTTCCCAGCACTAAAAAAGAAAGACAGACAGATAGAAACAAAGCACATGTTTAGAATTCCTTGATCCATTTATTAAAAATATTTTTTAGTTGTCAATGGACCTTTATTTTTTTTATTTGTATGTGGTGCTAAGGATTGAACCCAGTGCCTCACACATGCTAGGCAAGTGCTCTACCACTGAGCCACAACCTCAGCCCCCATTTTTAATATTAAATGTAATCATAACTCAATCCACCAGATGATTTTTAAACATGTAAAAGTTTTATGACTACCAGCAGTAAATGAAATGTTAAATTATGTGAATATTTTTTTATTTCAGAAAGTACATATAAAGATGTGATTGACACATTCTTTAAAAATGCTTCCAAACATAAAAAACATTATATTAGGATAAAAAGTTCAATGGAGTACTTATAAGAGAAAGATGAGTATAAGAAGGAAAAGGAACAACACATGCTTTCTGAAAAAAAACACCTATTGATGTATTTTTAAAATCTTTGCTTGTGGGCACCAAATCACTATGATATTAGATTCTCTTAGCCATATTCAAGAGCACTGTGACAGTTTAATTTATAATGTTAATATTTTAATACTGTGGAAATAGCATGCTTTGTAACTATTAAACTCATGATAAAAAATTTAAATGTTGACTTAAAATTAGCAATGGGGTATCTAAATTTTTCAAAACATTTTTGGGGAGTAATAAAACAAAATTAAAGATCCATAAAACAAAACACTTTATATTTAGTGTGTAGTATTTTCCTAGTCAATACTTATTAAAGACATGAAAAACATTCAAATATATATTGCTTATTAAATGACAGTTATAATATGACTCATTGTCATTTTTAAAACCTAGAAAAATATGCTGAAGTTCTAAGACCACCATTAATATTATCATATTATATCAATTATTTAAAACATTTTGATAAGATTACAGTATAAATATTAAGGTCTAAAATATTAATGGTATCTGTGGGTGGAGGAATTATGAAAGATTTTTATTCTTATTTTAGTTTATTTTTTCCAAATTTTTATTCCCTGAGCACAAATTGTTTACACTATAGAAAAAATATTTAAAATACACCAATAAAGAATTTTTTAAAAATATATACATCTATAACTTTACTAAGCAAAAACAGCAAAAATCCTGGAGAATTTGATGTTGTGGTTGTAATTCTGATGTTTTAGTCACAAAGAATGCTAAAATAAAATCTTACTTCTTGATGCTAAATTCAGCTCTTTCTCCAGGATTCTCAGGGCATTTATTCTGAACAAGGAGTGCAGAATGAGGCCCCCTAGTAGCAACAGTACTACATCACTCAAAATGTGCTGCATAAGTCTTTGTGAAAAGGCCAATCAGCAGAAAACATATTTTATAGAGGCATCTCCTGCGTGGCTCTGAATTATAACTTACCTGAATTGAAAAATATAGAAACTAAAGAACACAGAAATAGTAGTCAACTTCCACTCTACATTAAGTTTGAATTATTATTCTTCAAGGAGTTCTGAGGCTGTTTGGTGTGTATTAAATCTCAAACAAGTTACAGGTTTTTGGAGCTGAACAGTAATTGGTTTGTAAAACTGGCTTAAGCATTTCCATCTGCACACATAAAATTTTGATTAATTTTCTTTCTAGCTATGTGGTGAGGCATAGCAATGTATTTTGACATTGAGCTCTTATCCACATTTAGAGGACTGAAAGGTCATTAAAGTTTCACTCTCTGTGAAGACATTTCTCGATAATAATAGACTGTGCAAAAATAGTACCAGGTGATACTTGGCTAGCAGTCAAATGGTGCTCTGCTTTGTCTATAATTACCATTTTCAAAGAACTCAATTCCATAAACACTTGACTGAACACTGGTTGTGTTAGTTTCATCTTGCATATTTTGGAAATATCCTGGCCAGAGGATTTCCTGATAATCCTATGTCAATACATTTTCTTCATCTTATTCATTGATCCGCCATTTCCCTTTAATTTAAAATTTAGAAAACAAAGTTTTGTGAGGAATGTAAATAAGAACAACCTAATTTTTAAAAAAAGACAGCATTTTACTTGTTTACTTAATCTAGCTCAGTAGGCCAATGAAATGGAAATTTTGAATGCCAAATGGTATATTAAGGCAAGCCCATCAATTATGTCTTCAATCTACACTTATTTCAAATGTACAAGTTCTGGCATATTATGGGTTGAATCTTAATACTCATGAAACAAAACGGTTGAGATACATTTTGTGTAGAGATATGTGTTACTCCCTTTTTTGAAACATGTTTATTTTTTAGTTGTAGGTGAACAGAATATCTTTTTTTATTATTATTATTTTTTTTATGTGGTGCTGAGGATCAAACCCAGTGTCTCACGCATGCTAGGTGAGCACGCTACCACTGCGCCATAATCCCAGCCCCAGTGTTACTCCCTTTTGAAGTGGGACTTGGGTTGAAATAGAAGGACCTTAGAATAAATAGTAGTGAACAATCCTAATGTACTTTGATTTTAAATGAGGGCTCATGGAGAAGAAAAGCTGTACTAGAGCTTGAACTTCCCACTAAACCATTCCTCAATCCATTTTCCATTTTAGTATGTGATTTATTTGTTCAAAATATTACAGAATATTGATTATTAATGTGTAAAATTATTTTTAAAAATTGACTTTTATGCTAGATTTTGCTATCTACTCTGTGCTTCTCCAGCATGGTCTCACTTTGTAATTGTTCAGAAAGCACCCCCCTGCCAAACTTTTCTAGTTTATTTAGAGATTATCAGCGGCTACCAGTGACTGTGATCTTCCAGTGATATGTTAGAAATAATAGACTTGCACATCCTAGTTCTAAAACTAATGCTGACTTAATGTTTGACTTTGACAAGTTAATAAACACATTAAATATTGGTTTCATCAGATTTTAAATGGAAATAGCAATATCTACATTTTGCTGCTCAAGGAGTAAACAAGGAGTTACAAGAAAAATCCTACACCATGTCTAACATTTAACAGCTCCTGAAGAGGTATTCTGTTACATAAAATCCTGATGCACTACCTGTTGCCTGAAATTTGTTAAAAATTTACCATAGTGGGAAAATATTAATATCAATAATAGTAAGATATTAGTTGTCTATGTGCAAATGTTATTCTTCTGATCATTGAAGTCTATTGGTTTGTATCATGGATTAATTTGTATTAAACTAATTTGATGCCTTAATTGGCTTAATCATGATCAAGATATTTATCTTATTCATACATTTTTTTAATGGTGCCTTTAATAATTCTGTCAATGTCAATGCTATTTATTTTAAACTTTTTAATTACCTTTGTACCTCAGTTAGAGTATCACCAAATAAAATTTTAAGTGCTGAAGAACCAAAGCATTAAACAAGTGTGATTTGATTTGGCTAAAATTCCAAAAGCAAATGGTGAAAAAAAAATTTGATGCTGTTGAAAGATTTAATATCAGTGAAGTTCAAATTATATTGAAGACTACTGCAAAAGAAATTTATTAATAAAATCATCCTACAAATTTAGGATTAAATTAATAAAAATTGAGTATCACTCATTCATAAGTGCAAAAAATATTATATAATCATTTTAATGCTGTTGTGACCTTTATGTCCCCAGACAGTGACAACTTCAGAAGCAATCAAAGCTTAAGCAATAATTGTGTTAGTAACTGGGCCATTTCTCATCCAGGTTTTTTTCTGAGACTCCAGAGTCTTTTTCCTGGTGGTACAATTGAAGAAAAAATTAATAGTGTGGGTCAACTGTGCTGTATAACACTATTCTGGACACTTCCATGGATATACTGAAAGGGCAATTTAATTACAGTAAAAAGAAATAACTTAGTTTTCTCTCTCAAGTCTCATCTGTTAAGAACTCATAATTATAACATACCTTCATGGAAAAAAGCACAGATAGACCGTGGAAACCAAAGGGAGATTTACAAACTCTTTTCCTTTTAGAAGGTTCTAGCTCAATTCTAACTGGTATAGTGAGTAAATAAAAGCTCAGTGTAGTAAAATCTCCACTTATGCAGTTCAGCATCACCATGGAAACATCTCCCCCTCAGTGAAATAATGAGATGGTAATGAAAACAGCTGCCACATAATGAACCTAGGCACAAACAGAGGCCGAGTTACTCATGCCAAAAAGTGAGTGACAAAAGGGTCGAATAGATGGAGGCGGGCATGCTCAAAGAGTAATAAGAAAGCCCATCAGTGGGTGTTATAGGAAGGGGTGGAAGAACTGCCTAAAATTATAATATTGAAACTCTCAGATTTTGACTATTGCAAATTTTGATATTGAATTTGTGGCATTCCCACGCAGAGACAATGGGGTGTATAACTTGAGTGTTGATTATCTGAGTTCAACCTAATATTTCATATGTCTAATGCTTTAAACTAAAAATATGTGGTTTGACAATTTAGCACTCTGTATTCTGCTGGGTCTTAAAGAACATGTGTAGCTGGGAGCAATATTAGGATGGTAAGAGGATAATTCCATTTAGGGAGATGAGAGGATACGAGACCTTCCCTTAAAGCACTCTTTTTTTTTAAAAAAACAACCTTTATTTTATTTATGTATGTATTTTGTATGTGGTGCTGAGGATCGAACCCAGTGCCTCATGCGTGCAAGGCAAGCGCTCTACCACTGAGCCACGACCCCAGCCCCAAGCACTCTTAAGTGAGTAGAAATTACACCTTTTCTTTCAAAGATGATCTAGGTCCACAGATTGGAACTGGTTGATAAATGCATAGAGCAAAGAGAGACAATGAAAAGCTGTCTTCTGGAGAAATTCACACTAAAAGACATGAATCCAAAAAGTTTGGGCCGAAAGAGAGAAACAAAGTTCAGAATAAGGCAATCAGGCAAATGAGGAAAACATATTACAATGTGGATAATATATATTACAAATTATAATATGTGTGTCTATATGTACAAAATTTATATATAATTTATATTCACATTCATTTAATTTTAATTATCATATGTATGCATATATACTTATATATGTGTGTGCCACATAGACAGAATTGGTCTAAAAATCTCCCAGCTATAGTTTGGATCTAGAATGTACTCCAAAGGTTATGTGTTGATGTCTTAATTGCCAGCCTGTAGTGCTATGGGAAGTAGTGGAACCTTTAGTAGGTGGGGCCTAGTGTAAGGAAGTTAGGTGTTGGGGGGCATGTCCTTGAAAGGGATATTGGGATCTTGGTCCATCCTTTCTTTTTGTTTCCCTGACACCATGAGGTTAGCAACTTTGCTCTACCACATACTTCCTACCACCTGCCTCTCTATAGGACCAAAAGCAATGAAGCCAACCAACCACAGATTAAACCTCCAAAACCATAAGCCAGAATAACACCGTCCTCCTTTAAATTAATTTATCTCAGGTATTTTGTCACAGTGACAGTAATTTAACATACTCCCTTAAAGAGTAACTTTCGTTGAATGAATACTTCAGATCAGATCAGTCCAAGGGAGCCCAGAAATGTGATAGAGCTAGTAACTAATTGTGACCATAAAATCATGGATATTATGGATCGCTTACTCAGAAATAAGATGAAAATTAGTCTCAGGAAATATTTCAAAGGACAATGGAAGACAAATAAAAATATTTTATTATAATATTAGATAAGCCATGCTTATTTGATATAGTAGTTTTACCTTGTGACTTGCCGTATGTACATGAAAAAGCTATTATAGAAGTAGCCATGAAGAAGGAAAATATTGTTTGGTTCATAAGAAGGACTTCAAAAATTTTCAAAAACTTATTGGCAATGGAAATCTTATTTATTTATTACCTGCATCTGTGCATCTTTTCATTAATCTAACAAAACTTTAATAAATGTTTGTTATGCTAGGTACTGTGCCTAGGGTAGGTAGGTAGATCAGTGAACAAGACAGATGTGGTCTCTGTCCTCATGGAATCATAATCTCAGGGGTTGAGACCAGAGATGCAAAGTGCTTTTCCAGGAAACTTGACTATGAAACTGAATAATGGAAATAGTTGCAAACAGTGGCCATGTTAATGAATAATCTAATGATTTAGATTAGAAAGTTCTAATCACATTCATATCCTGTGAAGAAAGGGCTAATGGAGAGAAGTTAGAAATGTAGAAGAGAATAAATGATAAAGTAAGACCTAGAAGAAAGAAGAAGAATCTGGACTTGATAATTCTCAAATATATAGGGAAACATAGTGGTAGGTGTAGATAGCAGGGCAAGAGGCAGATAGTTGCTTCCACCTGCTAGCCTCTCCTCCTGAATAGTGGTGCACGCCAGTAATCCCAGCAAACCAGGAGGCTGAGAAAGGCAAGTTCAAGGCCAGACTCAGCAACTTAGCAAGACTCTGTCTCAAAAGAAAAAATAAAGAGGGCTTGAGATGAAGCTCAGCGGTAAATGTCCCTGGGTTTGATCTCCAGTACCAGAGAGAGAGAGAGAGACATGGGGTTGGGGGAGAAAGAGAAAGTTAAGGATACCTGGGAAGGATTGCAGGGCAGGAGTCCTAGGAAACTTTAGGAGAGAACAATGAAAGTTTAGAATAGCCTATTGGGGTGTGCAAAGCCACTTAGTGATTAAAATATACTTCAGAAAGGAATTGATTTGCATCAGAGGTTCCTGGAGCAAATGACAACAAACACCTCTAAGTGTCTTTACCTGTAAGATGGGTTGTCATAAAATTGTTGTCATAAAACAACAAATTGGTAAAATTGTTTACCTGTAAGATGAGTTGTCATAAAATTGTTATGAGGATTAAATGAGATGATGCTTATAAAACACCTCCCATCAGTACACATTAGCTATTGTTTCTGCTAATAAGAGGATTGGCAGATTATTAGAGCTTCGGGGAGAATGTATATCAACACAAGACCTTTTTAAAAGGACTTTCACTATATCAAAGAGCCAACTTGAAATCAAGTAGTCTGTATTTGGAATGGCTTCATTCTATATAGCTAGGAAATAGTTACAGCTGTGTCTTGCAGTCTGGCTGTAACAGAAAAAAAAAAGACAAATGATGACATTGATACAAAGTTGAGAATTTGCAAGTAAGGGTTAAAGAAACTTTAAGGATGCTCTTGAGAGATTTGTCATTCATTGTAAGTTAGGTACATTGTGGAGAAGGAAGGGTAGTGGGCATTTAGATAAAAGTGAAGGCATTAGGAGAAAACAAGTATCCTTGAAGTGGAAGGGAAGCAGAGAGGAAGCTTGAAGAAGCTACATAAGAGCTGAAGAAAAAAAGTGGTTTGTGAGAGAAAAGAGTAGTGACTGCTGAGTGTTTTGTGAGGACCTTGTCATTTGGAGGCTATGTGCCTTTGAAAGCAAGTAGGGACAGTTGAGAGTTTAAAATGCTATCAGTAAAACACATCATGAGGTCAACTTCCCAGATGCTCTGGATCAACCAGTTCCAGGATGCTGCCTATCTCCTATTCAACTGGCTTCCTTGGATGGCTTAAGGTCTTCCTCTTCAGCCAGTCAGTATCAGATCCTTGTCTCTTCCCATTGTATAGTCCCCATACCATAACGGCTTCTTCAGTGTCCTTTCCTGCAGAAAATCCTGCTCTAGCTATTGCTATCCCCCAAGGTGCTGGTCCAACCCTTCATTTCACATCCCCCTCTGTCGCCCACCCTGTTAGCCTTTGTTGTTGTTGTTCTCATGTGTCATAACCTTAATAGAATATCCAAACTATTCTGTACAAATTGAAGACACCTATATTCTGTTACAAATGTGTTATAAATTAAGATTGAGTACTCTCGACATGCCTGTCCACTCTGCCTGGTGGACATGGCTGTGTTCTGCTGCCAGAGTCTGCTGTTACACAATAGGGAACCCCACAGGCCAACTACCAACCATTTACACCAGGGCTTTTCAGATAGATTGAATGGGGGGCCCCAGAATTCACACACTGAATTGAAAAGCTGCACTTTGCGGCCCAGCCCCTCACTAGAGAAGACAGGAATCCTGGCTCTCTGACTACAACCCTGCCCGCTCCAATAGCATCACATGGTCTGTATGTCATGAGAACAAACCTTTGCCTTTAGCAACTGGTGGCAGGAAGCAGTGCAGTTTCTTCTCTGCAGGCCTTGCTCCTGCTGGGAGACAGCACATCTTCCAAGAAAAATCTCCATCATGGTTTCAGAAATGGTAAGGATAAGCATCAGTTTAAGTTCAAAGGCTTCAAAAGGATGAATGAAGGAGTAAATAAATGTAAATACAAAACACTGCATCAGAGCTAATGGGTGGTCTTCCTGTACAACCTTGCTCTGGCCTGGCTGCTGTGCTGTCCCCAGTTAACTCAGGAAATCACTATCAGTGGCTAGGGCAGAATCTGCTCCCTCTGACTGGCCTTGGTTAATAACCCATTTTTTCCCAGCATCCCAGATACCATATTTGCCCAATTTCCTATTTAAAGGACAGCTTAAATATACAAAAGATACTATATTGTCCCAGTTCCTTATAGGACAATCTATTTTTGTTCTTAATGATAATAAAGGACATATAAGCTCTAGATTATGATTTCCAACCTATTTTAATGCACTCGTGTCAATTTCATTGAAACATTTGCAGAATCAAAAACTTGGGACTTAGTAGGTTAAGGTAGATAGAATGCCAAAATTTCCACCCTCTGTGTTTCAATCAGAAAACCTCTGCTTATGACAGGTATGGGATGGTGCAAGACACTAGCCATCGGATAATGTATCATTTTGGCAGTTGTATTTAGTAAGTTTAAAATTTGCTGGCATTACTCAAATGTACAGAAATCATTATAGAAATTGTATACTCTTGCCATCCAAATATATTAAACTCTTCTTTGAAAATTAGTGTCTTTCAGGTAGGTAATATAAAATAAATAAGATTTTTATTCTCAACTTCCTTCTCATTGTTGGTCTTCCCTTCTCTTCCGTATGTGATCCAAGTTTCCTAGGAATTTATCACACTGGTGTTATGTATGGGTTGAGGGTAAGGGCAGGGAATAGCTGATCTAAAAGCTGTGCTCTAGTTAGATATCTTTTGTCCCATCTGATCTTCAGGTATTGTGATTTGGCATTTGCACTTTGCTTGGCTTTTGGGCATCAGGAGGTGGTATTTGCTGCTGATACTCATGATGCCCACTGTGGTGCACGATCTCATGCATTTGGAGATTTTCTCATTCTAGTTCAGACCTTTTTCCACCTCCCATCCTTCTCACTTCTCCTACACACCCCATGTGAACTCCAGTGCAGCTCTTCAGGTTTTCCCTTCCCAAACTGGAATGTGGGCCTCTGCGAGTATGCCTTCAGGCCCTGCATCCCAAACATATACTTTTACTGTGGCCATCAAAGTCCTATTAGCACCAAGCTTCTTGTAAACCTTCTCTAATGGGACCGTGTTCTTTGGGACCCTATTTGGGCTTCCTAGCTAATACAGGATCTGAATCTTAGTTATGTTCTTCTCTTCTACTTGACAATTATCTGAAATTTTATCTTTTCTTAGCGACAAGAGGAAAGTACTCTGACATTTAATGGTAAATTCTTCCCCTTTGATCATTTGAAATATAAACCAGATATTTTCAAACTATAAGTTGTGACTCATTAGTAGTTTGCAAATTAATTCATTTTTGTTGAAATTAAATAGAATCAAACAGAATAAAAACACTACTCTTATCATGTAGTAAGGGTATTGTTTTGTAAAATTCTGTTTTACTTGTGCATGTGCATCTGTGTGTGTGTGTGCGTGTGTATGTGTTACAGTGATTCAAGATGTACAACATATTTATGTCTGTGGGTTACTGTCAAAAAAGTTTCAAAGACTCCAGTATAAAATTTGCTCAGTTCTCCAAGCTTCAATTTTTTGAGGATCTAAAATATTTTTCGTTTAATTGCTCAGTTCTTGCAAATCAAAGTGCTTTGACATATTATTAGTCTTTATCATAAATCTTCAGAAATGAGTATTAGTTCTTTATTCCAAGTTCTTTCTTATCTTTTTCTCTGATATAACAAATAGCACTGGCTTATTGAGGAATGATACTTGTGGCATGAAGAAAACAATTGAAGAAGAAACCTGGGACTAAAATTTTCAAAAATTGCCCTATTCAGTGTTCTCAGAATTCATACCAACATTTATTTCCTATGTGGGCAAAGATAACAGGATTCCACCATTCTATATAAATGAAGCTACAATCATTTTATACAATAACTACATTTAACATTTATTGAGCATGTAGCATGTGCCACGGATGGGAACATAGGAATAAATAAGAAATTTCTGCTTATATTCTAACTAGGTAGAAAGAAATAATTAGTAATACAGTAAGAGTGTAATATAATTCAACACAAAATCCAAAGGACCCACAGAAGAATAATGTCAGATGCGCAATTGTAGAATGGCTACTCCATTTGAATTCTGAAGATACATTGATGTTTCACAGGCAGCAGTGAGACCAAGAGTACTCCAGGCAGAAGGAATAGCAGCATGAGTGCATACTGCAAATTCAGGGTGACTAGACAGAAGTTATGCCGCAAAAGTGTAATAAGATGAGACTGAAAACAAAAATCAAAGGCAGAATGATATATGGGAAGTTCTTTAACACAGTCCAGAAGTAGTATATATTATTGATTTTATTGTTACTGATATGTGCTGATATGTGTTTATTAATTTGTACTTGCTTTTGTGGGCAGATGGGGAGAAAAAGTTTTAAGCAAATATGTGACGTATCAATATCTTTGAAAAACAAGTGCAGGGAGATCAGTGCAGGGTGTGTGTGTGTGTGTTTGTGTGTGTGATAGTATGGAGAAAGTATGTAGAATAATAAAAGAAAATGGTGGCCAACTGGAGGTAAGGAACGAAAATATCAAGGACATCCCAGATGTTCCTGCCTTGGATAAATGTCTAGATTATAACTGTGGTACCTGAGATGCAGCTCATAAGAGAAAGAGCATAGAATCCTAAGTATATTTTGGCACAAAAGTAGAACTAAGGGAAGGCTCTGTAAAGGTTAGCAATAATATAAAGAAATTTACTCTAATGTGGGCTTCCAGAAAGGGAGTAACTCCACCTAGTTCATATGTTATAATTACCTGGAAAAGTTTAAGCAATAAATGATAATAAAATGCATGCCTATCATAAAGACATTCCTTCTCATGGGGTTCCATGTGGTCTGTTTGCATCATAGTGTGGCATGGTGGAAGAAAATATCAATTGTGTATAACAGGGATGGGGCACATGCTGGGGTGATAAATCCAGGTAAAGACGGAGGAAGTCTGTGGTACCTGGAGTAGATAGCAATAGGAAGTAGGTGGTAGTCAGTGGGGTTTGACTGTACTACTATTGTGGTCTGAGGAAAATATTCAATGACCAACCAAGCATAATGATATAGGATACAGGGAAGGGTAATATCATCCTGGCAGGCAGACTACTAATGGCAAAGTATGTCCCCAGGATGCCCCTTATACTGGATGACATCTTGGGAGAGAATTCTTGTACCTAAGAGAGCAACTAACAAGGTAGAGGACTACAGATCTATGGAAATGGAATACTACCTGGGTTTTAAGTGAGGTCCTAGGTAGAGAAATAAAAGGAAGGATCCAGGCATAAAGCTGAATGTATTATTTGGGAAGTGGGTTTGGACCCAAAGTAGAAGAAGTCTGTTACCAGCTGACCAGGAAGATCATGGAGAAAAGAGTTGATGGAGTACTCAGCTCAAGTATCTGCCAGTGTTTCTCCACCTGGTGAGTATGTTGTATCATCTGTGGAAGTTTGAACAAATATCTTTATCTAGTATACAATCTATATCAATTAAAATCAGAATCTCTGTAGATGGACTCTGGGCATTGCTCTTTGAAACAAAAACTATCTAAGCATTCTTAGCAAAAGTTGAGAAACACTAGCCTAGACTTAGTTGCCCATTGCAATCACCTGGATTTTTAAATTTAAATTTAAACTTTTAAATTTTAAATTTAAATTTAAAAAATTCTGAGGCCAGGTTCTACCCCAGTAGATTCTAAAGTAATGAGTCTGGGGTTTGACTGGAGAATTAGCACTTTGAAATGCTTCCCAGATAATTCTAGTATGCAGCCAAGATAGAGTCATGGTCTAGAACTACAATGCCCAATATGGTACCCACTATTCATGTGTGGCCATAAAGCCCCAAAAACAGATAGTCTGAATTGAGAGATGGTATGGTTTTAAGATATGTACAGAATTTCAAAGACTAGCAATGGAAATAATGATGTAAAATATTCATTAGTAATTTTTATACTGATTACATGTTGAATGTTTTGGATATATTGAGTTAAATAAAATATATCATTAAATGAACTTTCTTTTCTTTTTACTTTTTAAAATATGGCTACTAGAAAATTTAAAATTACATATATGACTCATTATCATTTCTATTGGATAGTGCTGGTTTAATTTCTTACATGTTTACACTCTATAGTTCAGATTGGTTCTAAAGACTACAATTGGGTGGATACTGGGGTAGTCAAGGTATGGGAAGAGAAAGGCTATAGAAACTGAGTCACAAAACCGGACAGACTTTAGCTCCAAATGCCTTTCCCTCATAGAACCCTTATTTAGTCATAAAGTTATATAACATTAAGGTTCATGGGAACAATAAAAGCCATCCAGTTTAACTCCTCCTTTTTTTTTTTTTTTTTTTTTTTTGGTACCAGGGATTGAACTCAGGGGTACTTGACTCCTGAGCCATATTCCCAGCCCTATTTTGTATTTTATTTAGAGACATGGTCTCACTGAGTTGCTTAGTGCTTTGCTTTTACTGAGGCTGGCTTTGAACTTGTGATTCTCCTGTCTCAGCCTCCCAAAGTGCTGGGATTACAGGTGTGCACCATAGCACTCGGCCTGTAAATCATTCTCATAAGGTAAACAAGCATTCTCTCTTTTTTTTTTTTTGGTACTGGGGATTGAACTCAGGGGTACTAGACCACTGAGCCACATCGCCAGCCCTATTTTGTGTTTTATGTAGAGACAGGGTCTCACTGAGTTGCTTAGCGCCTCACCGTTGCTGAGGCTGGCTTTGAACTCACAATTCTCCTGTCTCAGCCTCCCTAAGTGCTGGGATTACAGGCTTGAACCACCGTTCCCGGCTGCATTCTCTTCTAATAATGTTAGCATCTTGCTAGGTGCAGTGGCGCACACCTGCAATCCCAATAGCTTGGGAGGCTGAGGCAGGAGGATCGCAAGTTAAAAGCCAGCCTTCAGCAACTTAGCAAGGCCCTAAACAACTTAACAAGACTCTCTGTTTCAAAATAAAATACAAAAACCAGCTGGGGATGTGACTCAGTAGTTAAGCACCCCTGGGTTCAATCCCCAGTACCAAAATAACAACAACAACAACAACAATGGTAGCATCTTGCAACAAAACAAAACCTGTTACTGAAACAGAATTCAAACTAATTCCATAAGATTGCTTTCATTATAATACCTAAGGAAAAGCTGTGGGGAGGCAATCAGATTGCTTCTCTCAAAGTATCCAAGGGAGGGCTGTGGTGCAGATGTTCAAGTCTAGACTGGGGGAGAAGAGGTAGGACAATGGAGTGCAGAGAGTACTCCAGAGAGCGAGATGGGCTCAAAGGAGTCTCAGAAGGCACTAGGGCAAGAAGAAATTACTGACACTGTAAGTCTGAGCAGACTAGGAGGAGACAGTGGGGAAAAAAGATACTAAAGGGGCATGAAGACACTAAAAGATACTAAAGATTATGTAGGTTGGATGCAGTGGTATATATCTATAGTCTCAACTACTTGAGAGGCTGAGGCAGGAGGATCACCTGAGCCCAGGAGTTCTAGGCTTGCCTAGCCAGCATAGTGAAACCCCCCGCACCCTGCACATACACAAATTCAAAATTTTGCCTGTTTCCAGGGAAAACTAGACTTCTTTTTTTTACAGTTTCCGTAGCCTGATTAATACCATAGTATTAAAGTTTAGTGATACTGACAGTTAAACAGGCTTTCAAAAATTAAGAATTTTCCAGATAGAACACTAACTGCTAAATAATAAAAAAAAATTTTTCCTGACAAAACTTAACTATAAACAGAATCTGGATTTGCTGAAAAGCAATAAATCTGGACCAAACTAAGCATATAATATGGTCAAGTTGTAAAAGGTTTTTTTTTTTTTTTTGGTAGTGGGATTGAATTCAGGGGTACTCGACCACTGAACCATATCCTCAGCCCTATTTTGTGTTTTATGTAGAGACAGGGTCTCACTGAGTAGCTTAGTGCCTCGCCATTGCTGAGTCTGGCTTTGAATGTAAAACGTTTATAGCTTGTAGTTATTGTCTGTTTTATGGCTAACATCATTGAGTTGGATACTTTGGGCAAGAAGGAAAGTGGTCAATTTCCCTTCATATCCCAGAATTTGTCCTGATTGGCAGTTCAGAATCAATAAAGTCAATAAAGTCAATGAAGTCAATAAAGTCAATATAGGAATCTAACCTGGATTGGTAATTTTTTGTGAGCCGAGAATTTCTTTTTTAAAATTCTGTTTCTTGTACCTTGAGAAAAAAGTTTTTATTTCTCCTATCACTTCCCCATATGAGACTGTTGATCATTTCAAATCAGTTTTATCTATGTAGAATGTAGCAAATGTAAGATTCTTCTTTAAGGTAAGTCATTTTGCTTTGGGATTAAAAAAATCCTCAGAAAAAAATGTTAAAAAGAATACCAAGCAAAGAGAACTATATGAAGAAAAATTAGATCGACCAAAATAATTTGAAATAGATATCCTATCCTAAACATATTATGTGGCATAATTTGTGAAGACAAAGCAGAGATTGGAGACAACCCTCACATAATCTTTCTGAAAGACCTAAATTTGACTGAAAATTTGATAATAAGGGAAATCTCTAAGATTACAAAGGCAATGTTTACAGTCAACAGGTTTAGAATAGCTTCTTTTTAAAATTTAATTTAATTTTATTTGCTCTTTTTAGTTATACATGACAATAGAGTATATTTTGATATATTTATACAAACATGGAGAACATCTTATTCTAATTAGGATCCTAGTCTTGTGGTTGTTCATGATGTGGATATTCACTGTGGTGTATTCATATATGTACATAAGAAAGTTATGTCAGAGTCATTCCTCTGTCTTTCCTAGAATATCTTCCTGTAGAACCTTAGATCTTCACTGATATCTTTGGGGGCTTGATTCTTCTCAATTTTATAAAGATCCACTACCCAGAACTTTTCTGAGTCTCAGAAACATCTCTTCACGCAGTGAAATTTGTTTAAACCCAAAGGCTTTCTTTTTAAAAAAAAAATATTTTTTAGATGTTGATAGACCTTTATTTTATTCATTTATTTATATGCAGTGCTGAGAATCAAACTCAGTGCATCACACATGCTAGGTAAGTGCTCTACCACTGAACTACAACCTCAGCCCCTCAAAGGCTTTCTTTATTACTTTTCTCAACTATAAAGCAATGAGACCATCTTATATTGGACAAAGCATATAGTCAATTGCCTCCTTTTAGGAAGAAATATTTTATTGCTCCTGAATGATACGTCTGAGAGCTTAATATATTTCTCTTCTCAGATGTAAACTGATTTCTTTCTTGATGATAAAACAAATCAGAGATTTTTAAGAACTAGGGTTGAAGCATAGAGAAGCAATACTGAAGAGGTTCTTATAAATTAACTTTACTAAACCTTGCAGACTCCTCAGGAAAATGCAATTATAGTTTAGTTGTGTACCAAATTTCCAACAGGGCATTTATGATTTCTGCTTCAAATGAAATTATTACTTTTTAAATTTTTATAAAGCATGCAAATCTAACATTGAATTGGACTTTGGCTCAAATGGGCAGCACATTATAATCATCTGGGATATTTTCTAAGTAATTTTTTAGTAAAATAATATCACTTTTACTTGTAACTTTTAACTAGTACTTTTATTGAGATATAATATTGATACATCTTTATGAAGTACAGTGTGATAATTCCAATACATGTATGCAGTAAGTAATGGTCAAAGTCAGGGTATTCCATTAGTGGAATTCCTAGTTTTTGACTGAATGTGAATAAATACAATTTTCTCAGCTGCACATGCAGTTAGGTATTTATATTAAATACATTCTATCCAATGAGATAAAAGTGGAAGTGATGAGTACAACTTTGAGAAAGCATTACTTGAGCAAAGGAGTATAGTGGATTGAATAATGGCTTCCCCAAATTTTTGTCCATCTAGAAACTGAATAAGGATGGTTTCAGATATAATTCAGTAAAGGATCTTGAGATCAAATCATCCTGGATTTAGGGAGAACTATTCTAAATTCAATGATAAATGTCTTCATGAGAAAGAAGGGGCCAGAGGGATGTCTGTGACACAAAGACATAGAGAGGAGATGGCAGTGTGAAGACAAAGCAGAGATTGGAGATATATGTCCCTAAACCGAGAATTCTCTAAAGCCATCAGAAGGTAGAAGAGACAAAGACATTCTACACTAGAGCTTTTGGAGGGAGCATATACCTTTCCACACGTTGACAGATTATCTATGCCTTGATTCAGATTTCTGGCATATAAAACTGTGAGAGAATACGCTTCTGTTGTTTTAAGCCACCAAATTTGTAGCACTATTACAGCAGCCCTAGGGAACTAACATAGAAGACATGCTCTTCTCCTTCTCCTCTTCCTCCCTCTTCCTTTTTCCTGACTGATTCTGAAGACTAGAACACCAGAACAACAGGGGACCAAGAAGGAGCCTTTGAAATGAAAGTCAGGTACAGCTAGACATGGCAGAGTAACCCACAGCTCACCATGGCTCACACCCTCTAAACTTCTTATGATGAAAGAGAAGTATCTTCTGTAAGCCATTTCTATTTTGAGTTTCCCTGTAACTTACATCATAATCTCATGTTAATCAATAACTCTTGTGTAATAATTATTTCACATGGTTAGCTTGTCATTTTCCTGAGAATCAACCTGATATGGGATTCATCTTTATACAATACGCACTTTAGGTTGATGTTAGTCATGTTATTGCCACTCAATAGACATTTGTTGAATGAATGGGTGGATTAAACTTTACAGTCTTATTGGTGTGCAGAAGATTTAGCATTTGCACTTCATCAAAATCTAATGAAATCTAAGTTTTAATGATAGAGTCTGCACTATGGTGACAGGCACATACAAGGAAGTCAAAGAAAATTAGGATATTATAACCATTATTGAGAGCAGGTAACAGATATACAACTTATTTTTTATTCCCACTCCCCTCTTCTTTTGTTCTTGCCCAAATGAAAGGCTCTCTCTTCCCAATAGTGTGTCTGTGTGTTTTTAAGGAAATGCTTTAAATCTTCACGTAAACCATGACAGGAAGTTCTAGAGGCCTAAGAAATGTCACATATCAGAAGAACTAGAAAATAAAATTCCACAGTCTCCTGTTCAAATTACAACTGAGATGGAACTAGGGAAATCAAATTATAAATTATCATTCATGTTGGACCTTTAAAGGACTATGCCTTATTTCCTCCAAAACCAACATCTTTCTTTGGTGGTGGTGGCCAATAGAGGGATAATATTTAAAAGGCTTTCAAATCCAAGTAACTGTCAATGGCAAAGTGATAGAAGCTGTCATTAGCCCCAGGAAGAAGGAAATAAGAAAAAATGATTCACAGTTCTTCTTTTTAAAATTTATAATTGACAATCTCAATGCTTCTAATAATCAGGAGGACTAGATTAATAAATTATGAATCTGTGGCATATAAGGTAGTGGTAGTGGAGCAATAACAATAAGTTTGCCAATAATGACATTTAAATTTGATGCTAACACAAGTCTAACACATAATGATTTCCAGATTACCATTACTCAAAATATTTGAAATATTCTTTCTTCATTTCACTTCCTTATATTTAAATGTCACTTTGGTTCTCAAGGTCCTGCAGTCAAATGGACATAAAAAAATAAAATCAACTTCATATATATTCAGAGTCACTTGAAGTAATGGGATCACTAACAGGACAGAGGACTACTATGTTCTCATGCCTTGTTCTTATTCGTGTATTTATTTATTCAATATTAATTCATATAAGGCACTTTTCCTGAATCGAGCATTATTAAAAAGGCAAATCAAATATGCATCTGTCATTCAAACATTTATAATTCTCGTAGATAAATGGAACAGAGATAGTTATCTACATATCATGCTCCTTTTATCCCTAGTTATAGACCCCCTATGTTTTTTAACTAGGTGTATGGCAATGTGGAATAAAGGCTACATTCTTCAGCTGCCTTGTTTGCTAGATATGGTTATGTGGTTCAATTCTGGCTAGTGCAATATAAGTGGAAATGGTGTATAAAGTTTCAGAATGGGTCCTTACTGTACAAAGAGTTTTTTCCTCCCTTCTTCCATGCTGGTTAGATTGCAGACAAAATGGCTCTATCCTGAGCAACCACTTTGGACATGAAGTTGGAGCCACATACTATGGAAGGCAGAGCAACAAGGTAGAAGAAGCTAGGCATGGAGCACTGAAACACTCTCAGCTGCCCTCTGGACTCATTTATATGAAAGTGAAAAAGTTGTTTGTTTGACCTATAATTATTTGGATAATTTAGTAATTTTCAGCTATACAGAGCTGAGTGTACACCATGTTAACACTAAGATGTAATTTGCTTATAGAACGTGAGAATGGACATATTCAATGTTGAAGTTACTTAGAAACTTAGAAAAGAGAGGTACTAGTTCTGATCAGAAGAATCAGAAAGTCTGTACAGAGACAGTTATAGTTGAATGACAAAGGATTCAGACATGTGGAAATGAATTGAGAAAAGTCCTGTGTGCAATGTGGAAAGATACAGGTGGGAAATAAAACTGGAAGAGCAGTGTGTTGGTCAGCTTTCCATAACTATAATGAAGTACTTGAGATAATCAGCTTACAAAGAGAAAAGGTTTATTTTGGTTTTCAAGTTTGAAGATTCCAGGACAAGATTGGGTGGACTCATTGCCTTGGGCCTCTGGTAGACATGTCACATGACAACAGTGAGGATCAGGTGACAAGAACTACTCACTTCATGGCCAGGAAGCAAAAAAGCAAGACAAAGAAGCCAGGGTCCCATAGTCTCCTTCAAGGTCATACCCACAGTGACCTAAGAAGGATCTTCAATTAGACCCTACTTCCTAAGGATTCTATTATCTCCCAATAGTAACACTCTGGGGACCAAGCCTTTAACACATGGACCTCTGGGAGACATTTATCCAAACCATAGCAGGCAGCCTGGAGCCAGATAGTGTAATGAATAGTGCCATAAGAAGTTTTTACTTTGCTCGATAGACAATAGGAGTCACCAAAAGCTTTTTTTATATAATCACTACTATGTGGAAAGATTATTGAGATGTACTGTAATTATGGAACATATTGGGCCCTAGATAATAAGAATACATGGTAATTATAAGATAGTTCTTTCCAACCTTTTCCATATGAGAGTACACGTAAGGAATAATATCTGTATGTCACTCCAGACTAAACAGATGAGGCAGTTAACTGCTGAAGGCAACTGGTGCCCTCAGTCTGCAAGGATTAATATGTCAGCATATCTATTACCTATTCCCTCTTAGGCATGCAAGTTAGGAAGCCCTGCATAGGGATCGATTTCATTATAAGATAGAGGATATTTTTATTTAGACATATGTGAATAGTTTAGAAATGGAACTTGAATAAAATAAGAGATTATATGATATTATTAGGATCAGTACCTTTCGTTTCTACATCAACCAGAAGAATATCATTCAATAAAATGACAGTGCAGATGGTGATGACATTAAAATAAATACCTTTTTCTAACCACACATACTATAAATGTATATGCATATATGTTTTATATATATGCACATTTATATATACACATACACATACATACACTTTACATACACATTTATATCAAGGATAAATGCAGGAATCATTCCAAGTTTGCCAAATATAATTTTGTATTCGTTTGTATGAACAATTAGACGCATTTTGGAAATAGTTAAGTTTCACACTCCTGTGACTAATATCCTCACCCCCTACACTGATGCCATATGGCTTTTTCCTATGTTCCTTTTACATATAAGAGAGTATGCAGACAGGGACAGACAGACCCAGGGTAGCCAAAGGCATGCAACTTCAAAAATCAAAGCTTCTCATGAGTTTGTCATACTGACCAATCTCTTTCAGATTCAGATTTGACAGCATTTATTAATAAAAGTAATAACAGTTAAGAATAAAAATAACTAATATTGCTGAGCATAGTAGCACATACCTGTAATCACAGCAACTCAGGGGATGAGGCCAAAGGATCACAAGTTTGAGGTCAGTTTTAGCAAGTTAGTGAGGCACTGTCCCCAAATAAAAAATAAAAAAAGAGCTGGGGATGTAACTCAGTGGTAGATAGACCCTGAATTCAATCCCTAGTATCTGCCCCACCCCCCACACACACACTAAGAATGACTAACATGTAGAATTCTAGTCACTGGTCACTGTGCACAAGCATCATATTATTTCATATAATAACACAGAGAGGTACGTACTTTATTATCTTTATTTGAAAGAAAATCTAACTTTAGAATAAAGTTTAAATCCTTTTTACATTTTTCTCCTGCTAGAAATGAAAAAAAGAACTGAAGCTTAGCAACTTTTTTATGCTGTAAGTGCTGGGGAGTTCTGCATATCCTATTGTTGGATCCCTTACAAAAAATAAAATATTATACCTCAGCTGGACATGTTTAGAGGTAAGTGATAACAGGGAAGCACTACTTGTAATTAGGCAGCCTCAATATGTTGGACCTTAATCATCTACTGAAACTCTGGCTTTGGCCATTTACATCAATGAGATACAAAGAAATACAAATATTTTCCTTTTTATGGGATAGTTATTTTTTCAATTAAATGAATGCCTTTAAATAATCTCAGAAAATCCAGGGTCCTGGATACACTTGATATTTCTGAAAACTAGTATATTCATGGAAAAATTATTCATACTGAATTCTATTCTGCTTGAAAGAAACAGCCTTGACATAGAACCATTGCCATGATTTAAGAGGATTATATTCTTCAAAAAAAATTGGTTTAAACGTTCCTCTTTATCTATTCTTTTTTGCTTTATCCTATCAACTTAATGAAACCAAGAATGACAAGATACATGGAAAACCTGCATCTCAAGCCATGATTTTATTCCCAAAATCAAATCTATTTTTAACAGATACTGAAAGCCAAGGACTAATTTTTACACAAAATTATGCATTCATGAAAAAACTGTGAATGAATCCACTGCTTGTTAAAAGAACATAAGTAAGTGATGGAGTAAACTGCCACCTAGAGTTGAGAATTGAATTCAGTTCAATATACAATATAAAAATGTGTGTATCAGTCCAAGATTCTTAAATGTTTCATATTTAACATGTATACAGAAACCTTTTATTATAAATTCCATTTAGTCCTTGATCTATAGTGTTCAAGTCTCTCTAAATTTAGAAATTTTAAAATAAAAGGGTAATTTTATAAATAAGGAAAACACAAGACTAGCAGAATTAAGATGTCATTTTTATTGACTAGTTATAAAAACAGTCTGCAAAATGTTTAATATATTAACATATGCAAATGATCCAAAAACAAATGGTCAAATTATTCGGAATGTCTTATGTTATAAATTCCTGGAACAAAAATATATTCAGCCAAACTTTTCCTGCTTTGCTTACATCCACACTGAGGGTCAGAGGCTTCTCTGCATTTTAGTATCACTATCAAAATCTGCATGAACTCTTTAGATATAAGTCATTTAAGGTCTGGAAAGCTGGTATTTCACTTCCTTAACTGGATTGCTCTAAAACCATATCCTTTTCCGAACCCCTATTATGGCAAAAGGAGTAGCCATAATATAACCCATTTGGCTTAATAAATTATGAAGACCTCATTCCCACCCTAAATGTGCACCTAGCCACAAGTGTGAAAAGGAATTTTACATCTAACCACTGTGTGCAGCATGAACCAAGTCTTAACTCGTGTGTGTGTGTGTGTGTGTGTGTGTGTGTGTGTGTGTGTGTTTTAAGATAGGGTCTAAGTCAAGCTGAGAGTGTATGAGTTGGGAATTTTGAAGTGAGCTATTTCTCCTCCTCCTCCTCCTCCATCTCCTATTTCTCCTCCTCCTTCTCCCATCTCCTTCTCCTTTTTTCTCTTCTCTGATACTGGGGATTGAACCCAGGGGTTCTTGATCACTGAGCTAACCACAATTTGGGGGGGTTTTTTTGGTACCAGGATTGAACTCAGGGCCACTTGACCACTGAGCCACATCCCAGCCCTATTTTGTGTTTTATGTAGAGACAGGGTCTCACTGAGTTGCTTAGTGCCCCGCCGTTGCTGAGGCTGGCTTTGAACTCGCAATTCTCCTGTCTCAGCCTCCCAAAGAGCTGGGATTACAGGTGTGCACCACCGCTCCCAACAACCACAGTCCTTTTTGTTTTGAGACAGAATCTCACTAAGTTGCTGAGGGTCTTGCTAGGTTGCTGCAGCTGGCTTCAAATTTAGCATCCTCTTGCCTTGGTCTCCTAAATCACTGGGATAACACCAAACCCCGCAGAAGTGAGATATTTCTAACACACTTCACCTACAAAATTCTGTGTTGTATGTTTGTTATTTGAGTGTCCTTTTTCAACTCTGACCATGTACTTGGTTTATCTTTAAAACTCTTGGTGCATGGACAATAGGTTGTTGACTCTTTTCTGCCTCATACAATGACCTACTTCTTTCTCCTACAATACTTCTGCATTCTTATTGTCCCCACCCACTTTTGCAGAACAAATTCATCCTCATTTTCTTCCACAAAATTCTCTTTAAAACATTTCCCTCCCAGTCCCCTGAGGGCAAATCCGTGTTTAAGCCTGTTGTCATAGTTTCCCTCCATCTCCTCTGTCTCAAGTGTCTGCATCTCTTACATCTTCCTCTATGAAGCAATTGCCTTTTAACTGCTTCTGTAATCAACCAGAATAGAGGCAAGCTTCTGTGTTCCCTTAATGTTTCTATATGGTAAAACACATTCTTTCACTTATTATTTTCTGATATTTGCATTTTATTCATTCAGTGAGCTTGTCTACAAGTATTGATGCATCTTCTTTTTTCATTCTCCCCATTTCACCAGCCATTTTTCTCTATTTTAGACGACTTCAGTTGTCTTCATTGCCATCTTGGTTTCTATGCCCACTTCCAATCCTAACTATTCAGGACCAACCTACAGAGGGGGATCCAGCAGAGACTGAGACCTGTCTTCTGCTTACAGCCTGGGGTAGATATAGGGGAATGAGGGACGGGGGAACTTTTGCAGTTAGGCTGTTGCTAGGGGGACTGTCAGGGAAGGGTCCTTGTGGTGTCACCTTCATAAGGAAGTAGGTGTTTTTCAGGTTTACAGTCCCAGATATCAATTTCCTTTCTTGTGACGATAGCAGGTTTGGGGTTTCTTTGCATGATGATGGAGTATTGTCTGCAGTTTAGGTTAGGCTGAGTCAGAGTAACCATGAGGTGACTCTTGTTCTAAAATGGAGGATATATTTCAAAGTGATGTTGCCTATGTCAAGTTCTTCCTAACACTTTGAACACTACCTGTGTAAAAGGCATAATTTTACATGCTTTGCATGATGTATTAATTCATCTTTCAAAAATGTCCCATGAGAGGAGTATTATTATTATTTCTGTTCTACAGATAAGGGAACCTATGCAAAAGGAATTTAAGGAACTCGTCCAAAGGAACACAGTCATTGGGTGATTGACTAGAATTTGAAACCCGAAGTTAGGCTACAGAGTCCACAGACTCAGTGATTAGGCCGTATGGCTTCAGGCTTCAGTACTTCCCTTAACTGCTTCCACCCCATGCTAGCTCTGAATTTCAAGGTATGAAAAAATCCAAACTTACAGTGCTTTGAGAAGGGCTTGAGTTCACCTTAAACCGCTGCAATAACAAAGTACCATGGATCCAGGCAGAACTGCTGAATAACTGAAAAATGGTAGCAAGGATTTGAATCAGAAAAGCTGGGATTTGAATCCAGACTCCACCACTTCCGTGACTATGTGTGGTTATGTTACAAAGCTGGAGACTTTTGGGGAAACTGAGGCAGCATAAAGACCCCTTCCAAGCCCTGATTCTTGTGATCAAGTCAGAAAGATTTCAGACATGTCGCTTAGAGTAAGAGGAATGAGTTTATTGAAGAGATAGGAAAAGGGAAAGGGGACTTTCAAGAGAGAGAATGGATCCTCTCAAAGAGGAAGCGGGATAATATGCCTCTCTCGCACTTCAGTTTTATTGAGGATCTCAGAGAAATTTCCAGAGTCCTGCCCAGGCCCACCTCTTGACTTTTCACTGACAGTAAGATAACATCAGACTTTCAAGTACCCACTGCCATGACAACTCTAGGTCACCTTGGCCCATGTTGACTGGTTCTAATTGGCTTCTTAACCACAAATTCTTACAGAGTTTATGGTTAGGGGAAATTATCCTTATCTCCCTGAATTTTGAGATCTATTCTATGAAAAGGCATGCAAAAGTCTCTCCCTTGAGGGTAGCTTGGGTTCCCCTTATCAACATTATTTTTGGGCCTGCATTTTTCCTGAAGTTACCAGGTAGTTTGCTGAGGAATGTGACATAGCCTGTCCACTTAGGTGAGGCAGAACTGCAGGTAAATTGCTTCTTAGAAAACAAAGCCTGTGGAGGTCAGCACAGTGGGCCCATTTTATAGAATTATTCCCTTAACATCATGTTCCCACCATTTACCTCTGTCTCTCCCCTAACAGTTATTGACTTAAGTTCCTCTTTATCTGCTTTTAGCCACTTTTATGATTCAAATCCAAAGTTAAATCTTTTCCTTTTAAAAAATTTCCTTTCCACTCCCATTTATTTTGTCTCTTTATTTTACTGTCTTTTGGCTGCCTTCTATTTGAACTGATAAAGATCCTGAGCCTCAGGCCCTATCCTTTCCCTTTCTAATCTCTCCTAATTATTCATTCTGGTAATTTTTGATTCTTCTCAAAGTCTGTTAAATGTCAGGCTAATTTTTTTTATGATAGAACTCATGGGAAGAAATAAGCAAAACCATAGAGAACAAAGGATATTTTCTATAGGGAAGTGTCAAATGAGAAAAGTATATATCAAGGCAGAATAAGTAGGAGAATTTCTACAGTCTTCATGGAATCATAGCAATGAGAGAACTATTGATATTGGGAAATTAAGGAAAATATCCACATACATTCTGCCACCTATCATTTAGTGTATCAATCAGTGCACGCATTGTAGGATTGGTCATTATATGTGTAAGGACTGGTCTGGTCAGTAAAATGGACCTATGGCAGATTTTCAAGTTTAGTCTCAATTCTAGGAAGTAGCATCAGAAGTGGGCACAAAGTTTTAGGAGCAGATGTGCATGAAGAAGACAATACTTCTGTTCCCAAGAACAGAAATCTTGAGTGATCTTAGGGAACTGGGAAATAAATGGGTCAGTTGAATACTGTCAATAAAAGTGATCAGGAAAAAGGTAAATTCAGATTCATTTTTCTACATGGTTTATCTTCTAATATAACTATCTTGTTAATCTAGTTTCACAAACAGAAGTTTTGTCCTGAGTATGGTGATACCTTAGGGGTACTGTTCTGCCTACGAGACCTACAGGAAAATAGTAGATGGCATAAAGGGTACAGAGAAACAGTCCAGAGCCACTTGAGTACTCAGGAGTGCTGCTGGACCTTGAGCCAACAAGGTTACTGAGTGGCCCTGGCCACAAGACTAAACTCTCTGTGCCTGTGTTTTCTTGTCTGTAAAACAGGAATAGTAATAAACCTATGGTATAGAGTTGGTATAAAATTTTAAGCTATCATACATGGAAAAAACCTTAGAATCATCCCAGAACATATTTGTTCATTATATGTTAGCTATTATGTTCACCAGCCTTTGGTCTCTGTGACAGAATAGCTGAGAATATCAACATAAAGGAGGAAAGATTTATTTTGGCTAATAGCTTCAGTGTTTCAACCTGTAGTTGCCTGTTTGATGCTATCACTGTGGGCCCGTGGTGAGGTAGAACAGGTGTGGCAGAGCAAGCTGCTCACCTCATGGCAGTTAGGAAGGAGAGATCGGTGGGGAGGGGGACTGGGGACAAGATATAGTTCCCCAAGGATACACCCCGGAGGACACACTCACTTCAACTGGTTTCATTTCCCACAGTTTCCACCACCTCCCAATAGTCCATTCTGCTGTGAAACCATCAATGGATTAATTTATTGATGAGGTTAGAGCCCTCATGAGCCAGGTGCTTCCCCAGAGCCTCACCTTTGAACATTGCTGCACTGGAGACCAAGCCTTCAGCACATGAGCCTTTGGGGTACATTCCATATCCAAACTATAAACATTACCATCATCTTTGTCATCATGGTGGCCATCATCATAATCATCATCTTACCAGTATTTAAATTCAAAAACGTAAAATGAGCCATCTGAGTACTTGTGCCTGGAAGCCCCAGCTACTAACTTGGAAAAATTCCGTATCTCTTGTGAAGTGTTTCAGCCTTGTCATGGAATGATCATAACTCTTCCATTTTCCTTAGTCTGAGATCATTAAAGATAGTGTCAATAGAAAGTCCTTTAATAATTTAGATGCTGTGGCGCATGCCTGTCATCCCAGCAACTCGGGAGGCAGAGTCAGGAGGATCTCGAGTTCAAAGGCAGCCTCAGAAATTTAATGAGGCCCTAAGCAACTTAGTAAGAGACACTATCTCAAAATAAAAACTAAAAGGGCTGGTGATGGAGTTCAGTGGTTGAACCCCTCTGGGTATAATTCCTGCTTACCCACCCCCACCACACACAAAGTCCTTAAATATTAGTGGAAGGAAACCAATGATTAGGTTCTTCTTCAGATTTATTTCTATCTAAAGATTTAAAAAACATTTTTGTCTTTCATCAGCACAGCTCCCAAGGAAGTTGTACTAGTTCTTCATGTTTGAGAAAGGCTTGAGATTTTCAGAGCAACTTTATTATTTGAACAACCTCTCTATGCAGCGAGTAAGCACTTTCATCTTTCAGAGTAGGTAAACAGGACATAGAAAAGTAAAATAATAATTTGCCTTACGTCATGAACTAGTGCATATTTGAATGGACTTCCTGTCTGATAGGCCCAGCAATGAAAAACAAAATATCAAAATACTAATTTGTATATTTGTACATATTAGTGAGTCATCGGTGCATCCTATGCTTCATGAATATGACTTTCCATTTCATGTTCCAACTGCCCCAGCTGACCTTCCTTCCCCAGCCCCCTTATTTTTCTAGCTAATTTCTATTCATGCTTTATAATTTAATTCCTATGTATCCTCCTCTAAAAAGCTTCTGAGAAGCCTGGCCTTGTTGTCTCTGTAGAGTTGCTGTCCTATTCGTAGTAGTCTGTATCCCACTGTGTGTCTATAATTGGACTAACTAGACTCCATTGTGACAGACAATGGGTTCTCTGAGGAACAGGAAACTTTCTTCTCTGTCTTTATATTCTCTAGGCATAACACATGGTATTTATTCAACAAATGCTTTTGCATGAAGAGTACGTAAATGGTATAACTATATCAGTATCTATGTATATCTCTATCATTGGGAGAAGAGAAGATGTTCCATGATAACAAAGACAGCCTAAGTTTGCTTCTCACTTCATACATATGCCCAACACAGGTCAGAAGAAAGCTCTACTCCAATGACTCAAGGATGCAGGCTCACAAGGCTCCATCATCTTGTGGTGATGCATTCTCTGAAGTAAGTACATTTCTAGATTGCCAAGGCACTAGGAAAAAATGCAGGAGTCCATCCTGGAAATGAAATTTCCTATGATAGTAATTTCTATCCATATATCATTGAGCAGAACTACTCATGACATTTAACACAAACAATGCCTGTGATTCATGTTTGATGTCCAGCACCTGTGACTCTTCAGTGGCTTCCCTTTGGCTACTGGAGTCCCTTTGCACAGAGCCTTAAGTGCCTGGAACTTACCTCTAAGTGGCTCTTAGGAATGTCTGTTTTGTCAATAATTATTAGCTCAACTCCTTTGTCTCAGGTTGGGAAAACTCTGAGAAATTGCTTACCCTCCATAATTCTGTAGAATCACACTAAAGCCTAGCCTTTGTAGGGCTTTTCCCTGAAATTATGCTCTTTCTTGGCTTTGTTTCATTCTCTGTCTTGCTCCTATCACTTCCTACTTAAATTTGGATCTGAAATGTCCCTCAAAGGTCAATTAAAGTCTTGGCCCACAGCTTGGTGCTATTGAGAGGTGGTAGAACCTTTAATAAGTGCAGCCTAATGGGAAGTGTTATGTCATTGAAGGTGTTCCTTTGAAGGGGTTCGTGGGACCCTGGTCTCTTCTTTTTTGTCTTTCTCACTCCTGGCCATAAGGTGAACACGCCTCTTCTGCCACATTCTTGTCATGATGTATTGCCTCACCACAGGCCTAAAAGCAATGGGACCAACAAATCATGAAACCTCAAAAACTGTGAGCCAAAACAAATCATCACCCACGCTTTTTTATTTTTAGTTGTAGATGGGCACAATACCTTTATTTTATTTATTTTTATGTGGTGCTGAGAATCGAACCCAGTGCCTCATGCATAGGAGGCAAGCACTCTACCAATGAGCTACAATCCTAGCCCAAACCTTCCCCCTTTATAAGTAGAATATCTCCTTTTACTTGGGGGGGAGGGGGTTACTGGGGATTAAATCCAGCAGTGCTTAATCACTGAGCCCCGGCCCCAGCCCCTTGTTTTTATTTTTTATTTTGAGACAGGGTCTTGCTAAGTTACTCAGGGCCTTTTAAGTTGTCGAGGCTGACTTTAAACGAGGCTGACTTTTAACATGTGATCCACCTGCTTTAGCCTCTCTGGGATTATAGATGTGTGCTACCGTGCCCAGCTATCTCAAATATTTTTTACAGTAACAGGAAGCTGACTAATGTATTTCTTTTCTACTTCTTTGAAACTACTTTCTTTTTTTTTTTTTTAATGTTTATTTTTTAGTTGTTGGTGACAGAATATCTTTATTTTATTTTTATGTGGTGCTGAGGATCGAACCCAGTGCCTTATGCGTGCTAGGCGAGCACGCTACCACTGCGCCAT
The DNA here is from genome assembly GCA_028644305.1 of Xerus rutilus. Lineage (NCBI taxonomy): Eukaryota > Metazoa > Chordata > Mammalia > Rodentia > Sciuridae > Xerus > Xerus rutilus. The sequence goes on along the minus strand of CM053407.1, from coordinate 68,734,154 downwards.
AATCCCAGCCCCTGAAACTACTTTCTTAATACATAATTTACATATACATTCTTATTTTAAGGACTGCATCTGGGGAACTTAAGACATTACCACCTAACTAGAAGGTGGGCCAAGAAGCATAATGTATCAAGTTTCTACAATGAAAAAAATTGATACAAGTAAACTTTATAATGTCTCCTACAACATAATGAAATAAAATTTGATAATTAAGCTAAGGGTTAGATAACATGCATCCAGCTCTCTAATTTTAGCAGCAAGGAATGGACAAGGAGAAGAAGAAAGACAGTACTGCATGGTAGGAGGGTCATTGAGCTGAGTGACTTCCTTGAAGATAAGACACTGAAGATTCAAGGCCAGTCAACCAAAGTGCTAAGTTAACAGAAGCTCTGGACTTGGTTCTAACAGGAGTTGTTATTTGAGGAGAGTCCACCATGCAGTGATTATACATATGACAAGCAACACGAGGGCCTAGGTCCCATCAGAGTCTAAATAATATATACAGAGAAGTGCAAAAACAAAGTCAATTTGATGGCAATATGGTTCTGGGTTCATATTTACAAAACATGTCCTCAGTCAATAGTTAAAGGTGTGGGGAATTTGAAAATAGGATATGGCTTTTTGGTGGAAGATGGTAATAAATGCTATGCAGGTTCTCTGGGTATTGAAGCAGATTAGAGACTCCAGTTTCTGTAGAGTACCAGGTAGGAAAGTAAGGGCAGAATCCCAGTTCAATAAAGTGAGCAGCACTCTGAGTGGTAGAAGTAGGCTTCAATTTCTGAAGATAGTTTTGCCCAGATCTCATGGATGCTCAAGCATGCTGGCCCTGTAGTTGCAGGACTTATCCTAGACATTTCCAGTTGACTTTCCCTGCTCTGGTGAGGATAGGCTTAGCCTTCCATTGGAGAGAGAATAAGGACTACAAAGTAAGATATTTTCTATTAATGTGTCTAGATTTCAAGTCATAGTTAGAACTTTTCTATACCCATGTTTTAAGGGAATCCACTTGTTTTAGTCTAGTATTTATATGATTTAACATTTTACATTTAGATGCCTGATGCATTTGAGGATTTCTGTTTTTGTATGGATGAAGCATGAATCTAATTTTGTCTTTTTCTAAAATTTTAATATTTGAATATAATTTTTAAAGATCCATTGTTTCTCCAAGTTTCAAAAATTGCCTTCTAAATTTTATATGTACATGGATCCATTTCTGAACTTGACATTCTGCTCCATTGGTCTCTCTATTCATGCATCCACACTGAACTTTTTAAATTATAGAATTATTATATGACATCATAACTATAATTATAACTATAACTATATATCATATCATGTAAGAATAGTCACCACTCACTAGATTTTCCTTATTCAGTTTCCCTATCTGTTGTTGCATGTTTGTTTTTCCATGTGAACTTTAGAATTAACCTATCTTAAAATAACAGTATCGGGGCTGGGATTGTAGCTCAGTGGTAGAGCACTTGCCTCGCATGTGTGAGTCACTGGGTTCGATCCTCAGCACCACATAAAAAATAAATAAAGATATCGTGTCCATCTACAACTAAGAAAATATTTAAAAAAAAATAACAGTATCTTCAGGGTATTTTTATTGGGACAATATTATGTGTATATATTACCTTACAGGGTATTTACATATTTGTGATATTGAGTTCTTTCCAAAAATGAGGAATGTCTTTCTACTGCTTCAGGTCTACTTTGAATTTAACAATATTTTAGTTTTCTCATGTACATTTAACATAATTTTTGTTAAGAATATTTGGAAATATTTTTGTCCTTATTAAAAACATTTTTCTAAGGTTATATATTTTAAGTGGTTATTGTTCTGTGCATACAAACTATTGATTTTTAGATGTTAACTTAATATCTTCTCTTTCATTAAATGTTTTTTCTTAATTTGTGTTAGTCTTAGCATTGGTTATTTTTTGTGTCCTAAGAGTACCAATAGTTCATGTCATTAAGTACAACTTTATTCCTTCTTTTCCAATCTTATACTGCTGCTTATTTTCTCTCGTATGATTGCACAAAAACCTTCCGTCCCAATTCAATAGTAGTGAAGCTAATAGGCGTTCTTGCCTTGTTCCTGACTTTAGTGGCATGCTTTTAGCGATTCTCTTTCTATATACTCAATGTGTTATGGAAATGTGTATCAACTGGTAGAGCTTTTTAAATACCTGTATGTGTGAATCTAGGCCTGTGTGCAGAGTGGGACTTGAGCATCTGTTTTATAAAAAGTTTCAGAAGATTTTAAGGTAAATTCTCACAGCATACAGTGTAAATAAATTAACCAACTGCATAAAGATTTATTGGGTCATATTTTGTATAGGACCTGTGGATATAAAGACAGCCCTCTCAACTCAAGTGTTCCAGTTTAACAGTGGGGAAACACCTACAAAGTGATAATGTATAAAGTATAATCAATATAATGTAGAAAGTGTTTCATCATTAGTATCTTTGCTCAAAGTTGTATTTCTCTAGAATTTACAAAAAGATTTACTCTTTTTTATTAGAGCATTGTAGTTATAAAATTTATTCTTAAACTTTACAAAATTGCATTCTATAATATTATTCATTTGTGCTTTTAAAAATAATTCAAAATTGGCCTTTACCAATAGCCTCTACCTAAAATATTCTGGCATGTTATAGGAATTCTCAATTTCCGGCCCTGCTCCCTCCTCATCGTGTATGTTATTTTCAAATTGTAGCCTATGGACCATGGCAAATTATCTAATTGGTATTTTCATAATTATGTTACAATCAAAAGCCAATCAGTTGTTAAAGGACTTACACTAATTTTTAAATGTTTATACCTACAACAAACTGAGTCTAACACCCATATTCTTTCTCTCAGTGCCTATTGGCTTCCATTCTTTCTAATTTCTCACACGCTTTCAAATTTTAAGAGGGTAGAAAAGATGGTCCTAATGTTTGGAGGTGATGGTAGAACTTGTTGAAGAAGAGATGAGATTTTGTACTCTAAAATGAGCTGTAGAATATTTTAAAAATTTGACACATTGGGTAACTGGCCTCCTCTGTTATTCAGCTTGAACTAATACAGCATTTGGCTCTCAGGCCTTGCAGTGTCTTCTTTCTGTCTCTATAGTCTGAAGTACTTTCAGTTGAGGAGTTACCTAGGAATCAGAAAAGGTAGAGAGGTCAAAATAAGGCATAAAAACATGAAGGTCGATGCTTAAAATTAATTCTAGATACTGTACTTCAGGCATCTGAAAGATGTAAAGATTTTAAGATTTTTTTTCTTTTCTCCTTTTTCTTTTGTTAGTATACTGAGTCCAGCACATAAAAAAAAATTAATAGAAGTAAAGATCCAGGGTTATTAATTTGACTGGGCTATAATTTTGCAGGAACAAGCTCACCAATGAAAAAGATAGAACCTAGGTTGTAGGCAAGTAGCCATAAAGGACAAATTAAGAGAGCTCTAGAAGAAATAGCTTATATTGCCTTTTTAAACTCCATCTGCATATCACACAGAAAAATAACCTAAATAAGTGCCATGCTCAGTTTTATAATATATTTAGTTCAAGATGAGTTGTTACTTTTGACATCAGTGTAAGGCATCTTATGGAATAAGATAAGAATAAGAATAATTTCAATAAGTAGAAAGAATAACAAGTTATGTATTTCTCAAATCAGACCTCTCTGTACTTAACTTTTCCTTCTTGGAGCAGAACACCTAAAACCATGTTAATTTGCATTTTTTTAAAATATTTTTTTAGTTGTAGATGGACACAATGTCTTTATTTTTTTTATTGCTTTGTATGTGGTGCTGAGGATCGAACCCAGGGCCCCACGCATGCCAGGCAAGCGTTCTACCTACCGCTGAGCTACAATCCCAGCCCCTTAATTTGCATTTTTGTTACAATACAGGGTCATGGAAATTTGAGTTCTGTCATCAGAAACTGCCAGGGGTCGATTCCTTAATCTTATTTACCCAAACCTTTCTTTAGCTGCTGCTGCTGCCCCTGCTCCTTCTTTCTTTCTTCTCCCTCCTTCCCTCCCTTCCTCTCTCTCTCAAAAAGGATGTTAAAATATTGTTTTAGCTTGGTGAGCAGGGCCTTCATGGATTTCTGTGTCAGGCTTACCTTTCAACCTATTTGTACACGTTTGGACTGATAACAGCCAATAGAACAAGAGGTATTTGTGAAGACAAACACAGAGTCCGTTACAATATATTCTTATATATTATATAAGAATATAATTCGTTACAAACTAGTTACAAACTGCAATCTTAGAACTAAAGATAGAATTTATTTCTTTGTATTCATTGATCATTTTCAACTGGTAATTTAATTGTTTATGTGACTTTGAGAAGAATTAATTTTTAACCAATATTACAAGTTTAAGTATAGCAAATTTATTCTTAAAATGATCTTGTTAACTTCATAGCTTTAGTCCCTAAGCTCTTACACTAGATTTACTTATTAATCTGATATTTCAGTCTAAATGTGTTAGTATATAAGTGTTAAGCACTGTTTATTTACTTCAGCCTTAAGAGGATATTTATAATGTCTTCTGGCTCTGATGAGAAAGTGATTTGTTTTCTAAAACCTTAAATATACCACATTTTAATTTTAAACCAAATTTTATTTCAAAGAAGTCACTGTATTATTTTATTGTGTGTATTATATTTTTAAGGAGATGTAAATCATTTCTTTTTAGAGCAATAGGTACAACCAACCAAAACTCTTACAAAGACTGACAATATGGCTTCAGTTGGGTGAGCAGGGCCTGCAAAGCCTCCTGTGTCATGCTTATCCAAGCAATAAATTACTTTTTTAGACAAAAACCATCCTCTGAAATTGCTTTAGCTTTTTTTGAAGTAAAAGTACTGAATGTGTAGTATTGGGAGCACTTTATTTTGCTTTTCATCAAGTGCAATTATTTTCCAGTTGATGGTGGAAAGTAATATTTTCCACATCACAAAAGAACAAGATAGGTTTCTTATATTTTAGTGTTTTCTCATTCATATTGAGTCCAGTTTTAATTTGTCCCAAATAGTCTTTCCACTCTATAACTTAATTTCATTGGCCTCTTAACCTAGAAATCTTTCTGAAAAATAGTCCTAAAACATTTGAGAAATAGTTATCATATTTGAGTTTAATACTTGATATTTCCTTGAAAGGTATTTCTAAAGATACATGTGATTTTAAAAGTTTTGATAGCATGCTAATACTAACTTCTTATTAGATGTTCATCTTCCTTTTCTTAAGTGAATAACAAGTGCTTCCCATTTTAGTCTCTCTTGAGAAATATGCTAACAATATCACACATATACAAATAGACTAGTATGTGAAAAAAGTAGCAAGAAAGAAATTAAATGGAAATTAAGTGCCTTTGGGGTTTAAAACTCTTAGGAAGTCTTGAAATGTAGGTTAAAATCATCAGGCAAAGACAGACTCAAATTCATAGTTAGGTAGCTATAACTACCACTAGGTTGACATAGTGTATGCTGAACAAATTCTGGCACAGAAAAACTATTTACTTAGCTTATTTTGATTCACATTAACTTTAGCCAGATTTCGTAGGCTTGTAGGTCTTTTTGTGAATCTGAAGAAAGCTAGAAACCCTAGTCCCAGGGAGAAAATGCACTTAAACACAATCACAAATTTTGCATACAATTTCAAGAAGTTTGTAGACTCACTGAAGTCTGTTTGTTCATTAACTGCACAGAGTTTTATGTTAAGCAAGATTCTAATGTTGCAAATAAGAGAAAAATAACTCATGTTATCTTAAGGCAAAGATGAATACATTGGCCCTTGAGTCTGGGAAGACAGTGAACCAAGTCCACTGATTACAGAAAGCAGTGCCTACAGGAAGAGCTGGATCTGCAGACTTTCAAAACCACCAGAAGGTGGGGGGAACTATACACACACACACACACACACACACACACACACATATACATACATATTTTTTATTTGTTCTAATTATTTATACATGACAGCAGAATGCATTTTGACATATGTATATATATATATATTTGTGTGTATATATATGTGTGTATACACACACACACATATATTTATTTGGTACTACCAAGGGGTGCTTAACCACTGAGCAACATCCTCAGCCCTTGTATCTTTTATTTTAGCAACTCACTAAGTTGCTTAGGACCTCATTAAATTGCTGAGGCTGACTTTGAACTTGTGATCGTCTTGCCTCAGCCTCCCAAGTTGCTGGGATCACAGGTGTGCACCATCACACCTGCTCTGCTGCTCATTTCTGCTTGCCTGCACTTTTCTTGGCATAGGAATCTCATTTTCTCCTGCAGAGATACCTTTTTCACATGGTAGAGTAACTTACCCATCGGCAGATCCTGCTTAGCAAACCCAGGAAAAACAGTTTTCCTGACATTTATGCATTAAATCCAAAGGATTCTCTCTCTGCTTAGGTCACTTTCCCTCCACTAATCACTGTGGGTCTCATTCACCACATCTATTTCATGGCCACATTTCTGGCAGGAAAGTGAAGGAGGCAGAGTCTGAAAGTATAAAGAAAGAAGACAGAATACCTTAAAAACTATAATCAACATACAGAGGTTCCTGAATCAGGAACCTGTCAATACAGATAATGAAAAGGAATTAACTTTCTCAGCCTTTACTGAGAACTATTTAAAGTCATAATCAATCAAATGTCAGAGAGAGGAGAATGGAACAAGTTAGCAACCAATGGATAGACTGAGGCTGTGTAAATGAGTCAGAGTGCCAGTGCTATTGGTAAATTGGCTCTCTGGGAAAAAATGTATGCATATATTAATGTGTACTTATACACTTTAAAAACATATTACTAGCCGGGCGCGGTGGCTCAAGCCTGTAATCCCAGCACTTAGGGAGGCTGAGACAGGAGGATCGCGAGTTCAAAGCCAGCCTCAGCAACAGCGAGGCGCTAAGCAAGCAACTCAGTGAGACCCTGTCTCTACATAAAACACAAAATAGGGCTGAGGATGTGGCTCAGTGGTCTAGTGCCCCTGAGTTCAATCCCCAGTA